>CAWUFW010006403.1:0-600000 GCA_963921515.1 Calotriton arnoldi | reverse complement strand
ATACTTTCTGTCACAGAGTACAAACATACACCCACTCCCACCCCCTAACTACACAAATAATACACACCTTAAACCATCTCTACTTCCAAGCTTTCTCGCTTCCCCCACACCTAACACATATACAGCAACAAAGCCGCTCTCTTTTAACCACCTCTCATCCATTGGAAAATTTAGAAACTTACAACATGACCCACATGCTGTACCACTACCCCTTACGCATACACCTTCCACCCTAAACAGATGGAAACAAAATAAACAATATGCCACTCTTAACAACTTCGTATCGCCATGTCTACTGCACAATAAGGCTACTCTACAAAAACAACACAGCTCACCAACTCACTCTCAGCCACCATTTCCACAACCTACACACGCAGACCCATCAAAATGCCTCCTTAGCCTGCTGGACAAGGAATACGATACAGAAAAGCCACACTATTGCTATCCTCAGACAGCTAATACTAGCACGAAGGACACACCTGCTACAAGTCCACAAAATAATGTTCGCTCTTTTACAAAACAAAGTCACACCATCACCAAAACACATTCTCTAAACTGTCTAATAATAAATGCTTAATCTCTCTCTAAAAACAAACATCACATCTACAACCTTTTCACTGACACACAGCCTGACTTACTCTTCATAACTGAATCATGGTTGGGAGATGGCATGGCTCCAGTGTTGCATTAAGCCGTTCCTCTAGGATATAAACTATCATAAAAAATCGTATAGGGAAAATAACAGGTGGCCTATCTGTTGTACTCAAGCAAACATTAAATATCACTAAAGCTGACAACATCTCCATACAAGGTTATGAGGTCCTCTTCACCAGATGCAACCCTACACCATCTTTCTCCTGTAACTTCCCACACCTTTACAGACCTCCACCTAGCAATGCAACATTCCCAGACACACTTCTAGACATGGTTTCAAACCTGATAACACTACACTCCAACCTATGTATTCTTGGTGACCTAAACATTTGATTTGACAAACCCAATATGCCCTATCCAAAAACAATCATCACTGTCCTAGATGCACTTAACCTACATCAGATCGTCCACAAACCCACACACATCGCTGAACACATCGTAGATGTCATTTTTGCAAATACAGAACTAGTTACCCTTCACGCGATTATGCCAGTCACATGGTCAGACCACTAATTTCTTGCTTTCCAACATAAAACACAAAGCAACACACCTAAAACCACCTTACATGCATCCACCAATCGACCGTGGAACAAACTCAATTTTGAACACTTAGAAACACAATTAACATCCAATACAAATCTAGGCACAAAAAATCCTTTCAAACGCAATATGAGTGGCTACAGGAAGCTTTCTTTTGATATCCTAATACCACTAAGAACAACATACAGGACAAAAGAAAACAGGCACCTTGGAGAAATACAGAACTAAAAGAGATAAAACACAAATTAGAAAGCTGCACCGCACCTGGCTCAAAACAAACACCAATCAAGACAAACTTCACCTACAGAAACTTAACAAATTATACAAGTCAGCAATCAAAAAAGCTAAAAAAAGATATTATTCAGACAGGATTCTGAATGCTAAATGTGCAAAATAAAGAATTCTATATAATTCTCCCTGAATTTCATAAACCAAATTGTGTAGAAGGAACTCATCCCATTACTCAAGAATTCACAGACAAACTGGCAAATCATTACACAACCAAAGCAGACACATTGGAGTCCTATTGAAAAAAAGGAAAAGCACCAGCACTGACCCTTTTCCAAAAAACCCTCCAAGAGTAGGCTAACCCAGCCTCTGCATTCCTTCCAACAAATATCACACAATGATACGGTCAAAGCAAACAGGCCTGCCGGGAGCCGTCTGACCCATGCCCACCACAAACCTTCAAGAAAATTCTTCTAACTGCCTCTGCTGCCAAACCAGTGAGAAGAATGATCAACAATTCCTTAACTACGGGAATATTTCCAGAAGACCTAAAAAAGTCATACATACGCTCATTATTAAAGAAAACAAATCTAGACCCGCTTAACTCCGACAACTACAGATCAATTACAAATGGACCATTCCTGGGCAAACTGATAGAAAGAGCAGCATTCGCCTAGATGTCACAATTCATTGAAGATAATTCCATACTGTCAGACTTCCAAACAGGATTCCGTCCAGGAAGAGGCACAGAGTCTGCCCTCATTGCCTTCTGGGATGACCTTAAGAACACAGTTTGCCTGGAACGGGGTGGCTGCACTACTTCTCTTGGACCTCTCAGCTGCTTTTGACACAGTTGACCATGACACTCTAATACAAAGACTCTAGGAAGCCGGCATAGCGGGGACTGCTCTGGACTAGATCTCATCCTACCTTCAAACCAGAACAAATGTCATCCATACCGACCTTTCTCATCCAAACTGTACTTCATAAAAGCAGGGGTCCCTCAAGGCTCTATCATCTCACCCATGCTTTTCAACATCTACATGATGACATTACCAGCACTGATCAATGAATGTCACCTCACATGCTTTAACTATGCAGATGACACACTGTTGCAAAGGCATCCTGTGCCTTGGGCACCCCACAACTTTTTGCTGACTGGGACTGGTGGTAACTGACTCTGACTGTCCTTGGGGTCTGTCTAACCAGGCCCAGGGCCAGTGCTATGCTGAAAAGACACTTAAAACACCTACATACACTAGGGTACACTATGGGTTAGGGTGCCCTTATGATTGGCATGACCTCCTGTATAAGGCCCTAGTACATAATAGGGCGGGGGGATTAAAGCTACCTTTAAGACCCAAGCATATAATAAGGCATGGCAGTTTAAAGGCCAGCAGCTTTTCTGCACTTGCATGTGTGCACTGCTGAAGCCTGAGGTCAGTTTAAAAGCAGCCCTGTGTTGCAGGACTGCTTTTAAAATGCAAATTGTGCACAAACTAGACTTTGGTGTTTGCAGGGGCGTAACACAGGCCCCCGCAGCCCCCGTGGTGCGGGGGGCCCCGAGCTGCAGGGGGCCCCCTCAGCACAGTACTATCGCCCGAGAGTTTCTGATAAAATTCAGAGCGGGGGCCCCTCCATGCATCTTGCAGGGGGGCCTCCTCAAATTTCGTTACGTCACTGGGTGTTTGGGGCAATTAAAAATTGATACACTACAATGTTTGGACATATTAAGTACCCCCAGGGTCTCCCCTGGGTGTCCCAGGAGTGGGGTGTCAGGTATTTATAAGGAGGACCCTTATAAAATGAGTTTTATATGCCCTGGGTTTAGTTAAATTGCACATTTCACTACCAACATTGTGGTAAAGTGCTTCCCAAAATCGACTTTTGTGCTAGGAGCTGTGGTGTGAGGATCTGCAATGTTTGTACATATTCAGAACCCCTAAAGTCTCCCCTAGGTGTTCCAGGGGTGGGAGGCCCTGTAGATATAGGCAGGGTCCTTATAAACTATGTTTTATAAGTCCTGATGTTGAAGAAATTGCCCAGTTCATTTTCCCCATTGCAGATCCCCAGCCATATAGGTTAACATGACAAGAAGTTATTAAATAATAACTAACGTCAAGGAGGTGATAAAAATATCATTCAAGGACTTCCTAGAATGGTATTGATAAATCCAACAATATGGTATTGTTGAATTTATCCTAAAATGTACAGACAAAACGTTATAAGCCAAAAATTAAGCCCTCCAGTGCTCTGATCTGATTGGCCAGAGTTAATTGGATTAGCCAGGCTGCTTTGATAAGGTGATAAGTAGCCCAGGGGGTCAGGGAACCATACTGGGTGCTGCTACATAGGAATGCTATGGCAGGGGGTGGGGTCGTAAAACATCTTCTTCAAAGAGAGGAGGGGACAGACAGTGTAAGTCAGGTCCAGTTACAGCCCTACCTTCTGAACCCAGCCAGATGGCAGGCTTAAGGCAGGAATTTCCAGATGCAAAGGGGAGGGACCATATGTAGATGAACCATCCTGTAGGCTAGTTTAGTTAGCTCTTCACTCTCTGCTGGAAAATCAGCCATGATGAAGTTTGGAGAAATGGTGCTCTCTGGGAGAAGATAGTGCCACACTTTGGAGGATGTGGTCATACCCTAAGGTGTTGCCCTGCACCTCATTGGACAGGAGAGGAGTGCCCTCCTGCTTGACCCAGAGAACTTGGAATAAGTATCTGAGAGGGGCAGAACCTCTAGGATCTGCTGCTTGAAAGGTAAGGAAGAAGAAGGGTCCATGTTGAAGAGTTTGATTTGAGCCAACCAGGCCCTGCACTCTGTTGACTGTGCCTGCTGCACAATCTGGAACTACAGCCCTGTGGATCAAACCTGCTTCAAAACGACTAAAGAGTGGACTACCTGCAAGCTACAGATTAACAGAGCTCACATGGACCATCACCACCAAGAATCCCCACCCTGGAGTACTACCAGTGGATTTGTAAGGGTTTTTTCCAAGTGGATTGTGGGAATTGAAGTCCCAAACTTTCAAGGACCATCTTGGAGCTTCCAGACCCTTGGAGTACGTTTTGGACACATTGGAACTCTCAAAGGAACGTCAGGAAGAAGTTCCAGAAGTTTGGAGCAACTTTGGAAAAAAGCTCCATAAGTGGACCGACTCGACCTGGCCAGCCAAGCCGGCGACCCTCAAACGCGAGCTCCGGAGATCTGACTTCCAGAGTTTGACCGGGAGTAAGTTGAAACCCAAGCCGGCAAACCCTCACTGAATCCGGCCTGGTGAAGAGCAGCGAGGGACCCCTGAAGAAAAAGAATTGCCAGTGGTAGATATATATTTACCACTACTAATAACCCTCTTTCCAACACACACAAATACTCCTTAAACTGGAAAGCCTCAAAGACACTGGAAACTCTCAAATTTTCAATTGCCTCAGAGCCGTTGATCAGTGGATGACACGGAAATATCTCAAATTGAATGCTTCCAAAAAAGAAAATACTCACAGGTGGCGATTGGAAAAATTATGACCCTCGTCACCTAGCATGAAGATGTAGGAACACCGCCTAAAGTGTCTAAGGAAGTAAGAAACCTCAGAATTGCCATGGACTCCAAGCTATCAATGAATGCCCAAGTGAACAAACTAGCAAGATCAAGCTTTATTACTATAAAAACTCTGTGATACATCTTTCCCCACCTGGGATTTCCACACAAGGTCCAGGCTACTATCTCTCTTGTACTGTCTAAACTTGATTACGCCAATAGCCTCTACCACGGATCATCATGAACAACTATGAAAAGACTACAGCTGATTCAGAACTCTGCTGCCAAACTACTCCTACATTAAAGCCACAAGCCCACATTTCCCCTGCCTTGAAGGCCCCGCATTGCTTACCGGTTGTCAGAAAATCCACATTCGAGCTGCTTTGTATCACCCACAAAGCAATACATGGAACAGGACCGCTCTTTATCAGGAATAAAATCACCAAATACATTCAACAAAGGAACCTCCACTCTAGATTGACACCTTGCTTCAAAATCCCACCATACAAGAAAGAAAACATAGGTGGCGCAGCTTTTTCTGTTCAAGCAGCCAAACTATGGAACTCTTCACCCCCAAACATAAGATCTATGGATAACTCTCTTATCTTCAGAAGACTACTCAAGAGTTGGCTCTTCCCCACATAACCACCATACTCAAACATAAATGTGCAGCATATCCCTGTGTATAAGCATTTATTTGCATTATAAGTATGTATCTAGATATGTGTATTCCATTGTATAAATGTGTAGAATAATTATACTTATAAATATATAGATATTTGTTAGGTCTGCTTAAAAATTTACATATTCCCTATGGTTAAATTATGCTATGTTTAACTTGTATATAGGTCACTGCATAAATTAGTAAATTTTATCATAACAATGTCTCTACAATTGCTTCACAATTGAAATATTAAAAGAAAAAAAGAAAAAAACATAAAAACAAATAAATTAGCTTCAAGTACAGCAACACATGAAAGTCTGAGCTTATTAAATATAACTTAAATCTAGATATATTACCTTCCTTATACATATATACCTTCCATGTACTTATGTATCTTCATAATTATTACTTTACTCCTAATTCAACATCCCCAATGCACTACCCTATATCTCACCCTTTACCTCTCTCAATATATCCTCTCTATATATATACCTTCTATATACTTATGTATCTTTATATTTTTTAATTTACGCCTAATTCAGCATCTCCAATGCACTACCCGATTTCTCACCCTATACTTCTCTTCAATATATCCTCTACATATATACCTTCTATGTACTTATGTATCTATATATTTTTTACTTTACAGCCAATTCAGCATCTCCAATGCACTACCCGATTTCTCACCCTATACCTTTCTCAATATATCCTCTACCTCCACTCTCTGACTCATCCCAAACCCCATTCTACTACTATTATTGCCTTAATAACCCTTTCTAGACTGCTCCCTCCTCTACCCCTCCTTGCATCATCTCAAACCTATTTTATTATTCAGATCTCCCAAGCAAGCCTTTCTAACCCTTCCTTCATTTATCCTTCCTACACTCATGCGATACCTCATCTTCCTCCCTAATCCACTTCTAGAGACTCTTTCCCCTCCATCGCTCCTTTACTCATCCCAAACCTCCTCCTACTGCTATGATCTCCAAATAAACACTTTCTAGAGTGACCCTTCACTCTTCCATCCCTCCACTATCCTCTTCAATCCAACTAACAGACTCACATGTCCACCGCTCAAATTAATTTACTATCTCCCCATACTAATTCGCCAACAAACCTTTTTGGGTTCCGGAGTAGCATGCTACTTGCTGAAAAGCGCTTTATATGATGCCTCGTCAGGGGTAGTAAGCGCTATATAAATGCAATCACATTTGCGCAAAACAACAAAACCACAGTTATGCTAATTTTATAGCTATAGAACTGTCCAGAGAGACATTTCTTATTTGCACCGTAAATACTCATGTTTTCTTACTGCACGCACATAACACAAGCTACCTGTGCAAGATAGGGGCAGAAAATGTGACCCAAGCACACACTGTCTCTCTCTGTCTCAATCTGGCACCTCTCTCTCTCTTCCCCTTCTTCTACCCCTCTCTATCTTCCCCTCTCTCTCTCGATCCTCTTTCCCTGCATGATGCTTCCCCCTTCCTCTCTCCCCAACACGTTCTCTCTCTCTCCAATCTCTATCTCTACCTATTTCCCTCTCCAGTCTCTCTTTCCCCCGCCTCCCTCGCTCTCTGGGACAAAGATACACTGAAACCTATTGTTATCCCACAGATTCTCAACCACGTCAGCCCTGCTGGGCCTGCATAGTGTTCCGCAGAGGATTAACAGGGACAGAAAGAAGCGAAGTGCCTGTTGAAGCAGGAAGCTGCGGGAATACTTGTTTCCGTGTTGCATTGCACGTCATTCCTTTGTGCTCCTGCCCTGGGTAGAATTCCCCAGGCCCTGTGCTTGGCGTGTCGTCCACGCCCCACCCCCTCTACTCACTCCCCGCCAGGGCCTTCACACATCTCTGTCGGCTGACTCACTCGGATGTTGGAATGTCCTACAGTGCAATCCAGTCAGCGTTATCTTTCCTCCTGACGGCCTGTCCGTAAACCTCCCACACACATCCTGCCGCTAGCCGGCAGGTGTACTGAGAGGGCGTGCCCGGATCCTCTTTACGCCTTCGGAAGGCCCTGTCTTGTGACCAAGGGGCGAAAATCACAACTCTGTGCTGAAAATTAATTAAGCGCCTCGAGCAATGTAGCAGGGGTTTAATAGCAAGCAGCAGTAAACAAGGAACTAGACCTTAATTTTCATTATTATATAGTCTGACGTTAGCCCAGTCCATTTGATTGTATTAAAATGTAAAACATACTTATAGGAGCATTCAGCTAGACATTTTCTTCCACTGGTCTGCATTGTGTCATTCCGATTCTACCTGTGCCCCTGCAGCACACAACATGGGGCAGTGGGTCAGCCCACTTCAGCCATTGGCTAACTCCACTGTGAGTGATGGCATTTTGCTCTTTCACAAGGAGCACATCCAAACACAAAGTAGTTTCCTTCGGTGCCAGGGATTAATTACTGTGGCAACTTGCGCTTTGCGACACCAAGAATTGTTTTGCTTTTAGCCAGTGTCTTTCTCTTTCTTTTCCTATTTCTCTTTTTATTTCTCTTTCCCTCTCTCTCTCGCTCAGACACACACATACACACACACACACACTCTCCCTCTCTCTCTCTCTCTCTTTCAGTTTTCCCCAAAATAAAGTTTTACAAAACCATAACAAAACAAGCATTGATCAAGCCAAAAGGCGGACAGGCAGTGCCAGACTTAAAGGCCTTGCTAATGCTTGTCTGATGCAGCGTCTCACCAGCCTCCTGTAACAAAAAACATTAATTGAAAGTACATGTACGTGTGCCTATAATGAGGGTCTTTGCATCAGCGTTCTTCCTCCATTGGTCTGTTCAGCTGTAATTATCATTACCTCCCGTCCCTCCCTCGCCTTCCTTCAGCACTAATGAGGCCCCGCCTCCCACCCAGACCCACCCCCAGCATAAAAACTCTGCCCGCCCCCACCTCCACCTCCACCTGTTTTTTTCTGTCTCCCTAGTGAGACTTACCTTCAGTTCCTCCCTGTGGCGGTGCCGGGGAGTCTTCGAGTTGGTTCTCTGCGACGGCGGTGCCCTCGACAGCGTTCTCCTGGCGGTGCCTCCTCTCCTCGTCTCCCTCGTGGTATGGGGGCGGAGCGGTGGCTCAGGAAGCTGCTGCGTTGTTTGGCGGTCCTCCTGTGGCTGGGGCTGTGTTTCCGGGTCGGGCTGTCTTGGCTGCCTCCTCTCGGACTGCACTCTTCTGGGAGACCTGGTAGGACGGGTTTGTGCCCGATCTTTTATTTTGGCTGGCGTTTTTGTGGTTTCTTTCCTGTTTTTGGCAGTTTCCTGGCCTGGGCTTTCATTGGATGGTTCCTGGTGGGTTTTCTCTACATTTAGGTGTCGGGGAGTTGCTTCTCCATTCCTCTGCTGCCATGGGTCGCAAACGGGTGTTTAAGAGGAACAACCTGGTTTCTTCTTCCTCTTCTTCCTCTCCTGATGGTTCTCCTGTTCCCCCCAAGCGCCCTCGGGGTCGGGGCCTTTCTGGGGGTGATGTGCCTCTCATGTCCAAGGATGAAGTGCAGGGCATGATTGAGGCTGCTGTGGCTAAGGCTCTCTTGGCTCGTCCGGTGCCTGCTGCTCCTTTGCGTCCTTGCTCGCTGGATCCTGCTGGGGCTGTTTCCCTGTCGGACGAGGAGGGTCCTTCTACCTCCTCTGGGGGAAAGTATATCTCCAGGGAGGAGCGGTGGGATGTTCTGGCTCATGTGCGGGACAATTTGGGGTTCCCTCCGTTCCAGCTGGGGGAGACGGATGGGAGTCTTTTTCCTCAGTATGCTTCTCCCTCCAGGTTGGGCATGCCCTTTCAGGGTCCGGTCAAGGACATGGTGTTGAGGGAGTGGCGTGAGATCGATAAGTTGCAGGTCCCTCACTTCCTTCAGAAGCTTTACCTTTTGGAGGGGGAGGATCCCTAGCCTCACAGTTTGAAACTGGACTCTATCCTGGCCACTCTGATTGGCAAGACTGCGATTCTGCCTGAGGATTGTACCCCGGCGGATGCTACTGATAGGAAGGTGGACTCTGGCCTTAAACGCTCCTTTGCTGCTGGGAACCTGGCGCTGCGGGCTAGCCTTTTCTCTGCCTACTCGGCTCAGTCTCTGGTGCAGGATTTCGAAAAATTGGCTGCCGCGGTTCAGGAGGGGTCTGAATGCTCTGACCTCCTGGCTGCTATGGAGCAGCAGGCTAGGCTGCTGGCGGACATTTCGTCGGACGTGATCAAGTCTTCCGCTATGTCCACTGGAGCTTTGGTGGCGGCGCGTCGTTCCCTCTGGCTCCGGTCCTGGAAGGCTGATCCTGGAGAGAAGGCGGCTCTGTTGAAGTTGCCGTTTGATGGACTGGCTCTGTTTGGGGAACAATTGCCTGCCCTGATTTCGAAGGCTTTCAAAGAGCGGAAGCATGCCTTGCCCTATAAGGGCGGTTCGGCTCCGTCTGGCAGGCCTTGGAGTAGGTCCCCTCGTTCTTCCCCTAAGCGTGATTCTCGTCAGTCTTTCAGCAGGCGGCGTTTTCAGCCCCGTTTTTCTCCCAAGCACGCTGCCTCCGCGCCTAAAGGCCCTGCCAAGAAGGGTCCCTGACAACTACTGTCTGGCCGGTTCCCTGCCGGTGGGTGGTCGTCTTCGGCGTTTTCTTCCTCGGTGGCAGCAGGACGTTTCGGATGGCTGGGTCCTGAGCACTGTGGGTCATGGGTACGTGATCGACTTTGTGCTGGTTCCGCCGGATTCGGGGGTTCGGCTGACTCCGGTGCCTGTCTCCGGTCCCCGCAGGGTGGCTCTGCTGGACGGGGTGTCCTGTTTGCTTGCCAAGAATGCCATCTGCCGGGTTCCTGTCGCGGAGATGGGGACGGGGACCTACTCCATTCTGTTTCTGGTGCGGAAGGTGACCGGCGGCTTTCGGCCTGTCCTGGATCTCAAGTGGGTCAACTCCTGGGTTCGGCCCGTTCACTTCCGCATGTTGATCCTTCAGGCCATCATTCCTCTGGTTCAACCTGGCGACTTCCTGGCTTCCGTGGATCTCGAGGACGCCTATCTCCAGTATCCCTGTGGCCGCTTCTTCTCAGCGTTTCCTGAGGTTCGCTGTGGGAGATGCCCATTTTCAGTTTTGCGTGCTTCCCTTCGGCCTCAGGTCCGCGCCCAGGGTTTTCACAAAGGTCCTGGCGCCTCTCATGGCTCTCCTTCATGCAGAGGGGTTTTCATTCATCCTTATCTGGACGACCTCTTGCTGCATGCTGCGGGGAGTCTCTTTTGCTCGCACACATCGGGAGGGCCTTGGAGGTTCTTCAGGGGCACGGGTTCTTGGTGAACTGGGGAAAGTCTTCTTTGGTCCCCTCTCAAGACATGGTGTTCATCGGGGCTCGTTTTCAGACTTTGCTCGGCCTTGTTACCTTGTCCGACAAGCGCTTGCTCTCTCTTCAGTCCCAGGTTCGGGCCTTGATGTCTCGGGCGGCTTCTCCGGCGGTCCAGTGGCTGCGGGTGCAGGGGCACATGGCTTCCGTAGTGTTTCTGGTTCCTTGGGCTCGTTTTCATCTCCTCCGCCTGGCCAACTGGATCCTGTTGGGTTGGTCTCCGGGGTCTCAGAGTCTCCTGTCCCTGCTACCCATGACGGACCGGATCCGGGGGGAGCTCTCCTGGTGGCTCTGCCGGCGTCACCTTCTGGCCGGGGTTTCGCTGGCTCCTCCGGCTCCGCTTGTGGTGACTACGGACGCCAGCCTGTCCGGATGGGGTGCTTGGCTGGGGTCGGATCAGGTTCAGGGGTGCTGGTCCCTGCTACACTCACGGAGGTCCTCCAACTGGCGGGAGTTGAGGGCGATTTGGCTTGCCCTGGTGCACTTTCAGGACTCTCTGCAAGGTCGTTGGGTGTTGATTCAGACGGACAATCTGGTGGCAAAGTCCTATGTCAACCGTCAGGGGGACCCGGTCCAGGTCCTTGAACTTGATTGCCAGCGTCATCTTTCAGTGGGCTCAGGTCTGGGTGCTGGGTCTGTCGGCTCTCTACATTCGGGGGGTGGACAATGTGAGGGCGGATCTGTTGAGCAGGGAGATTCCATCATCTCGGGAGTTCTCTCTCCTTCCCGGTGTGTTCATCCAGTTGGTGAGTCGTTGGGGCCTCCCTGTGGTGGACCTGTTTGCGGATCCGGGGAATGCCAAAGTGGTCCAGTTCTGTTCTCTGGGCAGGTGTCCCGGGTCTCTGGGGGTCGACGGCTTGACCTGTCCTTGGCCTCGGGGTCTGCTGTATGCCTTACCCCCCTTTCCGCTGCTCCGCTCCTTTCTGGTGCGGGTCCGCAGGGACTGTGCTCAGGTGTTGTTGGTGGCTCCCTGTTGGCCGCGGGCAAATTGGTTTCCTCTCCTGTCCGGGCTGTGTTGCGACCGGGAGTGGGTCCTTCCACTGGTTCCGTCCCCTTTGGAGTTTCCGGCCCTTCCTCTGGATTCTCTGCGGAGGTTGCACCTGACGGCCTGGCGGTTGAACGGCAGGGCTTAGCTGGGTTGGGGGTTCCTGCCCCTTTGGCTGTTACTTTGCAGGCTTCCCGTAGATCCTCTACTCTGCTTTCCTATGCTAGGCATTGGCGGGTCTTTTCGGCCTGGTGTGCTGGCAAGGGTGTTGATCCCACGGTTGCTGACCTCTTTGTGGTGATGCGGTTCCTTCAGGATGGGGCTCTTCTGGGGTTGTCGGTGGCTTCTCTGCGGGTGCAGTGGGCGGCTATTCAGGCTTTTCGGGGCTCCTGGCGTAATTTGCGGGATGACGGGGCTCTGATGCCTCGTTTTTTCAGGGTCTGTTGAATTTGTTTCCCCGCCCTGTTCGGTCCTTCCCTTCGTGGGATTTGCATTTGGTGTTGGATGTCCTGTCTGGTCCTCCCTTTGAGCCCCTTGAGGGTCTTGAGTTGCGTCTCTTGACTTTTAAGACTTGTTTTTTGGTCGCTATCACCTCGGCGCGGCGCTTGGGGGAGTTGGGGGCCTTGTCTTGTAAGTTTCCCTTCTGTAAGGTCTTTTCAGATCGGGTGGTTCTGGTTCCGGTTCCGTCCTTTGTCCCTAAAGTCAATTCGTCTTTTCACCTCAGTCAGGAGGTGATTTCCCTGAATTCTGTCCTGCTCCTTCCTCGGCTGAGGATTGTCGCTTGCATTGTTTGGATGTCCGTCGGGCTTTGCTGTGGTACCTGCAGGTTGTGGAGTCCTTCCGGGTGGGGGACTCTTTGTTTGTTAACTTCGGTCCGGCTAGGAAGGGTGTTAAGCCTTCCACGGCTACTTTGAGTCGTTGGATTCGGTCCACGGTTTTGATGGCTTACCATCTTAAGGGGTGGCTCCTCCTGTGGGGGTTCAGGGGCGTTCCACTCGCAGTATGGCGGCTACGGTGGCTGAGTTGCAGGGGGCTTCGGTGGTGGAAATCTGTAGGGCGGCGACCTGGTCTTCTCCCTCTACTTTTGTCCGTCACTATCGTATTGCGAGTCTGGAGCGTTTGGATAATGTTCTGGGCCACAGGGTTTTGTCCTCTATGCGGGACCAGGGATGTTGATCTGCTGTGTTTGGGGCACTGTATTAAATTTTGGTGTTTCTTATCACTCAGTTGTCCGTCTCTGTTTTCTTCTGCTTGCTATGTCCTCATTAGTGCTGAAGGAAGGCGAGGGAGGGACGGGAGGTAATGCTTCCATTTCTAACGATAATGGCATTACTCCTAGTCCTACTCCCTCGCCTTCCTTCGAGGACACTCCCTCCCGGTGCGGTTCAACTGAGTGCTAGCTCGGCTTGTTTACGTACAGGTGGAGGTGGGGGCGGGCAGAGTTTTTATGCTGGGGGTGGGTCTGGGTGGGAGGCGGGGCCTCAGTGCTGAAGGAAGGCGAGGGAGTAGGACTAGGAGTAATGCCATTATCGTTAGAAATGGAAGCATTTTGTTTCTGCTCACCACAGCATACAGCAAAGGATAGTGGGTCAGCCCACTGCAGCGATTGGCTCTTTTGCACCGTGAATGGTAGCTTTTTACCTTTTCACATGTGCTCATCTGCCTAAAAATACTTGGAACTCAATTCCAAAGATGCTGGGCCAATACTTTGCTACAGTTTTTTCTTTCTGTACGGACCATCATCCTTTCTCCCACACCCATCCTGGGTGTAAGCTTACACAGTTTTCTCAGACTGCTTTACTTCTTACAGCAACCGCAGTGCAGCCCCGCGGTTCTGAGCACTGAAGGGCAGAAGCAGGGCCGGCTCTAGGGCGGTGTGATCGGTGCCACCGCACCGGGCGCTGACTTGGGGTGGGGGCGTCATTTTTGCAAGTATATTGTCATTTAAAAAGCCCTTGCTACCTCGTTCCTGGCCTCCAGCAATTATCGGGCATCAATTAAAATGTCAAGATAACTCAGGTGATTAATTTCTTCCTGGAAAGTGACGGAGGTTTGTCTAGTGGAAGTTTTGACTCATCCAAAGGTAGCGCAGTGGGTTAACATGACTGCTGCTAAGAATGTGTACCATGCAGATAACAAAGTTCATGTAATGTAAATAGGGCAGTGGTTTACTGCTTCTGTAAGAGAGCTCCTTTTGTTACTTGTGGTTTGTAAGTCAAAATCCTAATATAGAGCATTGAGCTATTAACTGCCATCAAACAGCTGTGTGTAAACTGCAAGGTATATGTTAGAGCTATATGTTTTTTTTGCCCAGTCTTTCCTTATCCTAATCTTGCCAAAAGGGTTCATTTGGGTAGAAAACAATTCTTGTTATTAAAGAAAACCCCTAACAATGGTGTTACATTTTAAATTCAGAATTTGTGCTTTTCCAGAATATGGACTCTTAAACTATATTGCCTACCAGTATTGATAACATGTCACTCCTACACTACACCTTGTAGTCCTGTCTGATGTAACATTTCCCTTACACTAATTTACACACCTATGATTGTCTCTGTGCAATGTGTGTGTGTGTGTGAGATGTAAAGTGTTCTGATACCTTACAGTGGTATGAGTGGTGCTATAAAACTAAATGAATCCGAGAGACAGTGATTCAGGAGACTTGAGGGGTACTGTTAAAGGGCAGTGGTGAGGGAATCCGTGGCAGAGGTGGTCATTGGGGGGCGCCAACAAACATTGTCGCACAGGGCGCCACCAGTGTTAAAGCCGGCCCTGGGCAGAAGCCCCACACATGATCAAAATCTTTAGCTTTGCTTCTGGCAGATGTAACACCATTGCGTACCAACAGGCCTAACATTCTAGGACAGAGTGCACTTCTAGGTAGAACTTACTCAGCCAGGGGATATCCATGCTTGGGGCCTCCAGCGACACTGTCCAGAACTATTTGTTGATGCTTACCCTGCTTCCCATAGTACAGGAAATGCAGCTTAAATCATAAAGCACATTCACGTTCAGAGGTGGACTAAATAAATTAGATCATGTTTGTTGACTTCTGCTTGCAGTATTGTGAACATTACCACACCACAATCTTATGTTTACTTGAATCACAGAGCGAGTGGAGATATTTGGAAATATATTCTGGTACCCTGGACGAGTTGAAAACAGGTGGGTTTGGAGAAGTCTTCATATCTTCCTTGGTATTCCTTTAGTATCTTAGGGGCCGATTACGATGGCGGGCGGATCGGCACCGCCGTGCAGGCGGTGGCTTCCGCCGGCCTGGCGGGTGCTGTTTTGCCAACCACGGTCGCGAATCCCCGACTGCCATATTACGATGGGCAGACATAGGCCAAATCCCCACCGCTGCGGTGTTTTTAGTACCGCCAGTACTTTGGTTCCGCGACGAGGGCGGACGTAGTCAATAGCGGGAGACCGCCGCGCGGAATGACGTGTAGACCGCTGTCCGAATCACAATGCCTCAAATAGGCAATCGGATCGCAACGGAGAAACCACCCATTGAAACACGGCGGAAGCAATACTGCGGAGGAAAACGGCAATAACACACAACTCCACGCGTTCGCTACCGCAATGGATCCTGCTCTACAAGCCCTACCGCTGCTGTTCCTGATCCGCCATCAACAAAGACGCCGCCGCCGTCGACAACACCGCAGGTACGTCAATGCCACACCTCCGCATCGGGGTCATCCATCAACAACGTCATCACCGCATCCTCCCGGTCACGTCACCGCAGCGGTGAAGACGCGGGAAAAGTTCCGCACAATCGAGTAGGCAGGTCCAGCGGCACGCATGGGCAGTCACAGGGAGGTGTAAGGATTGTGTTTGCCCTGGCCCAAATCTACATTGTGTGCCTCTGTTGGTAGCAGCTGTCATTAACTGATACCATCACAGCCCCTACCATCCCACCCTGTCCAACATCAAAATGTGTGCCCATCTGATATTCAGGGATAGTGATGTATGTGAGCAAGTTCATAGGTGTATTGTGGCAAAACAACACCTGCATAGTAATGCCAAATAGGTGCTTGTGATGTGAAACCCCCTTCCTGCCACTGCCAAGATGAGTAATAGGTGGCAAAACAACACCTGCAAGGTAATGCCAAAATTCTGCCTGTGGTGTGAAACCCCCTTCCTGCCACTGCCAAGATGAGTATTAGGGGGCAAACCCCACCTGCAAAGTAATGCCAAAAAGTTGCTTGTGGTGTGAAACCCCCTTCCTGCCACTGCCAAGATGAGTATGAGGGGCAAACCCCACCTGCAAAGTAATGCCAAAAAGGTGCTTGTGGTGTGAAACCCCCTTCCTGCCACTGCCAAGATGAGTATGAGGGGGCAAACCCCACCTGCAAAGTAATGCCAAAAGGTGCTTGTGGTGTGAAACCCCCTTCCTGCCACTGCCAAGATGAGTATGAGGGGGCAAACCCCACCTGCAAAGTAATGCCAAAAGGTGCTTGTGGTGTGAAACCCCCTTCCTGCCACTGCCAAGATGAGTATTAGGGGGCAAACCCCACCTGCAAAGTAATGCCAAAAAGGTGCTTGTGGTGTGAAACCCCCTTCCTGCCACTGCCAAGATGAGTATTAGGGGCAAACCCCACCTGCAAAGTAATGCCAAAAAGGTGCTTGTGGTGTGAAACCCCTTCCTGCCACTGCCAAGATGAGTATGAGGGGGCAAACCCCACCTGGAACATACACGTTTGTAGTTGGCATGTACAGGGCCACATACACCTCAACACCACTGACAAGGACAGGCCAAGCACACTGTGTGACCACTCAACTGCACACATCCAAATATACCCATGTGAGTACGAAGACAGGCCTTCACAAGATTACCACACACACACTGCTGTTCACACATCCAAACACATCACACAGACATCACCAACCTTGGACACCCTGCAAGTCAGACTGTGTGTAGAATTCACCTCTGTTGTGGTATAGCCCCCTAACATGACATGTGTACAATCATACTGAAATCAACAGCGAATGATGATTGCAAGAGTACATCAACATCCACAAACATCATTGCACCCCCAAACCTCAGAGTCAAGCAGACCAAAGGTGTGTGTTACGTTTGCCAAACAATGACAAAGTGAATGAAGTAAATGGCAATGTGGAAGTGCCATGCAGAGCATGTGGCACATTTATCCATACCCACACATCAAAATGTTTAATTAAGCAAGGGCAGTAACAAACGATACAACAGGAGTAACAGTGTTTATTGCAAAATATCCAGATAGTCACAAAATTTCAAACAAATAAAAGGCCATTGGCCAGTCCACAGTCCAAACAATGCACATGTGTGCATGAAAATGTTTACAGTGAATGTGTAACACCGTACACTGCCATGTGAATGACCAAAGCACCGGGGCTATCAAAGCTCAGTCCAGGCACTGCTGTGGGAGAGATGGGTATGGGAGGGGGTCTGTGCCTCAGACTTGCCTGTCAGTTGGAGTGGGAGGTGGCTGAGTGTCTTGGCCACTGGCGGAACTGGACCTGGGAGAGAGAGGATCATCAGAGTCAGAGTCAGCAGTGGCTGTGGCAGGCATAGGGCTGCTTGGACCGGGTGGCATGGTGGCACGTGGAGGCGGAGAGATGCTGCCGTGAGACACAGAGGCAGTAGTGGCTGTGGCAGGTGTAGGCCTGCTTGGACCGGGTGGCATGGTGGCACATGGAGGCGGAGAGATGCTGCAGTGAGACACAGAGGCAGTAGTGGCTGTGGCAGGTGTAGGCCTGCTTGGACTGGGTGGCATGGTGGCACGTGGAGGCGGAGAGATGCTGCCGTGAGACACAGAGGCAGTAGTGGCTGTGGCAGGTGTAGGGCTGCTCGGACCGGGTGGCATGGTGGCACGTGGAGGCGGAGAGACGCTGCCGTGAGACACAGAGGCAGTAGTGGCTGTGGCAGGTGTAGGGCTGCTCGGACCGGGTGGCATGGTGGCACGTGGAGGCGGAGAGACGCTGCCGTGAGACACAGTGGGTGAGGGTGAATGTTGAGGGCTGCCTCTACACTTCTTGGGTATCCGATATTGCAGAAGTGTCTTGGGAGTAGTGGGAAGTGTGGCTGGCACAACAGAGTCCCTCTCCACCAAAGGTGTGACAGGTGCAGGTGGCCCTCCTTGTGGGGATTTGCTGGATATGGACTTAGCCTTGCTTTTTGCTTGCCTTTTGCCCTCCATCCCCTGTGGTCCTGGTGAACCACTCACATTGCTCTCCTGACCACGCTTCACAGGGGTGTGGGTGGGAGTAGAGGTCCTGGGTGAAGCAGTCTTAGGTTGCTTTGTGGGCTTTCCCTTCAGCGGCACCAGCACCACAGCAGGCATGCCAACTGTTTGTCTGTCACTTGGAGCAGTTGTGTGGATGGGAATCTCTTGTGATGGGTGCAATCTTGTGGACCGTGAGCTAGAGGCCTGCTTCTTTGCCTGATGCCCCTGAGTGTCATGTGAAGGGCTTTTTTCTTTGTGTCCCTGTGTGCCTGTGTCACTTTTTGGGGATGGTGTCTGTGGTCTGGCACGCTTGGAGCGCTGCTGTCGTGTGCTGGGTGTCGATGACTTGGGGCCTGAGGGCTCAGTTGTGTGGTCACTCTCCTCAGGGGTTGCCACTGGCAGGGTGGTTGGTGAAGGCATTGGGGCTGGACTTGGATGCTGTGATAGCTGAATGGCTGCCGTCACGGTGGAGGACAAACCCTGGACAGTCCTGTGTAGCCCACCCACGTCCGAATGAATGCCCTCCATAAATGCCAGAACCTGTCCCAACTTCTTGTCCTGATCCTGGAAAGCATTTAGGAGAGCTGTCTGACCCACACACAGCTGGCGCAACAGTTCTACCGCCTCAACACTGAGGGCAGCAGGGGAGACAGGGGCAGGGGCAGCGGTGCCTGGGGTGAAGGCGACTCTACCCTTAACAGCCCTGCGGGCACAGACAGCACTAGTGGTAGTAGCCGGGATGGTGGACACTGGCCGATGTGTGGTGGAGGAAGAGGCAGCATTGTCACTCCCTGTGACCACCATTGACGCTGACTCCCCACTGGAGTCCGATGATGTTGAGGTTGTGCTTTCTGCGCGTGAGTCCTCAAGGACACTCCTGTCCCCCTCCGAGGCGCTGGTCACCTCAGTGTCAGTGATCCCATGGCTATCATGCGTGCCACATGCTTCTGCACTGGTGTCCGTATCATGGCCTTCCATGCACTCTGTAGATGCTGCAATGGACAGAGACATAGGTTCAGTACAGTGCCATACACACAAACATGAAATGCAAGCCCAGAACTAGACTAGCTAATGACAACCCCAAGTTGCACAACACCCTCTGCAGTCTGCATGTGCAACAATCATGCTGAACACAGAAGATGCATGGAAATATGCATTGTTTACATCAATGAGCCATGTGAGGTTCACACCGGCAAATAGCAGGTCCCTGCCTCCTTGTAATCCAACATAAACATCTCTGCAAGCATACCCACGTGCCTGTATGTGAGAGAGGCATACCTCTCAGCATGTTGCCTCTGTCACATATGGAGTCACTGTAAAAGGACAACACAGATACAGATTCAAATTTGTACTTAAGAATGTCCATGAGCTACTGATGTCTAACAAGTTGAGCAATTCATCATGCAAACTGTTGCACGTTGGTGTCAGATGTGTACTTCACACCATTTACAAGTCCTGCAGTGCACACATCGTTAAATGCACACTGACATGATGCACACTGCTGTACACTGCCTGGTGATGTCCATGACACCCAGAATGCAGAAGATGTCATAAGGCCACATCTCATCATGCAATATCAAGGGCCATCGTATGAAACACATGATTAAGTCCATCTATGGGAAAATACATGACACCTGCACTGAACACATAGGCCACTGAGAAGTCGTTCCTAAAAATTTACACAGCAGCAAGATCAGCAAGGGCACCCGGTCGCCATTCATGCAGTCACTCACACCCAAAGTCAGCCTACGCAGAATACTCACCACTAACTCCCTGCTGATGGTCCCTCAAACGTTCATACAGCTCTAGCTGTGTCACAGACAAGATGCGGGACATTAGTGGAATCATGGTTCGGCGCGCCAACCTGCCACTGCGAGGGACCAACCCCACCGTCATCTCTGCCACGCTCCTGCTCAGACGGGAGATGTCGTCCCACCTCTTGTGCCAGTGTGTGTGCCGTCTGTTGGATACACCCAGAGTCCGCACCTTCCGTGCAATGTTCTTCCATGTGGCCTTACGCTGGTGGACCTTCAGCTGCAGGCATAGGAGACAAGAAAAGGAAGTATCAGAGACCCTGTGTCATTCACACTGTGTGTCAGCACAGGAGAACATAAATGCATGGCACACAAATCACTACATCTTCATCAGAGGCCATACAGTATGACACATAGTACATGTTCATTACAATACTACATAGTTTTGAATGCATGTATGACGCGGCACACAGTACATGGCCATCTCATACACATGCACAATGGCAGCACAGACAGCTATGTGCAGAAGTCCCTCATCTGTGATGCAGTATGTGAGTGAGTATGACATGCAATACAGTGCTAATGAAGTGTAGTGGCAGACTCACTGTCTCCACCACTACACACCCCTCGATGCCCTTGGCCTGTGAATGGCTCAATGCATTTTTCAGGAAACATATTGGGACATAATCTGAATTATCACGCCCTCCTCACAATGTTAAGTCCTCGGTTGTGCAATTCTCAGGACTCTGATGGCTCAGTGAGTATTAGGTGTGTGGACTAAACACATGTTCGACTCAGTCCAGTTAGGCATGGCTCAGAGTAACATTGGACAGTGTCTGTGCAGGCCAGAGGAACTCACAGTGCGGTTCAACATGGTCCCTCAGATAAATCACATGGATGTACAGCATGAGAGGGTGAAAAGTGCCAACACATGCGAGACTGAACACATGTTCAAATCAATGTAAGGATGACATCTACTACTTACATTGATGTGAAGTGTCATAGTTGCATCAACATCAAGTGGGTTCCACTCATGCATTGGACTATTGTGCATGATGCTCACATCAACATAGTGCACTTAAGAAATATTCAACACACATAAGTTAGTGCTCCATTCCAATATACATTTCAACAGTCACATATGAGGTTGTGAAGAGTGAGTGGACAGTCACATAACATGGCACAGTACAAATCACTCCCGACTTGTCATGTTTCAGAACACCATCGTATCTGTGTGGCTGTTTAACAATGCATGTCTCCCCCACCTTCAATCAACTTATGTAGGTGTGGAAATAAGCCATCAGACACCATTGACATGAAGTTAGCATGCATGGCAGTGTAACACACATTTACGTCACCTAGTCTCAGACCAACATGTTCATTAAGTTTGTGCAAGAATGGCTGTAGGAGTGTCCATTTTCTACACATAATCAAATTCAATTACCCACAGAACATGTATGGAGCATGCCATGTTAACTATTAGGATGCCTGTACATCGACTTGCACTCACAGGCATATACTACTGCACAGCAACATCATGGTATCATTTTGGCACTCTCACACTTGGAATCAGGAACACTTACCAGTACATCTGGCGCACCAAAAAGCCTCCCATACTGTGCAAGGACCTCGTCCACCAGAAGCTCCAGCTCCTCTGTAGTGAAGGGACGGGCCCTGACATTCTCTGTTCTCGCCATCACTGGGTCCAGGATACAGCAAAATATGCAGTTGTAGAGGAATGGCAGTCAGCAGTGTCTGAATGCATGTGAAATGTGTGGCTCTCCCACAGAGATTTATAGGCCCCATGGCTTGGTATCAGTGGCAGGCAGCTGCTGCAATTGGTCCACCTGGCTGGCATCTTTCAATTGTGGCCAATGAGCGGACCCGCGGTGGCGGTGCACGCCTACCGCGGTTTCCAAAGTAGCATTTCACTACCGCGATCGCGGTTCCCATTGGCTGCAATGGCATTGGTGGTGTCACACCGCGGAGGACAGGCGGTCGCTACCGCTATGCTGCATCTTTCAATTGTGGCCAATGAGCGGCCCCGCGGTGGCGGTGCACGCCTACCGCGGTTTCCAAAGTAGCATTACACTACCGCGATCGCGGGTCCCATTGGCTGCAATGGCATTGGTGGTGTCACACCGCGGAGTACAGGTGGTCGCGACCGCTATGCTGCATCTTTCAATTGTGGCCAATGAGCGGCCCCGCGGTGGCGGTGCACGCCTACCGCGGTTATGGACACATTATGCACTAGCAATGGCAATGGTCAAAAGTAACAATTGAACACTATGCCTCCATAGTGTCTTACTGCACTTGTTTTGTACAATGAATGCTGGTGTGAAATGCAACTCACTGATGCCTACACATGCCATGTCTGTGGAAAATGTGACATGCATTGACATGCACTTACTCACGTCACCTATGATATGTGTGTGGATGTACATCTATTGGTTGTATGATGTTGTCTCATCTTTGAAATCAAATTAATGTGTGAGATGGCTAATCAAACAACAGTAATGATTGCCTGAACACATAATGGTAGTATTTTACTGTGCCCATAGCTGATTTAAGTAGGATATGTGATCAGCTTACACACACTGTGCACATTGTGATGATAACTAGTGGTCTGTGCAACTTAAGCAAGAAGGTGTGGCAGGTAAAGCAGCTACATATGAGACAGCAGTGTTGCTGTCTCATACCTCTGCTGTGTCACCTACTCCTAGGCCTGGGGACACCAGATGTATTGGTGTACCATTCACAACCTCTGAATATGCCTTTGGGGTAGTCAGTATGTACAACATGTCCACTTGTAAAAACACGTGGTGAAGGTGTCTCTGCATCTGAGTTGTGGATTCAGCAATTGTTGGAGTACGTTCATTGTTTCTGCTGCGTGAGTCAAGATGTGAGAAGTTGGACACATCTCATTGTGTAATTTGAATAACATTAGTCCTCTCCCATTTCATGTAGGCGACGACCAAATGTACACCGGCCTTTCACAGTCCTGGCGGACATGGAGGATGTGGACATCATCCGGAAATTTCGTCTGGACCGCGTTACACTGCAAGAGCTGTGTGCTCAGTTGGAGCCCCATCTGAGGCCTCAACGAACATATCCAACTGCCCTATCCCCAACAGTGAAGATCATGGCAGCGCTGCATTTTTTCTCTACGGGCTCTTTCCAATACACGGTGGCCAGCACCGGTGGAATGTCGCAAACCACATTCAGCCTGGTGCTCTGGGATGTGGTGTCCGCAATGATGCTATACAAGGACCAATACATACGATTCCCAAATACAGCAGATTTGCCTGCTGTGAAGGCTGGTTTTTATGCCCTTGGCCACATTCCTCATGTAGTTGGTTCCATTGACGGCACACACATTGCCCTTGTCCCACCACAGGCACGTGAGCAGGTGTATAGGTACAGGAAGCACTACCATTCCATAAATGTGCAGGTGGTATGCCAAGCTGATATGATCATCAGCCATGTTTGTGCGCGATTTGCTGGCTCCGCCCATGACTCCTACATCCTGCGGTACAGCATTGTACCCCGGCTGATGGAAAATCTACATCCAGAGCGTACATGGCTTGTAGGTGAGTACACTGAGTCAAGTAAGTAGTGTGCTGTGTGTGACCTGCTGTTCTCGTCAACTGTTTGTATCACAACATTTCTCTGTGTATGTCACACCTAGGTGACTCAGCGTATCCCAACAGGCCGTGGTTGCTGAGCCCACTGCGGAATCCAAGTACCCCGGGTCAAGTCAGCTACAACGAGGCACATGGTAGGACACGACGTGTGGTGGAGCGCACCTTTGGCCTCCTGAAGTCCCGATTCCGGTGCCTGGACAAGAGCGGAGGTGCACTGTTGTATTCCCCATGAAAGGTGTGCCGGATAGTTGTAGCATGCTGCATGCTACACAACCTTGCCTTGCGCAAAGCCATTCCGCTGATCCTGGATGACGATGAGCAGCAGATGCCCCCTCCTGCACACCCACACACTCCCAGTGCGGACGATAGTGGTGAAGAGGAAGGTGTTGACCTGCGTCAACAGCTCATTGCCAACTACTTCCCTTGAATGTAAGTGACTTTGTAGACAAGTGACATTGTGTGTTAACTTGGATGTTACTATCAAGGCATAGAGAATTTTAACTGCTGGCTGTTGTTGTGTGTGTGATAAGGGATGATGTGTGTGGCACAGGGTATTTGTATCCAGGTACATCATGTGTATGTTGAGGTTGTTGACCATTGCTATGGGTGCTTGTTTTTGTACCTTGATGCCTAGTGTTGTGTTTCTGCTGTAAAGGCGTCACCTGATAAGTAAATGTCATTCTCTTGTGTCTTTCTAGGTTCATTCACCCTCTGAATGCCTCCTCTGCTTCACAGCTGTTGGAACATTGAAATCTGATTTGTCATTGTACATACTGGAATAAACATGTAGCTCACACAGACATAGGTATGTGAAGAGTGTTTATTTAAAATTCGTTTTTGTGCAAGTGAGGGGAATATGTACATAAATGTGAACAGTGAATAAATGAGTTGTCAGTCATGGTAGTTGAGACAAATATTGTAGTCACCACATAGCTGAAGTCACACAGTCCAACAGACTCAGGCCATCAACATGGCAATGTGGGCAAGGATAGTCAACATAGTCAATGCAAAGGGGAACAACAGGATGCCATCATGGCTGGCTCTGTTAGTGGCGTTGGTATGGTGGCCTGCCACCAAATCCTCCCCTGTGGATTCTCGGACTGCCCCTGGTGCGTTTGGGGGGGGGCATCTGTTGCAGGGTCAGTGGTGTCTGAGAACTCATTCTCCTCCTGCACACCCCTCTCTGTGGCTGCAGCTGGAATGTTGGGCTGCACAGCAGGCAATCCACTGGAGGGGGGTGGAGCTGCACTTGGGGCTGGGAGTCTGTCCCTCAGAACACCCACTAGCTGGCCAACAAGGTCAACAAGTTGGCCCATCCGTGTGTCCATGGCCTGCTGCAGCAGGCGGATCTCATGCATGTCTTCAGCAAGCTGGCCCATTACTCCATGGTTCTCTTGGTAGGCACCAAGGACTCTTGCAATGGTGGCCAGGGATTCAGGGTCATTGTCCTCCTGTGTCTCTGCCCCAGTTGTACTCCCACCTGCCCTCCTGACACGGACTGGTGGCATAGTCCCCCGACGCACTGGCACACTCTCCCTGGCATGCTGTGATTGTGTGGTGGTGTTGTTAACCACCGTGGCAGGGCGTGTGTTGCAGGCAGCAGTGGTGATGGTGGTGGTGGAGGCCACACAGGTCGTAGTGGCAGGGGGCAGCACAGTTCTTGCCGTGGTGGTGGTGGTGGTGGAGGCCACACAGGTCGTAGTGGCAGGGGGCAGCACGGTTGTTCTTGCCGTGGTGGTGGTGGTGGAGGCCACACAGCTTGTAGTGGATGGGGGCAGCACAGTTGTTGTTGCCGTGGTGGTGGTGGTGGTGGGGACAATGAGGGCTTGAGACATGTTAGTCCCTGCCACACCAGAGGGGCCAGCTTGAGAATCCTCGTCCGAGAATGTTGGGGAATCTGCATCCGAGAGTCCACGTTCCAGGGGGGGAGACTGGCTCCGCATGTTGGTGTCATCCTCTGCAGTTAGTTGTTGATCTCCTGTTGAACAGAGGTGATATGGTAATTGAGTTGCACGCAATATGCTTGATGTTAGACAATTGTTTGAGACATTTGATACAACACACACTTTACAATGCAATGACTTTGTATGCCTGCTATATGCTGTGCACCATGACATGACGTTGAGGTACATACCTTATTAGTCCATGGTGTCCGTTGTGAATTGAAACTTGGTGCAGTGTACAGATAGTGTAACTATACAGACATGTCCTCATCTACCTAATTACGTGACATCAATTTTCTGTTGTGCGTCTTTTCATTTAGCTGTTCATGTAATCTATTTCAACAGAGCAAGAAGGAACCATTGTCATGTTATACATAGCTTTGGAATCACATGTACTTTCCTTTTTTTCCATGTAGACCATGCATGTTTGGTGTTGAGATGGGTCTTCATGCTCAGACACCATGGCACTTCCACATTGCATTCTCTGCTGTGCACAATTGTGGGATGCATTTGTTTCACTTGTGACTTGGTGAGTATGAGTTCAAAATATGTGACAGTTACGTGCACTTAGATGTCTGCACACTGGATGTGGCATTTAAAACTATGCCAAGTTGGCTGACATGTTAGTGCTGATGTGGTTATGTGGCTACATGCATTTAGATAAGGATGGCGGTGTACATGCAGTCACTACCTACGTGTAAGTTTTGGGAGAGCAATGCGATAGCTGCCCCATGCTTGTGGGTGTGGGGAATGCTCCATCCTGCTGAGCTGTGGGACAAAGGGGCCTGTTGGGAGTTGTAGTGCAGACTTCCCAGCCACAAAGACCCCTCCCTGTTGAGATGGCTACCTACCTGTAAGGTTACACATTGGAGGGAAATGGCTGCCCCATGCTTGGGGGTGTGGGGAATGCTCCATCCTACTGAGCTGTGGGACAAGGGGGCCTGTTGGGAGTTGTAGTGCAGACTTCCCAGCCACAAAGACCCCTCCCTGTTGAGATGGCTACCTACCTGTAAGGTTACACATTGGAGGGAAATGGCTGCCCCATGCTTGGGGGTGTGGGGAATGCTCCATCCTGCTGAGCTGTGGGACAAGGGGGCCTGTTGGGAGTTGTAGTGCAGACTTCCCAGCCACAAAGATCCCTCCCTGTTGAGATGGCTACCTACCTGTAAGGTTACACATTGGAGGGAAATGGCTGCCCCATGCTTGGGGGTGTGGGGAATGCTCCATCCTGCTGAGCTGTGGGACAAGGGGGCCTGTTGGGAGTTGTAGTGCAGACTTCCCAGCCACAAAGACCCCTCCCTGTTGAGATGGCTACCTACCTGTAAGGTTACACATTGGGGGAAATGGCTGCCCCATGCTTGGGGGTGTGGGGAATGCTCCATCCTGCTGAGCTGTGGGACAAGGGGGCCTGTTGGGAGTTGTAGTGCAGACTTCCCAGCCACAAAGACCCCTCCCTGTTGAGATGGCTACCTACCTGTAAGGTTACACATTGGAGGGAAATGGCTGCCCCATGCTTGGGGGTGTGGGGAATGCTCCATCCTGCTGAGCTGTGGGACAAGGGGGCCTGTTGGGAGTTGTAGTGCTGGCTGCCTGTACATGTGCCCCCATGTAAATATTGTTATGTACCTTTGTGGTGAATGAGAGGGAGTTATTGTGGGATCTGTGAGACCTGTTTGGGGGAGTGTGGTGGACATGAGTACATTTGGGCCTAGGAGGTGTTGCTTTTTAGTTGTGCAAGCTACTACATAGCAGTGTTATGGCAGACTTTTGTTGGTACTTACCAGCCTCCATTCCCCCTCAATTCCAGTGCAACTCTCTGGGTGCAGTATGCCAAGCACCTTCTCCTCCCATGCGTTGAATGTTCTTGGTGGAATGGGAGGGCCACTGCCAGTCCGGTTTGCCAGCTCACGGTTCTTGCTGTTCTTCTCCTTGACCTTGCTCTTGAGGTCAGTCCACCTCTTCCTGATCTCCTTCCTGTTGCGTGGAACTTGCCCTACAGCATTGACTCTGTCAACTATCCTTTGCCACATTTGATTTTGCCTGGCTGATGGGGTCTGTTGGACCCTGCTTCCTAAAATATATGGCTCAACTCTTATTATCTCATCCACCATGACTGACAACTCACCATCAGTGAATTTGGACATCTTATGTGCCATGGTGTGTGATGTGCTGAGTGGTTAAGAGTGCAGGTGTGAAGGTGGTGGTGGTGGTGATGTGTGTGGTGTGTGTGTGTTTGTGATGGTGTGATGTGTGCAGGGTTGCCTATCCTTTGTGTGATATTGTTGGTCCCTTCAGTTGTGGAGTTGTGCAAAGGATTCTGGTCAGGGAAGGGGCTGGTTTTATGCTCTGCTATGTGGGTGGGTCCAAAATGAGTATTCATGTCAGGTGTGTTGTCTGTGTTGAGCTGGTATTTGTAGTTCTTATTTGCCAGGGGCATGTGTCAATGGGGTGTGTTAGCTGTTTTTATTGGCTGAGCCAGATACACAGCCACATTTGGTGGTTTTGTGGTGTAGTTGCTTTCGACCGCCATTACTATTTCCGCGCGGACACCGTGGTCGGACTGCAATGGTCATTCCTCCAGCTCTCCCATTCATCATTGCTGTCAACCGCGGCGGTCGGAAACAAGCGGTCGTACCGCAGGCACCGGGGTAAGGTCATAATTGCACTCTTGGAAATTCCGCTTGTATATCGGCAGTTTGTGAGCTTTCCGCAGTGAATCCGACCGCCGTGGAGGGTATTTCGCCTTTTCTGCACGTGCGCCGCCGGTGTTTCTTGGGTTCCGACCGCGGCGGTCGGATTTTTCCGGCGGTGCATCGTAATGTGATCGGCGGTGGTGCCGCAGGCCATGCGGGCGGTCTTTTCCCATTGCCACGGCGGGCGGAATGGTTTTCCGACCGCCATCGTAATCGGCCCCTTAATTACTACACATGCCTGCAATATATAAAAGCGATACATCACAGACTAGCAAAACAAAATAAAATTTATAGCAATACCACCCAAACAAATAAAACAACTTCATCCAGTCATTGGTTACTGTTATCCTACTAGATAACTTTCTGTCAGTTGTGAATTTGCCAAATTATCAAATGGGGCCTCTATCACAGAAAAGCATCAAATCCGTTACTTACTGCTGGCATTTTCTATAATTATGTAAGAAAATTACATATATAGCCACTGCTTCCAAAGTATTTATAGTCTCACTCCAAAATGTCACAACTTATTCCTCAGAGAAAATAGTCTGAGGACAGTATTTATATATGAATATTTTTGTCTTCTCGTACACATAGCTTACTCAAGCTTGGCAACTCTTTTCCAAACCCTATTATAGGAGTAATTGCCTTCTCCATTCCATCATTCCGTCTCACATACGCACAGTCACATATATCTTCCACAGTCTCAGCCGCAGACAGGTAAACTCTGATTCCTGGACTTCAACCAAGTTAGAATTGAATTGGCTATGGATTCCAGCTGTCAGTCTCTGCCATTGCACTCTTTCATTGCCTCGTCCAGATCAACAGTGATCGAGTTTGCTGTAGCAGGAGATCTGAGGCCCCTTACCCACCATAAGACTGGAGGTTCTAGCTCAGGGATCAGAACACAAACTACTGAGCCTCAAAGTTACACCCAACTTCTGATTTTTTTATGGAAGGCTTTGAGTAAAAAACACAATTCAGTAACTATGGCAGGAGGATGGTACAACAAACCTAGGGACAGTGTGAGATTAAGAAAAAAGAGATAGTGTATTACATTGAAGATCACTGGTTAGCTCCAATTGAACAGATCTATACAACAGTACATCAAGAAATGGCCACTCAAGACCAGAATTCATTGTGATACGCACCAGCTATCGTGTCCTCTGAAGCAGGAGTTTCAGGAGGGTATGTTGTGACTCAGGGATTCATCTTGAAGGTGAACAGCATGTTTGACTTTGACTCAGTAGTGAGATATGTGTGTAAGTAGTAGCAGGTAGTCAACACAAAAGGAAAGGTATGCAACTGTTCAAGAAGTGAGTAGAAAGCGAGAACCAATGTAGGAGGGAAAGACAATAGAGACCGAGGGACTCCAAGTGGACGGGGGGTAAATGGATTACAACACTGCAGGGTGTGGTATTT
This sequence comes from Calotriton arnoldi, assembly GCA_963921515.1. NCBI lineage: Eukaryota > Metazoa > Chordata > Amphibia > Caudata > Salamandridae > Calotriton > Calotriton arnoldi. The sequence goes on along the minus strand of CAWUFW010006403.1, from coordinate 570,419 downwards.
GTAAGATGTGGTACATACAGTGCTCAATTTGTGTAGGTGGTTTCCGGTGCTCGGCACTGGCACTTATGACAGTCTGAGCAAACACGAGGAGATGATGGACGAAGCGCGGAAACTTTTCAGACACTCACCCCCAGTCACAGATCTGGGTTGAATCCATCATTGTTCTTTAGCTCGCTTTGTCACCCCAGTTCAGACCCAGCCATATGCAAATCAGTCTTAACCCTGTGCCTTATGTGAACAGTCCAGCCCGAACTGCCAAGCCAGGTCTTCCCTGGACTGGAAACAAGCATCCTGGGACCGGCTTCGGTGTGACACCCCTCATCAGCCAGGCTAGCTTGAATCCAGTGGCAAAGTGAGCAAGGGACCCATGTCTGGGCATACCCTGCCAACTCAGGGCCAACAAAGCAAACACAAGGAGATGATGGACAGATCGCTGACACTTTTCAGACACTCATCTTATGACAGTCTACCACATGGTGGCACTGTTTGTTTTATTTAGAGATGAGCTCAACACAGTTGTTTATTAATTCAATATACATTAAAAATTACTAATACCTGCCACCCTGGTAACTCTACTAGCTTTGGGGGCCTGGAATAGTATGTAGTGCCACACTTGCAGGAGTCTGATGTTAGTAGTCATATTTGTCCTGTCACTGGCGGCGCTGACTGGGGCAATGGATGGTGCAAGCTGCAGTGGCCTCCTCACGAAGCCCCGGGCACTCATGTCTTCGTACAAATTAAGCACTGGGTAAATACCTGTTATTCCTAGTTTTCAACTGGAAAAAAAGGAAACACGTGTTGAATTTGGTGTTTTCTGTACCATATTATGAATGTATCAGAATATACTACATGTTTTCCATCTGGTGAACAGCTATACTTTGACTGCCAAAACTCACTAGAGACACATAACAGTGTGTATCACAAATCATGTGTAAGAAAGTGCCCTCTTTTTGTATGGTTGCCCCCACTTTTTGCCAAACTGCTGATGTACTTTGACTGAGTCTGCCAAACAGGTACGCAGGGCCTATGTTCTTTCCCTAAACTGCATTAAGACAAAACCCAATTGGCACTCTTTGGCCACATGTCAGTCCCTTGTAAATGGTACCACAGGTACCATGGGCACTGTGGCCAGGGAAGGCCTTTAATGGCTGCAGCACTTACTGTGCCACCCTTAGAGGCCCTGTACCTTTACATACACACACTGCCATTGCAGGCTGCGTGTTTTGGTGCAGAACAAAGTGAACAGTCGACATGGCACACATACCTGTGTGCCATGCCTACAACCCACTGCCTTGGCATAGGTCAGCCATCCCTCTAGCTGGGTGCACTATACCAGTGGTGAGGGTACAGGTGCATGAGCCTTGTATCCCTACAGTGTCTAAGTCAATTCTTAGACATTGTAAGTGCAGTAATGCCAATAAGAGTATAATGTGCTGGGAGTTTGTCATTAGGAACTCCACAGTACCATAATGGCATTACTGAAAACTGGGAAGTTTGGTATCAAACTTCTCAGCACATTAAACCCACACTGATGCCAGTGTGGGATTTAATGAAAAATGCACTCAGAGGGCATCTTAGAGATGCCCCCTGAAAAACGACCTAACTCTAGTTTCCTGGCTGAGTGGCTGCTCGCCAGCTGCCACAACCAGACATGTTTCTGGACCCCTGGGTTGAGAGCCTGCTGCTCTCGGGGGTCTGAAACAATGCACATCCTGGGACGAGGTGCTAAGCCTCATCCCCCAGGATGGGCTGGGGCTGTGAAGGGGAAGCTTCAAAGGCTTGCTGCCTTTGTGAGCTACCCCAGCACTTTGCTGCTTCTAGCAACTGGCTCCCACCGGTTCTGACCCCCACTTTGGGCGGGAGAATCGGCATGAAAACCACATGAGGAAGGGAGGTGTGCCCATCTTTGCCAACCCCACCCCTCAGGTGGTGAGGCGAGGTGAAGCACAACTCTCAGTCCCCGCCATCTTGCAGATGGGGGGACCCAGCCAACCAGAGAGAGGCATATGCCCCCTCCCACTGGAGGGTGGCATAATAGGGGGTGTACCCACCCCAAGGAAGGGACCCATTGGTCCCAACATTTAATTACCTGTAACACCCCTGAATCTAGTATTTAGGGGCAACACCGAACCTTGCCTCCTCAGACAAGAACCGACCAGAAGAAAAGAAGAAGATGGACCAAAGAAGCCGCACTGAAACTAGGAAGAGGAGGACACCCACTGACTTGGCCCCAGCCCTACCGGCCTGATCCCACCTCAAACCTGCTCCAGCGATATCCCGGTGTGTCCTGCAGCCAGCAGCCTCAAGAACCCGAAGGACCTGCCCTGCCTTCCAAACCCAAGACTTTGTCTCCCGTGAGCACCGGATTTGCTCACCAACAGACTCTGGCCCCAGCCAAAACCCCAAGTCTCCACCACCAACCGCCTGCTCTCCTGGACCAACATCAACGACAAGGACACCAGCGAGATCATGAACACCCGTGCCCTCACCACATCTTCAACAAAGCCAGTACAGCCATCGCGCCCCATCTCCGGAAAATAATCAACATCTCCTTCGAGACAGCAACCTTTCCGGAAAGCTGGAAGCACGCCGAGATCACCGCCTTACTCAAGAAACCCAAGGCAGACCCCAAGGACCTCAAGAACTTCCGACCCATCTCTCTGCTCCCGTTCCCCGCGAAGGTCACCGAGAAAATCGTCAACAAACAACTGACCCGCTACCTCGAGGAGAACAACATCCTGGACCCTTCCCAGTCCGGCTTCCGCAGCAACCACAGCACCGAAACCGCCCTCATCGCCGCCACCGATTACATCAGGACCCTGCTAGACAACGGAGAAACAGCAGCCCTCATCCTCCTGGACCTATCAGCCGCCTTCGACACGGTCTGCCACCACACACTACGAACACGCCTTCACGACGCCGGGATCCAAGAGAAGGCCCTGGACTGGACCACATCCTTCCTTTCCGGCAGAACACAAAGCGTCCGCCTCGCCCCCTTCCGATCCAAGGCCACCAAGATCATCTGCGGCGTACCCCAAGGCTCCTCCCTCAGCCCAACGCTGTTCAACATCTACATGGCACCCCTCGCCCACGTCGCCCGACAGCACAACCTCAACATCATCTCCTATGCCGACGACACCCAGCTGATCCTCTCCCTCACCAAAGACCCTCACACCGCCAAAGCCCACCTCCACGAAGGAATGAAGGCCGTCGCCGAATGGATGAGGACCAGCTGCCTGAAGCTGAACTCGGACAAGATGGAGGTCCTCATCCTTGGTTCCAACCCTTCAGCCTGGGACGACTCCTGGTGGCCAACATCACTGGGAACAGCCCCGCCACCCACCGACCACGTACGCAACCTAGGGGTCATCCTCGACCCCACCCTCTCCATGACTAAGCAGGTCAACGCCGTTTCCTCATCCTGCTTCAACATCCTCCGAATGCTCCGCAGGATCTTCAAGTGGATCCCCACCGAAACAAGAAAAACAGTCACCCAGGCCCTCGTCACCAGCAGGCTGGACTACGGAAACGCCCTCTACGCAGGAACGACGGCTAAGCTCCTGAGACGGCTGCAACGCATCCAGAACGCCTCTGCACGTCTTATCCTCGACATCCCCCGATGCAGCCACATCACACCCCACCTGAGAGACCTGCACTGGCTCCCTGTCAACAAGAGGATAACCTTCAAGCTCCTCACCCACGCACACAAAGCACTCCACAACTCCGGACCAGCCTACCTCAACAGACGACTCAGCTTCTACACCCCCACCCGCCAGCTCCGCTCGACCAGCCTCGCCCTCGCCACAGTCCCCCGCATCCGGAAAACAACCGCCGGCGGCAGATCCTTCTCCCACCTCGCCGCCAAGACCTGGAACACCCTCCCCACCAACCTCCGACAGACCCAAGACCTACTGGCCTTCAGAAGACTCCTCAAGACCTGGCTCTTCGATCAGTAGCAGCACCACCCCCCTCTTCCCCCAGCGCCTTGAGACCCTCGCGGGTATGTAGTGCGCTTTATAAGTGACATGATTGATTGATTGATTGACTCTGCACCTGACGCCTACTGCCGAGTTCGACTGTACCAACACCACGAGGAGGTCTCCCCAGCGATCCTGACCTGAGATCTGGTGATCTCTGACCTGCCTCTACTCTCCAAACAACGCCTGCAGTCTCTTTCTGGAGGACCCCCACGACCGCAACGGGAGCTGGTAAGAAAACCCGACACCTAAAGACACCCCTGCCCCCGACATCCCACGGCCGTGGGTGGCCCAACCAACGGTGTCCCAGCATCCCCAGGCATCCCAACTTACCTCTCCAACCGGTGGTCACCTCCAGAAGATCTCCGTCCCCGAGCATGCAGTCTTTGTTGCAACCGGAGAATCCCATTGAAAACAGCAGGGCACCGACGCCAAAACAGCACCCTGCACCCAGCCGCCCCTGACCGGCTGCGGGTGTACTTTGGGTACTAACTTGCATCCCCCTTTGCCCTGAGACTAACACCAGGAGCTTTGCCCCCACAACCTTGTGGCCTGCTTGTCAGCAGCCACCAACCGGAGGTCCTCTATCCCTCATTGAATAACATTGGGCCTCAGCACTCTGCACTCGGCCGCCTTAGTGCCGCTGAGGGTGTTTCAAGAGTGCATCCTTGACCCTGGGGGAACCATGGTTCTAACCCCAGAATAGCAACTCCCACAAACAAGTACTTATCTGCAAACCGTTAACTTAATTTTTTCTCCATAGGAATACATTGACTGTTTTTCCTTGAAAATTGTTCTAAGTGTGGAGTTGGTTTGTATGGAACATTGAAAAACTGCCTATGTACAAAAAAGTGAATTACTTACCTTTTGTCTAGGAGATGTCTCAGTGTGATATCTAGGCATATCACACTGATTATCCAAAGTAATCTGAAAAGTAATCTAAGAAGTAACGTACCTAGTAATCCGTAAAGTAACTGAAAAGCAATTTCGAAATATTGACTTACCTGTAATTCAAACAACTGCATTTGAACATGCATTCAACTGTAAAACATTGCATACGATTTTGTAAGTACTATTTCACTTACCTGCGCCAGGCTTGGCTTGGTTCTAAGAAATAAGATAACTTAACAATATTTGTATACAAACAACATTGGTCTGAGTTCAGTTTTTAGTGTGTGACATCATTTGCTGCCTGAGTGTGTACAACAAATGCTTAACACTACCCTCTGATAAAGCCTTACTCCTCGCCCACACTACCACAAATAGAGAGTAAGGTGCTATCTACCTTTACCTATGCCTACCTTTGGTGTTCCACTGGACTCTGTGCACACTATACCTCATTTTGGTATAGTATATACAGAGCCAGCTTCCTACATTATCATAGAATTCTGAACCCTGTACAAACAGGGGGTTGGCATTTCCTAAGTATCTGAATTTACCACCTTACTTGTAGTCTTGTGCTAAAGTTAGTGCACAAAATGCAGACAGTGCAGCTTCTTACTTCGAAATTTCGAGCTGTGCTATCTGCTGTGCTGCAGCTGCTACACTAACACATACTGTTTCTGAATGAGTGCCTAATTCACAAAGCTTTTTCTACTAATAGTTTTGTCGTATTCCAATCTTACATCAGCAATACTCCTGGGTATCCATGACTAGTCATAAGAATTTTTCTGTCAGTGTTTGTACCCTATGCTATGCGGTATAGAGTCATAATATCGATGTTTAAATATCGATATGCCATAATATCGATGTTTAAATATCGATGTGACACAATATCAACCTGCAAGAATATCATCGACCAGAATATCGACATGCAGGTAAGAAATATCGTTTTTGTTAATATCGAAGTTAGTAATATCGTTAGTCAAAATATCGTTGTTAATAATATCGAAATTTATTTTAGTGTTCTGTATTTTAGTATATGTGTTAAAAGTATAGTTTATTTTTCTAATGTATGTTTGAAATTTTTAGAAGCAATTAATTTTCTGTTAAGTAATTTTTGCGTATTTTAGTTTTGTAGCGGGTTGTGGGTTTATAAGGGAATAGGGTGGGAAGTAATTTAATTATAATATATTTATTAATACATTTTTAGAAATTATTAATTTTTTAAGAAATTAAATATTGCGTTTTAGTTCCGTAGCGGGTTGTGGGTTTATAGGGGAATAGGGTGGGAAGTAATTTAATTAAAATTAATTAATTAATAATGTTAATTAATTAATATTTTAGTATTTAATAATTTATATTGTTAATTGTGTTAATTAATTTGTTATTAATTCGTTATTAATTGGTTATTAATTATTAATAATTAATTGGTAAATATGTTAATTGTGTTATTTTTTTAGGAGTGGGTTGTGGGTTTATAGGGGAGTAGGGTGGGAAGTAATTTAATTATAATTAATTAATTAATAATTTTATTAATTAATATTTATGTATTTAATATTTTATGTTAATTGTGTTAAATATTTTGTTATTAATTAGTTATTAAGTGGATATTAATTATTAATAAATAATTGCTAAATATCTTAATTGTGTTAATTACTATTTGTGTATTTAATATTTCATATTGTTCATTGGGTTAAATAATTTGTTATTTATTAATTATTAATTGGTTATTAATTATTAATAATTAATTGGTAAATTTGTAAATAGTGTCAATTTTTTATGAGGGAGTTGTGTATTTAGAGGGGAGTAGTGTGGCAAGTAATTAAAAATTAATATAATTTTAAATTTTTTCAGATATTTATTTATTGTTATTTTATAGTCTTAATAGTATGAATTAATGTATTACTTATTGTTTGTTTATTTTTTTGTATATTGTTATTAGTTAATTAATTAATTGTTAAGCAATTATGTTAATTGTGTCATGTTTTACAATAGTGGTGGTGTTATTTATAGGGGTATTTGGTGAGAGGTAAATTATTTTTTATTATTTAAGTGTTTGTTAATTAATGTTTATTATTTTGCTGGAGTGGGAATAGTAAATTATTCACCTCCGCTATCCAACACTTACCCTATTTTTGCAATTGTTGGAGTGGGAATAGTAATTTTATCCCCTCCACTATCCAACACTTTCCCTACTGTTGCACTCTGTGGAGTGGGAATAGTAAATTATTCCCCTCCGGTATCCAACACTTTCCCTACTGTTGCACTTGCTGGAGTGGGAATAGTAAATTATTCCCCTCCGCTATCCAACACTTTCCCTACTGTTACATTCGTTGGAGTGGGAATAGTAATTTTATCCCCTACGCTATCCAACACTTTCCCTACTGTTGCACTCTGTGGAGTGGGAATAGTAAATTATTCCCCTCCGCTATCCAACACTTTCCCTACTGTTGCACTTGCTGGAGTGGGAATAGTAATTTTATCCCCTTCACTATCCAACACTTTCCCTACTGTTGCACTCTGTGGAGTGGGAATAGTAAATTATTCCCCTCCACTATCCAACACTTTCCCTACTGTTGCACTCCCTTGAGTTGGAATAGTAAATTATTCCCCTCTGCTATCCAACACTTTCCCTACTGTTGCATTCCATGGAGTGGGAATAGTAAATTATTCCCATCCGCTATCCAACACTTTCCCTACTGTTGCACTTGCTGGAGTGGGAATAGTAAATTATTCCCCTCCGCTATCCAACACTTTCCCTACTGTTGCAGTTGCTGGAGTTAGAATAGTAAAATATTCCCCTCCGCTATCAAACACTTTCCCTACTGTTGCACTCCCTGGAGTGGGAATAGTAAATTATTCCCATCCGCTATCCAACACTTTCCCTACTGTTGCACTTGCTGGAGTGGGAATAGTAAATTATTCCCCTCCGCTATCCAACACTTTCCCTACTGTTGCACTAGCTGGAGTGGGAATAGTAATTTTATCTCCTCCGCTATCCAACACTTTCCCTACTGTTGCACTCCGTGGAGTGGGAATAGTAAATCATTCCCCTCCGCTATCCAACACTTTCCCTACTGTTGCACTTATTGGAGTGGGAATAGTAAATTATTCCCCTCTGCTATCCAACACTTTCCCTACTGTTGCACTTGCTGGAGTGGGAATAGTAAATTATTCCTCTCCGCTATCCAACACTTTCCCTACTGTTGCACTCCTTGGAGTGGGAATAGTAATTTTATGCCCTACGCTATCCAATATTTTCCCTACTGTTTTAGTTAATGTAGTGTAAAATGTTGTTTTAAAGATAAATATTTATTTAAATATTTTATTTTATTATATTTATAATTTATTTTTATATTTATCTTACAGGTTTATGTATATATATATGTATTTATAATTTTTATTATGTTTGTAACGTTTTATAATTTAATAAAATAATTATTTATTAATATTAAGTAAATATATATATAATTTTTTTATATATGTTTGTTTAATTTATTTTATATTGCATTTATTATTTATAATTTTTAACATTTTTAAATAATTCTATGTTTTTATTAATTATATTTATTATTTAATTTATTTAATATTATTTTTAAGACATTTAAAAAAAGCGATATTTTGAACAACGATATTTTAAACAACGATATTTTGGTTTCGATATTTTTGTACTTACCTTTGTAGAGATAGGATGTCGATATTTTGTCCATCGATATTCTTGACACGATATTCTGGTAGGTCGATATTGTTGTCGTCGATATTATGTCAGTGATCCGGAGTAAGATACATCTAGTAATAAAAAAGCTTTTAATTAGACCCTGTGTATAACAACTGTGACAACACAGTTTGGTCAGATCCAGGTACACAGCTCAGTTCTATGCATGTATTTAGGTTCATGATACCTCATCTGGTCTCTCTGGCACCCGCCAAATGGCCACGACACTCCATCTAGCTGAATGTAAACATTAATCTAGCTTTCAGGACCAACAAAAGTAAAAAAAAGTACAAAATAGGCATTAGATAGTCACATTTCTGTAGTACAAGCACAAACTGACTTCAGAATATAGTAGATAAAAGGGGTGAAGAAAAGAGAAAGCAAATTGAGAGCCATAAACAAAAAAATTCCAAAAATAGAGAGGAATATTGTTACCAGTCTTAGGTAAGGGCACAACCTAGCAAGGAAACTTGAAAAATAGATATCGACAAGCCAGACTGCCCACATAGAGGCATTTTGAACCAGGGTTCTGTTTAACACTGTTCTGCATTTTGTAAAGAAGGGCTTTTAGAATCCATTGCTTTTTGTGGTAGTAAGGGCTGCTTTGTAGCAGCAAAATTAAATATTTCTACTTTATTTTCGACATAAATATGAACATTAGGTCTTTATACCCCTACCGGGCACTTTAATCTATAGAAAAGAATAGAGCAAAGTAGTACCATGGTGCTTTTTCTTGCCATACGACATATTGTGAAGGTATAATATTTTGTTCCATTTATTTCAGTGAGCAGTGCTGTCTTACAGCAGCAAAAATGTATATTTGTCTTATGAATCTGCAGACAAAATTTGAACAGTGATTTCTTTACTGCTGGAAAACCACACTGTACAAAAATGAATGAAGTAAAATTGCATACCCTTAAAATATCTAGGGGCAAATATACTTAGAAGTCACACAACACAGCGCAGCCTAAAGTGCACCAGCTCTGGGCATACTTAAAACTCCCTTGTACCACACACACACTCTGGCACTATAGTGCTAGTGTGTCTATGTGATGTCTAGGTTAGGTTTTGTACTAAAAGGGTACCATTGCAGTACATAAAATAACGTTTAGACTTTGTTTGACATTTTCCCGACTTTGTATGCATGCTTTGCAGGGAAGCACACATGCAAAGTTTGTAAAAAAATGTTCCCCCAAATTTACACCTCCCTCAAGGAGGGATACATTTTGATGTAAAGCCCTGTCTACCAATGTTGGTTGACAGGGCTTTGCATCAAAATCCTTGGGTGGTTGAAGAGAAAGCCTGTGTACCATCTATGGTGCCCACCCTTTCGCAAAGTAGCACAAAAAGTAGCACAGTTACTTTTCATTACTTTAGTGCTACTTTTCAATACAAAGCAAGTTTTGCTCTGGAAAGTAAATCCCAAATCAACACTTTGCACCAGTTTGTGCCACTTGTGGTAGACAGTACACTGGTGCAAAATGTTGATAAATCTAGCCCTAATTTGGTGCTAAATAGCAAACTAGAGTTAGTTAGTACATACTTTAGAATTGTGACTCCGAAAAGCAGGTTTACTCAAGCTAAAGAAATACTGTTTATTACAAAGCTGGAGCTGTTCCCATAGAGATGGCATAGAATAAACAAAAAAGTAGCAAAGATGGGAACATAATGAAAACAAGGGGTATGTACTCTATGTAGGTATGGCTGAAGGGCTCTTCGTCTTATGGGTTTAACCACCCTGAGATGTTGGGACAGTGAACTGTACAAGCCGGAGAGCAGCACCATATGGTTAATTAGTGTCCCAATTGCATTCTCTTTTTGATAATAAATTATTTTTATGTAATTATTTATAGCGCACACCTTCTGTTTTAAAGCACAGAGAATAACAGGTGGAACTGTAACCCCTTTTAAATATACTCAATTTACCAACCTTGTAATTCTGGGTGTGGATTCAACTGCTGGTGACATCAGATATTTAAACCCATCTCTCACCTGGCCATAGGCCTCCATCATCCCCCTATTTGCTGCTGAGCCACTATGGGAAGAGGAAGGAGTGTGAACGTGTCCCTCAAATCCCTATTTATTTTCTGATCCTGCCACTGCCTTCATGACAACTGAGACCAGGAATCGCAAGGGTAGTTCCTGGGGTACCAAAGAACAAGTTGGGGTGCAGCTGGCTCCCTTACTTGCCGTCCATGATCAGAAAGATAGAAGGCAGAGATAGCCATGACTGGACTTAGAATTTAACCTGTAGATCACAATAGGTTGTGAGCACTTCACTCCTTAACCCATCATATTACCTATTCTATTTTATACTTATGGGCAGTGTGGCCCATGTTATCAAACACTTTTTGATAATTTCATACAATACTTAGATTTGATCTAAGTTAGGTGTTTTGGTGCAGGAGTAAACACATGCAGAAAACGTCGCCATTTGGTGACTAGTGGTTGTGTAGTAGTGCTGGAAGTAAAACTAGACAAAGGGACTGTGGTTTGTAGGAAAGGCACAGATGGAACATGAATTTCTTTGAAAAGCCATGGGTAAATATGAGGCGCATCAAAAACACTGATGTCCACAATTTCAATGCTTGGTTTAGAGTTCTTGATCAGGAAGGAATATTTCAGGATCCTTTAGCTACTATCGAAAGGATCAAGGTAGAAGTCAGAAGGTAATTCATTTGTTTTATCATCTGGCTACAGATATCTTTAGCTGTCTGTTGCAAGTGCCCATGTGATCAATACTAGGCCATGGGATTTCGCTGATGGTTTCACCGTGACATTGACTTTACACCATCAGTTTGGTGATGTGGCAAAGTACTTACTTACTGGACACACAACCATTGCAGATTTGTCATCAGCAGAAACAGCTTCTCCAGTCCTGGCAGGGGCTTCACACTGGAGTCTTACAACCTTGACAGATGAACTCATCCAGCCCCCTCCCCCTACAGAAATTGACTTTCCCCAGGTAACTCTCCACAGAGCTCTTCAAACAGTGTAAACCCGGGACGTTGGCTTTACCTAAGCTTGATGCACAATCTGCTGGTGATAATATAGTCAAAAGTAGGGGTCCTACATGCTATGTTCTACAATTGGTGATGTTGATGAGGCAGGGCTTATCTAAGTCTATCAATAAAGCCTCATCCATGACTATAATATCTGAAGATTTGCTCGGCCTATGTGAGCGTGTTGGACAGTACTGATGCGTGGATAAGTATCAGTGCAAAAAATTACTACTGCAGATTTTGTCTTAGTGTCACACAAGAGCCAATGGTTAATTGTTTTATGCCAATGTTTGTTTTTGTAAATATCTTAGTTTATCGACTTTATCCAGTCCCATATATATTTTTTAACCTTGCCTGTACATCAGTATAAAGCCCTTTTATTATTGCTTGAGTGAAACGACATAATGTTAAGGCAGTTTAAGAGTTTTGGAAAAGTCTTAAACAATCTATGGAGTGGATGATGATGTGAAAACATATGGACTTAATGCGAGGATGCTCGGCCCACGGGAACATTAAGATCATGATGCGAAGAGGTGAATGTTTAATGCTGTTTTTAGATGGTTTATCTGTAACCCATACAGAACCAGAGGCGTAACAAACATTTTTTATTTTTGTTTATTTGAGCAGATCAGAAACATTTCAATCATCAATGAAAAATTCATATAAATGTACAATGGGGAATATATAGTTATGCATAAATAGCGAACATTAAAAGTAATACTTTCTTTCCAAATAGGTCAGCTTGAGTTATAGTTAAAATGCAAAAAAAAACAGAAATTCATTATTAAGATTTCCTAAGAATATGCGTATAAGTTAGAGCAGAAAAATATTCATTTCATTTCTCCTACTTCTAGCAAGTACAATACAGTGCAAAATCGAGAATTACTAAGAAGATGAAAGTTCATCGCTAAAGTAGCTGCATATCATAATAAAGTGCATATAAATTAGATAAGACACATTACAATGATTACTTGCAAATATTGTAAAGTGTGTAACGAAACTTGAGGGGGCTCCCCTGCAAAGTACATGGAGGGGGTCCCCCACGCTCCGGACCCAATCAGGAGCTTTCAGGCCAGTAGCCTGCAACCCGTGCACAATGCTGGAGGGGCCCCTTGGAGCTCGGACCCCCCCCCCCCAGAGCGTGGGCCGCTGGGTCTCATGTCACACCACTGTATAGAACTACTAATAAACTAAATTGAAATCATGAGTTAGAGACAGAGGTCACCATGGGATTAGAGTTCAGCATCAGTGAACAACAAATGAAGAGTATTTACAGTAAGTGCATTAATCAGACTTTTAAATGAAATGAATCGGCGGTCAGACACATAATTGGGTTTATTATTAAAAAAGATGATTCAGGTACTGGAAAAAATCGAGGGAAATTCCAGAATTACAATTAGTGAGAAGTGTAGGAGTAGGGAGCAAAAGAGAACGGGGCGGTGAGCAGCCAGTGGAGAAGGCTGTTATCTGAACCTGAGGTCCAGACAGAGGTCTCTCTGGTTATCTGCAAAGGGAGAATCCGGGAATGAATAACTAACTGTCTGTGCCTCCCAGAAACTGGCTGGCATGTTGGGTCTGGCTAGAGACTGACTTGTACTGCTGACCAATTTTGACAGTGATACCAGAAGGCTACTCAGATAGTTCATCATACAAAGGGGGAGAAAGAGGAGACCAAATCATAGGTGCTTGTCCTCCTATCATTTGTATCAGAACCAAAAAGAGCCCTACTGTTTGAATGGACTAACTCTCCACGAGAAAAAAATCCCACTAGGTTTTCTAATATAACCCTCACTCACCAGGGTTGTTCCTTGGTGGCATGCTTCATCATCAGGTCCATCCTGTTCTGCTGCGGAACAGGGTGTGGTGTGATCTACGTGATACATGGGAGCACTTTTTTGTTGTTTATTAAATGATGCAAACTGATGACAAAAATAGGAGTGGGGGGGTCTTATGAGGGAAGTGAGTTTAAAAATACCTGCCTAGTAGGAAAATTACTATTTATTCTGGCCTCTAGTCAGTATGATTAAAAGCAGGGGGAAAAATAGAAAGTATAGGTTATAATGTGCCTGCCTTTCTAAAAGAAACATGTTTCAAACTGTACCCCAAGGCTTTTCTTTAGGACCAAGGAAACTAACTCCCTGACACCAATCCTGTTGTATTGTTTTTAACTGTACACACACTGCATGCTAAAAAATATATGCACATACATACAACACCTGCTTGGTGTCGCTGCTTGTAATTCTGCAAATATATAATGGGAGAGTTAGTTTGCCGGAGACAACTGGCAGTATACATTATTTTAAAAGATTAATAAACCACTATATGTGCCATAATTACTGAGCACGCCGTGTCTTTCCTTCAATGTGAACAAATCCTTGTGACAAAATTAGTTCTAAAGCTGAAAAGAGGTGAGCACTTCTAGTGAAGCCAAATAAGCCTTGCGATTGATCAAACAAAACACACATAGAGCACAATACACAATTAAAAACACACCATGTACATAGATAATGCAGAATTCTTACATCATGGATTCTCCGGTTGAGAGGGGAACCTGTAGTCACACTCTATGAAGTAAAAATGTTAAAAAATTCCGATATGTCAGAAAAAGTAGTTGTTTAAGCGGTATACAACGCAGGTTCAAAGCGGCTTTGCGGTACTTACTACATCAAGGCTACACCCCTGTTTAACGACATAGGAATTCAGCTCGGGACCCGCATCTTAATGTAATTGCTGACATGGGGATGTTTTATTGGGAATGCAGGAGATAGGAGATGAGAAAAAATTAGACTGAGTCCCCAAAATGGCGACCGTCAATGGTACCACTTCCATGTTGATTTGACGTGCTTGGGGTGCCTATCGGCTGTCTAGATATAAGGCGGCCTGTGCCCATTAGTGCCTGTGCCTGTTAAGCCCGCATGGTGATTTTGAGTTCACTTTTTTTAAATGTGCATGATGGGTGCAGGAATGAACGCACCAGCATACTGGTGAAATGGAAAGTGTATTTGAAAATATATTGAAAATATATTAAAAATGTTGGTGCAGGAGAAACGCTCTGGTCTACTGGTGTGTTTAGATACCAGTGTGTGATTGGTATACTGTACACACTTATATCAGGGATGCTATACCCAGGTGTGACTTGGGCATGGTTATTGGTGTAAAGAGGCATATTTGGGCACCAAAAAGAGATTCTTAACTGTGATCTATTATTGTTCTTTCCCAATGGGTCAGTGCTTTTCTCTGTTGTGTTAGTCTGGTCCTGCCATACTGTCAGCAAAGGGATCATGGTGTAAAATGGCCCAATGGTATGTTATTATTCAGGCCCTCTACATGTGTCTTGAGTCTAAACACCCAATGCTGTTCTTTTTCGAACAGTCTGGACTTACAGTTCACTGGACCATTTAGATGTTCCAGGATCACCCATCGGTTATCCTGTGCTGTGTGCCTATGTTCTATGTAGTGAGTCAACAATTTTGTGGTGCACGGCCGCATCACAGGTTGCTGCGATGTTCGCAGATTCTGTTTTTTATCTTGCGAGTCGTCATCCCTACATAGTGCAAGTTGCAGGGGCAAGTTATCAAGTATACTACCCATTGTATGTTACAATTTGTGAATTGTCTTAGTTCCCATGTCATGTTATTATTGAAAGAAACTGTTTATGTCAACTTTGTCAAATGGCAGACACTGCAGCCCCCACATGGGTAGTGGCCCATGACAAGTGATATTGTAGCCTGTGATTGCGTTGTCTGTGGTTGTTTTTCGGGGGCATGTGTGTACAACATGTCACGTAGGCTCTGCCTTCATCTGTGGGAGAACATGGGTTTTGGGAACTTAATAGCGTCAATATTCGAAATGCGCCAGTGTTTGTTGATAATCTTAGTTACTTGGTTGGATGCAATGTTGAAAGTGGTGATGCAAATCGGTCTTTCCTCTTTTTCTTTCTAAGGGGTGATATCAAGTAAGGCTTCTCTATTGTTGTTATGCCCGAGACACAATCTTCTGTAGGTATTTTCTGGCCTCTAGTTTGGTTACCAGACGTTTAGCCTGTGTTCTATAGTCCTTTAGGTCAGAACAGTTCCTCCTCAATCTTAGGAACTGTCCAAAAGGGAGGTTTTCCCTGAGGTGATAAAGATAGAAACTGTCATACAGGAGGAGACAGTTCTTGGAAGTTGGTTTTTCATGTGTGGTGGTCCTGAGCATTCCCTGGTCAGATGTGATATTTAAATCCAAGAATACCAGTTCATTCCTACTCAGGGTATGGGTAAACTTTAGAAATTCATTTTGTACATTCAGCCAACCTAAGAAGTGTTGTGCAGTGGCTTTGTTGCCCTTCTATATGATGATGAAATCATCAATGTACCTTTTCCACAGTTTTATGTGTTTGTGAAAGGGGTTCTGAGGGCATAGGATTGTGTGTACCTCAAGATGGTGAGCGTAGAGACCAGCAATGCTCGGCACAGAGGTGCTTCCCATGCTGGTCCTGTGTTTTTGTAGGTACAAAGGGGCATATTATCAAGGGCATTATCGCCGCTTTAGCGGCACTTTTTGCCGCTAAAGCGGCGATATTCTAATCGCCCTATTAGGAAGGCGGCGCTAACATGCATTAGCGCATGTAAGCAGCCGAATTCCTAACGCCACGCATCTTAGCGATATACATCGCTAATGAGATGCAAGGTAGGCGTTCCCTCCTAGGACAACATGTGTAATGGTCGCTAAACCAACATCGCGCTATTACCAACGCTGCCCCTGAACAGCGAAGCGAAGAGAAAAGGCACGCTAAGCCCCCATTATCGCAGGATCCTAACGCCTGAATAAAACCTGACTTGTCATTATTGTCAATGGGAGGTGGATTGTATGGTTAAGTCCACACTCCCCTATTACCAAGCTTTTCATTAGCGCTGTGAAATCATCGCTGGATTTCACACGCTAATGATCATTATCGCTGTCTATCGCTGGACTGTACTTCGCCTGTTAGCAAAGCGTTGCTAATACGCCGCTAACACGGCGATGTAATCCAGCGATAGCCGGCGATAATCAAAAAGGCGCTAAGCGCGCTTTGCGATAATTATCGCAATCTATAGATAATATGCCCCATGGTTCCTTCAAATTCAAAGAAGTTGTAAGTTAAAGCCCACTTGCAGCACTCCACCACGACATTCCTGGGTGTTTGATAATCTCAGTCTACCTCAAATCGGACTTCTTCAATGATATTCAAAGTCTCCATTTTGTATTTTTCAGATATGTGTTGGGATTTTGAACTATAGGCCTTAAGAAAGTATCCACGAACCTCTATCAATGTTATTAAGCCCTATAGTTGAAAATACCAACACACATCTGAAAGATACAAAAGATTTACTCGATCTTCTAAGAGACATACAATTCAACCTGGACAATCACATACTCATGGGTCTGGACATTGAGAGTCTATATACCAGCCTTCCCCCACGGAGACTTTCAATATCATTGAAGAAGTCCGATTTGACGTAGACTGGGATTATCAAACACCCAGGAATGTAGTGAATAGAACCATTTTCATTTGTAATTATTTAAAGTAAAATCATTGTTGTTATTCATTTATTTGATACTGCGAACAAGCTAACAGTTTTTTTGATTTTTTTTTAGGTATGTGTGTTTGTTGTTATGTGACACGGCTTGGCGCTATAACAGAAAACTCACAGAGAGGCACCCAAATACTGGTCATGTGACATGCTTTGTGAAGCATTGGGATTTTAGTTTACAAGTATTAAGCCGTGCCCCTAATTATATGTGCCATGCCTCTTAGAAAGGATTCCTATTTACGCTTTTTTGGCCACACCACCTTTCCATTCCCAAGACAGCACTGCTAACTAAAGATTTGCACACACTGTTGCACAATGCATCGAGATAAAATCAATTTACTAACCTTTGAAAAAAATGAAAGAGTTACATTGCGTAGTGTTGCGCGAGCACGTACGCAGCCTTTTAAAAATAAGGGCCAGCATGGAAAGTTTATCACGCTCACACCATAGACCGGCAACACCAACTGGCCGTGGATTGAGGACCGGCGGGATTCAACGCTTTTCTAAGGAGAGGAGAGTGAGACCTTTTTACAAAGAGTTTCTTGCTTTAAGTATTTTTACAGAGTTTCTTGCTTGAATTTAAATTGTTCATTTTCCCGTCTCACGGATTTCAATCAATATATTAATTAAAAATCGGGTTCTAGAAGCACCTAAACAATACAACAACTCCTCAAATTTTATAATCTTTTAATTCAAACCAAAAAAAAACAGATGCTGAAGAAGTGTGCTTTTATCTGAGTGTATATAAGTCCAAAGAGGAATGCCTCATTCAAAAATTGGATATTAATTGACTGCACATAATCTTGGCACAGAAGAAAAATCATAATTTTATGGTAAGATGGGCTGCTACACTATAATATATGTGCCAAATACTCTCCTTAAGACAAACTACTTGACTTTTCTATTAAAAGGTGTTAAAATCAATATAAAATGAGAAGAATGCCTTCAAGGCCCTTTCCATCTGCTGCTCCCTATGGCTAGTGGGGGCATGGTGCACCAATGATGGTGTACAAAATGCCTCTTCGCACCTTCAGACGAGGGACCTACAGCTGCCTGCTGCTATCAGTGGCGAAGGCAGTGTGTCATAGGCCCTAGTGCAAGGAAGGAAATGGGCAACCTGGCCTCTGTTCGAACTGTGAAATACAGTAATAATCAGGGTTCAGTGAACCCCCTCAGGCTTCTGGACCCCAGTCAGTGACGGCTCCTCCGCTAAGGCGGAGGAGCGTCGCCCCACTGCTCTTAGAGCAGTGAAAGAGGGAAAAATAAAAAGACAATAACTGAACGTTATCATTTTTTTTGGTTGCTGCGGGGCTGGACTAGGGCGGGGCTGGTGGCTCAGGGAGGAGTAGACTATGCACACTAAGTGCACATGACTGCTTGGCTGGCCGTTTTGGCCGGCCAAGCAGTCATGTGCACTTTGCGTATTCCCCACCAGGCTGTAATGGACACCCTGGTAGGGAATATGCACAGGCTACCTGTCCCAATCTGAGCGCTGATCCAAGGCGCTCAGACCAATCACAACGCTGCATTGATTGGCTGTGGGGAGCCTGTGTGCTCGGGTGCTTCCTGCAGCTTCTTCTGGACTGGAGTCTGGAAGAGCAGAGAAGCGGAGGAGAGATGTGGCCAGCGGAAAAGGTAAGTGCATTTAAAAAAAATTATTTCAACCCCCCGTCGTCCCCCTTGCCCCCCTGTCCCGCCACCCCATTCCCTACTAGCCACCACTGATCCCAGTGCCCATGATGCACCAATAGAAGCTACGCCCCTGACAGTTAAGCACTCAAGATTCAGGAAGGAAAAAGTTTATGCCACCATTTTAATCAAAACCCAACAAGCCATGTTGTTCTGGAATGAAACCAACAAAATAGCAGCATCCAGTGTATCACATCATTAACTTATGGGCGGGATCATGAACAATGGGCGCTAACCTCCATTTGCACAGTTGCAAGGGTATTTCCGTAATTTTTATGCTTAAACATCTAGTTGTACACATCTCCTTAGTTCTGATTAATGCAGATGTGCATAATACATTTTTCATAACGGGGTGCACTGCACATCTCATTAAGTCGTGTCTAATTGAGAGAGTATGCGCTTGAGCTCCAGTTGACGAAAAAAGTAATTTTCACATCTGTGACAGAAACGAAAGAGAACATGTGCAAAATCTGATGATTCTGCATGGGAATGACAGCAATGCAGCTGCACAGTAATGAGAGCATAGTGGCATGTAGTTCATGAACCAGCACATTGCCCTAAAAGAAACCTCGTTCCCTTCATATGCTATAAGCAGACACCTTTCAGTAGCAATCGACTTACCCATTTTCCACTAGGCCCACATCTCAACAACAAAACAAAAATAAATGCATGACCATTTTCCTATGACTGCTGCTACACAGACAAGACTAATCTAAAACAAGAACATGAAGCACAGAGCAAGCAGGCAGAAGCACATTCTTTCCACCAAACACTGGAATTGATTACATGTAGCCATCCTTTGGCCTTTCAGAAGGGATTCCTTTATTTGCCCCACCAATTACTTGCCCAGGAGTGATAGCTGCTGCCAGTACATGCTAAATCCGAGGTAGGGTAGATTCTCCCAGAGCCATCTCCAGGAAGTGGAGGGCACCAGCCAAACATATTGTGGGGGACTCTTTTTGAACCCTTACACATAATTATTGTTAGAAATGACGTATGTCCATGATGTGATTTTCTAGATATAACCCTGGCCTTGTACTCCCTCGAAACCCTCTGCCAATAACTCTATATAACTACCCTCAGCCTCTTGGCATTTTCTTCCTTATGGACCACCAACTCCCACCCAATTTGTTGCCCCGATCACTACAAACCTAAAATTTTGCAAAGAACATACCTCATCAACACTTCACACATCATCCTAACAAGTACCATTTTCGTCAATGATTTCAAACTCCCAGGTAATTCCTCCAGCAAGACTTTGAAATAAGTATTACAAACCATTCTCAATCTTAAAAACATCAAAAAAACTATTGTACCAACCACATTCTTAGTCAACATTGTGAATCTGGTTATCACAATCATGCAGTCTTCCAAGTGCCACTGCATTGGTCAGACCAGTCTATCATCAATATAATCACCACAACACCAATCAGCCAGCACTTTCAGTCAAAACTCGCCAAACCACAGTACTGCCCCTGCAAGCACTTGCACTTAAAAAACTCTCAAGGAACAACTCACCGCCTTGACAATCACAACTGACTCCAACTCATGTTAAGTCCCTCCTACAGTAAGTCAACCTCACCCCCAAATGCCAGTGGCAACCGACTGAAATCGTTGAGGTGTGCTCCAGGGAGCCAAAAAACCTCACTGATAGCAAATGAACTATAAACAAGAAAAGAAACCACACAAAATCCAAATTTGAGATCAAACTCTTTACATTTCTAACAAAGAAACCTAATTTTCAAAATGCAACCCATCTATAACAGCACCATCAAGACTAGCATCAAGACATCAATCTTGATTAAGTGTGATCAAAGCATTACACTGCAATGGGGTAACCCAGTAAACCTCAGGACCTGGGAAATGTTTAGTACAATAGACAAATGGTCCCATCAGGGTAAACAACTTAACATAAATGATACTTTGAAACCCCCCAAAATGTTTCTTTTTAGAAAAGGAAAACAAGTATTCAAGAAAAACACAACCAGAGATTGAATTATATCAATTGCATATATTATGGCATAAGTACATTTAGAATCTATATGTACAATATACTGTAGGGTGCTCCAAAAGTGAAAAAAGTGCTCATGCAGCATCACAAGTGAGAATGTAGTGACTGAGAACATATGATACAAGATAAAATTGCAGTGCTACAACTGCATGCGTGTTGCCTGTCTAGAATAATATAGTTTTAAATTCCCTTGTATCCAGAGCAAACAGGTCATTCTTCTTTGATGCTTATGCAGGGTTTTGAATCAATACAGGTATAAATTGAGATCGTCGATGTTTCGACCCAAAATAGCACGGTTACTTAGAACCATCTGGGTGGGTTTTCATCAGTACATGAGTTGGGGCAACCTGTGTAGTAATATATGAGTCTTTTAAAAGCCATGTGTGGTGTGTTGTCTAAATTGCTTTCTACTCATAGTCATGCAAAACTCACCTATAGTTGTATTAAACTCTTTTGGGATGTTCCTTTATATTATATAGACAGTGGTGGCACAGCTTGTCTGTAGACTAGATAACTCAGAATAAGAGGTCTAGGTACACTGTCAAGGATAAAAATGGCTAAATAAGTAAATTAACCTGTATAGTATAACAGGTTCACAGGGGTAAGTTAATGAAGAAACTCCACTCACCTAAATTGCAGTCTCTCTGTAGTACGGTTAACAAGCCCTACCAGTAGCATTCGGAATTTTCTGTAGGTAAAACAATAAAGTTAAACATGGGAATATGAGTAACCTATAGGGTGAGTAAATGTAAGAAGAAAACAGAAGCATTTAAAGGCTCCTTACCGCTGTCTGAATGCTGCGCTCTGACCGTACTAGACACAGGTCGTTCCATGATCGATAGATAAAGAGGCTTCAGCCATGTGACGTGAGCTTGCACACCAAGTGGGGGCGTAGTGATGTGCAGCCTGGATTGCACCTTTGAATACATGATCGGGTGAAAGGAATCGTCCCATCTGGTGTCTACAAGTGATATTACTTATGGCTTGAAAAGATTGCAGATTTGCAAACCGGAAAGGCTTAGCATAATATGTCTCTTAGTATTGAAGTTTAGCTAAAAACTCCGGAATTGTTCAAGCACAATTTGAAACGATGGTTAAAAACAACAATTTAAACACATAAGAGTGCGGGAGAATGGATAGATTGATTCATTAGAGCTTGAAATATGTAATAACATTATATAGGTTTTAACATTCAGCAGTATGTTTATATGATTGCATAAATTTGTAAACATCGATATATACATATATGTAAAAGATGATTAAAGCAGCACACAGTGGGGCATGGCCATCAGGATGGCCGACCAGCGGTGTTGAGCCCAAGCTCCCGGCCCGCTGATCAGATCCTGTGGCATCCACCCGCCCTGAGGCCTCTGTGACCCCTGTGCTGCTGTGGGTTGTTCGGCGCCTCTACAGCAATCTGGCGAAGTCCGAAAACATCGCCATCGGCTGCTGGGGTGCCAATCTCCGCGCCTGTGCTTTCGGAGGCTGTGGGTGCGACTAAAGGCGCCTCACTCGGTGGACAAGGTGGCCTTGCCCTTGGGCCTGCCAGAAGACCTTTAATTATCATGTGCAGGAGAGGCGGGTTTCTGCCCTCGGGACCAACGACTGCTCCTTGTCACCTGCGTAGATCTTGTCGATCTGCAGTGACAGCCGGCTGTGCACCAAAGCATCCGGGGGTTAAGGCCTGCTCTGGAACATTGGATATTTTCCTGTCCTACAGAGGTGGTCCCGCTCTTCGCCCACGGTGAGTATGGGTCAGTCCCGCATCTGGACTGCTGTGCACGTGGGGGTGATGTGCTCTCCCTACAACCAGCCTCTTCCCACTGACTGAGGGCTTGAGGCTGCCCTGCCTGCAGATGGCTTGGCCTGACTCGGGGGCGCAGTTGGCCTACAACTGGCCTGGGCCCCTGCAATAAAGTTGCCCCTGATTTCCTGATACGAGGCGGCCCCCGTCCCTGGTTCATGGGTGGAGGGCCACATCCATGCCCGCCAAGGCCACTCACCACCCAGGGGCCGTTGTTTTAATATACAGACCATCTACGGTTTGCCCTGTGGCTCCCCGCCTCACTGTAGCTGCCCTGGACATCGGCTGTCGCCTGCTCTGGGCGGCCCACAGTGATGGTGTGGCAGGTGATTGGTGTGTGCCGACATTCAGATGGGGTGCCTTCCTCCTGTCTCGTCCCGCTTCTCCCCATGGAATTGACTGGACGTGGCCTGTCTTGGCCCTGCTATCATTGTTGGGGATACATCGCCTCCTTCTGTCCCCCCACCTTACACCACATCTTAGCTCGCTTTGCGGAGCCTGGGTGGACAGGCCAGGACTGGAGTTTATGGCCCTACCCCGACGCCTTATGATGTGCTCTCTCCTTTCGCCAGCTGTCCACACTGTGGATCCTATGTGAGGTGGGGCTGCCGGAGTTGAGTCGATGGTCCCCTTGGAGGTGCAGGAAACACAGTGCGGGGATTGCCTGGGACCTGCAGGCATGGTCTGCGGTGGGGCTCCTTGAACACTGTGGAGAGAGGGCCTTGGACCTGTGATCTCCTAATAGGTCCCCGGGATCCATAGGCTGAACACACATTGGCAGTTTTGGACTTGTGAGCTGAGAAAGGTACACAATCTTTCAAACAACCAAGTGCCACTGGGGACGCCGCTGGTGGGCACTCCACCTCAGCTTGGACATGGGCAGAGACAGGGTCCGGCGTGGGACCCAGCAGACTAAAATGGACCAGTTTACTGCCAGTGGACCTGCGGGAGGCCCACCGGGAGAGGCTGAAGGAGGCCTACAGGCGTCCCAGGGGCTCTCCAGAGCGCAGATCTTGGTGGCTATCGAGGCTTCTAGCACAAACATCCAGGCTAAGATTGACTCTGTGACGCTTGACGTAAATATACTCAAGGCTGACTCTGTAATGTGGCTGAACAGTCTACAGCGATGGAACAACAAGCTTCCCATATTCAGGAAGAGCTGTTGTCCCTCAATGTCACAGTGGCGGCTCTCACGTTGCAAACGCAACGACTAGAAATGCATGCAGAAAATGTAGAAGGGCGGTCCAGAAGATGCAATTTGCGCTTTGTGGGATTCCAGGAAAAGGTTGAGGGTATGGCGCCTGAGCTGTTCCTGGAGGGGTGACTCAGAGAAAAGATTTCAGAGGCCGCCCTGTCTCAGGTCTTTGTGGTAGAGAGCTTGCATCGCTCACTGCTGCCGCCCCCCTCCCCGGGGCCCACCTCAGACTATCATTTTGAAACTCCTCAACTATTGGGACAGAGACACCATTTTTCAGGCAGTTCAGAAATAGGGAGACCGCTGTTTGACAGTCACATGATTCGCATCTTCCCTGACTATACCCAGCATGTTCAGGAGCAGAGACCAACCTTTGGTGAGGTTAAGCAGAAACTGAAAGTCATGGGCCTCACTTATATGCTGCTCTACCCCGCAAAACTGAAGGTACTGCATGCGGGCCACTCTCATTTCTTCACCAGCCTGAAGGAAGTGTGAGATTGGCTGAAGGTACATGGAGAGGGTTGCCCCCCTGGCTCGGGTTCTGGAACCCTGCATCTTGGTCAAAGAGACGACGCCGTAATGGGATGCTGCGACTTCCGAGGGTTCGGCGTCGACGTCAATCAGCATCCAACACACGGATGGTGCACCAGGATGGTACACTGGAATTGGAAAGCCAGAGGCCGGAGAGGGATGAAGCCAGGACTCTTGTGGAGGCTGTCACTTCGGCTTCAATGCCGGATAGTGGATCCGAGGTGGTGGAGGAGACACCGGACCTTGAGATCCAAAAGCCCTCCCCTCTATAGCCCATGAGGGGAGATTCTGTCTGTGATCTGCATACTTTGGACTTCTCTGTCCTGGAGGGGGTGTGCCTGGCTGAGACCATGAGCCCTATGTGCCTGGAATGGTCCAGAGAAGGTGAGCTATATTGGACTCGTTGAGACTAGGGAATGCAGCTTCACTGGTAACAGTGTTTGCTCTCCTGTGGGGGTTCCGGGCATTCTGGTGGGGTTCGAGGCAGTCTCGGGCAGGATGAGAGTATGTGGGCTGGGTCCGATTTCTGTGGCCTCCCTCTCCCCTTTTTTCTCCCCTTTTGCTTACTCTTTTCGGCCTGCTTTTTTTTCATTCCCTTCCTGTCTATTAAGGTGATTGGTTTCTTTTTCGCTCCTTTCACTCCACGGAAGCTGGAGCCCTAGTTTAAGTGTATTAGGAGTTAGAGGGTGGGTGACAGAGCTCTCTTGCCTTACATACAAGTAGTTGTCTAGTTGCTGTGTTTTTGCACTTGTTGGGGGTGGTGGGAGGTGGGTTGGGGGTGCGAGTTGGGTCTTTCGTGGGATGTTTAATTGCTTATTATTTGTTGGTTGAGAAGCGATGCATACATGCTGTCACTGTGTTGGCAACTCTGGTGGAAGATAGGCTGACCACTGGTGTATTAGTACACTATGGTACCTGACAGACCTCCTGATGACTCACAGTACTCAAACATGTCTTGGAATATAAATGGCTTTGGCGATAAGGTAAAGCGGCCTGGTTAAGAGATTATTTAAACAGCAGCACCCTGATAAAGTTCTTCTCCAAGAAACTCACCTCCTGGGGACTCACTGCCATTTTCTGGGTAGGGGGTCCTACACTACATTGGCACATGCATGATTTACTTCTGGTTCTAGGGGGGTCGCCATCTTGATTAAAATACGTGCCCTGTTTCACAATTCCCAGACCTTGATTGACAGGGGGCGGCAGATATGTGGGAGTGCAAGGACTTGGGGATGGACTTCTATCACACTAGTCAGTGTGTATGTACCTCCCCGTCTCCAGGCATCAGTACTAGAACAGGTAGCAGTCTTTCTCCTAGAGTTAGACTCTGCCCTCCACATAGTGGGTGACAATTTCAATGATATCATGGACCCCGATCTGGATAGATCGGGAATGGCACGACAGCCCTCAAAGATTTCCACCCCGGGCAAGCTTCACAGACTCTCTGAGTCTCTGCTACCTGTGGCGCAACCACCACCAGACAGTCAGGGACTCTTCTTACTTTTCTGGACTACATAAGGTTTTCTCCAGAATTGACTACATTTTTGCTCCGGCAGGAGAGGTGACTGGGGTGGACAGAGCCTAATACCCCACACTCAGTCTTTCGGACCATTCCCCTCTCTGGATTACAGTGGACAGGAGATGCCCCCCCCGGCGTGGCCTGGAGACTCAGTGCATGGGAACTTAGGGGCATGGAGGTCACCCGGGAACTGCAAAATTGATACAGAGCTATATTTTGCAGAAAACAAAGGTCTGTGGACTCGGCGATAGTGCTTTGCTTTACTTCAGTCATACAAGATAGGGCACAAAATATTTTGGCATGAAAGAAACACAAAGAGATAGCGGCGATAGAGGGGCTTGATTGTCAGCTTAAAGATCTTGAGGTGTCCCCCAGAGCCCGAGTGAACCAGCAGACCCCTCCCGCCCTGGATGTGCTCCGGATGGAGTATGGTGACTTGGCACAGGGTGAGGTTCAGAAATAACAGCTGGCTACTCACCACCACTTATATGAAACAGGTGACAAGGTGAGCAAGTTGCTTGCCTGGCTCAGCAGAGGGGAGGAGGAGGCATGATGGGTGAGATGTATTCTTGATGAATACAGGACCCCTCATTTGACAGCTAGAGAAATTGCGGAGGCTTTTGTGCAGTTTTTTTACCTCGTTCTACAAGGTCCAACCACTGGCAGACACTCAGAAAATAGCTGAATACCTGGACAAGTTAGACATGCCGGTGCTGTCAGTGGAGAGTTGCCTGACGCTGGAGGACGACCTCACGCTTCCAGAGGTACAGGTGGTGATTGCATGCCGTAAGCCAGGAAGGTGCTGGGGCCAAATGGCCTTCCGCCCGCACTAGGCCCCCACTGAGATGGTGCGGGTAAATGGCGGTCCATCATCGGCCTTTCAGATCAGACGGGGCACCTGGCAGGGGTGCCCACTGTTTCTCCTGCTATTTGCCCCCCCTTATAGCCTTTAGCTACTATGGTTCGTGCTTGTCCTGCCAATAATGGGTTCAAACTCTCTGCTATTGATAGGGCTGCTGAGAAAATCTTGCTATATGCAGATGACATACTCTTCCATGGGCCATATGTGCGAAAAATCAGTTTTTAAATTTTCTAAATAGCTAATCCTAAGAAATCACTATTTAGGAAATGCTAAATGGAATGTATTAAACTAGCGATTTCATAATAGCGACTCCTACAGAGTAGGAATTGCTATTAGGAAATTGCTATTTAGGAAATGCTAAACCATTTGTTCCTATGGGCCTAAGGCCCCCCTTGATGCACCCCAAATAAAGTGGTGCACATGTAAAGCACACAAATGCCCTAGGGGTATTAGTGCGCTGCATGGCACTTTAAAAAATGAATTTTGGGTAAATTGTTTAAAATAGCACATGGTTACCATCGACTTGGAGTCGATGGTAATAGCATTTCCTAAATGCCCATTTCACATTTTGGAAATGCTTTCTACATATACTTAGGGAATCCCTATCTGCCTTTGTACATTAGTAAAGGCTGTTTTACATTTCTTAACGGTCCGCAATTGTGATTCAGCCAGTTAAGAAAAGCAAAAAGGTTATGTACATATGGACCAATTATCACCAAGCCAGCCACTATGATCCCCACAGTCTTGCAGCTGTTTGAGATTTACGGGGCTCAGTCGGTGTATCATATCAACTGGGACAAATCAGTTCTCTGTCACCCCTATGGCCCACTCAACTTGACTGCTCTTCCCTGACTCTTCAGGTGGTGAGCGACGGCTTCCGCTAGTTGGGCATCTATGTTACTCCCCTGAGGGAGATGTGTCCGGCCAAAAACCTGAGACGTATGCTGCTGGACTTCCAGGTGGATGCAGGGAGGTGGCGCACGCTGTCCCTTACCTTATTGGGGAGGGCGGTGTTTTTCAAAATGATTACGCTCCCCAAGCTAATATACGTCTTACAAAACATCTACTACCCGATCCCAGAGGCAATCTTTGCTAAATTGCATGGTGATTTAAAGGGCATTGCTGTGGTTGGCAGACACCCCGGGATACGCCTCAGGCTCAGTCAACTTATCGGTTAGAGCTGGCGCAGTTTGCCACCCAGTCCAGTTTCCACTACCACTATGGTGGGAAGGGTGCTCAGCAGTTGCTACCAGCAACGCAGGTGGCCCTGGACCCCTGGCCACTAGACATATCGGCTGGGGCAGTATGATAACAAGAGCAAGTCATTTTGGGAGGGTGCATGGATTGCCGAACTAGGCAAACTCCGGGCGGTTTGCGGCATGGGATTTGCTGGGAATCTCCCGAATAGTAGATCTGCTGGAAGAGGGTGGCCTGATGCCCTTTTCATCCTCATAGATGGTCTACTCAATGGACCAGAACCAATATCTCAAGTATGCACAATTACGTCATGCCTGCCAGGTGGAGAGGCAGGGGGACCTGGACCTGCAGGACTTTGAGGCATTGGAGGGGAGGATGCTAATTGATGAGCTAGCCAAGAAGGCCGTCTACGTCATATGGGCCTCCCCAAACTGCTTGCACTGTGGGAATGCTAGGGGTACATTTGTACACACAATTGGGCTGCTCAGCGATCCAGACATGTTGGTCGCGGGTGGTGTAGGAGCTTAGTAGGGTGCTGGGCACACTCATCCCTCTTGACCCTAAATACATCTTGCTGGGGTTCCGAAGGATGTGGATGTTCCTAGAATGCAGGTTCTTCTCTGCAACCTGGGGCTGGTGGTGGCTATACGAGTTATGGAATGCTGCTGGTGTGCACCGGAGGACCCTATCATGGTGTAATGGAAATCGGGGCTGGATCTCTATATGGCTGCAGAAAAAGATATGTACAAAAGTAGGGGATTGCCTTGTAAATTCTTCAAGGTTTGGGGAGAGTGGATTAAGTACTCCAATTTAGGCCCAGGGGCGATGCGCCGACTCCCACACAATGATCCTGCTTCTTGATGTTCAATGTGATGTCATTCTCAATTTCATATAATGGGTTATTTGTCTTGACACTTACACTAGTTGCAGGATGCTTGTTTTTTTGTGAGCACTGACATGTATATGCTTACCTCCTCTGATTATTTTCATTTATTTTCCTTGAGAGATTGCACCCTTAATTGTTGTTTATTGCCACATAAAATCTAAATAAAGATATTTCGGGGAAAAAGCCAGCGGATAACAATCATTGCGCTCAAAAAACAGATGATAGCCATTCAATGAGCACAGGAAAGGCATCCAATCATAGCATACTGTGTCCCAGGGCTGGCTTTAGGGTGGTGTAATGGGTGCGGCCGCACTGGGTTCTGACCTGGAGGATGGGGACATTGACCTCAGGGGGGCGCTATGATTAGCAATAACTTACAATTTAAAAACACCAGTTGCCGAGTTCCTTGTGTGACCAGCTTTCAGGCATCAAAAAATGTCAAGATAACTCTTGTGATTAATGTTCCTGCTAGAGAGAGCTCAGTTTTTTATCTAGTGGCAGATTTGGCACGCCATAAAGTAGTGCAGATTGTTAAAATGCCTGCTGCAAAGAACGCCTACTGTGCAGATCCCAGATCTGTATTTTATGAGGATAGCTGAATGGATTACTCCTTTTGTCACAAAGATCCTTTTATTACTGCAATTCATAAGATACAACCCTAATATAGAACAGTGACCTTTACTGAACTGTCTTCAAAGAGCTGAATGCAAACTGCATAAAATAGGATAGGATGTTATCTTTTTTTTCCTCCAGTCTTTCATTATCTATTTCTAATGTTGCTTAAAAGGGTTAGTTTGGATAGATATACATTCTTATTACTAAAGCCAGCCTTTACGAGTGCTTTAAAACAACAGAAATGAATGTGCGAGGGGAGCTACGGAGAGATGAGGGGCATTTTGCACTGGTGGTATTGAGGGAATCTGAGGAGGAGGTCATGGGGGAATGGAGGGGTGGGGCGCCAAAAATGATAGTCGGCCAGGGCGCTACCAGCGCTAAAGCCGGCCCTGCTGTGTCCACCATTTCATGTTCAGTAGAAACATTGCTGACTACGATGTGCAGTATCGATACATTCTTAATAAACATTTGGAACTCCAGCAAGATGTTGTTCTTAATCAACAGCAAAATGTCAATATAACAATAGGAGGGTAGTGAAGACAAAAGCATCACTAAAGAGGGACTGGTCACAGGTCGTCTGGCATACATCCGAACGCTGGCAGACGATACAAGCATATGTATGATTAACCATTATTCAATATGGGGACTTGTTTTGTGACCTCCTCAAATTCATTAGTCCCTTAGCTACTGTGTCTAATAGATGGATCCATTTGCATTCCCTCATGTCACCCCCCTGAGATTGGTGGTAACGTTTTCCACTATAAACCATTTGAGACTATAAGCTGGGTGGCCTAGGGAAGTGACATGTTCAACTGAATGTGCCCCCTGCACTTCGCAGTGTATTCTCCTGCTGTGTTGTGAAATTCTGGCTTTAACTTTCTGGCGTTTTCGTCCTATATAGTATTGGTCACATGGGCATTTAACTATATAAATGGCATCTGTAGTGTTGTAGTTTGTGTGGCTTCTCAGGGTGCAATTCTGTTCATCGAGTAAACTCTTTGGTCACCACCTTTAAGAAACAAGCCTTACATCTACCACAACTGAAGTGACCATCGATTGGGGGTAGGTTCCAATATGATGGCAGATCAGGGTTATTGGGTGACTTTAGAAGTGCACTTACAACATAATCTTTCTCACTTTTGCCCTTTTTGCTTCTGCTTCTGTTATTCTCTGCAGTCTGCAGCTGGCGCAGCTGTAATGGACAATGATCTTACTTTAATTCCAATGGCCCTGCTCTTCTCCAAATGCTTTTCAATTCTACCCTGACTCCAAACAGGCAGATGAATAATAATGATACTATGTCATACATGTCACGTATAAAATGCGGATATTCTGTCTGCCGTAAGTAGACGGTGGGAAAACGATGCCCTGCAGTACAGGGAAAGGAACGGGGTATCGATTTTATTTGGCACATTCTTCACAGAGTATCCCATCTGCCAAACTCAAAATCAGGCACTTAGTCCTCCTTTAGTCCCTGGCCTCGCCCTCCACCACAAATTATTTTCAACAAATACATTTGCTTGGCAGTAAGGAAAGGAAACTTAACTTATCCTACTGCAGGGTAAGTTAGAGGGATTAGGCCGGGTAGGTAGAGGTTGTACTATAGAGTAGTGGAGTGTCACTGATCATCATGTGCTAAGCTTTAGCTTAGTCAGTCACTGTGGTTGGTGAATGTTGAAAGGGAAACATTTGAACAGGCATAAATCTGTTATGGAAGCAATTAAATATATGATTTTATATATATAAATCACTTGACCAGAAAAATGTGGCACATGCCAAGAATGGATTTTTCAATTTTTTTGGTAGGCTGGAACAGAATTTAGGAAAGAATAAAGGAGTGAAGTACTAGGAAGTGAATGAGTGGGCACTGGCAAGGAAACACACCTTGTTTTCGGTTTGCAAATGCATTGAAAGCTTTGCAAAAACAGCATTAATTGAAGCAAACGCCTATTGCACAGCCAACACTGCAGAGCTGAATCAAACCATGCTGCAGTTCGGTCATGGGTGGCGAAATGCCATGGGCAGGGAGGTGATGAATAATGATGAGTGGGATACATATCTGCCTCGCTTAACAAATACAGGGCCACATGTACGACTGCCAGATTTTGCGACTCTCAAATTGTGATTTTTTTAGCGACTCGCAATTAGAGAATAGCAAAACCTGATGTACAGTCAAATGTGGCCCCGTAGTAGCGACTCACTAACGAGTCGCATCGCAAATAACGAAATCGCAAATAGCGAGTTCGTATCCACTCACAAATAGCGACAGTAGTTGCAGTTTGCAATTGTGGGCGCAATTTGTGACTGCGAGGTTTAAAAAATACTGTTCTGCTTCCTGTTTCAGGTGAAGGACCCCAAAGACTTGAAGTGCTGGCCCAGGATAAGCCTGGAGAGCAGCCAGAGTGAAGAGGGTAGTTCTGCAGCACACACAAACAGAGCAGAGGAGCCTAAACAGCATTCAAACCACCCTTATAAATGGCTCAACAACAGTCAGAGAAGGTAGCAGGGCAGAGAAGCCAAAAATTTAAGTTTTTTTAAGGGAAATTGAAATTTAAATTGAGATAACCATGATGAGCTATTTGGTTGTGCCTCCATGAATTTGGCAGAGTCAAAAATAGGAAGATATGGAAGGACATGAAACAGAGCATCAATTCCCTAGGTGTGGCCAAACGATCCATAGAGGAAATCAAGAAGAGCTGGTATGACCTGTGGTCTTGTGCCAAACAGAGGGTGACAACACACCTGCTGGACTCTCAGGCAACTATAGGTGGTCCCTTAAATATACCCCACCCTCAAAAACAGAGGCCATGGTTGAGACAACCCTTGAGCATGAGGCAGTCACAGGAATTGGGAACCTGGACACGACTGCCCTCTACCATCACCAGGTAAGTGTAAAACTACTACTATGCCAACATTTCTGGCCTTAATCCTGGTGCCTACATGCATGCAACACACCCTTACCCAGACATATCTTGATGGTCCATGTAGATGATCAAAAAATAACACATGGTGTATTATGGGAAATGTAGTCATAGACGTTAACAGTGTAGTTAGTCTCAGACATTTGTAGAATAATGTTGTACGACCACTAAAATGGTGTGTCACACATAACATTTAATTGATCTCTCCATTTACCACATAGATACACCTGTGGAAGTACAGGAATGGGCAGCGGATGAGGGAGAAGACCAGGGCCAGATGCAGGTAGAGCAGAGTGAGGTGCCTGTGAGTCTGCCAACCACGTCACATGGCCAGTCCAGCACTGTGTCCATTTCCTCACAGCCAGCTGTAGTAGAGGTGCAGGATAGCCACCAGCCACCCACTCCTAGGCGCATTCCAGTCACCAGGGTCCGACAGAAGCGCTCCACCCAACAGGCATGCAAGCGCCAGCAGACAAGGCAGGCATCTCGGTCACAGGCGGGGTCCAACAAACAGGCGGTGTATGACAGGCTAGAGGAGGCAATGCTGCAGGTTCAGCTCCTTCAGCAGAAATAAATGAGGTTGATTAACCAAAAACCGACACTGGGCTTCAACACCTTGACCCAGCAGTTGTCTGACAATCAGGCCCGCATGGACTCCAAAATGGATGCACTTACAGGTGCCAGTGGCCAACTTTGCACCGAGCTGGCTGAGGACAGGAGCCTGCAAAGGTGCAGGGAGAGAAGCAGAGGCATCAGGATTTAGACCATGACAAGGGCCATAGGGGGGGTTCTGCAGGCACCAACAACACTGTCCAAGCGCACGGTGGACCTACAGGTGGAGATGGGCCACTACAGTGGGGATGTTACACAGGCCTGGCACAGATCACAGCAGCCGTGGAGGCCATTCAAACTGCCCACATTGCCAGCGGGGTTAGTGCTGAGGCACTGGACAGTGAGGTATCAAGCCTCAGCAGTGTATCAGCCTCAGATGCCAGTTTGCGGCCCACCTACATCTACACCAGGAGCGGCTGGTGCAGGTAAGCGCAGTGGAGCGGGGGTTCGGGGTGGGGGAGTCGACAGAAGACGATGAGGGAAAAGAAAAGAAAAAATTGAAAAACCACTTACCTTGCACCCGCCGCATCGCCTACTTGGCGATGTGTTGAGCACAAGGTAAGTGTTTTTCAGTTTTTTTCCCTCTGCGTCGTCTGTCGACTCCCCTTTAAAACTGTGCTTACCTGCACTGGCCGCTCCTGACCTACACATAGCACCAGCTCCCATACTGGACGTAGTTCTAAGAAATGAGTGGACAGTGAGAATCTGGCATTGTGATTTGTGCTGTTTATTTCCTGTTTGCAGTGATGTAACTGCACAACATGTGCACCCAATGAAGATATGTTTTTGTGTGATGGACAGGTTGTCTATCAATGTGTTTTTGAACCCTGCCATTAAAGGGAACACAATTCTGAGCATACAAATAATTGTTGTGGCATTTTCCATGAGTAATATGTTAATGGAGGTGTCTTACCATGCAACGTAATATATGGCTATGTGGTCCCTGCGCCTTCTCTCCTCGGCTGCTCTGCTTGCCTTGGTTGGCTGGTGGCCTGGTGGGCCATGGCCATCATCCTCCGAGTCCGATCCGGTCACCTCAATGGGTAAGCATCTCCTGCTGCCAATGTTGTGGAGTATGGCACAAATTGCTATAATTTTGCAAGCTGTCTCTGGCACATACTGAAAATCCCCCACTCTTGTGCAGGCACCCGAAGCTTGATTTGAGGAGGCCAAATGTCCACTTGCTCACCGACCTGGTATGCTTATGTATCGTGTTGTTTCATGTGGGTTGTTGGGAGACAGGTAGGATGTGAGGATCAGTGGCCTCATGGCATACACACTGTCATCTGGTAAAGCAAGTATATGTGTGAGACAACATACAGGGAGTAATGAATGGGAAAATACATGTAAGTGCTGACATTACTTTTCAGTGGCTGGTAGGTAACCTTCCTCAAAATCTACTCTTTCTAGTCGCTGGCATATGCCACTGTGCCTGAACATGTAGCAGTCATGGGTGCTCCCTGGATATTTTGCCACAATATCTGTGATGATATTATGTGCATTGCAGACAATTTGGATGTTCAGGGAATGGGTTTTCTTGCATTCCTGAATAAGTATTCCAGAAGGGACGGGGGACATCTGGGCACATGGGTCCCATCTATGCACTCGATAGCCTGTGGGAATCTGGCTATCCGGTAGAAGTGCAATTTCACAGTTTGTATTTTCGACATCATTCCTGGGCAGGTAAATGTGTTAGTGTATGTAGAGGAGCATGGTGTCTAGGAAATTGAGAAAACAAATGCAAAAGCGTGCTCTGGGACACCCCTCCGGCCACTGTTATCACATTTTGGTAACTGCCACGGGCCAAGAGGGGAAGGGAGCACAACACCTGGACATGGGTGGGGATATCCCTCTCCTGGCTCTACCTCCTCTGAGCAGCCAGTATACGCATCCTCCTTACTATCACATACAGGGCAGTCATTGTGGAAGTCCGTGATGCAGTGTGGGGCTGTTTTTTATTTGGGCCCTATTACCACCTGTTTTGAATTGTGGTAAATTGCATGTGCAAACATGCCATTTTTGCGACTATTCACAATTTGTGATTCGCATGTACATGCCGTGCGACTCATAATTAGGAGTTCCCTAATAGCGAGTCGCAAAATCCGGTTGAAAATTTTACTGAGTCGCAAATTGGTCGCATCGCTAATTTAGTTTTGCGAATGCTTGTCGTGCATCACATACAGACGTTTTGCATTCGCAAAGCGATTTGTGACCGATTTGCGAGTTGCAAGACCATCGTACATGTGGCCCACAACAGTGAATATACTAGCAATGTATCAATAAGCAAGCAATGTGACTTACCCCCGCCTGCCCCTGCTGCCGCTGGTACTCCCCCTTCAACCGCCTTTGATGCTGAGTGTGATGCACTGGTATTGCTTCTGGCCCCGGCACTGGTGGTCTGTGCGGCTTCATAAACATTACACATTTTAGATGCCAGATAGGCCTCCCCTTATTATTATTTTTGTAGCTAGTTACAACCATAGTACATCACTACAGTTCAGTTAGCAGTATCTTCTATTGTAAATATCACTTTGGGCATTTTGTTGGTTGACAATGTTTGAAAAGCCAGATAGTCAAGCCAGCCAAAAACTTTTAGTAATGGGGAACAGAGCTATGATGACTCTCAGTCCTTGAAGCGCAATGAAGGGATAGAATAAATTGGTCAATGAAGGACATATGGTCTAGGTTTGCAAATGCAATGGGACATCATACTACTTTCCTGCCATGATGCACTGTTATGGAAACTGCTAGTATAAAAAGAATTATCGCACAACACAATATTGGGGGGGGGGGTCCACCATGACCATGGCCACTCTCTCGTTTTGCTGTTTGAGCATGATCAAGAAAAAGTAAGCCTTCTCAATAAACATGGGTAGGGAAAAATAGTTTACTTGGGCCTGTAATTTTCATAGTAGAGTAGCTAAAATCTGTTCTCTTAGACTTACAGTACCAGTCCACAAGAAATGTAAGGGGAGAGGGAAAGCTTACTAACAAAGCAAAAGAAAGCTGCAGACTAGAACAGACAGGAGGAAGTCAACTACTGAATTATAGAAAAAATGTATAACGCAGGGATAGGATAACAGCAATTTAAGGAACATTAGATAGAAGAGAAGTTGGAAAAAAGGAGACTATAAAAAAAAATATGGCAAAATTATTCTAAATTGGGTGAGATAAAAGTTAGGGAAATAATAATAATAACAGGACTTAGTGAGGCCAGCAGATGCCTCGGCCATGACCACGGCACTGGTGGTAGTGGTACTTCCACCTGCTGCAGCACTGGTGGTGGCAGCCCCTTTACCCTGACCCACCATCGATGATGCCCTCTTCTTGCCCTTGGGTGCTGATGAAAGAATTTAAGAAGACAAAAAAAATACATTAGTGGAACTGTTAATCTGTTAACCCCCCAAAAATATTTTGACAGGCAAAGGCAAACGCAGTAACATTGTACTTTTCTAAATCAGGTTGCCTATTCTACAAGAATTGAGTTGACCTATTCCTAATTTCCAACACCTATGCCCTAATCCGAATTTCCTAAACCTAAACTACAGATGTAACTACTGACGCATTGCAACAAATGATCTTTGCTTCTTTCTCACCCCCTTTGATGGGCCTACTCAGTCTCCCTTTTCAATGCATAGATGCATACTACATAGATTGGGACTGTATGAGCTACATATGGAAAGGCACAGTGAACACTAACTCACTGATATTATTTACTACCACAATCTTAGTGACAGGACAGAGGAGTCTGCATGACTTTTTAAATAATCAGCCCAAGCGAGCGCCTACAAGTACAATTAGGTACCGCTGAGTAACTGGCTAGCTCAAGCTGGTTCACAAAATATTAATAATGTTACGTAAACTTGACCTACCTCTGAGTGTGAGCAGCATGCTATTTGAAAAAAGAATATTAGCATTTTAGAAAACAAACAATAAATAATTACTCAACGAGGCCCGCAACCTCGACACCCAGCAGCTCCTGTTCGTGGTCGATGATGTCCATCCAGCGGTGCGTCAGCTGCTGCACAACGCTCTGCACCCCCAGTTTTCTGGCGCACACACTGGCTTACTCTTCCTGACAGCAGCCAACGCTCCCAGAGGGCTTGCCCACTTCCAGGCCTGCTGCCAGCATGGAGGCGAGTTGGCGCTGCACAAAAACAATAAGTGCGGTCATCTCTGCCTCAGAAAAAATGGAGTAGGGTTGCACCCCTTGGCAGTGCCAGTGACCTCAAGGCTTGTACTAGCAGCCACACTGGCACCACTGCTTGCTCCCTGGTGGTGCCCAGACATGGCGCTGGGGTGGCAAAATAGAAAAGAAGCAGAAAGGAAGAACTAAGGGAAATAGAAAGTGAAAAAATAAAAAAGTAAAGAAAAAGACAAAAATGTAAAATAAACAAACAAAAAGACACACACTGATAAAATAAAGGTAAATGAGGAGTGGATGAGTGGGATAAGGGGAGGATTAAGAAGATATTGGAGGGATACAAAACATTAGGCCCAGCACCTTGCAGAGAACAGAAAGCGGGTCAAATCAAATGGTCATGCCCATGCAGACTGCATGGTGCTGTTCAAGCAGATTTTTCAGTGTGAAAGCGCAGATCACACTACTTCTATATAAAAAAGCAGCATGAACGAGCAGATGAACACTTCCAACTGCTCGCAGAGTCCTGCAGAATATCGCAGAGTCTTTTTTGGCACTCTGTGGAAATCCACTGAGAAAAATTCTGCAAGTTCCACCCAGGCCTAATTTTAAGAAGGTCAAAACTCAACACAAAAAATCTGACACAGAACTCAGAACACACTCTACATTTGCACCTTCCCCAAATCTGATGTTCCATAAAGTGCTTGCCTTCGAGCAAGTTGTATTTCTGTGATGTGATGAATCTTCTTTCACATAAGATCACTAAAGATGAGCGCACATGTTTGGAATCACTTAAAAAGAACAGCGAATTCTGATCAAATCATCAGACAAGGGCAGGTCTATTGTGGTACAGAATGTCGAGGACTACAAAACTGAAGTCTTGACACAACTAGGGCTACAGGAACATTACCATAAATTGAAGGGGGACCCTACTAATGAAGTATCAAAATCGATTAACCAAGTGACACATGCAGGATTCCTGGAAGAATTCCTTTGTGATCTTGAATTTGAATATCTCAACAAAAAATACCCATGGATGCCCACTATCTACCCCAGACTCAAAATTCACATGAATATAGATAAACCAGCAGGACACCCTGTAGTCTTTGGATGTGGATCTATCCTTGAACCCCTTTGCAAATATGTCAATTGTTTCCTGAAACCATGGGCTCAGTCTACAAGATCCTATCTTAGAGACACCATGGAGGTCATAAAAGTGTTAGGAAACCACTCCTTTGTCCCATCTGACCAACTACTTGTGACAATGGACATTACCTCATTATACACAAACATTCCACAAGGGCCTGCCTTAGAAACTATCAGGGAGGTCTTCAACCAAAGAGAGCACCCGATGAAGGGCCCCACTGATTTTATCAGTGAACATTTAAAAACAGCTATGACAAGGAACTTCTTTGTATTCCAAGGCGACTACTATTTTCAAACCAAGGGAGTCGCAATGGGAGCAAGATTTGCCCCTGATCTGGCCATTCTTTTTATGGACCAGTACGCATGTACCCACATGTACCCTGATACCAATCCTTTCTCTGCCAACATCACACATGAAGAGATACATAGATGATGTCCTGATGATCTGGCCAGTTAGAGAGTCTGGGCCTTATTACGAGTTCCCTGTGGTGGAGGTGTATACATTTATGTGATCTGTATAGTCATACTACTGAATGTTAAACCTAAATAACGTTATTGCATATTTCAAGCTTTAATGGATCAATCTATCCATTCTCCTGCACTCTTACATGTTTAAACCATTGTTTTTAACCATTGTTTCAACTTGCCTCCGATTAATTCCGTAGTTTCTAAGCCTTTCTGATTTGCAAATCTGCAATCTTTTTCAAGCCATAAGTCACTTGTAGACACCAGATAGAATGATTCCTTTCACCCGATCATGTATTGACAGGTGCGATCCAGCCACAGAGAATAGACCACACATCGCTACAGCGCCAATTTGGTAGTCGGACTTTCACATTGCCACGCCGGCATGCATGCTCATGCCACGCGGCTGAAACCTCTTTATCTATCGGTCACTGGACGACCCACGCCCAGTACGCTCAGAGCGAGCATGGACTCTGCCATTTAGACAGTGGTAAGAAGAGACTTTAAACACTTCTGCTTTCTTCTTGCATTTACTCACCCCATAAGTTACTCATATTTCTGTTTTTAACCTTAATTTTTTACCTAAAAACCATTCTTGATGCTATTGGAAGGGCTTGTAAACCATACTCCAGGGAGACTGCAATTTAGGTGAGTAGAGTTTCTTCATTCACTTACCCTTGTGCACCTGTAAAACTATACTGGTCAAATTTATTTATTTCACTTTTTTATCATGACACTGTACCTAGACCTCTTATAGTGAGTTATCCAGCCTACAGATGAGTCATGCCACCATCTATACAATATAAAAGAACATCCCAAAGGAGTGTCATACAACTCTAAGTGTGTTTTGCATGACCATGAGCAGAAAGCAATTTAGACAACACACCAGACATGGCTTTTAATAGACTCAGACATCACTACACAGGTTGCCCCTACTCACGTCCTGATGAAGGCCCACCCAGATGGTCCTAAGTAACCACGCTATTTTGGGTCAGGGTCGAAATGTCGACAATCTTAATATATGCCTGTACTGATTCAAAACCCAGCATGGGCATCAAAGAAGAATTACCTGTCTGCCCTGGATGCATGGGAATTTAACACCATATTATTTTAGACAGGCAACACGCAGGCGGTTGTAGCACTTCGATTTGATCTTTTATCATATGTTCTCAGTCACTACGTTCTCACTTGTCACGCTGCATGAGCACTTTTTTCACTTTTGCTCTGTTGGAGAACCCTGCAGTATATGGTACATATAGATTCTAAATGTACTTACACCACAAAATAAGCAATTGATATAATTCAATGTCTGGTTGTGTTTTTCTTGAATACTTGTTTTCCTTTTCTAAAATGAAACTTTTGGGGGTTTTTAAATGATCAGTTATGCTAAATTGTTTTGGCCCAGTGGGACCATTTGTCTAAGGCCCCGATCACGAGTCTGGCGGTCCACGGACCACCAGACTTGCGGGGCGCAGTGTTGGCGGTCTCCCAACCTCCCGATTATGAGTCGGGCGGTTGGACAGCCACAGCCCGGCCGTAGCCGCCAGGGAACTACCTTATCCTGGTGGTGTTGGGGCAGTCAGGAAGCCACAATATGCTTGACGGGACCACGCAGTCCCGCCAAGCATATTACGAGTTTCCTCTTCGCCGACGGTGTAAGGGAGGTTCCTCCTCCATAAACACCGTGGCGGAGAGGAAACAAAGGGGGCCCTGCAGGGCCCCCTGTGCCTTCTCCGCATGGGGATGCACACAAGTGTGCATGCGCCCCAGTTCCTGCATGGCACTGACTTTTCAGTCCATGCTGTGCAGGATCTGTTTTTGGCATTCCCATTGCAGTTCCCATTTTTAGAGGCACCTCTGTGGGAACGCCAAAAACCAGCCCACCAGACAGGAGGAAATTGCTAATCTGGTGGGCGGTCTGACCACAGCTTTGGTGGTGCAGTGGCAGGGCAGACCCAGCGCTGCACCGCCAAAGTTGTAATCAGGCCCTAACTGTGCTACCTTGAGAAAGAGAATGCTTGCAGCTGGTTCCATAATGATCGGCAGAGATTTTTCTGCTAATTTCTGCCTTATTGCACTACTGAAATGTGAAGGAAAATTACACGTGAAGCTGGTTTTAAAAGATTTTACAGCATGGATTGAACAGACCAATTTATATCCAGTCGAGCGGTCGGGCTTTTGCCTGGGTGCATCAGCACTGGACAAAAATGCATATAGTAGCAGAGTTGCTTAAAAAAATACAGACTAGTAACAGCAAATTATTTTGCTGGGTTATTGATTATTATTGTGCTTTCAAGAAAGTAAACACATGTAAACTCTGGAGCAAAATTAGAAACCTGAGCATTGATTCAAGTATTTTTAAACTCTGCAATCACTTTACTCAGATA
This sequence comes from Calotriton arnoldi, assembly GCA_963921515.1. NCBI lineage: Eukaryota > Metazoa > Chordata > Amphibia > Caudata > Salamandridae > Calotriton > Calotriton arnoldi. Next base: position 529,307 of record CAWUFW010006403.1, on the reverse strand, counting down.
CCTGAATAAATGTGTGCCAAGGTATAGGGCAGTCATAAAGAATCACACCTGGACTAAAAATGGGCTAAAACAGGGTTTTGGCACCAATCCTCTTTGATCTTTATTTAACTAACCTATATCATACTTTTGAGGTTTACAAATGTTATCCACCAAAGACTGGCAACTATCCCACTGGACTAGTATTACATGCAGATTATATAATTTTACTGGACAAGCATCCAATTGGTTTTTAATATGTTTTGCTTAGATTGAATCCTTATACCCAAGATAATGTTTTCTAACTGAATTTAAGCAATACTAAGATTGAGAAATTTAGGGGCATATTCTCAAGGACTTATCGCCGAGTTAGCGGCACTTTATCGCAGCCAAAGTGGCGATAGATTTATCGCCCTATTCACAAGCTGGTGCTAACAGCCAATATTGCCAGTTTTCCTGCGATAGCAGCCGCAAAAAACATTGCCACGGATCACACCGGCAACTAACGCTAATGAGATGCAGAGTAGGTGTTCCTGTGCAAAAAGCCGCGATAACACCACTTCGCAATATTCTCTACGACCAGCCAGATCGGCGATAAGATCCCAAAACAGGCGATAAGGTGCGTTAGCAGCAGGGATTTAACACCTGCTCTTACCTGGTGTTAAGTCGGACGACAACCTGCACCACAAAAGGGAGCCCAGACCAGAGCCACACCTGAAGAACAACAGATGCCATGGAGCTACTGATCATGCAGCTCGGAGCCCCAAGAGGGCCACAACACCCACAGCCACCACACCCAGGCCCGCCCCCCCGGACTACCACAGAGGCAGCGCAGACAAAGACAGCGGACCTTCAGAAAACGCACCAGCCTCACAAACTTAACACCAGAGGATGTCATTGCCCACTACAGGCTCAAAAGAACAACCATCCTCCGCATCCTGACCATCATTGCCCACAGGCTGACGGTACCAACACAGGGGACAACCAACATCCCTCCGCAGACACAGCTGCTGGCTGTGCTGCACCTGTTGGCCTCTGGTACCTTCCAACCAACAACTGCCAGAGTCGGAGGAGTCTCACAGCCAGCCCTATCCAAGTTCCTCACACCTGTCTTGGATGCCATCATCAGCTTGGTACCCCAGCACCTTTACTTCCCAAACACTGCGCAGGAACAGCTGGAGACCAAGCAAAGCTTCTGCGCCAAAGCTGGCTTCCCGCACGTGTTGGGGGCAATCGACTGCACACATGTACTTCTCGTGCCCCCTGCCGCCACTGCACACAATTACCGCAACAGGAAGCACACGCATTCCATCAATGTGCAGGCAATAGTGGACCACCTGGGACTCTTCACCAATGTCGTCGCCAACTACCCAGGCAGTGTGCATGATTCCTTCATCTTCCAACAGTCCATCATCAACCAGCGCTTTGAGGCTGGCACCTATGGGAATGCATTGCTCGTTGGTAAGTACCAAATGAACACACCACACACCTCAACTACACAGTCATGCTACTCACGACTCTGGGAATGCACACGTTACAAACTCACATACAACATGACAAACAACATGCCCACATACCAGACACGACAACACAACTTACTGTGGTAACCTGGGCTAGCCATGTACACAAGCCAACAACGGCATGGCACCACAGCCACACAATAGCAGAATGTGGGGAGAGGAGGGAACCAGGCATGTGCAAAGGAGGCAAGTGACCCATGAATGAGAATGTACACAATGCCAAGTGTGGCGTGGATGTGCAGGTCAGACTTGAGTATGCAGACCACAAACATTTCCAGGTCGACATACACTGCTGGTGTTTGGAGTGTAGTGGACAGTGGACGCAACCATGTTACCTCAGCCAGTGGGGAAGATTGCGGAAATGTAGCTTGTTACGGCCCCCCCTGTAAGCGTGAGCGGAGTGGGCTGGCCCGGCGTACGCCAGGCCAGCGTAGGGGTGTGAATAAAAAGCATGTTGCTCTTGGCGTGGTTCTCTTCTGGAATAGCCAACGTGTCTGCCAGGGCGGCGCCTCTCACCCCGCCACGAGTCCGACGCCGTGAGCGGTGGTGCCTGCGATCCTGTGCGCCTGCTGCACCCCAGGCCGCTGGTCCCCAGACCCGTCTTGGCCGCCCCTGCGCACCCAGGCCTCACTGCTCACCTGCCAACACCGGCGTGTGTCAAAGAGGGCCCACCACGTGCCGGTGCAAGCTCCAAGCCCGAGGCCCGCGACCTTGGCAGCCTCCTCAGACCATCGCTGGCCTCCGCGACACAGGCCCCCAGCACTCCTTTCTCGTTGACGTACTCCACCGCTGCCTCCGGCCTACACTGCAGTGAAGTAGGTCACACATTTGGAACTGAGTCTTGATTATTCAATGGCTGAGTTCATATCATTGTACGCAAGGAGAGGAGTAAGAGGAAGACGCGGTTCAGTCCGGGGGAAAAATGGATCATCGTTATGGAGGTGATCGAACACTACCAACAACTGCTCTGGTGCCACTAACTCTGTGCATCGCAAGCCAACGACACGTGGCTGTGGGCCCCTGCTGACCGCTGCCTCCGGCCTCAACTGCGGTCCACCAGGGCTCACACATCAAATCGAGTCCTGACCTGCCCGGACGACGCATCACCGCAGGATGCACACGCCACCACCGCCAGGACCACCTCCAGCCAACAACTGCCAGAGTCGAAAGAGTCTTACAGCCAGACTATCAGAGTTGCTCACACCTGTCTTGGATGCCATCATCAGCTTGATACCCTGCTCAGCTCTTCAGGTGCCACTAACTCAGTGCACCACAACTCATGGACCCTTTCTGATTGAGTTTTGTGCTGTGGACAGCTCATGCAACAATGTCACCTCAGGCAGTGGGGAAGACCTGGGACGATGATGAGGAAGATGAGGCAGGTGTAACACACCCCACTGCAGCTGCAGCAGGAATATCCCGAAGGGACACATTCCTAGACAATTTCTTCACATGAGCACGCTCAGCTCTGGTGCCCCTACCTCAGTGCACTGCAACTCACGGACCCTTCTGATTGAATATTGTGTGACCTCTGTACTTGCTCCGGCTACCACCATGATGCTTCGCAGTTGTTTGTGTTATGTTGGTGTTTTCTGTTTCCGCTTTAATAGTGATCACTGTTCAAGTTGTTGCCAGCACCAACCACTCCCTGAGGGCTGGCTCACACTCACCCCACACCCATCCAGCAAAGGCGTCACTGGTCAGGTGACCCTGGTAATGAAAAGTGGCCGGGCGCACGTGCCCGTAGCCAGTTCAACTAACTATCAAAGTGTGTCCGTGTGCTCATTACGTATGCATGATGGCCCCGGGCCCTACCACATTACATTGTGCTGTGTACAGCAGACGCAACCATGTCACCTCAGGCAGTGGGTAAGACCTTGGACATGTAGCTTTGTTGTCCCCCCCTTTATACGTAAGAGGAGTGGACTGGGCCGGCGTACGCAAGTACAGCATAGGGGTGTGAATGATTATCCCGGGGCTCTGGGCGTGGTTCAGTACTGGAAATGTGCAAATGCGTGTGTCTCTGTCGCAGTGTGGGTGTCCGTTGGGGAGTGTAAGTGGTCCCTGATGGGAATTAGACACCCACGTATGTAATCTAGTTCGGCTGCCATGAGGTCGAAACCCACCCGCACCTGTTCAGCCACCTCCTTCTGAGAGTCTAACACCTGGCCTTGGAATGCGATGTGTGTTTCGGTGAGGTGTTGGGAGCCAGCCGTGGTGGTGGGTGCTTCCTGCTGTGTGGTCTGTGCAGGGGGTGGGGTCTCCTCGATGCAGCTGGGCTTCCCTGCTCCGGGAGGTGGGTTGCCTAAGATGTCCATGAGCTGTTGTAGGGCGTCGGTGTCGAAGGTGTGGAGGTCCTCTTCATCATCACTGATGAGTTGTCTGGTCTGCTCTGCAGGAGGTGTTGATTGTCCCTCTGCAATGTGAAGGGGAGATGCATTTTAACATTGTGTTGACATGTATGTTGACGCATTGTTCTAGTTTACATACAGACTGCATGACAATGTACATTGGGACTGTTTGGGAGGAGCTGACTATTTGATGCGGGACAGTGGACATTTGAACTACATCACGGATGTGAGGTTGTACACGTACATTTTCATCTCACAGTTTCCTGCAATGCCAGATGTGATTGGCCAGTTTCTACGCACAAGCGAAACCAGTTGTGTCCTCTGTTCTGTAGTGAAAGTGTTGCACTTTGTACCACATTGTCGTCAATGTGGATGTGCTGTTATTGCTATGTGTGTGTGCTGCATTGTGGGAGAGTCGCCCCTGCAGCTGTGATTTTGCTGCCCCTTATCCCTTTGAGGCGGGGTGCCTTTGACTTCTGTGCTTCTTCAGTGCTGAGATGTTGCAGACTTGGCTAATTTTGGCTCTTGTTCGTATTTTGGACTTTTGGGCATGGTTTATCCGCAGATGTGCTGTTGATGTCAGGGGTTGTTTGTGCACGTGGATGTGTCAGAGTGTGACCTGCTCCTTTCCGGATGTGTTCCACACTCAGCCACCCCAGTGTTGTGGCGTGCACCATGTCATGATAATTGGACTGCAGCCATGTTATTCGTCATGCAGTGTCACTTGCATTGTCATGGTGGCTCACAGACACGCAGCTTTGCTGGTTTTGACACGTGTGCATAGGTTGGTTGTGAGATTGGTGCTGTGTGGGGAGGGACCCCTTTGTGCCCATAATGGACGGGGGCCTACTTGCTGTTTGTATGTGTGCTGCGGTGTGCCAAGGGGATCAGGGACATGATCCAGAGTCATTGTGGGTGTGCAGTGTGCTCTACTTAATTGTGCATGTGTGCCATTGTGCCCATCTCCCCCCGTCCCCCCAGTCCCTGTTCGGTACTCACCCTGGTGCTGTTGTGTCAGGTCATGTCGAGCAGTGTCTGGACCCCCAACTCCTGCCACCGTCTCCCCACTGATGACTGTGGCCACCATTTCCTCCATCTCATCCAGCTCCTGGTGTTCCGCTGGACTGCCACCTCCAGTCTGCATTGCTGCCTGATGGTTGTCAGGTAGTTTCTTCTTGGTTTTGCGCTTTGCATCATTCCAGCGCCTCTTGACCTCTCCAATTGTCCTCCTCCTCACTCCGACTGCATTCACCTTGTCCAGGATGGACTGTCATATTGCATTTTTATTTGCCAATGACACGTTGGAGGTGACGAACAGTTGTTGGTGGTGTTCTATCACCTCCGTGATGATGATCCTGTTTTCCTGCGGACTGAACCTCGTCTTCCTCGTCTTCTTCGCCTTGCCCTTCCGTGACCCCGAGGTCCCAGGCTGGTCCTCCTGGGGGCTTGTGGGGTTCTGGTCGTCCTCTGTACTTGCTCCGGCTTCCTCCATGGTGCTACGCAGTTTGAATTGTTTTGTTTGTGTTTTTCGGTGCTTTTATGGTGCATTTTCCCGCATGACGTGTGGGAATTGCAGGCCTGTCGCTGGTTATCGCTGATTTTTTTATCGCGGTTGGCCACATCGCAACTTTTTTTGCGTTCGTGTTTCGCGTTTTTTTGCCGTCATGGTAATTTTATCTCGGTCATTTGACGCGTTAGCGTGAGACTATCGCATGGTACCGCTGTGTTGAGAATACAACGTTAACACAGCGTTATTTTCCCGCGATAGACTGCGATGTGCAAAGTTGCGTTAACCTAATTTTGCGGTAATTATCACACATTCTTGAGAATATCCCCCTTAGTGCGAACAGGACAACGATCTGTTGATATAGCTAAGTCTTCCCATTAGAATAAGTAAAGAAGTATTGTTACTTAGGGTTTACATTCACACCTCTGTTAAATTAGGTTTAACATCTGACGGTGGGTAAAAGGAAGGTAAACAAAGTTGTGATGGTTTGAGATTGGGAATTCCTAATATGTCGGCGTATCAGCGGAACCTCTGTTATGTGCTTTCCAGGAAAGTAGAAGCCACTCTTCTGTATGGGTTGAATGACAGAGTAATGAGAACAAGAACACTGTGACACCAGGATATCGTGTCACAAATATTGTCTACAAAAATATCGAGTTTACATGCTTTGTTTGTTAACTATCGAAATATTGAGACAAAAATATTGTGGAACAGAATATATTTAAAAAAAGGTAAGTATATTCAAATATTAAAATATATACTAATAAATGTAATTTATTTATAAAAATTATTTACCAAATAATAATATAATTAAAAATAAATATTGTAATTAGTAATGTACATTAAATAAATAAATAACTATAAGTAGCCTTTAAAAATTGTAAAAACAATAAACAATTTAAAAAAAACATTGCATTAAAAGCATTAACAATAACTTAAATAATAAAATTAACAAATGTATATATAAGAAAAACGTACAAAACAATTTAAATATTAAAAATAATCCTAAAAATAAAATGAATAATTAATGTGAACTATAATTATAAATTATATACATACATGTATTTAATCTGATCTTTGTTGGCGATTACCCTTCTCACCCTTGCAGAGGTGGTGCACACACTGAGAAAGTGTGGAAACTTGTTACAAATCCAATACGTTTCTACCCCAGTAATCAAACATAATATTGCCCGCACTCCTGATGCTCAAATCTGATATTCTTTATTGCACTAAATTCATCATGTCTGCTAATCTCCAATGAATTTCAGCAGCCTTGGCCCTGATGACGGATGCCAGTAGTGTTCAAACCTCCCCTTAAAAGTGCCTTGTTCTAAACATAGAAAACATAATTCCACAAACAGTGCTCAAATGTATCAATTTAACCCTCAACCAGCTTTGAATGTGTTCTTTAAATATATATTCTCTCTAGATTTCTGCTCATTGTACGTAATGGATATCTGCATTTAACAAAATAGTCATATTCATTATACTTTAGTGCCCAATTGACTTCAAATGCTTCCATTTTGTAATATATATATAAGCAATTACCAAATAATTTAGTTTTTTATTCTTCAGCAGACAAATTATAGTTTCATTCTGTACCCTGAATCGATTTCAAATCAAAATTAGCCAAATCATGATAATTAAATTCTCATGCTATGGTTGGTTCGCTGGCAAATATAATGAATGCCTTGGTTGTAATATATAGTCTCTTTTGTCTTCTCAATTAATTGATAGTCCAATGAATGGATCCTGCATTGATCCCTCATCCGTGATTATACTGCATGTACATTCCCATATATCTTTACAGGTAAAGTTAAGCCCCAGTGAGCAAATATTCATGCAATTTATTATCTAAAGGGAAAAAGAAACACAGTTGAAGGCTTGTATGCACATGATATATCCTCTCATTGAATACAACAGTTAAAAACTGTGTAAAATCATTGCAATTTCCTATGGCACTACAATGACATGATAGGGTGAATGAACTACATATGTACCCTCATCTCTTCAATATTTCAGTCGTCTGGATTTTTTGTCTCTGTTCTAAAATATATCTTGACTCTATATGTCCCTTAAGTGCATTTGGTGGGGCTAAATTTACTATCCAAACTCTACCATAAGCTAAAGCAGGGAAAGTGTTGGATTTTTGAGGGGTTAGATATACCATTTCAATTCCTAATCATTTAAAAAAATTCAATACCTAACAACATAAAAATATTAAAACATATTAATAATAAAAAAATATGCATTACAAATCAATACAATTATATGTAAAATAATAAAAAATAACAATAAAACCTAATTCACAAAATAAATAAATGCTAAGTTATACAAGTCGGTTCTCCGAGTAGAGCCCCCAGCCCTGGACTCTTATTTGCTCCCGCTGTCGATGCCGACAGTATCTGCAAAACAGAGGGCAGAACTAGAGGACCTGGTCACGCTCTCGGAGGTTCAGGCGGCCATACAGGAGCTGGCAACCAGTAAGGCGCCCGGCCCTGATGGTTTTTTTTCTGCTGAGTACTACAAAGCGTATCAAACGATCCTAGCCCCGCGCCTGCTGTCAGTTTATCGTAGTGCACAAGAGTCATCTGTCCTCCCGGAGTCGCTCCGCGAATCACTACTGGTCTCACTCCTTAAGCCAGACAGAGATCCGGAACTGCTAGGTTCCTACCGACCACTGGTGCTGTTGAACACAGATTACAAGGTTGGCCAAGATATTAGCATGTAGACTAGATCCTCTGGTGTCACAATTAGTGCATACAGACCAAAATGGCTTCGTACCTGCTCGCTGTACGTCGCTGAATGTACGCCGATTCTTCCGAGTGGCCCGTTACTCCAGCGAGAGCTGGGCACACTCAGGTTGCCTAGTTCTCGACTTGGAGAAAGCGTTTGACACTCTAGAATGGGACTTTTTATTCGCTGCCCTTAACAAATACGGGTTGGGTGAAAAATTCCTGGGTCTGGTTAAGTTATTGTACATGCAACCCACAGCCAAAATTAAGACAGGTCCCTATGTGTCTAAGGCGATCCCAATCGAATGTGGTACTAGACAGGGGTGTCCGCTCTCCCTGCTGCTATTTTCGCTTGCCATCGAGCCGCTGGCCGAGTCTCTTTGTCAGACAGGTGGGGAGCGGGTTATCCCCCTGAGTGATGGCACGCGCACAGTTTCTCTCTATGCTGATGACCTGCTGATATACCTCCGGGATTTCCGTAGGCCATGCACAGCGGTTGAGAGAGCGCTGTTGGAATTTGCCTCTTTATCAAGGCTACGGGTAAATTGGGGGAAGTCGTGCCTGTACCCGTTCGTCCAGGCGACCCCTGATCCAGAATTGGTGCTGGGTGGTGTACCGGTGCCCTGGCAGCTGTCAGCATTTTGCTATCTGGGTATCTGCATTTACCGCCAATCGGAAGACCTTTTGGAGGGCAACCTCGTGCGGGCCACGACGGCGGTAAGGTCGCAGATGTCTTTCTGGCGCACCCTCCCACTGGCCATCATGGGCCGTATTCCGCTCCTGAAAATGGTTGTGCTTCCGCTGCTGCTCTACCATTTTACAAACCTACCACCCTCGCTTTTCCACGTGCTAGAGCAAGACCTGAGGACATTCATATGGCACGGTACGCGTAGCAGGGTAGCACTAGCAAAACTTTATCTGCCCATCGACCGGGATGGATTAGCCGTCCCTAACATGGAACACTATTATTTAGCGGCGCAGCTACAATGGGTGGCTCGCTGGGTCATAGGTATACATTTAGCAGACACTGCCACGCAGCAACCCGGCTACACACAGCCCCAAATCACGGCTCTGTTCCACCCCGGCAGGAGGGGAGCAACTCCGGTTCAACTCCTGGCGTTAGTCGCTTACAAGTGCTTTTGCCGCAGCCTAAAGCTCACGAAGGGGACTATCCCGTATGCTCCCTCCCTACCCATATTTGGCACGCCAAGACAACATCGTGCAGTCTCTGCTGCAGAGCTCACTGCCTGGGAGACTGCAGGGTTACAGACCCTGGGAGACCTGTTTCAGGACCAGCAATTAGTGCCATTTAACACGTTATCGGAAGACAGTGGCCTACCGCAAGGCCAATTTCTCCTATACGCCACGTTGATACGGGCGCTGCGAGCCTTGTGGGGAGACATGGCTCAAGAACCCACGACACGGGGCGTGACCAGGAACGTGGCCGACTAGCAGCGTCTGCCGGAGCTCCGGCAGCCCGAAATGCATCCTGACTGAAATCCTGCCCTTCAAGCCACTATCTGCTGCACACTAGTGAGGCCGGTTGCTTCACACGACAGGCGAGCGCCATAAACGCAGACCCCGCCGAGCTGAAAGGCACACAAAGGCGAAGAAACAGGAAGAAGCAGCGGTGAGGCGCGGCCCTCAAAATGGCGGATGAGACGCGCTAATCATGAAACACCGCCTCGCACCGGGGGAGAAGTGCTGAACTCCCTGCTACGCTCCGTGAATCACCAAGTTGCTCAGGATACACTGAGAGGCAGCTAGCACGAGAAGTTGAGAGCCCGACCTGCACTGAGGAGACACGAGAAACCCGTGTGCAGGTGAGAGGGACTGCACACGGGTGGACGGGAATAGTCTGGGCCGCATCCCCCGATTGGGGTAGAGACGGAATGTGGTGGCTGACTGCGGGGGTCCCCGGAGCTAACAGTGTGGATTGGACCAGGGGTGAGGGTGACTCTGCTGCTGGCCGTGTGGGTGCGGCGGGGCGATCGGGTCACCTCCTGCGCAATGAGATGCCCTGGGCCCAGGCCCGTGTGCAGAGAGGAAGACCGATCAGAGACCTCCTCAGCTACGGTCTAAGGGCTTAGGGTCAGTGTGGGAGGCGTGACCCCGTAGCCCAGCGAGTGGGGCACAACAGCCCGGCTGGCCTTGCGAGGGCCATAAGAAACAATTCCAGATGCTGGCCCGCACTCTAAGGAGACTAACAAACGCAGGGGGCCCAAACATTGACTGGAGGTGAGGATATACTGAGTGCGACCGAGCAGTGCAACCGTCCTAGTGAGGACCGTGAGAGACAGATCTGGACACCGGAGATCCAGCGGCTCGGAGTGAGGGAGGCGTGACCCCGCAGCCCAACGAGCAAGGCACAGCGGATATACCGGGCCCAGCGAGGCCCACAAGGGACAGACCCAGATGCCGCCCCCCCCTCCAAGAAGAGTGCTGGGTGCGGGGGTCTCCACATCGGCTGAAGGTGAGGGCTGAGAAAAGAGAATCCCTCGGGGTCACCTGTGAGAGACAGACCCAGACGTCGGCCCACACTCGGGGGAGGCACACGGAAGCAGGGGAGCAGTCATATCGGCCCTGGGGGAGCAGTGGAACACTGACCAGGACACCGGCTCACGCTACGAGCCTTGAAAAACAAACTTGGTGCACAGAGGTTGGGGGGGAACAACGGACACCTGGGTCTACGGCGCGGTCATGGCGGAAAGGGTGAGGCAGCCCCGCCGCCTACCGAATTGAGGCGGTGGGGTGACTGGGTAGCTTTTCCAAGCAAACAAAGCACTGAGCCCAGGTCCGTGTACAGGCGAGAGGGGCTGCCCGCGGGCTTCATCCCCTCCCTGCTAATCTGAAGTGGCATCGGCCCACGCCACGGAAATAGCCAAGGTGACCCTCCTGACGATCTCCCTAGAGCCGAGTGAGACGAAGAACAGGAGAAAGAAGAATAGAGGGCCCTCCGGGATCGAGCATGGCCGCAGAAGGGAGCAGACTTTGATACCCTGAGAAACAGCACTAAAGGCCGCTGCTCATCCGCAGGTGAAGAGAAGCTGTGGACGGGTGGTCCCCCCCCCTGGTCTGGCTGCTGATTCAATGGGAAAACCGCATCCAATTCAGAAAAGGAGACATACACAACTGCGTAGAGACCAGGCTGTCTGGATGATATGGAACCCCCCCTGTTCTGGTGTGTACCCGGACCACAGAGTGACGCCCAAGGCTTGAAGAGGTCCACACTCCCCGCTGGAAGGCTCACCGTACGTTGCTGAAGGTGGGGCACAAATTGACGCTGGAGACAGAGCCGACAGAGGTGATAGAGATAGTAGCAGTGGCGAGTGGACACAGATAATTAGGGGGGAGCTGACACCACGCAGACACAGATTGGGCCCAACGTCACTCACTTCCAATGGCCTACGAGAACCCCCTCACCAGGGACTAATTGCCCAAACGCTACCTGGGTCAACCATATAACATCTATCCTCCTGGCCCCCCCACAGAGCACATACGAGAGACTAAAAACTCACCAAAAGATCCAATCCCTTCAACCGAACAATGGCGAGGGATAAAGAACCCAAAACCCCAAAATAGGGTAAAATGGACAAGTATACAACAGTGCTTCCCCCGACCACAGAAACAGAGGGAGAACTCTCGGGACCACCGGACAATACAGCCATTCTCCAGGCGAACCACGCCTCTAGAGACACCATTGAGGGCAAAATGGCAGAAATAAGGTCAGAAGTGTCCCTCCTGCGCCAACACATGCGCAATATCGCGGAAAAGGTGACTCAAACCGAAACCCGCATCTCGGAGGTTGAAGACACGACACATAAGCTACACTCAGACGTCAATGACCTGAAGGCAACCATGAGAGAGGTGGCATGGAGAGTGGACGACGCAGAAAACAGAGCGTGCAGAAATAACCTGCGCTTCATTGGGTTTCCAGAAGGTATGGAGTGCTCTGATCCAGCGACATTCTTGATGTCGTGGCTGCGTGACTCCCTTCCAGTGATGGAGCAAGAACTCACAATGAGACTTGCTCGTAAGCAATCCTCTCACAGTATTAATTATTAATCTTTGTAATGTCCGTACTAACCAATGCACACATCAATACAAAACGAGGGAAGCTTGCCTATGTGTTTAAACTAACAAGTAACGCTTGTCTAAATCTAAAATGGCCGCTAATGCGCGGGAATTTCATTGCGCATGTGTCAACCATATCACGTGGTGTGACGTCTTTCTTTGCTTGGAGGGAAATCTTTGCTTCTGCGTAGTATGTATTAAAATGGCTGCTTAAAGTTTTCACGTGCTAAAAGCTTGCGCATACGCTGCAATTAAAGCTGTGGTATTCTAATGCTATTAATGCGAATAGATTTATAAATAAATGGGAATAGAGTAGACAAAGTGGGTATACAGTGAAACCATTTATATTGTGATTTTAATATTTTCTTCTTTGACTTTTATTAGTTCGTAAATGGGACTGGGTTGGTTGAACTGCAGCTCGAGAGACATTGGTTCTGCACATGCGCCCTGAAAGGCTGACCAAAGGAAGCGATGAAGTCAACTTGGAAGCTCTCCAAGGTCGCGAAGCCTGGTTCACAAGTTCATCCAAATTGTACCTAAAGATGATACAATTGTATACAAAAATGTATTGCTAAATCAATGGGAAACGGGTGGGAAATAAAGCAAATGTATTAATTGTGATGGGCAGTATTTTAGAACAATGGGCTTAAAGAAATTGAACTAAAATGACATGGTGTGAGGATCAACCCCCTGTCCCCGTCCAATCAGAAGTAGTGGGCCCATAATTTTGAAACATTAATGGGAGGTACCTGGGTGTAGAAGGGTATAATAGGTATAGATTAGTTAATTAGTTGAGCAATTCTACATTCATTGATCCAGACGCTGATACTGAGCGGAACTAGGCAGATTCGCGGTCCAGAGAGGTCCTGAGGTGGGGGAGGCGGATTCCTAGAAGACGACTCGAGAGAAGCAAGGAGGAGCGAAGTGTCAGAGAGGGGAACGACGCAGGCGTCGTTGATAGAGAGGTCACCTGTCCTGAACCTGGTCCGGAGGTCTTTGATCTTCATCCTTTATGGGACTAATCCTTTCCAACTCCTTGGCCAAGGGGTTTGGTGTCTTGCACCTTTAGGTAAATATAAATGCAACCTTTAGTTGTGCTGCTGTCTCTATCTTCTTCTTTCTGGGGAACCGTCATTGATCGATAATTGATTATTATGCTTCATCCTTTATATACGATTAAGTATCATGTGGTTCTGTATTTTACTCTGCTAAAACTTTAGATAAACATTTTAAAACTTTTTGACTCAGTGATTATTTTAGAATTTATGAATTGTAATGAACGTCACTCATTTTAAACTTCCCAATTAGCAAAGGGTCCATTGGTAAGTCATTACTCTTCAATCAGAAAAGTAATTGGTAGCAGGGATTTTTGATAAAGAGTACAACTGACCCACCAGCGGAAATTGCTAGCGTAGTATGAATGAATGGGCCCAGGTGAGTATTCGGTGTATGAATGCTTGTTGCAGGTAACCCGCTGGATCAGTTTTCTGGCTAGCAGAGGATGGTTATGGTTGTACTTTGTTAATTGGGTAATGAGAATTTTATTCGTTTAAACTAACATCCGTTTGTTCAAAAGTTTTGTTTTATGTTGTCCAGAATTCCCCGGGGAAAATTGAATAGCGGATGGAAAGTGGAAGCCATACTGCAGTGAGGTTATCTGTCAGGCAGAAATAGTACTGAAAAGTTAAGAAGGGCTATCAGTACTCGTTAGGGACTCGTGCGTGTGAGTGACAGCAAAGGAATACGCTGGTGAAAATCTGATGTTATATCACCTAGAAAGGGTAACATTGAAGAAGTAGCAGGTATTTCTGAAGCTTACGTGAAGAGTAAACGGAAGGGTTTTACTCGTAGTATATGTTTAGTAAACGGAAAGGTTTTACTAAGTGTGAGAGAAACTATTCTTTTCAAGTTAGCGAAACTGACACGATAGCGAATGTTTTTATGTTGTTACTGAATTTTAATAAGAAGTACAAATAAAATAAAATTTTGCGTACGATTTTGTAAAGGGAGGGTCAGCTGCCGGAGAGGAAGCTGACGTCACAAAACGCCGCGCTGGGATTGGTCGAAACCGCGGGCGTGGAAAGACTCTTGTAAAGGAGGGGTCAGTAGTCAGGAGTAATACTGACGTCACAGGTGTCGCGCTGGGATTGGTCGAAACAGCGAGGGACAGAAAAGCGCAGATTGTAAAGGAGGGGTTGTCAGAAAAACGTCACTGAAAGGCCGCGCTAGGATTGGTTCAGGATTGGTTCAGAGACAAATGTTAGCTGGAATTTAATTGGTTGGTAGGATAGAAGTCAAAATCTTAGTGGATAAGTGGGAGATATATGTGGAAACGTGATCCGACCTTAACAGGAACCCGTCCAGACAAGAGATTCTTAGGATTTGCAGAATATAATTCGATACATAGATATTTACCCAAAATGTATGGAGAAAAGAGGAAAATGTCATTTCTACAGAAGGTTAAAAATTATTTTAAGAAAGATAAACCCATCAAAACTAGAGAAGGAATTATTATTCCACCAGCAAAAACGCCCGCTTCATTCATGATGATGGAGAGAGGTTATCATACTTGCGTATGGTTAGAAAATTGGATAGAATATACCAAAATTGATGGAATATTAGCATTCCCAGAGAATGGCACTTTCAATGGGAAAATTCTTCAAAATTTGAGATTGAGGATGAATGATTTAGAACCTAGACCGAGATTAACTCAATACGAAGCCTTAGAAGAATGGGAAACCGAGGCATTCGAACGTGACCGAGCGAGAAGCAGTAGGGGTTATCGGGGATTTTTCCCTAGATACCAAAATGAGTCAAGGGACGGTCAAATGAAGCAGTGGAGAAGAGCGATGCTTACAGAAGGTTTGTATCCAATATTAATGGCAGAAGACTCGTTAGGGAGTAAATGTACATTTGACAGGGCTTGGAGACTCTGAAGACGAATTTATGGAAGAAATATTAAAGAATCCACCACCATATCAGGAAGGGACAAGTGGATGTACACCAAGTGCACCACTTTTAAAGACACCATTAGTACCGCAAGTATTACATAATCCACAAGTTAATAGGGTACTTCAGGATAAAGAGAAGGAAGCTATAGACAAAAACAGAGCAGAATTGATACAGAAAATAACACAGTTGAACGTACATCCTGATTCCCTGACTATACCTGTAACAATTGGTCCTGTGGTTCCCTTATATGGGGACAAGGTAAATTATCCGAAACCATTAGTGATGCCTACACCTGTAGAAATTCCTAAACCCGAACCTGTAATAATTGATGATCAAATCAGTGATTGTGAATCTATGATATCCCTAATGGATTTACCAATTCGAGGATCTGTAAATAGCACTCCTAGAAGAATAACACCTGGTTGCTCCAAAGATGTAAATATAGTAACATCATCTGGAACTAAGAGTGCCACAGTAGTAACGCCAGAAGACTTAGAAAGATGGGCACAAGGATCAGACAGACAGAGTTCACCCCCAAAGATCATGGACATCTACAAATTAAAAGTCGAGTTAGAAGAAATGATAGCAGGAAATGTGGGAGTAGATCGTTTAAACACTTACGATGAAGAAGAACTATTGTTCGTCTGTAGAAGCATCACTAGAAATGTAAAGATATTTCATGAAAAATTATCAGATTTGGCCTTGCAGATGGGAATTGAAATAGGGAAGTCAAAAGTGCTACAGAAACCCTAAAGAGCAGACTTTTCTGACAAAGATTTAGAAAACATGAACGCCTCTGGCCGAAAATTACAAGTAAAGGAATTAATGTCAGTTTTACAGAAATGGGGAGATCTAGATAAATGGAAAACTAGATGGACAAAGAAAAAGGAAGAGGCACGGTACAGTAGAACAACTTCTGAATATTTATTGAAAGAAACAGGGAAAGCAGATCAGATGTACCCGATGCGAGAAGTACCTGGAGGAGGTTATGTACATGTCCCATGGAATAGACAGGACATTCTGTCATTTACGAATGATTTCCCCAAGTTGAGAGAAAAGCCCATTGAATGGTACAAGCAGGTTGAGAGGTTTGTGAAAGTGTCAAAAGTATTGTTGAAGGATTTTGGATGGTTTGTTCGACATAGTGGTACCTGCCGATTTGTGGACAGATTGTAAAATCACAATTGATTGGCCGAGTGAAGAGTATCCTAGAGATCCAAAGACAGGTGCCCCATCAAGTGATGTAATGAAAAAGTATCAGCAGGTAATAACTTACTTGAAAGGGAAAATACCACCAAAAGAAACGGATTGGGTGAAAATAGACCGAACTACCCAAGAAGCAAGTGAATCGGTACATGCCTATTATGAACGTTTATTACAGGTATTTAAACAGTATAGTGGATTTGAGGACATTGGAGATAAAAACATGAGTCAGTTTGTTTACCGATTTGTTTATGGATTAAAACCAGAGATTTGTCAGATGATTAAGCAGTACATGTTGTGCTGGCAAGGAAAACCCATAGACGAGATTTTGAAATATGCGAAATATTGTGGAGACGATATTGAGGATAGGCACAAGAAATTACAAGAGAAAGTGATGTGGGCTCAAGTGAAAATGGCTGAGCGACAGGGAATTAATTTGGATAATCCAACTGAAAATCAGGGAAAAGATTCTGGAACAAATGGTGACACAGGAAATGGTAATAAAATGAGAGGACGAATGAGTAGAGAAGAGGCTAAAAAGAAATTTCCTTGTCATGGATGCGGAAAATTGGGGCATTGGAAGAACGAATGTAAAAAGATTCAAAATAATAATGGCCCAAATCATAATTTAAATCCACAGACGCAGAACGACTAACAGCAGGGTATAAATCCTCAGAGTCAGTTGCCACCTGCTCCTATACAGGGTAATGTAAGCAGAGCAAAGCACGGTACAGACGTCGGATATCAAGGAGGAAGTGGTAAGAATGATTATGTAACTTCACAATTTCTTTTACAGGATGAATTTTGTCAATATGACCAATGACGGTGCCTAGGAGAGGGGAAGAAGGAGTGCATACTTGGCGCATCCTTGCCGGTAGACCAGTCAGGTCCATATGTTGAAGGGAAAGTAAGAGGTAACGATATCACTTTCCTTTTGGACACTGGTGCTACCGGGTCTACTGTGAGAACAGCAGACATCCCAGACCTTCCTCTCTCTGGAGAAGCTATCCAAGTTGTGGGTGTGACCAATCGTAAAATTAAAACACCTCTTACCGAACCAATGGAAGTAAAAATTGGAAATTTTAGAGAGATGCATCAGTTTGTAGTGTGTGATTCCAGTCCAGTAAATTTATTGGGCCGAGATTTGTTGTGTAAAATGAACTGCACAATGTTCTGCACACCGGATGGTGTTGCAGTTCAGACCCCGGATGAAGACCATGTATATAAAATTATGATTGCAAAGCAAGGTACAGAGGTAGATGAGATGTTCTCTTTGATAACAAAAGACGAGTTGCCAGAAGAATTAAGAACTACAGTAAATTCCATAGTATGAGATTTCACCGGGAAAGAAGTAGGACTAATGGCTAAGATAGACCCAGTAAAAGTCATTGTAAAAGAAGGTGCAATTTTTCCAAATACCAGACAGTACAAAATGAGTGCTGAAGTAAAAGCAGGAGTTATTGAGGAAATTAACAGAATGGTAAAACAAGGCATATTAAAAGAAGTAATGAGTAGCCCTTGTAATTCACCAATTATGGGTTTGAAGAAACCTAGCGGAAAATATAGGATTGTTCAGGATTTACGCAAAATAAATAAAATTGTGGAACCTTGTTGTCCTATAGTGCCAAATCCTGCAGTAATCCTATACCAGATTCCCTGGAGTGCAGGATGGTTTACTGTGATTGACTTATGTCAAGCATTCTTTTCCATACCATTGCATCCATATAGCCAGTATCTTTTTTCATTTAAATTTGAGAACAAGGTATATGTATGGAATCGTGTTCCTCAAGGGTACACAGAGAGTCCTTCCATTTTTAATCAAATATTGAAAAAGTGCTTAGAAAAGCTAGTAATGCCAGGAAGTTCAGTTTTAGTGCAGTATATAGACGATCTGCTAGTGGCATCTAACACTAGAGAGGACTGTGTTGTCGCCTCCATTGCACTATTAAATCACTTGGCAGAAGAAGGGCATAAAGTTTCACCTGAAAAACTACAGTTTTGTACAACAGCAGTTAAATATCTAGGACACCAAATTGAGAGGGGAAAAAGAAGGATAACTTCTGAAAGAGTAAAATTAATTAAAAGAATGCAAATGCCTGTAACTCAAAGAGAAGTGAGAATGTTCCTTGGAATAGTGGGATATTGTAGGCAGTGGATAGTAGGGTTTTCTCTACTAGCAAAACCATTGATTCAAATGACGAAAAAGAAGGCAAAGGACCCAGTTGAATGGGATGATGAGAGCGTAGGAGCTTTTGTAAAATTGAGAAGTGCTTTGTGTGAAGCACCTGCCCTAGGCATGCCTGATTATACAAGAGGATTCGCATTATTCTGTCATGAGAGAGAAAATTGTGCACTTTCAGTCCTAACTCAGAGACATGGTTTGGACAGACGTCCTATAGCATACTTTTCTGCTACGTTGGACCCAGTGGCAGCAGCGTTGCCAGGTTGCTTAAAAGCAGTAGCTGCTACCTGTTTGAGCATTGAGCAAAGTGAATCAATTGTAATGGGACATCCTGTAAAAGTGTTTGTTCCACACTCAGTTGTGATTCTGCTGACAAGAACAAGAACTCAGCATCTTACTCCTAGTCGGCTGACTAAATATGAAAGAATAATTTTAGGTGCTGAAAATGTAACTATTGTCAGGTGCACAATTGTAAACCCTGCTACATTATTACCAGCCCGTATCATGAGGAAGTTAAAGACGATGAAGAGGAACATGATTGTTTACAAGTCCCAGAATTGTGCACAAAACCGCGTCCTGATATACAGGAACTGCCTCTCAGAGACCCAGACAGGGAGCTGTTTGTGGACGGTTCATGCCAAAGGCATGAAGATGGTAAACTAAGTGCAGCATATGCAGTATGCGAATTAACTGGAATAGTCGAAGCATCCTATTTACCAGGAGTCAAATCTGCACAAGTAGCTGAATTAATTGCTTTAATTAAAGCCTGCAAAATTGGGAGGAATCAGAAAATAACTATACTTACAGATAGTCAATATGGTTATGGGGTTGTGCATGATTTTGGCCAACTGTGGATGCAGAGGGATTTCATGACTTCTTCAGGATCCCCCATTAAAAATGGACAGTTTGTAAAGGAACTGTTGGAAGCAATACAATCACCAAAAGAATTGGCTGTGGTGAAGTGTGACGCACACCAGTCAGGAGATGACTGGGTGGTAGTCGGTAACAGATATGCAGATTTGGTGGCTCAACACTGTGCCAAAAACAGGTTGTCAGTAAATAAAAGGGTTGAAAGGATGGGAATCAGCTGCCAACTTATGCTATATGCACCACCTGAAACATGGAATGATGTGAAAAGACTGCAAGATGATGCTGATGAGAATGAAAGAAATGCGTGGATTAAAATGGGATGTTCTCAAAGGGCAGATGACGATGTGTGGACTTATACCGATTGCAGACCAGTCATGCCCGACTGTCTGATTTCACAAATGGCCAGAATGTATCATGGAGACACACATGTAGGGAGAGATGCTATGATTAGGCTCTACAGACAAAATTGGTATTATCCAAGGTTTAGGGCTGCAGCAGAGAGTCTTTGCCATAGATGTTTAACTTGCCAAATGAATAATCCAGGAAGGAAAACAGTAATTGGTTTTGGAAAAATTGGAAAGGCAGAAGGTCCATTTGTGAGATTGCAGCTTGATTTTATTCAGTTACCACCATGTAGAGGACTAAAATATGTACTTGTCATAGTGTGTCTGTTTTCAAAGTGGGTGGCGGCTTACCCTACCAGAAGGAATGACAGTATTACAGTCGCAAAGCTGTTACTACGAGAACTCATTCCTAGGTTCGGTTTCCCAGTAACTTTGGAATCAGATAGAGGAGGGCACTTCAACAACGATGTGATCAGAATAATCTGCAAAGCATTCCAGATTGAGTAAAAATTGCACTGTGCATATCGCCCAGAGGCTTCTGGAGTGGTTGAACAAATAAATGGCACAATAAAATCCAGACTGGCAAAAATGTGTGCATCAACATCATTAGATTGGCCGGATGCATTGCCACTTGTTTTAATGGGACTCAGAAGCATTCCCGATAGAAATACCGGATTGAGTCCGCATGAAATAATCATGGGAAGAGCAATGAGACAAGCACATGTTCCTACGAGTAAACTGCTGAATATAACTGATGATATGGTTCTGGATTATTGCAAAGGATTGGCTGACCTAGTGCGTTCTGTCTCTCACCAGGTTGGGGAAGACGCAGTGTCCAGGCAGCCTGAGCAAGAGCATGATCTGAATCCCGGAGACTGGGTGGTTGTGAAGCATCACACGAGAGAGACGTGTCTATCACCCAAGTGGGGCGAACCTTGTCAGGTTATACTAGTTACGAACACAGCAGTGAATTGTGCAGGATTGCCTAATTGGATTCATGTAAGCCACACCAAAAGGGTACCGGAGCCTGAAGAAGAAAATCCTCAGATAGCATCAATAACTGAGGAAGCTGAAGGTTGCCCAGCTGAAGAATCTCAAGTGAGATATTTGAGAGAAGCTGAAGAGGAACAACCGAGCGCAAGTCAGGACTGGATACCAGTGGTTGATGTACCAGAAGCTTACAACAGAACTAGAAGCCAATCAAAATTAGAAGAAATTTGAGAAGACCAGATAGGTGAAGAAGAAGCCGCTCAGGATCAGGAAAATGAAACAATAAAAGAACCTGAGCAGGACCAGATAAGGAGAGGAAATTGGGCTCAAATCAACCACAAAACAACAAAGTTTGAGCAGGGACAGACAGGTTTAGAAGAACGTGGTCAGGCTGCAGAAGTACAAAGTGCAATAAGCCCTGATCAGGACCAGTTAGATTTAGGAAAATACATTCAAGAAGAAGATCACGAGAATATCAAGCATGAAGATGCAAATGCTGAACCAAGTCAGTTATCAGAAACTCATAATGGAGCAACTGAAGAAAAACCAATAAGACCTGAAAAAGAACAAATAGAAGAAGAAACTGAAATTGAAGAAAAACAAACTGTGCCACAACTTGAAATTAAAAAGACTTCTGAAGAAGAATTAAGAAGTGAAGAGACAGTGCAAACAAAGAAGATCAGAAAAGGTGATTATTGGCCTAGTGTCATTAAAAGAGTGAGATACCATATAAGAACCAGAAGTAAAGATCCAGAACAAGTAAATGAAGTAACAAGCCTAACCGGACAAACAAGTGGAACTGAAAAACGAAAAAGCAAAAGACTGAAACTTGTGAACAATAAATTTAAAGGTCCTGATTGGACTTATATAATCCTTGAAGACTACGAGAGTTCAGAGTCAAGTGAAAGTGGTGACGAAGGAACAAGTGCGGAACTGACTTATGAAAAAGGAATAAAACCACCTTGATAACGTTAAAGTCTTGAAAAGAAAAGATAAGAAGAGAAATCTTCCTTGTCAAAATGCCTGACGACAGAGTTTCTGGGAGACCGAAACGGAAATGTTGTAAAAGATGCTGTGCTATATGCATATGTAGTCTGGTAGTGGTGCTTATAGTATAGTTAGTTGTGATCGTAGCAATTCCTTACCTTCTGATTATGGATAAAAAGATTAACAACGAAACGAAGGGAAGGGTACATAACTTGAGAAGTAATAGAGTAGAATTAAAGGCAGAAGATGAACCAGAGTTTCATCATGAGGTAACAGATAACGACACTAGTTTGAATGTTTTCACAAAATTATTATTTCAATATGTAGATACCATGGAAGTTAGTAATTGTTATGTCTGTATGAAGTTACCCGAATCAGTAGCTGAAGGATTAACATATCATCATTTACCATTAACTTATGGCATATCATGTAGTGTAGTGACTAGTTTATTTTATAGAACAGGGAGACTTCAGTATTATTATTCAGACATGGATGTGATATTTTCTGAGGTTCCGATTCGAAAGAATATGAATCAAGTGCTTAGTAGTAAAGATGCACAGTTTATGGGAGAATTTTTCTTAACAATGAAATCGATAGACATAACACATGCACATAGAAGCAATCTAACATGTTCATTACATGAAGGAGAAAAGATATTTTTGAATTTAGTAGAAAATAGAAGACAAGATTTCCAAAAGAAAGCGTCTGAGCATAAAGCTCATCTGCCACCTTGAGCTGAGAAAGAGGGTAGTTACACACCTGGCAAGACTCAAGCTGCTATGGCTCTGGATTTTGTAAAGACAGGGAAAATTTGTCTACATAGGTTAAAGACTAAGTATAACAATATTTTCATCTGTACCAGTGAATGTGAACATAATTTCTTAATTCTTGGAGGTTGGGGACTAAAAGGAGGAACAGATTCAGTTTTTCCTGGAATCTATTATGTGTGTGGGAATAAGGCTTATTTTAGGCTTCCTGCACGGTGGTATGGAAGTTGTTATTTTGGAATAGTATTTCCGAAAATATACCACGTAAAAAGAAACACTGGGAGCAATGAAAATAATAGTGAATTAACACGTAGTAAAAGAGCTAGTTTTTCTGAAATTGTAGGTAATATATTCGGTGCATTGATACCTTCAGTGGGAATAATTCTGAACTCAAGGAAAATATGTAAATTATCTACAGTGGTTGATCGTTTATCAACGGACACTGCTGGAGGATTTCTAATGATTAATGCGGAGATGGTTGCGATTAGATCTATGGTTATACAAAATCGACTTGCTCTTGATATAATATTAGCAAAAGAGGGCGGAGTCTGTAAATTATTGAAGACAAAACACTGTTGCACTTACATACCTGACAAAAGTGGAGAAATTGGAACATATATACAGAATATAACAAAACTTGAGAATGAACTTAAACCACTGGAAGTTGATAGTGTATGGGCAAGATTGACGAATAGCATAGCGTCAATTGGTACCTGGTTTGCTAATGTAGGGAAAGGACTTGTAGGTCAAATATTAGTACCCTTAGCAGGGATAGCAATAATAGTACTATCAATAATAATATGGTGCAAATGTTGTAGAAAGAATGAGACGTATAGAGTGACAGGAAAAGGAAAGAAACGAAAGTTTGACGAAATTGAACTAGAAGATCTAAAAAGTGAATTATACAAGAAACTGAAAGGAGATGATAAAAATAGAAAGTGTAAAAATGAAAGTGAGACAATTTTATGCTAAAAGTTGGCATCTGGTTGTGGGTAGTATTTTGATGGCTCAGAAACGCCATCAGAGAGGGGATTGATGGAGCAAGAACTCACAATGAGACTTGCTCGTAAGCAATCCTCTCACAGTATTAATTATTAATCTTTGTACTGTCCGTACTAACCAATGCACACATCAATACAAAAGGAGGGAAGCTTGCCTATGTGTTTAAACTAACAAGTAACGCTTGTCTAAATCTAAAAGGGCCGCTAATGCGCGGGAATTTCATTGCGCATGTGTCAACCATATCACGTGGTGTGACGTCTTTCTTTGCTTGGAGGGAAATCTTTGCTTCTGCGCAGTATGTATTAAAATGGCTGCTTAAAGTTTTCACGTGCTAAAAGCTTGCGCATACGCTGCAATTAAAGCTGTGGTATTCTAATGCTATTAATGCGAATAGATTTATAAATAAATGGGAATAAAGTAGACAAAGTGGGTATACAGTGAAACCATTTATATTGTGATTTTAATATTTTCTTCTTTGACTTTTATTAGTTCGTAAATGGGACTGGGTTGGTTGAACTGCAGCTCGAGAGACATTGGTTCTGCACATGCGCCCTGAAAGGCTGACCAAAGGAAGCGATGAAGTCAACTTGGAAGCTCTCCAAGGTCGCGAAGCCTGGTTCACAAGTTCATCCGAAATGTACCTAAAGACGATACAATTGTATACAAAAATGTATTGCTAAATCAATGGGAAAAGGGTGGGAAATAAAGCAAATGTATTAATTGTGATGGGCGGTATTTTAGAACAATGGGCTTAAAGAAATTGAACTAAAATGACATGGTGTGAGGATCAACCCCCTGTCCCCGTCCAATCAGAAGTAGTGGGCCCATAATTTTGAAACATTAATGGGAGGTACCTGGGTGTAGAAGGGTATAATAGGTATAGATTAGTTAATTAGTTGAGCAATGCTACATTCATTGATCCAGACGCTGATGCTGAGCGGAACTAGGCTGATTCGCGGTCCAGAGAGGTCCTGAGGTGGGGGAGGCGGATTCCTAGAAGACGACTCGAGAGAAGCAAGGAGGAGCGAAGTGTCAGAGAGGGGAACGACGCAGGCGTCGTTGATAGAGAGGTCACCTGTCCTGAACCTGGTCCGGAGGTCTTTGAGCTTCATCCTTTATGGGACCGATCCTTTCCAACTCCTTGGCCAAGGGGTTTGGTGTCTCACACCTTTAGGTAAATATAAATGCAACCTTTAGTTGTGCTGCTGTCTCTATCTTCTTCTTTGTGGGGAACCGTCATTGATCGATAATTGATTATTATGCTTCATCCTTTATATACGATTAAGTATCATGTGGTTCTGTATTTTACTCTGCTAAAACTTTAGATAAACATTTTAAAACTTTTTGACTCAGTGATTATTTTAGAATTTATGAATTGTAATGAACGTCACTCATTTTAAACTTCCCAATTAGCAAAGGGTCCATTGGTAAGTCATTACTCTTCAATCAGAAAAGTAATTGGTAGCAGGGATTTTTGATAAAGAGCACAACCGACCCACCAGCGGAAATTGCTAGCGTAGTATGAATGAATGGGCCCAGGTGAGTATTCGGTGTATGAATGCTTGTTGCTAGTAACCCGCTGGATCACCAGCAGCAAAGTTTTCACCCTGCTTCATCATCGAATGGGCCCATAGGATGCCCAATGCAAGACCACCGCCTGGTGCCCCTCCGCAACCACTAATCGCAAGGTTGTTAAATTTTCAAGATCGGGACATAATTCTCAGAGAATCACGACGCACAGGGTAACTCAAGCTTGCCAATACTAAGATAATGATCTTCCATGACTACTCAAGAGAAGTGCAAAAGATGAGGCTAACATTCGACTCAGTGAAGGTCAAGCTGAGAACCATGCAGGTCCAATACATGCTCCTCTTCCCTGCCAAGATAAAAGTTATCTTCCAGGGCACCTCACAATTCTTTCAAACCCCAGAAGAGGCATGGCCCTAGATAGAGGAACACCCCCCGCTACGACGGGTAACACGGACGAGTGAGTCGCAACCCAGAGACGCAACAACACGACCAGAACCTAAACCACAGAGGGTAAAAAAGAGGCGTCTACATATGGGAGGGCGCAAAAAGAGGACGGGGACCCCATTGAGGGGAACCTAACCCAAGTCAAAGACACAGATACATTCGGAATCAGATGAAGACTCGACCCAGGCCCAAGCCAGCAAAAAATACTCCAGCCAGCGGGAAAGCACCCATACGGAACCCTCAGACAAGGAGTATCTAGCGGGCACGGACAGTGACCATCCACTCCTCAAGAACATTAACAATATGGAAGATCAAGGCACCGTAACAAGAAACCTAGAGAATGCACACCAGCATCAGGACAAGAGTGGCGCGAAGGGTTGAAACACGGGCTACGCTGATAGCAGACGAACTGCAGAACTGCGACAGAGCCCCCCCCCCCAGACAGTACTGTGCTCAGCGTTTCTGAGCGGAACACTTCACTTGAAGTTTATTTCCTTTATTGACTTGATTAGAATACAGTGGGTTTAGGAAATGGGTGGGATTACAGACCTCTCAAGCTGTACTTGCGCCAGGTTGTCATGTTGACAGTTCAGGGGATGGGCGTAGGAAGTGGGAGAGAGTGGGGTGGGGGGGATGGTTAAGGGACCACGATTTTTACAGTTTAGTTGCTAAATATTTTTTTATACAGCCAGAAACAGGGGAGATGAGGGTTACAGACAGGGACAGAAGGAAGGAGATCAGCAGGTAGGCCTGCTCGCGCACACAAGGACGAACAGGAGATAAGCACACAATGAGTGACACTACATATACAGCACTGACATGGAATGTCGATGGGCTAGGTAGCAAGATCAAGAGGGGATTGTTCACAAGATACATTAAGAGACTTAAGCCTGACATTGTTTTCTTATAGGAAACCCACCTGTTAGATACACATTGTGCCTTTCTCGGGAGGGGGACATACACAACGCTTGCCCACACAGGATTTTCCCCAGGAGCACGGGTAGTCACCATATTAATCAGGAAAACCCCCCCATTCCATACAATTAAAATCTGGACAGACCCCAATGGGACCTTTGTTGCTGTCCAGGGGACCTGGGTGCGACGAGAGCTCACATTAATCAGTGTCTACGCCCCGCCACGACTGCAACCCCAATCCCTAGATGCAATTTCTAGGATACTATTAGAATCAGGCCCTTCAACGCATATTACTGGAGGTGACTTTAATGATGTAATCAACCCAAGCCTTGACGGCACACATATTGCCACGGGAACCCGCGTTCCCACCCCACTGGCGGACTTCGTGAAGTCGCTGGGACTGACCGACCTTTGGCGACGACAACATCCATTAGACCGCATTTATTCCTATTTCTCAGGGGCACATAGGGTCTTTTCTAGACTCGATTATTTTTTTGCCCCGGCGGGAGAAATACGAACAGTGTAATACCTTGCAAGGGACATTTCAGACCACTCACCATTGTGGTTGACGGTAGGAGGTAGAGGCAGTAGACAGTGCTCAGGCTGGAGACTGAATGCCTGGGAGCTCAGTGACAAAACAGTAACAGGAGTGATAAGGATGGAGACTGAGCTATACTTTCAAGAGAATGAGGGCTCGGTGGCCTCGAGTATCACCCCCTGGGAGGCCTATAAGGCGGTGATTCGAGGCAGGATGCAAGATGTCATGGCGCGAAAGCGTAGGGAAGAAACCCGTCAAATAGAAACCCTAGAAGATAAACTCCTGGAACTTGAGAGAAGCATTATCCCAGACACTGAAACCACCCTATTATGACGGCCAACAGTTACGCGCAGGGAACTCCGTGCCCTAACAGAAAGGGAGGTACACACCCAAATTTAGGCCACACATCACAGACTCTACGAGTCGGGAGATAGAGCAGGGAGACTCCTGGCCTGGCTGGGCAGGAGGGAGAGAGAGGCCAGTTGGGTGGCCCAGATCCAGGAGTTGGAAGAACGATATGTAACCGCACACGCCATAGCGGGAGCCTTTGCACGTTTCTAAACTGAACTATATGAGGCTAGGCCACTGGCAGATAAAACACAGATAATAGAATATCTTAGTAGTATAGGTACCCCCACCCTGCAGCGAGAAGACAGGGAAGCCCTAGAGACAGAAATCACCCTAACTGAAGTACAAGATGCCACAAATAGACAGAAAAAAGGGGGTCCTGACCGGTGATTTTTTGGCTGTTTATTTATTAAACAGACTTAGACCATTAATTCATTTAATGAGTCTGAAGTATTTCATTTACTTCTGTTTATGATTTTTTAAGCATAATAGAACATTATTAAAGCATGTCCATAAAAAAGACAGACTGAATATGACTCGTTATTTCGCATACCATTACTTCGCAGCTTTTTACTTCGATGTTTTTACTTAGCAAATACCGTTACTACGCAAGTTTTTAGTTCGCATACCTTTACATTGCAAGTGTTAATGTATGCGAACTAAAAACTTGCCTAGTAATAAAAACAGACATTTACCCCGCTTATTTTTCCTAACCCCTTTTTTGAATGTCAAAAAAACAACAACACTACACTAAATACTAAGTACAAATACACTACCCTACACATCACAAACTCTAAAACACTACCCAAACCCTCAAACACTACACTACACTACTCAAACACCACTACACTACCCTAAACCCTAAATCACATCCCCTGGACGACCCTCCCCCTATCCCGCTCCCTACACTCAAACACTACCCTGCACGCACCCCCGACACTACCCTAAACCCTAAAACACTACCCTACACTACACAAAAACCACAACACTACCCTAAAACCTAAAACACTACCCCAGCACAACCCTGCCCCTACCCCCAAGACGGTCCCTACACTGAAACACTACCCTGCACGACCTCCCGACACTACCCTAAACCCTAAAGCACTACTGTTAGACTTGGCATCTTTTGGCGTGTTTCCCCCGAGTTTTTGCTTTCTGCCCTCCCGGTTTTGACTCTGTTTTTGCTGGTGTAACGTTTTTGCGCGCTTTTCGCACTGCTGATCAGTGGTAAAGTGCTGGTGCTCCTGTGGTAAATTGTGTTATGATTGGATGTTTGACTTACTTGTCAGTCCCCAGTAAAGGGCACTGCGGGTGCCGGGGTTTGTGAGTCAACCGCTCCTCGTGGGCCTGCAGCACGGATTGTGCCACCCACGTACGTAGCCCGAAAAAGGTATAAGTGAGTGAAGTTTGGTATGCCTGAACTCAGCGTCTAAAGACGCAGCCTTTAGCGAGAGTGCCCTTTTCATTCTGAGTTCATAAAGGCCACTTTTAGAAAGTGGGTATTATTTTGCTCGATCAGCCCGTGTGCCTCTGCTGGAATGTGGATTGCCTGGCTGGGTTTCGAACGACAGATGGCTAGGAAGCAGGGTGGCTCCTGATAGTCTAGATAGGTCAGGAAAGGGCTAAATAGACCTGGGCTGCGATGGGGGGAAGAGGGAGGAGATTTCCTTGCACCTCAAAGGGCCTGGTCTGCCTCTGACAAAGCCGTCTCCACCTCCCGCCAGGAATTCACACCAGAGAAGGCCGAACTGGTTCTCAGCCGGGCACAGACACCCTCTGCCTGGAAGATCAAAGGATTTTTGTGTACAAATACTGGGGCCCAGACCCCTGAACTTTAGAACTCATCTGGATCAAGAAGACTGCCAAGAAGAAGAGCCGGAGAAGCTGCAAGAAGGAACGACTGCTTTGCTGCGTGCTTTGCTGGGCAGACCTGCAGTGGCTGCTTCTGTCTTGGGCAGTGAAAGGCCTGGACTGGACTTTCTGCAACCGCATTGGTGAGACTCTCCAAGGGCTTGAAGTAGAGCTTGCCCCCTGTTCACGGAGTCTCAGGAACATCAAAGACTCCAGGTTCTTCGACCCGCAGCACTGGGGACTGTGTGTTTCGTACTGCAACCCGAAGAACACCGCCTCGACGACGCCTACGACGACCCTGCCGACCCCGTGTCCTGAAGGCACCGCAGAGGGCACCGCCGCAATGCCGCACCGTGACCCTGGTCTCACCGACGACGCCGCTGATGCCATCACCGAGCCGCTGCTCGCACCACGACCTGTGGGCACCGCACTCCGCACCGCCTTGCTTCACGCCGAAGCTTTGGCACCGCAGAGGGCACCGCCGCAATGCCGCACCGCGAACCTGGTCTCACCGACGACGCCTGCTGATGCCATCACCGAGCCGCTGCTCGCACCGCGACCTGTGGGCACCGCACTCTGCACCGCCTCGCTACACGGCAACGCCGTGGCCTTCCTGACGCCGCCACTTCCTGCCGAGATTGACGCCGCTGCTTGCACCGTGGTTCAGGGGCACCGCTCGTAAGTTACACAACGCACCGCCCTCATCCCACACCGCAGCCTTGGCCCACCGACGCCATCGACTCCCGCTCGTCAACCGACGACAGCGCTTCAGCAACGACGACGCCGCTGCTTGCACCGTGACCTGCTAGCACCGTGACGAGCACCGCCTCCATCCCACACCGCGACCCTGGTCTCACCAAAGACGCCATCTGATGCCGCCAACGAGCCGCTGCTCGCACCGCGACCTGGGGGCACCGCATGCCGCACCGCTGCCCTCCGCCCCACAGCACCCGATGCCTGTTGGCGCCAGCACTCCTGATCCCATCAGAAAGGAGCTCGACCTGCAACGCGAGTGACTTCAAGGGCCCCATCGCCCTGCATCTCTGAAAGGTACTGTTTGCGGGTCTTCCCGACACCATAGCTGGCGTGCGACCCCGCGGTCAGCCAGAACTGTTTTTGGAGTTGTGTGTTCACGACGCCGTGGTAGCCCGGACGGAGCTATCCACACAAGGAACTCTTTTTAATCAGCGTATTTTTGAACTGTGAACTTTTAAGTATAATATTGTGGCTTTTTATCGTTTTTGGTCTTGTTTTAATTATATAAAAATATTGGATATTTTTCTAAACTGGTGTGATGTCCGTTTGTAGTGCGTACACTGTATTACTGTTGGTTATGTGCAAATGCTTTACACACTGCCTCTAAGATAAGCCTGGCTGCTCGTGCCAAGCTACCAAGGGGGTGAGCAGGGGTTATTTTAGACGTGTAACTCCCTTATCCTGACTAGAGTGGTGGTTTTGCCTGACTTTGGCCCACGCCCTAGCCTACCAAAAATCCCATTTCTAACAACTACCCTACACTACACTAACACCACAACACTACCCTAAACCCTAAAACACTACCCCCATCATGACCCTGCCCCTACCCCCAAGACTGTCCCTACACTTAAACACTACCCTGCACGACCCCCCGACACGACCCTAAACCCTAAAACACTACCCTATACTACACTAACACCACAACACTACCCTAAACCCTAAAACACTACCCTACACTAACACCACAACACTACCCTAAACCCTAAAACACTACCCCCATCACGACCCTGCCCCTACCCCCAAGACGGTCCCTACACTGAAACACTACCCTGCATGACCCCCCGACACTACCCTAAACCCTAAAACACTACCCTACACTACACTAACACCACAACACTACCCTAAACCCTAAAACACTACACTACACTAAAACCACACTACCCTAAACCCTAAAACACTAGCCCCAGCACGACACTGCCCCTACCCCCATTCCTGTCCCTACTCCCAAACACTACCCTTCAAGACCCCAGACACTACCCTAAACCCAAATACACTACTCTACACTACACAAACACAACTACACTACCCTTAAACCAAAAAGACTACCCCCTGCACGACCCTCCCCCTACCCTAAACCCTTAAATACTACACAGCCCCTCTTACCTCTCTCTCCTCGGTTCCTCGGTTCCTGTCTTCTCCG
This sequence comes from Calotriton arnoldi, assembly GCA_963921515.1. Classification (NCBI taxonomy): domain Eukaryota; kingdom Metazoa; phylum Chordata; class Amphibia; order Caudata; family Salamandridae; genus Calotriton; species Calotriton arnoldi. The sequence goes on along the minus strand of CAWUFW010006403.1, from coordinate 498,045 downwards.
CCTTCCTGCGTCGTCAGTGAAGCGCGTCCGTTTCCACACAACGATGTGGATAGCCTTTACTTCACAAGCGTTACAACGCATGCGATGTATCAACTTGCGTAGTAAAGGCTACGCGTTGTAACCTCGCATGCGTTGTAATGCTTGCGAAGTAATGGTACGCGGTGTAACAGCCGCGTACTAATGGATGTTTACCGACAGACTACCTGTGACATTACATGAATTGATACAGTGCTCAACATAGATATTAAACAAACATTGTAAACAAAAAACAAATGAACATATTGTACATCAACCAGTCATTTGTTTAAAAAACATAACAGCCTTATGGGTGATTTTTTCAACACCATTAATTTGTGTATTTGTTAAGGCTGTAGCCTGCTGGGTACAAATTTTAAATCTATGAGGGCGAACAAGTTTTACACCATTGGCTCCGCATAGAGAAATAATATTTAATTTCTATCCCAGGAGGAAGAAACGTCGACGCGTTTCGATCCCCTTAAGTAGTTGATAGGGTTTTTTTTCTCTTCAGGGCGTGTGACTGGAGAATATCTGGAACAAAAAATTTCAGAAATGTTCAAATTAATACCTCTCTCTAATTTCTTGAGAACGACACTACGCTTGATCATGTGTAAAAAAGAGTACCTGTGTCATTTCAGTGCACACACACGGAATAAGAAGAGTGTTTATAATATGTTTCATTACTTATTGTCGTAGGGCTTCTGCACGCCAGGGAAAAGGTCCATAGTCAAAGCAATATCTCCAAGCAGTCACGATCTACTGCACTGGGCAGATTAAATACGGAAAGAAACCGCACAATGTAAGTTGAGCGACCGCTCTCACCGAAGACTCATTCAAACAAGCATTACATGATGATTCTAAAACCTGGTACTCACTTTTACAGAATAACCAAACCAGACTTGCTGATGATGGTATAATGGGAAACATGAGTCCCACCACGAAAATTTGATTTCGCCCTGAAATGACACAGGTACTCTTTTTTACACATGATCAAGCGTATTGTGGTTCTTAAGAAATTAGAGAGGTATTAACTTGAACATTTCTGGAATTTTTTGTTCACACCCTGAAGAGAAAAAAAACCCCATCAACTACCGAAGGGGATCGAAACGCGTCGGCGTTTTTTCCTCCTGGGATAGAAATTGAATAATATTTCTCTATGCGGAGCCAATGGTGTAAAACTTGTTTGCCCTCATAGATTTAAAATTTGTACCCAGCAGGCTACAGCCTTAACAAATACACAAATTAATAGTGTTGAAAAAATCACCCATAAGGCTGTTATGTTTTTAAAAAAATGACTGGTTGATGTACAATATGTTCATTTGTTTTTTGTTTACAATGTTTGTTTAATATCTATGTTGAGCACTGTATCAATTCGTGTAATGTCACAGGTAGTCTGTCTTTTTATGGACATGCTTTAATAATGTTCTATTATGCTTACAAAATCATAAACAGAAGTAAATGAAATACATCAGACTCATTAAATGAATTAATGGTCTAAGTCTGTTTAATAAATAAACAGCCAAAAAATCACCGGTCAGGATCCCCTTTTTTTTTACAAAAAGTTATATAGGCCCTTCCTCTGCCTCGGGCCAAACCCCCCTTTTTCATTAATAAATAGACAGAAGTCGGGGAAAACTCCAGGGCCAAATAGGCTGCCAGCAGAATTTTTTAAGCAAAATGCGAGTTTGCTAGCCCCTCACCTCCTAAACAGTGGTGGTTATACCAAAGCCGGGTAAACCCCCAGAGAGCTGCGGGTCCTACCGCCCAATATCATTATTAAATATAGAAACAAAGATCTTGGCCTCTATCCTAGCGGCACGACTCTTACCGGTGATCACATCGCTAATCCACCGTGACCAATTGGGCTATATGCCTGGCCGAGCCACGTGTTTTACTCTCCGCCGACTTGCCAATTGGCTAGATACGGTGAAGGACAGGACTACTCCACAGATGCTCCTGTCCCTAGATGCGAATAAGGCCTTTGATACCGTCCACTGGCATTTCATGAGACAAGTTCTTATAAAGTTCGGGTTTGGACGAGAATTTATGACCTGGGTGGAGCTACTGTATACCAGCCCCAGAGCTTGTGTCAGGGTTAATGGAGTAAAGTTGGCTGACTTCCCCCATTCAAAGAGGAACCAGGCAGGGCTGCCCCCTATCTCCCGTCCTTTTTGCACTGGTCCTGGAGCCACTGGCCTGCCTGATTAGGGCCCACCCAAACCTCAGAGGCTTTCAGGACACCGGAGGTCATCTTGTAGATGAACTGATCTCCCTTTATGGGGTTGACATTCTGCTCTACATTACCAACCCTGACAGTACACTCCCTCTGATACTGCAAATAGTTAAGGAATATGGCAGACATGCAGGATACAACATCAACTGGGGAAAGTCGAGCCTTCACCCCGTAAGAGGCCCCATAGACACGCAACTAATACCAGAACATTTACATATTACAGATGAGGGTTTCAAATATTTGGGATTGTACATTTCGACGAATGAGGCTGACTGCCTTTCTCAAAACATCAAGCGAGTTATGACAGAATTCCGAGACGACGTTGCTAGATGGCGACGGCTCCCCCTCACGCTGCTAGGGAGGGCGACCATATATAAAATGATAACACTTCCTAAATTATTTTATATACTCCAAAACACATACCATAAGATCCCAGAGAACACCTTTAAGGCAATTAATGACGAACTTTGCATTTTCCTATGGGATGGGGTCCACCCTAGAGTGGCGTTGCAAACACTGCAGTGCAGCCGTACAATGGAGGAATTGCCCTGCCAGATATCAAAGCTTATTATCGGGCTGCGCATCTAACGGTAATTAATGAATGGTGTCATGCCCCGGGAGATCACCCTACATATGGCCTGTAGAGGCTCCAATTCCGAAAACATACTTACCTTCACTATCTTTATGGAGGTGCCGGGGTACGAGATTTACTACCCGCTACACAGAGAACGGCTGAGGCCTGGAAAGGGGCAGAACGGCAGACGAAATGAGGCAAGAAATTAACTAAAGCCACACCACTGTGGGAGGGTAGGCGGTTGCCTGAGCTGGCGAAGTTACAGGGCTTTGGGGATTGGGATGCAGTCGGAATCACGACACTTGGTAACATAATCAAAGGAGGGGACTTAATTACCTTTGCGGATCTTCAAGCTGAATATCAACTGTCACACACGCAACAATACAAATATTTACAACTACAACACGCTTGGAGGACACAAAAAGCTGACATTACAGACATCCGCGAATATGCACAGCTGGAAGGAAGACTACTACAGGAGGTGATACCCTCAAACGCAGTTTCCTGGACATATAAAACCCTAATGAATAACCCTAACATCCCCGACAGACTGTTATCCCTCAGAGGCAAATGAGAGGAAACCACGGGTCCGTTAGAGGACATTGATTGGGAGGGAGCATTGATGCACCCAACGGAGGTTGCGATTAAACTCCGTTTAAGATTAATACAATTCAAAGTCCTACACAGGGTGTATTATGACAGGGCGCGGCTCCACAGATCCCTATGGACCCCAAATATATCATCCTGGGCATCCCGACAGACGTTGACATTCCCAAACATCGACTCCTATTGTGCAACCTGGGACTTAAAGTTGCAAAAAGAGACATTGCCAGACACTGGGGAAGGGAAGACCTCCGTACTATGGCAGAATAGCGTGCCAGTATGGACTTGTATATGGGAGCTGAGAAAAGAACATACACGGTCAGAGGGTGTCCCAAAAAGTTCTGGAAAATCTGGCAGCCGTGGCTAAGATATTATAATCTAGATATGGAAGGGGTTGAGATTGATAATGTACACCCCAACACGCAAGATTCATAAGTTGTTAGTGGACTACCTCATTATTTAACACAAGGTCTACCCCGAGCACACTCAAAATTTATGTTTATAGTCCAATATAGTTAAGAAAGTCTTTATGTGTTGTTCCAAGTACCGATTCTTTATTCAGGTATCCAGTATTCACAATTCAATCAGGTCATATTTCCAAGACACAGCTTGATGCAATGGTACAATCACAGAAAACAGCCAACACGTGTTTCGTCATGTGCTGTAGCACACAAAAGACTTCTTCAGGGCTGCGAACCCAAAGAGAAAACAAACAATTACAAAACAAATCTGTAATAAAGAAGAAAATTCCAACACCCGTGAGTAAACCTCGAAGAGTGTCCGTCACCAAGTTTTGATGAAAGCAAGGTCAGAAAATGTAGGAGCAGAACCAACACCACACCGAATTTGTAATGGATCTAAAGAAAAGGGGTTCAAAGGGAGGAGTCAAAAGACTGTAAAACAACCCTATTCTCCGAACCCATTAGTAATCTATGAAACATCACCTGATAAATACGCCTGTAAATGCACTACTCAATCTGGATAGAGCTCCTTGAGAAATATTTAGAAGTCCTGTAAGTATAAATATAACCCATTATTCATTTCCAAGAGGGGTTATGTCTGAAGTTATTTATAAATACTACCAAACATGAGGAATCACCTTCTAACATGCTGAGGTAATCCTTGCAAGTGAGGAAAACAAACGACGTTCGTGAGGCTAAATTCAAATTTTTATAATCTTCCACTTACTATAATCATAAAAATATATATATATATTCATTATAGCCACTAGGGCTTAACACTAGTACGGGATACACTGTTAAACATCTTGTTTAATTCTTATCAGTAAACAAATGTATTAATGAGAGCCTTCATGCTCACCTTTGAATATACACGGTGCAGCATTAATTATATACCGAGTCGTACGCGACACACTCATAGTAGAAAGGATGTAGGTAGTGTGTAGTTTATAGAGTTATAAGTTTGTGAGGTAGATCACGAGGTCATGACCTAAAACAAAGAATGATGCCATTGTCAGATATAAATCATAGCGTGTACATATGCTAACTACGTCTCAACTTGGCCCACCCTAAAATTGTAGTATAAGGGACAGGCTCATTACATTACATTGTAAGATAACATATTTCAATATTGAGAGGGTCATTATGATTATATAAATAACCCTTTATCTGGGCTTGCTCATATCCAACAGCTATTTAATAATCTGAAAATTATATATATATGACCGTGAGTATATTACACAATATATACAGGCGGGGCTCTTAAAGCTAGTCCCGCTTGATTCCCCCTCTGACAGATACATTTAAATATCTGCATGACAGTACACAAAACCGTCCCGTTTAGCAAGTTCTAAGTCCAACAATCAAAGAGAGGGGGGGAAGCATAGTTTCATCCCACCATCAATATGAAGGCCTCCATCCGTTAAGCAGAAACCCATCCATAATGAAGTATAGCTACCTATCATACCTGTAAGGGTTCCCCGTGTAGAAAATCCCTCCGGTTGGCGTGCAACATGGGCGCCATCTTGGCGTGAGAACTTATACCCACTACTCTATCCCATGATGAAGAATCACGCGTTACCTAACAGACTCGCAATCGCCATCTAAGAGTGGTACGATACAAATATAGTATATGAGGATAAATCTAATTCTCACGTATTCTGGTCAACATACACTTAAGATTTAAACGAAACTGTGCAACAATATCCAGTCTCTTACCATGTCATGGGGTTTCCCCATCGCGGTTTACACGCAGCCGGGTCTGGTGGCTCAGTGGACTAATGCGTCCATTGCAGGGGCCTGTGTTCGACCTCATGGTCACAGGTTCAAATCCCGGCGGGTCCACTCAGCCTTTCATCCATCTGAGGTCGATAAAATGAGTACCATTGAGTTGGGTAACAATGAACATCTGTTATTCAGCGCCAAGAGACCTCTGCGTGAACGTGCGCTTTACAAATACACATGTTATGTTATGTTATGTTATTATCTCAATGGTAGTAGCATACGAACAACAAAAACTTTGTTAACCATAATGTTAAGCAACATATAATTTTACTTGGTACTCCCGTACTGTACTGTTTCTCAATCGTTTGAAGGATGAACAAAAATAAGAAAATATATAAATATAAAATATATTGTACCCGCAAACTCTCTAAGTGACAAACCGTCACGTGCTCCTATAACTAAAACCGGTAGAGACCGCCATCTTGGAGTGGGGAGTTCAGGCGAGAAATCTCCACATATCCCCTATGAAATACCAAATCATCGTAACCAAGCAGTAGTGCATAACTCGTATCTATTAAAACAATATTATTGTTACCAATATCATAAATGAGCTCAGCTCTTGTGTAATTCAGAGGTTTAAGGAAAATCAGCCATTAACACCTCCGTGATCGTTATGATAGGATTTTCTTAAAAGATACATGAAGGAAAAGTTATTTGTAGGATCAGAGGAACAACGGAAAAAGATCTGATAGAAGGTCACAGTCAAAGGCTAAATAGGCAATTTACAAAATACAAATAATAGGGCAAAATTACTTATAGATTTCTAAATTCGAGATCTGAAAGAAACATCATAGTGTCTGCAATAGCAATTAATTTACATCACAATAACTTTAAGTTGACATTAATTCTGTAGTTCATCATAATGCAATCATATATTTACATCTTGTCACTTAAAAGTCTCTTACTCAACTCCCAAGTCCAAATGGACAACATTATTATTTGTCAGCTACACAGTATAGTATGTTATCTCATCATTATCAGTAAGAATTGCTGAGCTTTTTAGGGCACTAAAAAATGGTGACACTAGATATCCGATTGTCTCTCACGTAGTACAAAATGAGCAAGATCAACATAACCACAAGTTCAGCTTTCATGGTATTGACCATGTGAAGAATGATCCAAGAGGAGGTAATAGGGAATTACAGCTTAGGCGCAGAGAAGCACTGTGGATTATGAGACTTTAAGCAGTAGAACTGGGTTTGAACGTAGATAGTGAATTACAGTACTTTCTTGGTCATTGAATTCACATGTACCTTTATCGTGTTATGATTTGGCTTTCCGTTTCAAAAAATATATTCTTTTTTGAGTCTACAAACAATAGGTATCTGTTAATACCATATTAGAAGACTTGATACTGATAATGATGAGATAAGATACTATACTGTGTAGCTGACAAATAATAATGTTGTCCATTTGGACTTGGGAGTTGAGTAAGAGACTTTTTAAGTGACAAGATGTAAATATATGATTGCATTATGATGAACTACAGAATTAATGTCAACTTAAAGTTATTGTGATGTAAATTAATTACTATTGCAGATACTATGATATTTCTTTCAGATCTCGAATTTAGAAATCTATAAGTAATTTTGCCCTATTATTAGTATTTTGTAAATTGCCTATTTAGCCTTTGACTGTGATGGAGCAAGAACTCACAATGAGACTTGCTCGTAAGCAATCCTCTCACAGTATTAATTATTAATCTTTGTAATGTTTGAACTAACAAATGCACCCATGAACATTATAAGAATGAAGCTTGCCTATGTGTTTAAAACTAACAAGTAACGCTTGTCTAAATCTAAAATGGCTGCTAAGCGCTGGAATTTCATTGCGCATGTGTCAACCATATCACGTGGTATGACGTCTTTCTTTGCTTGGAGGGAAACTTTTGATTCTGCGCAGTGTGTATTAAAATGGCTGCTTAATGTTTTCACGTGCTACAGCTTGCTCATATGCTGCAATTAAAACTGTGGTATTCTAATGCTATTAATGCGGGATAGATTTTATAATTAAATGGGAATAGAGTAGACCAAATAGGTATACAGTGAAATCATTTATTTGTGATTTTAATATTTCTTTCTTTGACTTTTATTAGTTCGTAAATGGGCCTGGGTTTAGTTGAACTGCAGCTCGCGAGACATTGGTTCTGCACATGCGCCCTGAAAGGCTGACCAAAGGAAGCGATGAAGTCAACTTGGAAGCTCTCCGAGGTTGCGAAGCCTGGTTCACAAGTTCATCCGAAATGTACCTGAACTCGATACAAATGTATATAAATTGTATTGCTGAATCAATGGGAAACGGGTGGGAAATAAAGCAAATGTATTAATTGTGATGGGCGGTATTCTAAAACAATGGGCTTAAAGAAATTGAACTAAATTGACATGGTGTGAGGATCAACCCCCTGTCCCTGTCCAATCAGAAGTAGTGGTCCCATAATTTTGAAACATTAATGGGAGATACCTTGGTGTAGAAGGGTATAATAGGTATAGATTAGTTAATTAGTTGAGCAATGCTACATTCATTGATCCAGACGCTGATGCAGAGCAGAACTAGGCTGATTCGCGGTCCAGAGAGGTCCTGAGGTGGGGGCGGCGGATTCCTAGAAGGAAGACACAGGAGAAATCGAGGAGAAGCGAAGTATCAGAGAGGGGAACGACGCAGGCGTCGTTGATAGAGAGGTCACCTGTCCTGTCCTGAACCTGGTCCGGAGGTCTTTGAACTTCATTCTTTCTGGGACCTATCTTTCCAACTCCTTGGCCAAGGGGTTTGGTTTCTCGCACCTTTAGGTAAATATGAATGCAACCTTTAGCTATGCTGCTGTCTCTATCTTCTTCTTTATGAGGAACCGTCATTGATCGATAATTGATTATTATGCTTCATCCTTGATATACGATTAAGTATCATGTGGTTCTGTATTTTACTCTGCTAAAACTTTAGATAAACATTTTAAAACTTCTTGACTCAGTGATTATTTTAGAATTTATGAATTGTAATGAACGTCACTCATTTTAAACTTTCCAATTATCAAAGGGTCCATCGGTAAGTCATTACTCTTCAATCAGAAAAGTAATTGGTAGCAGGGATTTTGATAAAGAGTACAACTGACCCACCAGCGGAAATTGCTAGCGTAGTATGAATGTATGGGCCCAGGTGAGTATTTGGTGTATGAATGCTCATTGCTAGTAACCCGCTGGATCAGTTTTCTGGTTATCAGAGGATGGTTATGGTTGTACTTTGTTAATTGGGTAATGAGAATTTAATTTTTTATAAACTAACATCCGTTTGTTCAAAAGTTTTGTTTTATGTTGTCTAGAATTCCCCGGGGAAAATTGAATAGCGGATGGTAAGTGGAAGCCATACTGCAGTGAGGTTATCTGTCAGGCAGAAATAGTACTGAAAAGTTAAGCAGGGCTATCAGTACTTGTTAGGGACTCTATGCGTGTGAGTAATAGCAAAGGAATATGCTGATAAATAATTTGATGTTATATCACCTAGAAAGGGTAACATTGAAGGAGTAGCAGGTATTTCGGAAGCTTACGTGAAGAGTAAACGGAAGGGTTTTACTCGTAGTGTATGTTTAGTAAACGGAAAGGTTTTACTAAGTATGAGAGAAACTATCCTTTTCAATTTAGCGAAACTGGCACGATAGCGAATGTTTTATGTTGTTACTGAATTTTAATAAGCGTAGAGAAAATAAAGTTTTGCGTACGATTTTGTAAAGGGAGGGTCAGCTGCCGGAGAGGAAGCTGACGTCACAAACGCCGCGCTAGGATTGGTTGAAACAGCGGGCGTGGAAAGACTCTTGTAAAGGAAGGGTCAATAGTCAGGAGTAATACTGACGTCACAGTGTCGCGCTGGGATTGGTCAAAACAGCGAGGGACAGAGAAGTGCAGATTGTAAAGGAGGGGTTGTCAGAAAAACGTCACTAAAAGGCCGCGCTAGGATTGGTTCAGAGACAAATGTTAGCTGGAATTTAATTGGTTGGTAGGATAGAAGCCGAAATTTTAGTGGATAGTGGAAGATATATGTGGAAACGTGATCCGACTTTAACAGGAACCCGTCCAGACAAAAGATTCTTAGGTTTTGCAGAATATAATTCGATACATAGATATTTACCCAAAATGTATGGAGAAAAGAGAAAAATTTCATTTCTACAGAAGGTTAAGAATTATTTTAAGAAAGATAAACCCATCAAAACTAGAGAAGGAATTATTATTCCACCAGCAAAAACGCCCGCTTCATTCATGATGATGGAGAGAGGTTATCATACTTGCGTATGGTTAGAAAATTGGATAGAATATACCAAAAATGATGGAATATTAGCATTCCCAGAGAATGGCACTTTCAATGGGAGAATTCTTCAAAATTTGAGATTGAGGATGAATGATTTAGAACCTAGACCAAGATTAACTCAATACGAAGCCTTAGAAGAATGGGAAACAGAGGCATTCGAACGTGACCGAGCAAGAAGCAGTAGGGGTTATCGGGGATTTTTCCCTAGATACCAAAATGAGTCAAGGGACGGTCAAATGAAACAGTGGAGAAGAGCGATGCTTACAGAGGGTTTGTATCCAGTGATTATGACAGAAGAGTCATTAGGAGGTAAATGCACAGAGAAGACGAAACATTTGACAGGATGTGGAGATTCTGAAGATGAATTTATGGAAGAAATATTAAAGAATCCACCACCATATCAGGAAGGGACAAGTGGATGCACCCCAAGCGCACCACTTTTAAAGACACCATTAGTACCGCAAGTATTACATAATCCACAAGTTAATAGGGTACTTCAGGATAAAGAGAAGGAAGCTATAGACAAAAACAGAGCAGAATTGATACAGAAAATAACACAATTAAATGTACATCCTGATTCCCTGACCATACCTGTAACGATTGGTCCAGTAGTTCCACTATATGGTAACAAAGAAAATTACCTGAAACCTCTAGTCATGCCTACACCTGTAGAAATAACTAAACCTGAACCTGTAATAATTGATGATCAAATCAGTGATTGTGAATCTATGATATCCCTAATGGATTTACCAATTCGAAGGATCTGTAAATAGCACTCCTAGAAGAATAACACCTGGTTGCTCCAAAGATGTAAATATAGTAACATCATCTGAACTAAGAGTGCCACAGTAGTAACGCCAGAAGACTTAGAGAGATGGGCACAAGGATCAGACAGACAGAGTTCACCCCCAAAGATCATGGACATCTACAAATTAAAAGTCGAGTTAGAAGAAATGATAGCAGGAAATGTGGGAGTAGATCGTTTAAATACTTACGATGAAGAGGAATTATTGTTTGTATGCAGAAGCATCACTAGAAACGTAAAATTATTTCATGAGAAATTATCAGATTTGGCCTTGCAGATGGGGATTGAAATAGGGAAGTCAAAGGTGTTACAGAAACCCTATAGAGCAGATTTTTCTGACAAAGATTTAGAAAATATGAATGCCTCTGGCCGAAAACTACAAGTAAAGGAATTAATGTCAGTTTTACAGAAATGGGGAGATCTAGATAAATGGAAAACTAGATGGACAAAGAAAAAGGAAGAGGCACGGTACAGTAGAACAACTTCTGAATATTTATTGAAAGAAACAGGGAAGGCAGAGCAGATGTACCCGATGCGAGAAGTACCTGGAGGAGGTTATGTACATGTCCCATGGAATAGACAGGATATTTTATCATTTACAAATGATTTCCCAAAGTTGAGAGAAAAGCCAATTGAATGGTACAAGCAGGTTGAGAGGTTTGTGAAAGTGTCAAAAGTATTGTTGAAGGATTTGGATGGTTTGTTCGACATAGTGGTACCTGCCGATTTGTGGACAGATTGTAAAATCACAGTTGATTGGCCGAGTGAAGAGTATCCTAGAGATCCAAAGACAGGTGCCCCATCAAGTGATGTAATGAAAAAGTATCAGCAGGTAATAACTTACCTGAAAGGGAAGATACCACCAAAAGAAACAGATTGGGTGAAAATAGACCGAACTACCCAAGAAGCAAGTGAATCGGTACATGCCTATTATGAACGTTTATTGCAGGTATTTAAACAGTATAGTGCATTTGAGGACATTGGAGATAAAAACATGAGTCAGTTTGTTTACCGATTTGTTTATGGATTAAAACCAGAGATTTGTCAGATGATTAAGCAGCACATGTTGTGCTGGCAAGGGAAACCCATAGACGAGATTCTGAAATATGCCAAATATTGTGGAGACGACATTGAAGATAGGCACAAGAAGCTGCAAGAAAAGGTGATGTGGGCTCAGGTGAAAATGGCTGAGCGACAGGGAATTAATTTGGATACTCCAAATGATAATCAGGGAAAAGATTCTGGAACAAATGGTGACACTGGGAATAGTGGTAAAGTGAGAGGACGAATGAGTAGAGAAGAGGCTAAAAAGAAATTTCCTTGTCATGGATGCGGAAAATTGGGGCATTGGAAGGATGAATGTAAAAAGATTCAAAATAATAATAATGGCCCAAATCAAAATTTAAATCCACAGACGCAGAACGTCTCACAGCAGGGTGTAAATCCTCAGAGTCAGTTGCCACCTGCTCCTATACAGGGTAATGTAAGCAGAGCAAAGCACGGTACAGACGTCGGATATCAAGGAGGAAGTAGTAAGAATGATTATGTAACTTCACAATTTCTTTTACAGGATGAATTTTGTCAATATGACCAATGACGGTGCCTAGGAGAGGGGAAGAAGGAGTGCGTACTTGGCGCATCCTTGTCGGTAGACCAGTCAGGTCCATATGTTGAAGGGAAAGTAAGAGGTAACGATATTACTTTCCTTTTGGACACCGGTGCTACCAGGTCTACTGTGAGAACAGCAGACATCCCAGACCTTCCTCTCTCGGGAGAAGCTATCCAAGTTGTGGGTGTAGCCAATCGTAAAATTAGAACACCTCTTACCGAACCAATGGAAGTAAAAATTGGAAATTTTAGAGAAATGCATCAGTTTGTAGTGTGTAATTCCAGTCCAGTAAATTTATTGGGCCGAGATTTGTTGTGCAAAATGAACTGCACAATTTTCTGCACACCGGATGGTGTTGCCGTTCAGACCCCGGATGAAGATCATGTATATAAATTTATGATTGCAAAACAAGGTACAGAAGTAGATGAGATGTTCTCTTTGATAACAAAAGACGAGTTGCCAGAAGAATTAAGAACTACAGTAAATTCCATAGTATGGGATTTCACCGGGAAAGAAGTAGGACTTATGGCCAAAATAGACCCAGTAAAAGTCATTGTAAAAGAAGGTGCAATTTTCCCAAATACTAGACAGTACAAAATGAGTGCAGAAGTAAAAGCAGGAGTTATTGAGGAAATTAACAGAATGGTAAAACAAGGCATATTAAAAGAAGTAATGAGTAGCCCTTGTAATTCACCAATCATGGGTTTGAAGAAACCTAGTGGAAAGTATAGGATTGTTCAGGATTTGCGCAAAATAAATAAGATTGTGGAACCTTGTTGTCCTATAGTGCCAAATCCTGCAGTAATCCTATACCAGATTCCCTGGAGTGCAGGATGGTTTACCGTGATTGACTTATGCCAAGCATTCTTTTCCATACCATTGCATCCAGATAGCCAGTATCTCTTTTCATTTAAATTTGAGAACAAAGTATATGTATGGAATCGTGTTCCTCAAGGGTACACAGAGAGTCCTTCCATCTTTAATCAAATATTGAAAAAGTGCTTAGAGAAGCTAGTGATGCCAGGAAGTTCAGTTTTAGTGCAGTATATAGATGATCTGCTAGTGGCATCTAACACTAGAGAGGACTGTGTTGTCGACTCCATTGCACTATTAAATCACTTGGCTGAAGAAGGGCATAAAGTTTCACCTGAAAAACTACAGTTTTGTACAACAGCAGTTAAATATCTAGGACACCAAATTGAGAGGGGAAAAAGAAGGATAACTTCTGAAAGAATAAAATTAATCAAAAGAATGCAAATGCCTGTAACTCAAAGAGAAGTGAGAATGTTCCTTGAAATAGTGGGATATTGTCGGCAGTGGATAGTAGGGTTTTCTCTGCTAGCAAAACCATTGATTCAAATGACGAAAAAGAAGGCAAAGGACCCAGTTGAATGGGATGATGAGAGTGTAGGAGCTTTTGTAAAGTTGAGAAGTGCTTTGTGTGAAGCACCTGCCTTAGGCATGCCTGATTATACAAGAGGATTCGCATTATTCTGTCATGAGAGAGAAAATTGTGCACTTTCAGTCCTAACTCAGAGACATGGTTTGGACAGACGTCCTATAGCATACTTTTCTGCTACATTGGACCCAGTGGCAGCAGCTTTACCAGGTTGCTTAAAAGCAGTAGCTGCTACCTGTTTGAGCATTGAGCAAAGTGAATCAATTATAATGGGACATCCTGTAAAAGTGTTTGTTCCACACTCAGTTGTGATTCTGCTGACAAGAACCAGAACTCAGCATCTTACTCCTAGTCGGCTGACTAAATTGAAAGAATAATTTTAGGTGCTGAAAATGTAACTATTGTCAGGTGCACAATTGTAAACCCTGCTACATTCTTACCAGATCCGTATCATGAGGAAGTCAAAGACGATGAAGAGGAACATGATTGTTTACAAGTCACAGAATTGTGCACAAAACCGCGTCCTGATATACAGGAACTGCCCCTCAGAGACCCAGATAGGGAGCTGTTTGTGGACGGTTCATGCCAAAGGCATGAAGATGGTAAACTAAGTGCAGCATATGCAGTATGCGAATTAACTGGAATAGTCGAAGCATCCTGGAACAGGGGTGGGAGCACACCGCTTCACCCCCCAGCAAGGTTCGCCCCTGGCATTCTGGTAAATGCAGTCTCATGTTACTTGCTTTGTTCTAGTATTCCGAGTGTTTCGCCAGAGTTGGCGCAGATAGTGCTGATCTCTAGATACGTGTTTCTGGTTCTTTAACCGTCATCAGTAGAGATGACAGGCTTCAAATTTGGGGTTTGCTGACCAGGCTGCCAAACGTTACATCAGGTCAAGTACCTCTCACTGGCGCGCGGGTGCTTCTTCCACGAGCTCGTCAGCTCAATGACTCACGGGAGTACTTTTAAACAGGAACAGGGGTGGGAGCACACCGCTTCACCCCCAGCAAGGTTCGCCCCTGGCATTCTGGTAAATGCAGTCTCATGTTACTTGCTTTGTTCTAGTATTCCGAGTGTTTCGCCAGAGTTGGCGCAGATAGTGCTGATCTCTAGACACGTGTTTCTGGTTCTTTAACCGTCATCAGTAGAGATTACAGGCTTCAAATTTGGGGTTTGCTGAGCAGGCTGCCAAACATTACATCAGTTCAAGTACCTCTCACTGGCGCGCGGGTGCTTCTTCCACGAGCTCGTCAGCTCAATGACTCATGGGAGTACTTTTAAACAGGAACAGGGGTGGGAGCACACCGCTTCACCCCCAGCAAGGTTCGCCCCTGGCATTCTGGTAAATGCAGTCTCATGTTACTTGCTTTGTTCTAGTATTCCGAGTGTTTCGCCAGAGTTGGCGCAGATAGTGCTGATCTCTAGACACGTGTTTCTGGTTCTTTAACCGTCATCAGTAGAGATTACAGGCTTCAAATTTGGGGTTTGCTGAGCAGGCGGCCAAACATTACATCAGGTCAAGTACCTCTCACTGGCGCGCAGGTGCTTCTTCCACGAGCTCGTCAGCTCAATGACTCACGGGAGTACTTTTAAACAGGAACAGGGGTGGGAGCACACCGCTTCACCCCCCAGCAAGGTTCGCCCCTGGCATTCTGGTAAATGCAGTCTCATGTTACTTGCTTTGTTCTAGTATTCCGAGTGTTTCGCCAGAGTTGGCGCAGATAGTGCTGATCTCTAGACACGTGTTTCTGGTTCTTTAACCGTCATCAGTATAGATTACAGGCTTCAAATTTGGGGTTTGCTGAGCAGGCTGCCAAACATTACATCAGGTCAAGTACCTCTCACTGGCGCGTGGGTGCTTCTTCCACGAGCTCGTCAGCTCAATGACTCACGGGAGTACTTTTAAACAGGAACAGGGGTGGGAGCACACCGCTTCACCCCCCAGCAAGGTTCGCCCCTGGCATTCTGGTAAATGCAGTCTCATGTTACTTGCTTTGTTCTAGTATTCCGAGTGTTTCGCCAGAGTTGGTGCAGATAGTGCTGATCTCTAGACACGTATTTCTGGTTCTTTAACCGTCATCAGTAGAGATTACAGGCTTCAAATTTGGGGTTTGCTGAGCAGGCTGCCAAACATTACATCAGGTCAAGTACCTCTCACTGGCGCGCGGGTGCTTCTTCCACGAGCTCGTCAGCTCAATGACTCACGGGAGTACTTTTAAACAGGAACAGGGGTGGGAGCACACCGCTTCACCCCCAGCAAGGTTCGCCCCTGGCATTCTGGTAAATGCAGTCTCATGTTACTTGCTTTGTTCTAGTATTCCGAGTGTTTCGCCAGAGTTGGCGCAGATAGTGCTGATCTCTAGACACGTGTTTCTGGTTCTTTAACCGTCATCAGTAGAGATTACAGGCTTCAAATTTGGGGTTTGCTGAGCAGGCTGCCAAACATTACATCAGTTCAAGTACCTCTCACTGGCGCGCGGGTGCTTCTTCCACGAGCTCGTCAGCTCAATGACTCATGGGAGTACTTTTAAACAGGAACAGGGGTGGGAGCACACCGCTTCACCCCCCAGCAAGGTTCGCCCCTGGCATTCTGGTAAATGCAGTCTCATGTTACTTGCTTTGTTCTAGTATTCCGAGTGTTTCGCCAGAGTTGGCGCAGATAGTGCTGATCTCTAGACACGTATTTCTGGTTCTTTAACCGTCATCAGTAGAGATTACAGGCTTCAAATTTGGGGTTTGCTGAGCAGGCTGCCAAACATTACATCAGGTCAAGTACCTCTCACTGGCGCGCGGGTGCTTCTTCCACGAGCTCGTCAGCTCAATGACTCACGGGAGTACTTTTAAACAGGAACAGGGGTGGGAGCACACCGCTTCACCCCCAGCAAGGTTCGCCCCTGGCATTCTGGTAAATGCAGTCTCATGTTACTTGCTTTGTTCTAGTATTCCGAGTGTTTCGCCAGAGTTGGCGCAGATAGTGCTGATCTCTAGACACGTGTTTCTGGTTCTTTAACCGTCATCAGTAGAGATTACAGGCTTCAAATTTGGGGTTTGCTGAGCAGGCTGCCAAACATTACATTACATTACATTCTCTGCTTCTTATTAACTTTTGCTCTCTACTGATGACGGGCTAAACCCAGAAACACGTGTCTAGAGATAACAGCACTACCTGCACCAACTTTGGTGAAAGACTACAGCAACTTTGAAAGTAAGCGTACTGCATTTACCAGGATGCAATGGGGTGACTGTGCTGGGATGAGAGGCAGTGTGCTCCCTCCCCCCCTGTGTTTAAAAGGCTCCCTTGAGCCAACGAGCTGACAAGCTTTCCTGGGATGCACCTGTGTGCCTGTGGAGAGGTACTGTGACCTGTGAAGACTTGGGCACCATTTCAGCAACCCCTGATGACTTTTCTCTGCTTCTTATTAACTTTTGCTCTCTACTGATGACGGGCTAAACCCAGAAACACGTGTCTAGAGATAACAGCACTACCTGCACTAACTTTGGTGAAAGACTACAGCAACTTTGAAAGTAAGCGTACTGCATTTACCAGGATGCAATGGGGTGAACTGTGCTGAGATGAGAGGCAGTGTGCTCCCTCCCCCCCTGTGTTTAAAAGGCTCCCTTGAGCCAACGAGCTGACGAGCTTTCCTGGGATGCACCTGTGTGCCATGTGGAGAGGTACTGTGACCTGTGAAGACTTGGGCACCATTTCAGCAACCCCTGATGACTTTTCTCTGCTTCTTATTAACTTTTGCTCTCTACTGATGACGGGCTAAACCCAGAAACACGTGTCTAGAGATAACAGCACTACCTGCACCAACTTTGGTGAAAGACTACAGCAACTTTGAAAGTAAGCGTACTGCATTTACCAGGATGCAATGGGGTGAACTGTGCTGGGATGAGAGGCAGTGTGCTCCCTCCCCCCCTGTGTTTAAAAGGCTCCCTTGAGCCAACGAGCTGACGAGCTTTCCTGGGATGCACCTGTGTGCCTGTGGAGAGGTACTGTGACCTCTGAAGACTTGGGCACCATTTCAGCAACCCCTGATGACTTTTCTCTGCTTCTTATTAACTTTTGCTCTCTACTGATGAAGGGCTAAACCCAGAAACACGTGTCTAGAGATAACAGCACTACCTGCACCAACTTTGGTGAAAGACTACAGCAACTTTGAAAGTAAGCGTACTGCATTTACCAGGATGCAATGGGGTGAACTGTGCTGGGATGAGAGGCAGTGTGCTCCCTCCCCCCCCTGTGTTTAAAAGGCTCCCTTGAGCCAACGAGCTGACGAGCTTTCCTGGGATGCACCTGTGTGCCTGTGGAGAGGTACTGTGACCTGTGAAGACTTGGGCACCATTTCAGCAACCCCTGATGACTTTTCTCTGCTTCTTATTAACTTTTGCTCTCTACTGATGACGGGCTAAACCCAGAAACACGTGTCTAGAGATAACAGCACTACCTGCACCAACTTTGGTGAAAGACTACAGCAACTTTGAAAGTAAGCGTACTGCATTTACCAGGATGCAATGGGGTGAACTGTGCTGGGATGAGAGGCAGTGTGCTCCCTCCCCCTGTGTTTAAAAGGCTCCCTTGAGCCAACGAGCTGACGAGCTTCCTGGGATGCACCTGTGTGCCATGTGGAGAGGTACTGTGACCTGTGAAGACTTGGGCACCATTTCAGCAACCCCTGATGACTTTTCTCTGCTTCTTATTAACTTTTGCTCTCTACTGATGACGGGCTAAACCCAGAAACACGTGTCTAGAGATAACAGCACTACCTGCACCAACTTTGGTGAAAGACTACAGCAACTTTGAAAGTAAGCGTACTACATTTACCAGGATGCAATGGGGTGAACTGTGCTGGGATGAGAGGCAGTGTGCTCCCTCCCCCCCTGTGTAGTCGAAGCATCCTATTTACCAGGAGTAAAATCTGCACAAGTAGCTGAATTAATTGCTTTAATTAAAGCCTGCAAAATTGGGAGGAATCAGAAAATAACTATATTTACAGATAGTCAATATGGTTACGGGGTCGTGCATGATTTTGGCCAACTATGGATGCAGAGGGATTTCATGACTTCTTCAGGATCCCCTATTAGAAATGGACAGTTTGTAAAGGAACTGTTGGAAGCAATACAATCGCCAAAAGAATTGGCTGTGGTGAAGTGTGCCGCACACCAGTCAGGAGATGACTGGGTGGTAGTCGGTAACAGATATGCAGATTTGGTGGCTCAACACTGTGCCAAAAACAGGTTGTCAGTAAATAAAAGGGTTGAAAGGATGGGAATCAGCTGCCAACTTATGCTATATGCACCACCTGAAACATGGAATGATGTGAAAAGACTGCAAGATGATGCTGATGAGAATGAAAGAAATGCATGGATTAAAATGGGATGTTCTCAAAGGGCAGATGACGATGTGTGGATTTAAGCCGATGGCAGACCAGTCATGCCCGACTGTCTGATTTCCCAAGTGGCCAGAATGTATCATGGAGACACACATGTAGGGAGAGATGCTATGATTAGGCTCTTCAGACAAAATTGGTACAATCCAAGGTTTAGGGCTGCAGCAGAGAGTCTTTGCCAGAGATGTTTAACTTGCCAAATGAATAATCCAGGAAGGAAAACAGTAATTGGTTTTGGAAAAATCGGAAAGGCAGAAGGTCCATTTGTGAGATTGCTGCTTGATTTTATTCAGTTACCACCATGTAGAGGACTGAAATATGTACTTGTCATAGTGTGTCTGTTTTCAAAGTGGGTGGAGGCTTACCCTACCAGAAGGAATGACAGTATTACAGTCGCAAAGTTGTTGCTACGAGAACTCATTCCTAGGTTCGGTTTCCCAGTAACTTTGGAATCAGATAGAGGAGGTCACTTCAACAGCGATGTGATCAGAATAATCTGTGAAGCATTTCAAATTGAGCAAAAATGCACTGTGCATATCGCCCAGAGGCTTCTGGAGTGGTTGAACAAATGAATGGCACAATAAAATCCAGAGTGGCAAAAATGTGTGCATCAACAGCGTTAGATTGGCCAGATGCATTGCCACTTGTGTTAATGGGACTCAGAAGCATTCCCGATAGAAATACCGGATTGAGTCCGCATGAAATAATCATGGGAAGAGCAATGAGACAAGCACATGTTCCTACAAGTAAACTGCTGAATATAACTGATGATATGGTTCTGGATTATTGCAAAGGATTGGCTGACCTAGTGCGTTCTGTCTCTCACCAGGTTGGGGAAGACGCAGTTTCCAGGCAGCCTGAGCAAGAGCATGATCTGAATCCCGGAGACTGGGTGGTTGTGAAGCATCACACGAGAGAGACGTGTCTATCACCCAGGTGGGGCGAACCTTGTCAGGTTATACTAGTTACGAACACAGCAGTGAATTGTGCAGGATTGCCTAATTGGATTCATGTAAGCCACACCAAAAGGGTACCGGAGCCTGAAGAAGAAAATCCTCAGATAGCATCAATAACTGAGGAAGCTGAAGGTTGCCCAGCTGAAGAATCTCAAGTGAGATATTTGAGAGAAGCTGAAGAGGAACAACCGAGCACAAGTCAGGACTGGATACCAGTGGTTGATGTACCAGAAGTTTACAACAGAACTAGAAGCAAATCAAAGTTAGAAGAAATTAGAGAAGACCAGATAGGTGAAGAAGAAGCCGCTCAGGATCAGGAAAATGAAACAATAAGAGAACCTGAGCAGGACCAGATAGGGAGAGGAAATTGGGCTCAAATCAAGAACGAAACAACAAAATTTGAGCAGGGACAGACAGATTTAGAAGAACGCGGTCAGGCTGCAGAAGAACAAAGTGCAATAAGCCCTGATCAGGACCAGTTAGATCTAGGAAAATACATTCAAGAAGAAGATCACGAGAATCTCAAGCATGAAGACGCGAATCTTGAACAAGGTCAGTTATCAGAAACTCACAATGGAGCAACTGAAGAGAAACCAATAAGACCTGAAAAAGAACAAATAGAAGAAGAAACTGAAATCGAAGAAAACCAAACTGTGCCACAACTTGAAATTAAAAGAACTTCTGAAGAAGAAATAAGAAGTGAAGAAACAGTGCAAACAAAGAAGATCAGAAAAGGTGATCATTGGCCTAGTGTCATTAAAAGAGTGAAATACCATATAAAAACCAGAAGTGAAGATCCAGAACAAGTAAATGAAGTAACAAGCCTAACTGGACAAACAAGTGGAACTGAAAAACGAAAAAGCAAAAGACTGAAACTTGTGAACAATAAATTTAAAGGTCCTGATTGGACTTATATAATCCTTAAAGACTACGAAAGTACAGAATCAAGTGAAAGTGGTGACGAAGGAACAAGTGCAGAACTGACCTATGAGAAAGAAATAAAACCACCTTGATAAAGTAAAAAAGTCTTGAATTAAAGATAAAGAAGAGAAATCTTCCTTGTCAAAATGCCTGACGACAGAGTTTCTGGGAGACCGAAATGGAAATGTTGTAAAAGATGCTGTGCTATATGCATATGTAGTCTGGTAGTGGTGCTTATAGTATGGTTAGTTGTGATCGTAGCAATTCCTTACCTTTTGATAATGGATAAAAAGATTAACAACGAAAGGAAGGGAAGGACAGATAACTTGAAAAGTAATAGAGTAGAATTAAAGGCAGAAGATGAACCAGAGTTTCATCATGAAGTAACAGATAACGACACTAGTTTGAATGTTTTCACAAAATTATTGTTTCAATATGTAGATACCATGGAAGTTAGTAATTGTTATGTCTGTATGAAGTTACCCGAATCAGTAGCTGAAGGATTAACATATCATCATTTACCATTAACTTATGGCATATCATGTAGTGTATTGACTAGTTTGTTTTACAAAACAGGGAGACTTCAGTATTATTATTCAAATATAGATGTGATATTTTCTGAGGTTCCGATTCGAAAGAAAATGAATCCAGTACTTAGTAGTAAAGATGCACAGTTTATGGGAGAATTTTTCTTAACAATGAAATCGATAGACATAACACATGCACATAGAAGCAATCTAACATGTTCGTTACATGAAGAAGAAAAGATATTTTTAAACTTAGTAGAAAATAGAAGATAAGATTTCCAAAAGAAAGCATCTGAGCATAAGGCTCATCTGCCACCTTGGACTGAGAAAGAGGGTAGTTACACACCTGGCAAGGCTCAAGCTGCTATGGCTCTGGATTTTGTAAAGACAGGGAAAATTTGTCTACATAGGTTAAAGACTGAGTATAATAATATTTTCATCGGTACCAGTGAATGTGAACATAATTTCTTAATTCTTGGAGGTTGGGGACTAAAAGGAGGAACAGATTCAGTATTTCCTGGAATTTATTATGTGTGTGGGAATAAGGCTTACTTTAGGCTTCCTGCACGGTGGTATGGAAGTTGTTATTTTGGAATAGTATTTCCAAAAATATACCACGTAAAGAAGAACACTGGGAACAATGAAAATAATAGTGAATTAACACGTAGTAAAAGAGCTAGTTTTTCTGAAATTGTAGGTGATATATTCGGTGCATTGATACCTTCAGTGGGAATAATTCTGAACTCAAGGAAAATATGTAAATTATCTACAGTGGTTGATCGCTTATCAACGGACACTGCTGGAGGATTTCTTATGATTAATGCGGAGATGGTTGCGATTAGATCAATGGTTATGCAAAATCAACTTGCTCTTGATATAATATTAGCAAAAGAGGGCGGAGTCTGTAAATTATTGAAGACGAAACACTGTTGCACTTACATACCTGACAAAAGTGCAGAAATTGGAACGTATATACAGAATATAACAAAACTTGAGAAAGAACTTAAACCACTGGAAGTTGATAGTGTATGGGCAAGATTGACGAATAGTATAGCGTCAATTGGTACCTGGTTTGCTAATGTAGGGAAAGGACTTATAGGTAAAATATTAGTACCCTTAGCAGGAATAGCAATAATAGTACTATCAATAATAATATGGTGCAAATGTTGTAGAAAGAATGAGACGTATAGAGTGACAGGAAAAGGAAAGAAACGAAAGTTTGATGAAATTGAACTAGAAGATCTGAAAAGTGAATTATACAAGAAACTGAAAGGAGATGATAAAAATAGAAAGTGTAAAAATGAAGCTGAGACGATTGTATGCTAAAAGTTGGCATCTGGTTGTGGGTAGTATTTGATGGCTCAGAAACGCCATCAGAGAGGGGATTGATGGAGCAAGAACTCACAATGAGACTTGCTCGTAAGCAATCCTCTCACAGTATTAATTATTAATCTTTGTAATGTTTGAACTAACAAATGCACCCATGAACATTATAAGAATGAAGCTTGCCTATGTGTTTAAAACTAACAAGTAACGCTTGTCTAAATCTAAAATGGCTACTAAGCGCGGGAATTTCATTGCGCATGTGTCAACCATATCACGTGGTATGACGTCTTTCTTTGCTTGGAGGGAAACTTTTGATTCTGCGCAGTGTGTATTAAAATGGCTGCTTAATGTTTTCACGTGCTACAGCTTGCTCATATGCTGCAATTAAAACTGTGGTATTCTAATGCTATTAATGCGGGATAGATTTTATAATTAAATGGGAATAGAGTAGACCAAATGGGTATACAGTGAAATCATTTATTTGTGATTTTAATATTTCTTTCTTTGACTTTTATTAGTTTGTAAATGGGCCTGGGTTTAGTTGAACTGCAGCTCGCGAGACATTGGTTCTGCACATGCGCCCTGAAAGGCTGACCAAAGGAAGCGATGAAGTCAACTTGGAAGCTCTCCAAGGTCGCGAAGCCTGGTTCACAAGTTCATCCGAAATGTACCTGAACTCGATACAAATGTATATAAATTGTATTGCTGAATCAATGGGAAACGGGTGGGAAATAAAGCAAATGTATTAATTGTGATGGTCGGTACTCTAAAACAATGGGCTTAAAGAAATTGAACTAAATTGACATGGTGTGAGGATCAACCCCCTGTCCCTGTCCAATCAGAAGTAGTGGTCCCATAATTTTGAAACATTAATGGGAGGTACCTGGGTGTAGAAGGGTATAATAGGTATAGATTAGTTAATTAGTTGAGCAATGCTACATTCATTGATCCAGACGCTGATGCAGAGCAGAACTAGGCTGATTCGCGGTCCAGAGAGGTCCTGAGGTGGGGGCGGCGGATTCCTAGAAGGAAGACACGGGAGAAATCGAGGAGAAGCGAAGTATCAGAGAGGGGAACGATGCAGGCGTCGTTGATAGAGAGGTCACCTGTCCTGTCCTGAACCTGGTCCGGAGGTCTTTGATCTTCATTCTTTCTGGGACCTATCTTTCCAACTCCTTGGCCAAGGTATTTGGTTTCTCGCACCTTTAGGTAAATATGAATGCAACCTTTAGCTGTGCTGCTGTCTCTATCTTCTTCTTTATGAGGAACCGTCATTGATCGATAATTGATTATTATGCTTCATCCTTGATATACGATTAAGTATCATGTGGTTCTGTATTTTACTCTGCTAAAACTTTAGATAAACATTTTAAAACTTCTTGACTCAGTGATTATTTTAGAATTTATGAATTGTAATGAACGTCACTCATTTTAAACTTCCCAATTATCAAAGGGTCCATCGGTAAGTCATTACTCTTCAATCAGAAAAGTAATTGGTAGCAGGGATTTTGATAAAGAGTACAACTGACCCACCAGCGGAAATTGCTAGCGTAGAATGAATGTATGGGCCCAGGTGAGTATTTGGTGTATGAATGCTCGTTGCTAGTAACCCGCTGAATCAACTGTGACCTTCTATCAGATCTTTTTCCGTTGTTCCTCTGATCCTACAAATAACATTTCCTTCATGTATCTTTTAAGAGAATCCTATCATAACAATCACGGAGGTGTTAATGGCTGATTTTCCTTAAACCTCTGAATTACACAAGAGTTGAGCTCATTTATGATATTGGTAACAATAATATTGTTTTAATAGATACGAGTTATGTACTACTGCTTGGTTACGATGATTTGGTATTTCATAGGGGATATGTGGAGATTTCTGGCCTGAACTCCCCACTGCAAGATGGCGGTCTCTACCGGTTTTAGTTATAGGAGCACGTGACGGTTTGTCACTTAGAGAGTTTGCGGGTACAATATATTTTATATTTATAGATGTTCTTATTTTTTTTCATCCTTCAAACGATTGAGAAACAGTACAGTACGGGAGTACCAAGTAAAATTATATGTTGTTTAATATTATGGTTAACAAAGTTTTTGTTGTTCGTATGCTACTACCATTGAGATAATAGACTACAGCTGCGTGTAAACCGCGATAGGGGAAACCCCATGACATGATAAGAGACTGGATATTGTTGCACAGTTTCGTTTAAATCTTAAGTGTATGTTGACCAGAATACGTGAGAATTAGATTTATCCTCATATACTATATTTGTATCGTACCACTCTAAGATGGCGATTGCGAGTCTGTTAGGTAACACGCGATTCTTCATCATGTGATAGAGTAGTGGGTATAAGTTCTCACGCCAAGATGGCGCCCATGTTGCACGCCAACCGGAGGGATTTTCTACACGGGGAACCCTTACAGGTATGATAGGTAGTTATACTTCGTTATGGATGGGTTTCTGCTTAACGGATGGAGGCCTTCATGTTGATGGTGGGATGAAACTATGCTTCACCCCTCTATTTGATTGTTGGACTTAGAACTCGCTAAACGGGACGGTTTTGTGTACTGTCATGCAAATATTTAAATGTATCTGTCAGAGGGGGAATCAAGCGGGACTAGCTTTAAGAGCCCCGCCTGTATATATTGTGTATTATACTCACGGTCATATATATATAATTTTCAGATTATTAAATAGCTGTTGGATATGAGCAAGCCCAGATAAAGGGTTATTGATAGAATCATAATGACCCTCTGAATATTGAAATATGTTATCTAACAAAGTAATGTAATGAGCCTGTCCCTTATACTACAATTTTAGGGTGGGCCAAGTTGAGACGTAGCTAGTATTTGTAAACGCTATGATTTAAGTCTGACAATGGCATCATTCTTTGTTTTAGGTCATGAACTCGTGATCTACCCCACAACCTTATAACTCTATAAACTACACACTACCTTCATCCTTACTTCTATGAGTGTGCCGCGTACGACTCGGTATATAATTAATGCTGCACCGTGTATATTCAAAGGTGAGCATGAAGGCTCTCATTAATACATTTGTTTACTGATAAGAATTAAACAAGATGTTTAACAGTGACTCCCGTACTAGTGTTAAGCCCTAGTGGCTATAATGAATATATATATATATTTTTTATGATTATAGTAAGTGGAAGATTATGAAAATATGAATTTAGCCTCACGAACTTCGTTTGTTTTCCTCACTTGCAAGGATTACCTCAGCAAGTTAGAAGGTGATTCCTCATGTTTGGTAGTATTTATAAATAACTTCAGACATAACCCCTCTTGGAAATGAATAATGGGTTATATTTATCCTTACAGGACTTCCAAATATTTCTCAAGGAGCTCTATCCAGATTGACTAGTGCATTTACAGGCGTATTTATCAGGTGATGTTTCATAGATTGCTAATGGGTTCGGAGAATAGGGTTGTTTTACAGTCTTTTGACTCCTCCCTCCAAACCCCTTTTCTTTAGATCCATTACAAATTTGGTGTGGTGTTGGTTCTGCTCCTACATTTTCTGACCTTACTTTCATCAAATCTTGGTGACGGACACTCTTCGAGGTTTACTCACGGGTGTTGGAATTTTCTTCTTTATTACAGATTCGTTGTGTAATTGTTTGTTTTCTCTTTGGGTTCGCAGCCCTGAAGAAGTCTTTTGTGTGCTACAGCACATGACAAAACACGTGTTGGCTGTTTTCTGTGATTGTACCATTGCATCAAGCTGTGTCTTGGAAATATGACCTGATTGAATTGTGAATACTGGATACCTGAATAAAGAATCGGAACTTGGAACAACACATAAAGACTTTCTTAACTATATTGGACTATAAACATAAATTTTGAGTGTGCTCAGGGTAGACCTTGTGTTCTTGTTATCTTCCTTCTCTTGAGGGAACTCATGAGGTTGAATTGGTAACCAACCCCTCTCCCCCTTTGAGCACCAACTTCTGCTCATTCGTGTATCTTTACATTGCCCAATACTTTAGTTAAGTGCCCGCCCTTTGGTTTCTTGCCTGGTTACCAAGTAGTATTTCTACCTCATTATTTAAGACTGTAAAACTGTGGTGGGCCACACCTAACCTAGAGAGAGGTAGGGGGGAGGAGTATTGGAGGAGGAAAACTCATTATGTAATCTCTGTATCTTTGAAAGTAACAATTAATTGTAATAATGTTAAATCTGATATGTATAAGACTCACCCGCTGATGATTAAAAATAAAAACAGTTTAAAAAGAACGTACAACACATCTTACCATTCAATATCTCCATGTGTTGGGCACTGGCAGGCACCTTACTAAACGGTTCGCTGAGTCCATGCGAACACACTCGGCACATACACTGACGTTGCTCAGGCAGCGCTGGGACGCAGACCTGCGGAGGCAGTGCACCGAACGTGAATGGACGGCCTTCCTAGAAGGACTCACGCATATTGCAAGGAATGCTCGGTTCCATTTAATACAATATTATATTCTTCAAAGGACGTATATGACGCCAGCCAAGATCAACAGATACTTTGGCCGGGCAGATGCCGGATGCCCGAGATGTAGATTGATAGATGCAGATCTTTTGCATATGCTGTGGGCCTGCACAGCTCTCACCCCCTATTGGGGAGCAGTCACAATGCATCTAGCAGAATGCACGGGTCACACAGTAGAGTGCTCTTGGGAAACCTGCCTGCTGGGCCTATAGCAGAGAACTAAGAAGCATAAAGTAACATCCCGATTTATAGACCTTGGGCTCATTGTAGCCAAGCGCTTAATCACTAGGCACTGGAAGTCGCCAGGGCCGCCGAGTACAAACGACTGGCTGCAATCGTTGACGTGCTGGGCACAGGCGGAGAGTGTGGCACTGCACCGGGAGGACGCCCAAGGGCTGCAAATGCTCCCACTGGCAGCGGCGTGGGATGCGATACTGCTGGGTCTTCGGAACTCTTGTCAGGGTGGCCCGGAGCCACCCAGGTCCCCCCATTACACAGCTGACATGCAAGGCCCTATGGTTAGTATAGAGTAAGTCAGATGCCGCTAGGTGCACTACAACATGGGGATTCATGTTGTCTCAAGCGCCATGCACCTCACGTACATAACCAGGTCACACCGTATTTGTGCATCCAGCCACGGCTAGAATCTCACACCCTAGGCATGTAGAAGAGGCAAGCACGCAGCGTGCATCACAGAGGGGGCAGCGGAACACCAAGTCGGGTGGGGGCTGTCACATACGTCAAGCGGTACAACATAACCCTGTCCCAGTTCTTACTTCCCCTGTTTATCAATGCATTATCACATGCGATACACATTATGCGGCGCACAAACAATATGGCATACATGCCCTAACTATGTAGGTCAACTGTACTATATGTCTTTCTTATGCAGTGGGTGCAAACATGTGGCATGTGAAGATGCTTGTTAAATTGTACCAAAATGTTAAAAATTCAATAAACAAATTTAAACAAAAAAAAACAAAAATAAATAAATGCATTTAAAATAGATAGATTTCCTCTCTACTATCCAAAAACAACCACCAACAAAAAAAAAAATATGTTGTAAATAAAGAATAAAAACATTTGAATATTAATTAAATAACACTAATAAAATTGAAACAAATAATAAACAAAAAATCAGCGTGAAAAGTTTAATATTAAACAAACTTATCAATGAAATAACAAATGACTAAAGTACAACAGTTAATTGACATAGGAAATAATTAATTAAATCATTTACATAAATAATTATTTAGTAACCTTTTAATTAACCTAAAAATTCATTTGAAGTAAAAATAAAGCAATAATTAATATTTTCAATACGTTAGCGCCCCAATCCTCCACAAACTCAGCAACCCCTCTACTAAATTATAAATTAGTAATTAAACTTTAGAAAATCTCAATTAGGCATTAAAAAAATCACAAAAGACATTTAATGGAAAAACAGTTAACCAATTAATCAATTAACATAATTAAGTACCAATGAATTGTTTAATTAAATATAAAAAATTAAACTAAAGTAAAAGCAATGATTTATAATTTAAATAACTTTCTGCCCTATTCTACCCACAACAAACCTAGTACACTACCTTTTTTAAATTTGTAATTAAAGTGTGGAAACTGTAAATTACACAAAATAAAAATCACTAAATGCACTTAAATATTCCAAACAACAGTTAATCAATTAAAGCATTTACATAATTGATTACCAATTAACTATTTAACATAGAAAATCATTTAAAATAAATAACTAAAAAAACAATAAATAATAATTTAAACAACTTCCCTCACTATCCCCCTACAAAACTAAGAACCCATTAGTAAATTATAAATTACCAATTAAATGTTGAAAAAAATAATTACACATTAAAACTTACAAACTATACTAAAAACAATTATTATAATAATGTTAATACTTAAAAATAATATAAAATCTAATATATGTTAAATTGATTTAAAGAACAATATAATAACATAAGCAATATTATATACAATGACATTTTAAAAAACAATATTATATATCTAAAAAACAGTATTCTTATCTTCCTTATTCTGTCCCATGATTTTTTTGACATGATGATATTTTCAACACAATATTGTTGCACCACAATATTTTGCTCATTCACCACTGTTTGAGACCAGTGCATGTAACAGTATAGCAAACCTGCAGCTGAACACCTCCAAATGTGTGGCTCTGTGAGCCCTATTTCATTTGAGATGTGGGACTCCACAATCTGTCATTAGGTTGGAGTTAGTTAGGCTGGTGGCACAGTGGTGGATAATACCACACTTATCTGTTGAATAAGGTTAGAGCAGGCACAGTCAGAAAAGTCTATCCTACTATTTAAAGGAAGTTTTCCATAGCCCTAATGGCCTTTTGTTTTGTTGAGGAGCCAATAGTCAAATAACCTTACTTATAAACACAAATTGGTTGATATATAGTATGATACTGGTTACCCGTATATAGTAAAACATCGGCTATAAAAGATTAAATTAGAACATTTAATTTTATTGCAGACAATGATGCTTCATCTAAATTATCATTGTATTTTGGATTAAAAGTTAGATACAGCAGTTCCCTCCTCAAAGGCAATTAGCAGTTTCTAAAGCACCTGGAATACATTTTGGCTTTCTTAGCTTTGGTTACGCTAATTAAATCTTAGGTCAATGACTTTTTGCCGGAATAAACAACAATCACAGCTAACAAACTGATTGACAATATGGACTGCAAGACCCTGAATCATGTGATATACATTTACCCATATTTGTCAGTCTTAGGAAAAAAGTTACTAGAATGTGACTGGGTAAGAAATGGCATACACAACTGTAAGGAGGAAACTGAATTTCCTGAAGCAGGGACTACTAATAGCGCTTGCTCTTTTGTAGTTTGTTATATTGAATGTGTAGACTAAAACAGGCAAATCACTATAAACGTGAACCCATGTCTTTATACTAAACAGTTTGGGATCTGATTGAATAATACCTTTAATAGTGTGTGGAACTAAGCCCAGATCTTAACTATTTTTGTATAGATTGAAATATGTTTGAGAAATGTCTTTTATAATTAATGATTGATTATATATATAAGCATTATTAAATATCATTGTTTACTCTGTGGGTATTAATATAAATGTTCATTGTGTATCTCTTGTTTTATTGTAAAATACGGTGTGTATTTTATACTGTCCTATGTATGTTGGACTTTTGGATAAAAAAACAATAAAAATAAATATAAAGCTGGAATTTGAAAAGAGAACCCAATTTCTTTCACAACATTACATTTTTAAAAATGAGGCTGGATAAAGAATTCCAGATTTTAAAACCCATAACTTAACTTTTGCCTCAAGCAAGCTTTACAATAGCTTTCCAATATGATGTGTATTATTTTCCACAGTGGTAAAAAGTGAAATAAAATTTGTTTTTATTTCGTTTAACTGTAAAGAGACGATGTGTATATATAATTCACCCTCTGGGAATTCCAGTCCATAAGCATACATTTTTTATCCAGACTTTCACAGTAATGAATACATTAGAATTATTAATTAAAACATAGTTAAGTAAACAGTAGATATTGAACCAAAAGTTTAAACTAACATCTATTTCATCTTACACTAACGCCTGGTTTGAGATGCTACTACAGCACTGAAACCACAAGCATCCTTCTCAAGGATGGCACCTTTCTGATCAGACAACAAGGTCCCAGTCTGCTTGATCTCTTCACCACAGTAGATATCATTGATCATTAGTTCCACATAGATATCCTTTTATCACATAAGAAATTGAATGACAGAGCACAGCACTGCTTCTACTTCTAAAATTACAAACAACATCCACTGATTTAGATAGGCACTTACACATTCCACTGGTTACTGGTACATTGTGGAGTGCCCCAAATTGTGCTTGCAGTGCTACCTTTGACCATATACAAAACAAGCACAGCAAATACAGCATTAGTGCAATCACAGAAAGAACAGTCAAAGCAAAGGGACAAGACTTTTATAAAGCTCCTCATAGCTGCAGTACGGATTGCGGGTGACCTGATATTGCAGCTCTTTTGTCACATTAAACCTTTTTTTGGAGATGCAGGTCTTCAAACAGAAGAATATAAATAATACTGCAAGAGAATACCATTATGGATCTGAAGGGTGGGGGCCCTGAATGCCAAAGAAGCCAATTGCTATGATAGAATGAGAGAGCGATAATGAGAGTGAGGAAGACAGATTATGAAAACTAGAAAGAAACTGAAGTGAGAGATACAAATGTTGTGAGTGAGTGTGAAAGAACGAAAGAAATGCTGGAATGGTACAATGAAAAGATGAAAGTATGAAATAAATGATTAAAATAAGGACGGATGAAATAAATGAAGAAGAAAAGTAAGAAAGGAGAATAAAGGATATTATCAGGGCCACTAAATTTATGCGATTGTGCGGCCGCAGCGTTTTTCGCATAATTGCAGATTTGCCACATTAGTCACATAATCCATCATCTGCTGCATAATCTGCAGATCTTAACAAAAACAATGTTTGTTTAGAGCTCAAACAGTTCAAAATTTACTAAAAACGCAGTGATGCTTGTCGCCACTAAGTTGAAGATCCTTTGCACAGGTTGACTGGCCATTTTTCTGTTGCTTATTTCTATATTTTAGTGTTAAACTGGTACTAATGAGGTGCAACCCATGCCCAGACATTGTTAACAAGTGTAGATATGACAACATAATGAAGTAATACTATCGCCAAATGTGCCGTATTATGCTGCATAATTTGCCCATATTTTGTCGCATAATTTACTCAACCCTGCCGCATAATTTCACCCTCCCCTGCCGCACAATTCCAGAAAGTATGAAAGAATGAAAATGTGAAAAGGAAGAAAAACGAGAAAAGATAAAAGATAAAAGAAATGCTTTGAAAAAGAAGGAAAGAATAAAGTGCAAAAATGAAGGGACAAATATACAAAAGAAAGAAACAAAGAATGAAAAAAGAGAAAAGTATTGAGGATGAAAGAAGTAAGGAAAGAAAGAAAAAAGTTGAAAATAGAAAGATGTACATAAGTTAACATAAAAGGAAACAAAGAAATATAGAACAATGCAAAAAGTAAGGAAGTATGAAAAGGAGAAAGGAAAGGAACGAGTGGAAGAGCTAAGTAGTCGGAGATAAAGATAGTGAGAGAAAAGTGGAAGGGAGCAACCTAGAAATAAGACCTATAAATATAAATTTTTGCTTTTACTTAATTTTATCGTACTCAGCAAGAGTCTAGGTTACATCACATCGCCTGTGCTTAGAAATATTTTTTAAAACATTGCACTGGGTTAAAAAAACATAAGAACAACCTTCTATGTAATGATTAGGTACTGGACTTTCACCCATGACACCTTCCCATCCTACTTAATAAAACTAAAATAACATTTGAAAAAGTCTCAGGGGCAGATTTACAAGGAAAGTGACTCAGTGCGTGCCGCAAGCCATTTGGCTGTGCTGCACAGAGTCACTTCCAAAGCACAGTGATGTGACATATTTTCAACAATATGTCACATCTATGTGTTTCCCCATGTGCTGGCGCATAAACTGCTGCCATGCGCCGGCACAGGCCCCCTTGCACCATGGTGCAAGGATGCCTGCGTCGGGGGGAGATTGTTTATGTGCAGGAAGGGTTCCCTTCCTGCACATAAACAATCAGAAATGGCGCTTTTCAACTTCTAAGTGTGCTGCATTAGCACACATAGAATTTGCAAAACATCAATGTTCTACTGATTGTTTACGTGCAGGACGGGACACCTTCCTGTACATAAACAATCACCAGAGGTAATTGTGCTCGTTCAATGCTGCTGCAGAATGCAGCTGGCATAGAAAGAGGAAAAAAACGAGGAGAAATTAATACATTTCACTTAGTTGCGCCTCCCTACGCCTCCCCTGGGGAGGCGTAGCATTCTGACGCATTTCCAGATTTACGATTTCTCGTAAATCTGGAAATGTGTCTGGTTCCATGGGTGTTGCGTGGGAACACCCACAGCAACACCCATGGAACGCCCCTTTCACGCAAAGTGCTGTGTGCAAAGGGGCCATATTCACAAGAACAGAAAGAGTCACGCAAGGTGGCTTTTCCTGTCCTTGTAAATATGGGGCACTAAAATACGCCGCCGGTGCGTCACAAAAAGTGACGCACCGGTGGCGCAAGGGGCTTGTAAATCTGCCCCTCAGTACTCAGTGTTTGAAGTTATCTGGTAGGCCTTGCAGCAGGACACAGATAGCTCAGGAAGGTATGTGACGAGTGCCTGATAAGGAGGAGCAGTAAGCAACTGCACACTTTGCCCATAACAAATATCTGACACTACTTTTTACTGGAGATTCACTTTTAGCCTGTAGGTAAGTTGAGCTGATTTCCTGATCCAGGAGAAAATTTAATGATATTGACAAGACTGATACTTCTCAACACTGATACTGCACTGCATTACATCATACCTCCACATCTATCTTTAGTGCGCCATAATTAATGTACACTCAGCAGCAAAGCATACATTGGGAACCTGGCAACCGTCAGGCTAAAGTGTTTTTTTCGAGTGGTGTCCTCAGCAGCCACATCTTTCCTGATCTCCTACTTAGGGACTCAATAATTTTGAGTAATTATTGCATGGTTTAGCTGGAATAGGAGAAGTAGGATTGATCTTAATGAATAGCATCCTACACTACAGCCAACTCCTCAAAGGATGGATTGCCTTCTCCTAACCCAGAGTTATTTTTTTAATGCAAAAAGTTTGCAGTGTTTGCCACTTTGACAATAGTTTCTCAAGAACAAAATCTCTGGAAAAATTTTCAGATCTAACATTTTTTAGAGAAAATTATCCAGCTTCACATCGATTTTTAAGGGGACTGTTTTCCCCAAGCATGCTTTTGTGGGACTACTTCCCAGTAAAAGAGTGGAGGAACATTTCACAACTTTGCACAGCGCAATTAAATCTGTGCACTATTTAAAAACTAAAACCCACTGAAATACATGTGTTATGATCAGCTTCATAATCCATAACTCACAAAACAGCTGTGCACACCAAATGCAATGCTTATGGCCTCACAAAAGCAGCACCTACAACTACAGCATCATGTTAGACCTATCAGCCTTAGTGTGGTCTTCCCCCAAACCTATGGGATTTATCCTTCTATTTTTGCTGAAATTTGGTTTTGTTGGCTTTAGGACTCTGTGCACTTTACCACTGCTTACCAGTGCTAAAGTGCTTGTGCTTTCTCCTTTAAACATTGTAAAATTGACCAACACTTGACTGGCATATTTAATTTAAATATAAGTCCAATGTAGAGTGGTATACCATATACCTAGGGCCTGTAAATTACATGCCATTAGTGGGCCTGCAGCACTTATTGTGCCACCCGCTAAGTAGCCCCTTTAAACATTTCCTAGGCTTGCCATTGCAGCCTGAATGCAGTTTTAAACTGCCAATTTGACTTAGCAATATAACCCCCTTTCCGAGCCTTAAACTCTCCTGTTACTGCATATGTCAGCCCTAAAGTAAGCCCTAGGTAGCCCTTAGGGCAGGGTGCATTGTAATTAAAAGGTTGTACTTTTAAGTATTACTTGTCCTGGTAGTGAAAAACTCCTAAATTCATTTTTCACTACTGTGAGGTCTACCTCTCCCATAGGATCACATTGGGTTGCCTTATACGATTTAATTAGTGGTAACTTTTGGTTGGAGACAGGTAAACATTTCCTGGTTGGTGCCTGAGAAATTGTAATTTGAAACCCTCTTTAATGGTAAAGCCGGATTTCAAATTACAATTTTATAAATGGCAGTTTTAGAAAGTTGGTATTTTCCTCCCCTAACTATTTGGTGCCTGCAGCCTATTCCTGGGTCACATGACTGGGTGTAGTTGCCAGTTGAACTTTGTTTATTCCTCCCAGACAGCCAAACAATAGCGGGATTAGGTATGCCTGAATGGGCCACCACTGGCAGGAGCCCCATTTGCAACTGAATAGGCTGTGATCTGCCTTCACACAAAGGACTTGTCACCCCTGCATTCTGCATGCAGCCAGCCTGGAGCAGGGAAGGCGAAGCAGGAAACTTCAATCACTTCAAAGGAAATTCTTTAGAAACTTCTCCTACTTCAAAGAAGGCACCAGATATGAAAATAGGACCCTCAGACCGACTCTTCAGCTCACTTTCTGGACCTGCGGAAGGACTCCTAGTGGACTGCCTGATGCTGTGGCCTGCTGTGTACTCCACAAGACTGCTTTGCTGCCCGGGACCTGCCTTGAACCCTCAGAGGCTTGCCCTAGAGCTTGTGCCCTGTTCCGCTGCTTGAACCCAGAACTACCAGAGTGGCCCCAAGGGCTAGTTGGCTGGCCTCCTGACCAGAGCCTCTGGGTCAGAAAACTCTCCAACCATATTGAACCTGCACCTGGACCCAGCCTGATTGAGTCCTAACCCCCGATATGGTGCCCCTCCTTTCCTGGACCCTTGGTGGTATAGTTAAATGTGCTCTGATAGCCAAAATCCAAACTTGGGATGTAGAACATTTTGGGCTAAAAACTGCTCTGAGAACCGAGAGAAGACCTGGACCAACCTGCTGGTCTAGGCGCCCAAGGTGCATCGCAGGTCAGCCTGAGTTTGTAGCAGCTCCCTCTACATTCTTCCCTGCAGCAGTGAATCCTGTTCAGCCGTCCTTCACCAAAAGGGTATCCGGCCTCATGGAACTCTCATCGGCTACAGCCTCCAGCCTCATCCGGCTAGAGATTTTCAACTTCCAAAAAAGAGACTTGGGGCTACATGTACGAAAGTTAGGAATAGTGATTTCCTAATTGCGATTTTTTGCGAATCGCAATTAGGAAATCGCTATTACTAATGTATAAAACTTGTTTTAATTTCATTAGTAATTCGTTGTGAGTCGCAAATAGACCTATCTCATGAATAATAATGAGGTAGGTCGCAATTTGTGACCCACTACGTTTCGCTGCCATAACAGGGATGGGAGCCTTCTGGGGTCAACAGACCACCATATCTGTGATTGCTTTTAAATAAAGCAATCAGTTTTTTCTAAAATCAAATGGCAAAATAAAAAATATTTTTTAAACATTCTCAAAGGGGAAAGGGTCCCGAGGGGACCCCTTCCTATTTGCGAATGGGTGACCACCAACTTTGAGGTGGTGGTAAAATGCAAGTTTTGTGACCGTATTTCAATTGCAAAACACTCATACATCTCATTCTGATGCGGCATTTGGAAAAGATGCCCTGAACACGCCCTTTCCAAATACCTAATCGGTATGTATTTGTAATTCCAAATTGTGATTCGGTAACATGTTACCGAATTGCAATGTGGAAATTTGGACTATGCCAAAATGCATTTTTGCGGTCGGAAATGGCCCGATTCTGGGAATAGTCCGAGTGAAGAAATCCTCAGTGCGACTTTGTCCAGCAGCTCCCTGATGATGACGACTTCTCCTCAGACACCCCCTGCAGCCTTGCCCTGCTGAACTTCCACTGTCTAAGAGACTCTACTTTCCAAGAGACTTTTTGTCGAAATTTCTTCTAAGTGTGAATGTAATTTGTATCCGACTCGCGCTCCATCGCAGTTGCCCATATTTTTCAACTTTGACCCGGTCTCACATGACTAGATGCCCGTGGTTGGTGCTTTGATCTTTTAGGCACTAGTTTTTACCTTAAAATTTAGAAATTCATAACTTTGGTTCTACTTTTTCTAAATTGGTGTGGGATGTTTCTTGTGTTGTGTTTTCACTTTATCACTGTTTGTGTGCTGCACACATAGTTTACACATTGCCGGTAAATTAAGCCTGACTGTTTTTGTGCCAAGCTACCAGAGAGTTAAGCACATGTTAATTTGGTGACTTTTGTGGTTCACCCTGACAAGGATTGTGGATGTTGCTTGAACAGGTTTCACACCCCGTTTAACCAACAATCCAATTTCTCACACATCGTTAAAGAACAACGCACATAAACCAATATTTAATATTATATTTATAGCTGTCCCATTGATAGTGTTAATAGTAATGTGCTATGTAATCTCACATCTGACCTGTAAAATCATTTCAGACATTTGTAATTGTATCAGGGCGAGTTTATGGCCACTGTCTTTGGTGCTCCAGTGTAAATTAGGATCTTGCATAGACTTAACTTGTGCATGTTGTTATTTTCCCGTTTTTTGGAATGGGGGAAAATATGCTTATATAAAAACATAAGAATTGTGTTGATTTGATAAAATTACCAAATAAAAGCAATAGACATTAATATACACTAACAAAAAAGTGCAAATTATAATTCCAAAGATGGATTTGGGTGAAATTCACTATTTTAAGCTTCATGAAATTTTGGAGCTCGATTCATGAAAATAAACTTAAAAGCATAGACAGAGATGTACATCCACGCCTGAATTTACTTTTACGGTTTAGTTTTGATTCACTTGTTTTCAATTAAAAAACAGTGCAAGTAGTTCACTTGGAAAGCTCTGCCAGGTGCAAGTTTCCAACTGGGATTGTCCTGTGAAATATACCATGGGCTCCTAGTCCTCCCGCAGCGTAGATTTCGACACAGAAGGAATGACGCCCCTTGTGCAAATGCACATTTTTTCTTTTTTTCCCGCTTTTTTCCGGTGCAGAAAGTACTGTGCACCCCCAAGCAAATATGAGTCTAGAGTAAATTGGCAACCATTTCCAGGATGGAAAAGGGTCAGATTTGAGTCAGTTAATGCCCACCTACATATATGTGGTTGAAATAAATTAGAGGGAAATCCTCTAAACATATCCCAAAATTTGGAGTGTATGCTGTGTAATTTGTTTTTTCTCTATTGAATATTTTAGTAGATGATGACAAAAACCTGCTCAATCTGAGACTCATTGTCACTCTTTCTCTGACACCCTCACAACCTGAACTACATATATATCTTCAATGAGCCCATTTTGATCTCCTGTCACTTGTAAGGGACTACCCGGACTATACAGAAGAGGCCTCCTGCCTTGGATGTTATTGCACTGCACCCTCTGGATGGGTGCGGCCAGAGATTATAAATACAGGGGTCTTAGACTGCACGTGGTCTTTTGCCCGGCTGCACGTGCAAAGGTGTGGCTCAATGTGTCTGATGGTGTCGGCAGCTGGGCGAGAGCGTGCAGTGATAATTAGGCCCCATCATGACATTGGCAACAAGGATTCACCCACGCGGCCCCAGAGCTCACTAGCTGCCTCTAGGGCAGGGGTCTTCAAACTGTGGGGCGCGACCCCCAGGGGGGCCGTGGAGCGATGCAAAGGGGGTCGCGCCTTCCCAGTCACACTTCTGCCGAGGCCCAAGGGCTTCAGCCCCCCCTCTTCCCCCGTCCTGCGTCTCAGCCCGGGCTGCTGCCGTGCAACTCCAGCTGCTGGGGGCTCAGCTGGGCAGTGTCTGGAGTCTTATCTCCGGCACGCCCGAGTTTTTCACAGGTCTTTAAAGACCATTTGCATGTTTACATGCCTTTGTAAACTGGTTACAGAGGCTTAGTTTTTTTCCTGGTTCCAGTATCCCCTGGGCCCCCACTCTGCCTATTCCTTACATTTGTATTTTACATTTACTGCTGCAGTGTGAGAATGAATTTCATGAAAAGGAATATAAAGTAGGGTTGCCAAAAGAAAAATGCCTGCCGTGTTTTGTTTAAAGAGCCTGCAAAGACCTCCTCTTGACACTAAATAGACTTATAAATAAAAAAGTATGTATGCATTCGTTATGTGACTTTTCTGTCTTTGTTCTCTTTAATTATCAGTCATGGATCATTGAGGCAGCCCTAGAACACAATTAAAAGTGCTTTCTATTTATATTTGCTGTTCGAAGTATGCACAGATAAGTGCTTAAAATACAGCTTTAGGTGACTGCTTATTTTTGTACCGACTGGGCCATCAAAATAATCTGCTGGCAACCCTAACCATAGGACTTGAAGTTTGCTGCAGGATCAGCACATTATTTATTTCCTCCACCCTCGATTAATGCCATAATAGCAATAGTTTAACTTAGATCTTAAACCCTACGCCGCCGTCCATAACATGCTGAGTTACTTCAAGTGTCTGGGAATGCACTCTGCATTCAGACAACTCACTCGTCATTCTCGTCCTTCACTTTCACGCTCACCCTGCATTCACAGCGATCACAATGCACTCACACCATTCACCCGCTCACCCTGCACTCACAGTGATCACTCTGCACTCACAATGCACTTGCGCTGTTCATCCTATACCTCACCCTGCAGTCACACGAGTACACTACTCATCCTGCACTCATGTGACACTTCACTCACCTGTCCCCCTCACTGCTCAATATGCAACTCACTCAAACAAGCCCATCAGTAATCATACACTCATTCGTCCCATTCTGAACTTGCATCCGCACCTAAATTCATAAGCCACCTCACTCACCCTGCAGTCACTCCTCTTACCCTACTCTCACACTGTTGCATCGCTCACCGTGCACTCACATGGGCACTCTTGTCACCCACACAGTGCAGAGGGTTAACGTTCCTGCTACAAAGAATATGTACCATGCAGATCACAGAAATGAGTGTGAGTAAACTATGAGTAGCGCTATAAAAAATGAAATGTTTGTCAGAAAGATGCTATAGAGAGATGAGGTGAATTGTTGGTGAGTGGCAGTGAAGGAATTCATGGAGAAGGAGGAAACAGGGGTGGGGCACCAAAAAGACTGTTGCACCGTGTGCGACCAGTGTTAGGACCAGCCCTGGCTAGGAGTGTTAAAGGTGAAGTGAGAGGTTGAATGGGGAGAGTTCAGAAGTTGTAAAAAGGGGTGAAATAAAATGGCCTGCAAAGTGAGAGAGGGATCCGGGGTTAGGAGAGGACAGAGGGATGGAAGGGAGGGGGTGAGAGGAAAGCTGCATGGGTAAACTGCTTAACTCTGCACAAAACCGCCAGGGTTTTAAGGGACCCCTGCTTCTCCCGGCCAGGGCCAAGTGAGCTTCTAATGTGGCAGCACGTATTCCTGCGGAGTGGAAGGCCCTTCACAAAGGTTGACTAGAAATCTTTCTGATGTTAATTGCTGTATTTTGGTTATACACTGGTACTGATGGGGTGAAATCTTTCCTCAGTGTTACTGTGTACGCGGCATCACATAACATCATTTACCTTTTCTTCCCACACAATTTAGTCAAGCCTGTCACGTAATTTGGTCCTCACCTGCCTCATAATTCCAGTAGCCCTGCCTACAGGTTTAGAAATTTTTGTCAGGAGGGGGTCCTTACGCCTCAAAATGTTGACAGGGGGGTCTCGGCATCCAAAAGTTTGAAGATCTCTGCTCTAGGGGCTTGAGAGGATGACGCGACACCTGTGGCTGACAGGGAGGTCAAACACTGCCGGGCCCACAGTTCCGCCAGGGAGTGAGGTACGGAAGCCACAAGACATTAAGCACTCTACAGAGACTGCACATGAAGGACGGCACCTGTTTGCCTCGTGCCGAGTGAGAGGTCCATGACTTACCCGCACACCGTCAAAGGTTGACGATACTCCAGTTGGAGCTGCAAGCTGCGCTCCAAGGGGGTGATTCCTGGCTGTCCGAGCAGCCTGCTATGGTGTCGGCCACGCCTTGATTAAGAAGAGTGGCCCGCTGAATGCTGTCTGGCGCGGAGCCTCCCACAGCTGCACCGAAGGTACTCTGTCCATTGCTGTGAGTCCCACCAGACCCAGCTAGCGCTTGAGGCCACCTCAGTCGATCAACGTACTCCTAGAGCAGCCCAATGTTGGAGATCAGTAAGTTTCAAGCTGCACGACAGCGACAATGCGTTCACCACCCTGAAAACGAGAAAATAATAATAAATATTAAAAGGACAGGAATACATAGATTTTTTTATTTTTTAAACATATTTTATTGATTTTCTCAACATTACAGACATATCAAAGTTATTGATTAATTTCTACTAACAGTTATACGTTTTGTTGAACAGAATCACTTCCAGAAGTCTGAGTTGTCCTACTTTGACATCGTGTATTCCTATAAAGGGTGCCAGTGTACAAGTTTGACTGTTGCCTATATATAATTTATTATAAAATAACACCCAACTTAAACTCCCACCCTCCCATCCCACCCACCTTCCCTAGACAGGAATACATAGAATAAGCAAATAATTCACTGTTTACACGCAATAAGTCACATGAACCACGACATAGAGACATTATCAAACAGCCTCCTTGTCAGCCAAGTGCCATGGTGGATGATGCAAATGCAGCACCCCCTCAGGGTCCCCAGCAAAGACAGACACCACAACAGCATGCGCTAGTAGGTGTGATTTAGCCATTCAGCGAATTAGTCGGCCCTGCCACAGCTGCTCCCCGGTGGAAGACATGGGTGGGGAGGCTGGACAATTACTTTATTGCCACACGAGAGACCAAGGGCACAGTCAAGCACTCACTACTCCTCCATTACGCTGGTAAAGAGATCTATAAGCTATTTGAACATCTTCCCAACACTGGTGCAGGAGATGACTACGATTCAGCTTCGAGGGCGCTACATGCACATTTTGATCCACAATTAAGTCTGGACTTTGAAAGATTCAAGCTCCCACAGGCCCACCAGCAAGTGGTTGAGTCGATTGATGCTTTCTATGCATGCCTCCGTGAGCTAGCCAGCACTTGCACGGCTGACGATCATCCTAAAGAAAGAAGAGCACAGATCATTCAAGGGTGTCGGAACAAAACCCTCAGAGGTCTCATCTTGCTGCAACCGAACATCAGCCTGGATGATATCCTAATCATGGCCAGATCTCATGGTCTATCCGCTGCAAGAGTCACAGAGATGGACATTGCACTCACTCATACACCTACAAAACCCCCAATGTGAAACTGGAACAGGCAGATTCCATGAATGTGAAAGCATCCATGCCCATGGGGCCAAAGCCCTCAA
Source organism: Calotriton arnoldi (assembly GCA_963921515.1). NCBI lineage: Eukaryota > Metazoa > Chordata > Amphibia > Caudata > Salamandridae > Calotriton > Calotriton arnoldi. The sequence continues at coordinate 455,769 of CAWUFW010006403.1, read as the reverse complement.
GAGTTGAGGCCCCCTGTAGATATTGTGGCCCAGGAAGAACACTTCTTGGATGAATGCCCGGCCAAAGGGCACACATGCTCGAACTGTGGAAAAATCAACCACTTCACGAAGGTATGTCGTGTTCGCCTGAGAGGAAGAGGTAACCGAGGAAGGCGGGCTCCAGCAACAGCCGTGCAACAGCAATCTTTGACCGAGAATATCACAACACATGCAGACATCCACAGCTTGGTGAAGGGTGGCAAGATGAAGTGTCACCATCGGAAGAAGAAGAAGTGGTAGTGTTCCTCATATCATTTGCAGGAGACCTAAAACAACACAGAAGACCGCATCCCACATGTGTAGTTGAGATCACAGGATCTGAAATCAAAGCCCTCATCTACACTGGGGCCTCAGTAAACGTGATGGGCATACAACAATACAGGTGCCTCCACCGAGGCCAGCACTGTCCCCGACACACACCAATATCTACACATACAGGGGCTAGGCTCCGTTGCCCCTCAAAGAAGTCATGAAAGTGCAAGTGTGGTCCAATGGTCAAGAACTCCTAGTAGCCTTCCATGTAGTCACCAAGGAAGTGGATACACTACTGGGAAGCCACACTGCAGAAGACCTGGGCCTAGTCTTGTTTGCTCAGAATGTGCAAGCCCATCAAGCTGATGAGCTGCTGAGCCAATTCCTAGAACTGTTCACCGGCCTAGGGTGTTTAACCAGTCAAACCAGTAGCCCTGTGTCATAGACATGAGAGGTTTCATCTAAGACCACTAGTTGAACAGTAGCTAGACAAACAAAATAGACTGGGTGTAATTGAGAAGGTGTCATTACCAACACCGTGGGTGTACCCCATGGTAATAGCTGGGAAGCCAAAACAACCGGGAAAAGTGCGTTTGTGCATCAATATGCACCTTCCGCATAAAACTATTAAACACGAGAGACATATCACCCCACAATGGACGATATTATAGCGGATTTAAATGGATCCAAGTGGCTCTCAAAATTGGACTTAAATGCTGGACCACCAACTTCAACTGTCAGAAGAAAGTCTGTATATAACCACTTTTTCCACACACCTAGGCCTATGCAGATATAGGCATCTAGACTTTGTCACCTCATCCGCAACTGAAGTGTTCCAGGACTCCATTCGAGAGACCACATCAGGCTTGCAAGGCATCATGAATGTAAGCGACGACATTCTGATCTATTCCGCAAATGTAGAGAAGAACACTAAGCACCTAAGAGCCATGCTGAAATGGCTATGGGAACATGGCGCCACCCTCCACAATTAGAAGTTTTCTTTCTTTAAAACATCCATAGAGTTCTTTGGGTACGTCTTCACCCAGGACGGGGTGCAGGTCGACCCCCGGAAGTCTTAGGCCATCAAGCAGGCTCCTGTATGGGCAAATGCCTCAGAAATACGTAGCTTCCTTGGCATGGCCACATATTGTGGGAGGTTTATCCCCAACCTAGCTACCATAGTGTAGTAGTTATTGTTTTAAGATGCTTAGAATGTTGCTCGGTATGGAACTTCACTGTGTGAGGGTTCCGTACTGAGCGTTGTAGGTTTTGTCAGTTGATCTTAGGTCGTCGTCTGACCTCTGCCTGAGATGGTTCAGCGGCTTGAATAAACCACGCTGTTTACCTTACCTGGCTCCTGCGCCTGCTTCACTACATCTTTTTGTGGTGACGAGTGCTGGGCCATCTACACGGACCTGCATGCCTTGCCAGCATGGTCTCCCTGCTCTTCGGCCAACTTCAGCTGCTTCTGGGGATTTTCGTCAGCGACTTATCTTTCAGAGGTTGTTCTGGTTGCCGGTGAGTCGCGGTGGATTTCTTGAGCAAGCCGAGAGGAGCTGACGTACTGTGGGCAGAGCGTGGATTTGGAGGTTTGGGAGCGCCATTGGTGGAACGCAAGGAGGGCACTGCGTTTCACCACAACCCACGACGGCGTGACAACGGGCTGATGTAGCACGTCTTCAACAAAGTTTGGAACGCAAGGAGGGTACTGCGTTTCAACACGTTCTCCAACGACGTGACGACAGCGAGACGGAGCACGCTCTCATTTGTCTTTGCTGGCAGTGGAACGCAGAGTTTGCGGTGTGTTCCAGTCAACAGAGGAGCTTAGTGACAAGGTATTCTAGGTCACAAAGGCTTATCTCAGTGGAGCATCTCTTCAGTCTGCTTGGAATAGCTGCTTCACGGTGTGTGCCTCAGAGGTCGTGTGTGGTAGCGCTGTTCACGAAGAGACATACGAGTTAGTTTGGTCCTTGCTGCTTTGCTGGTATGGTAAGCGCATTGTCTTTAAAGCGCAAAGCTTATTCTTGCACGGTTTTTGCTGCCGTGAGTTTAATTTTCGCTATGCACATTGTGTTTTAAGGAGCCATATTTTTGTTTCAACTTTGTTTTGCGAGGAGGACGTTTGTTACACCTCTCTTGGCACCTGCCTGTCCTCTTTTTGGGCATTTACTTACCAGACTACACAATTCTGTGACGATCGATTTCTGCAGTGTTATTTCTTCTTACTATTTCAACCCAAGACCTTGTGTGGTGTCGTGAAGAAGTATGTAAGCAGTTGCGCATCCACCTCCATTTTTGGAAACACCAGCTGAACCTCCCATCAAATGGAACCAATGGTTTGATGGGTTTGAAACATATTTAGGCACAATTGGTGCTAATCGCTTCAGGGCTGAGAGAAGGAAATACATTTGTTAAGGTTCGAAGGCAGGGCTATTTTGAAACATTTGCCACCACCTGTTGTTGAAGAAGACATTCTTGATGATTATCAAGACCCTGTGAAAACACTTCAGGCCAGGTTTGATGCCCAACCAAGTTTGGTTGTGTTGCGGCACAAGTTTTTTTTGAGAGTTCAGAATGCTGGTGAGGATGTTGACGCTTACATAACCTCTTTGAGAAGGTTAATTTCTGAGTGTCAGTTTGAAAATTTTGCAGACCAGTTAGTCAGAGACCAATTTATTTCTCATTGTACTGACAAGATGATCAAGCAGAAGCTACTGTCAATGGGCAATCCAACGTTGGAGGACACTATTAAAATGGCCAAGAGCATTGAAACGTCTCAGTTGTCTGCTAAGGAATTAGAAACCAAGAACAGTGAGCCAGTTTCTGTTGTCAAAGTCAAGGATACTAAGGAGACTAAAGACAGCCAACCCTTTGACAGGTCACCTCCTGGTTATGTCGATAGGCAAAATTCATTTTTTTCTCAACAAAATTTGTTTTAGGTGTGGGTACAAAGCACATGTGAAGGGTGGTAAGTGCCCGGCTAAGTTTGTGACCTGCAGAATTTGTAATAGACCGGGTCACTTTGCCAAGGTTTGTCAATCTAGCAGAGGCAAACAGTCGTCCTCTGTCAAATGTGTCATTGATGAAAATCTGTCTTGTGAAAGTGATGATTCTCTCACCAAAGATCTCAGGGACATGGTCGTGGTGGTGCAGAATGAGGAGGTCAAAGTGGGAAATCCAGAACTATGTGTGGATCCTTATGTTGAAGTTTTGGTTGTAGATAAAATTGTGAGACTATTAGTAAATTCTGGTACTCGCATCTCCATGGTCACACAAGAACTTTATTACAAAACTTGGCCTTCTAGACCACTCTTACCCCCTGATCGTAAGGCGGTCTCCTATGAAGGTCGTGAAATCAATTTGTCTGGGTACATCGAAGACATTATGGAGTTGGGGTAAGATCCCATGAGATCAGTGAGGGTCACTTGAGAGGGTTCTCTCGGTGCATCTGGCTGTGTCACCTGTGTGCCTCTCGCTGTCTCCGCCGGCGGAGAACCCTCTCAAGTGACCCTCACTGATCTCATGGGATCTTACCCTACCTACTAAGGGAAGTTCTACTCCCTCCGTTTATCCGAGGGCACCGAAAACTTCGGGCCACTGTAGATACAACTTTCTTACTTGGTCCTGACGAAGCGCCCTGGATCTCCCCCTGAGACCACTAAAGCGCGAAACATGTGGACCAGAACATATGCCCACTAGGGACATATAGTTACTCAGCTACCAAGGGACATAATACCCCTTAAAGCAGCACCATACACTTTGTTTTAATAATGACAGAGGGATCACCTTAATAAAAATTAATCACTCTCCCTCCAGCCATTTTTTAATACACTTTCTAGGACTTCACTGCCACTTACACCCACGCACCCATATGGCTTCATCAAAAGACCTCCGAAAAAGAGACCCTTTGGGGGACACGTAGGGCATTGCAGTGCCGGCCCGACGAGGAGCAAAAGCCCAATGATGAAGCATGACATCCTTCGGGGTGTGTGAGGGCATCAAGATGAGGACACACTGCCCCCCACAATTAGAGTAGCACACGACGAGAGTACCTATTACTTCCCTTCTTTCTCTCTCTACTTAGGAACGGTGACTCCCTTTTGGTATAAGTTTAACTTCGGGAGCACGGGTCACCGGACCTTTTGAATAGCTCCTAGAGTCTCCCTCTTTTGATAAATAGGACATTTTCACTTGTACCTTTGTGGAAGGCCTTTCAGAATAGTCACCGACCACCAGCCACTGGATCCACTGTTCCCCGGTGCCTCACCAGCACCCTTGCATCAAGCGATAGGCCATCCAGCTACAACACTATCAGTTTGAAGTGCTCTACCGCCAAGTGTCCAAGAACCTGACAGACTTCCTCTCACTTCACCCGCTACAAGGGCAAATACAGACTGAAGATGAGGTGGAGCCGATGGAAGAGTACATACGCATGTATCCCAAAGGGCTTGTCCGAGTGCCCTGAGTCTGAGTGACATTGAAGCAATGATGGCCGGAGACTCAATGCTGACAAGAGTGTTAGAGGTACTCCAACAGGGATCATGGCACAACTTTCTTCGTAACGCTAATGATTGGAATGTGCCAGACAAAGAAAGACTCACTCAAATGTGGAGAATTTGAGATGAACTAAGTGCCATTCAGGAAAGGCTAGTCCTATGAGGCCACAGGCTAGTTGTTAGAAATGGGGGTCTCTAGTTGGCAAGGGTTTGCACCTTTGTCCAAATAGGGACCCTTCTTCCTAGTCAGGATAAGGGAGTTACACTCCTAAAATAACCCCTGCTCACCCCCTTGGTAGCTTGGCACGAGCAGCCAGGCTTATCTTAGAGGCAGTGTGTAAAGCATTTGCACATAACCAACAGTAATACAGTGTAAGCACTACAAAAGGACACCACACCAGTTTAGAAAAATATCCAATACTTTTATATACTTAAGACAAGACCAAAAACGATACAAATCCACAATACAGTACTTAAAAATCTTCAGTTATCAAAATATGCTTGAAAAACAGTTCCTTGATGTCGATAGCGCCGTCCGGGGCTATCACGGCGTCGTGAGCAAACAAATCCAAACAGTTCTGGCTGACCGCGGCGTCGCGGGCCTGCTACGGTGTCGGGAAGACCCCCAAACAGTACCTTTAAGAAATGCAGGACGTCGGCGGCCTCTCGTTGAGCTTCCAAAAGCACGGCGTCCGCAGGCGTCGGTTCCGGAGGTCGGTGCAGGAGTCGTCGGGGCCCTTGAAGTCACACGCGTTGCAGAACGAACTCCTCTCTGTTGAAGTCAGGAGCGCTGGCGTCGGAAGGCGTCTGGTGCTGCGGTGCGAAGTGCAGCGGTGCGGCTTGTGGTGTTCTCAGGTCGCGGTGCAAGCAGCGGCTCGGTGGTGGCGTCAGATGGCGTCGTCGGTGAGACCAGGGTCGCGGTGAAGTGAATGTGGTGCTCGTCACGGTGCTGGCAGGTCGCGGTGCAAGCAGCGGCGTTGTCGTTGCTGTAGCGCTGTCGTCGGCTGACGAACTGGAGTCGATGGCGCCGGCGTCGGTAGGCCAAGGCTGCGGTGCGGGATGAGGGCGGTGTGTCATGTAACTTTACCAGCGGTGCCCTCGAACCACGGTGCAAGCAGCGGCGTCGATTTCGGTGTGGAGCAACATCGTCTGGGATACTAAGGCGTCGTCGTGAAGCGAGGCGGTGCCCACAGGTCGCAGTGCGAGCAGCGGCTCGGTGGCGGCGTCAGCAGGCATCGTCGGTGAGACCAGGGTCACGGTGCGGCGGTGCCCTCTGCGGTGCCGTCAGGACACGGAGTCGGCAGCGGCATCGTCGACGTCATAGGGTTGCTTTTTCTTCTGTTGCAGCACAAAACACACAGTCCCCAGTGCTGAGGGCAGAAGAGCTTGAAGTCTCTGCTGTGCCTGAGACTTCTTGAACAGGGGGCAAGCTCTACCTCAAGCCCTTGGAGAAACTCACAAAAGTAGATTGCAGAAAGTTCAGTCCAGTCCTTTCACTGCCTAAGACAGAAGCAGCCACTGCAGGCCAACACAGCAAAGCACACAGCAAAGTGGTAGTCCCTCCTCACAGCTTCTCCAGCTCTTCTTCTTGGCAGTCTTCTTGGTCCAAAAGAGTTCTAAATTTCAGGGGTCTGGGCCCCATTATTTATATCCCAAAATCCTTAGATCTTTTAGGCAGAGAGTGTCTGTGCCCAGCCAGAACCAGTTCTGCCTTCTCTGGTGTGACTTCCTGGCAGGAGGTGGAGACGGCATTGTCAGAGGCAGACCAGGCCCTTTGAGGTGCAAGGAAATCTCCTCCCCCTTCCCCAATTGCAGCCCAGGTCTATTCAGCCCTTTCCTGACCCACCTAGACTATCTGGAGCCACTCCTGCTCCCCAGCCTTCTGTCATCCAAAACCCAGACAGGCAATCCACATTCCAGCAGAGGCACACGGGATGACTGAGCAAGAAAATACCTACTTTCTAAAAGTGGTATTTTCAAACACAGAATGTAAAAATCACCTTCACTAAAAGATGCATCTTTAGATTCTGAGTTCAGGCATACTAAACTTTATTTTCCTACCTAGTTCCCAGGGCCAGTTATGTTTATAAGATGACATAAACAAACTTCCCATTCTGTCCTATGGGGAACAGGTAGCCTTGCAAAAGTGAAAAACGAAATTGGCAGTAATTCACTATCAGGACATGCCACACACACCAGGGCATGTCCTACCTTTCACATACACTGCACCCTGCCCACAGGGGGACCTTGGGCCTACCTTAGGGGTGGCTGACATGTAAGAAAAGGGAAGGTTAGGGCCTGGCAAGTGGGTGCACTTGCCAAGTCGACATGGCAGTACCAGACTGCGCACAGGCTCTGCAATGGCAGGCCAGAGTCACATTTATGGGCTGTTTGTGTGGGTGGCACAATCCAGTGCTGCAGCCCACCAACAGCATTTGATTTACAGGCCCTAGCACACGCAGTGCACTTTACTAGGGACTGACACATAAATCAAATAGGCCAATCATGGAAACACCAATCCATAACATATTTTACCACAGCAGCACTTGCACTTTACCACTGATCAGCAGTGAGAAAAGTGCGCAGAAACACTAAGCCAGCACAAACAGAGTCAAAACCGGGAGGTCAGAAAGCAAAAACTCAGGGGAAACACGCCAAAAGATGCCAAGTCTAACACATGTCCCCTCCAGCTGAAAGTAGGGAGAACTACCCAACCTCCTGGGAGTTCTCTTCACTAAGGCGGAAGAACCTGGACAGACCATCTGCATTGGCGTGTTCTGTGCCAGGGCGGTGTTCCACTGTAAAGTCCATTCCCTGTAGGGAGATGGACCACCTCAGCAGTTTTGGATTCTCACCCCTCATTTGCATCAACCATCTGAGGGGCCTAAGGTCTGTCTGAACCCGGAAGTGAGTCCCAAACAGGTAGGGCCTCAGCTTCTTCAGTGCCCAGACCACAGCGAAAGCTTCCCTTTCTATGGCACTCCACCTCTGTTCCCGGGGGAGTAGTCTCCTGCTAAGGAAGACCACAGGCTGGTCTGGGCCCTCTTCGTTCAGTTGTGAGAGCACCGCTCCCACACCATGCTCTGAAGCGTCAGTCTGCATGACGAATTCCTTGGGGAGAAGTCGGGTGCCTTGAGCACGGGGCCGTGCACATGGCATCCTTTAGGGCATCAAAAGCATTATGGAAGGACTCAGTCCAGATCACCTTCTTGGGCTGCTTCCTGGAAGTCAGCTCTGTCAAGGGGGCAACAATGGTGCCATAGCCCTTAACAAACCTCCTGTAGTACCCGGTGAGACCTAGGAAGGCTCTCACCTCTGTGTGGGTCTTGGGGGGCTCCCAAGCCAGAATGGTGTCAATCTTGGGCTGTAGGGGCGCCACCTGGCCGCTTCCTACCTGGTGTCCCAAGTACACCACAGAACCCTGCCCGTTCTGGCACTTACTGGCCTTGATCGTGAGGCCTGTCCTCTGCAGCGCCTAAAACACTTCCCTGAGGTGCTGCAAGTGTTCTTCCCAGCTGGAACTGAACACTGCGATGTCATCCAGGTATGCAGCACTGAAATCCTCCAGTCCAGCCAACACCTGGTTGACCAACCTCTGAAAGGTGGCAGGGGCATTCTTCAAACCAAAGGGCATCACCCGGAACTGGTAATGTCCTTCTGGGGTTGAGAATGCTGACCTCTCCTTGGCCCCATCGGTTAAGGCAATCTGCCAGTACCCAGACATTAAATCAAATGTGCTGAGGAGCTTGGCAGCTCCCAACCGATCAATGAGCTCATCAGCTCTGGGGATGTGGTGCGCGTCAGTCCTGGTGACGGCATTGAGCCCACGGTAGTCCACACAAAACCGCAGTTCTGGAGTGGCACCGGGTGCAGCAGCCTTTGGGACCAAGACCACTGGGCTGGCCCAAGGACTGTTGGAAGGCTCGATCACCCCTAACGCCAACATCTTAGAGACCTCCTCTTTAATGCTGGCCTTGACCCGGTCAGTCACCCTGTAAATCTTGTGCTTCACAGGAGGGCTGTCACCGGTGTCCACGTCATGGGTACACCAGTGAGTAACACCTGGGGCCAGGGAGAACAGTGGGGCAAACTGTCCCAACAACTGGTGACAGTCGCTCTGCTGCTCTGGGGTCAGTGTAGGGGAGAGGATCACACCTTCCACTGACCCATCGTGCTCCTTGGTAGACAGGAGGTCAGGGAGAGGTTCACTCTCCTCTTCCACCCCATCATCTGTCGCCAAGAGCATGCTCACTTCGGACCTCTCGAAGTGGGGCTTGAGGCGGTTCACGTGGAGGACCCTCAAAGGGTTCCTTGGAGCCCCCAAATCCACCAGATAGGTGACATCACTTTTGCGCTCCGCCGCCTCAAACGGCCCAGTCCACTTGTCCTGCAAGGCACAAGGTTCCACTGGGGCCATGACCCACACTTTCTGCCCAGGTTGAAATTCGACCAGAGTGGCATTCTGGTCATACCACTTCTTCATTTCTTCCTGGCTTGCTTCTAGGTTCGCCTGAGCGAGTTTCCTGAAGCGGGCAGTTTGGTTTCTGAAGGCCAGCATGTAACTAAACACATCCTGGGGAGTTTTCCTGGGAGCTGCCTCCCAGCCTTCCTTTACCAAACTCAGAGGTCCTCTCACAGGGTGACCATACAGAAGCTCAAAGAGACTGATCCCAAGAGACTTCTGTGGCACCTCCCGGTATGCAAAGAGAAGGCATGGCAAGAGGACGTCCCACTTACGCCTCATGGGTTCTGTTAGACCCTTAATCATGCCCTTCAAGGTCTGGTTGAATCTCTCCACCAGACCGTTACCTTGTGGGTGGTAAGGGGTGGTGAACTTGTAGGTTACACCACACTCCTTCCACAGGGACATCATATACTTGGATATGAAGTTGATCCCCCTGTCAGAAACCACCTCTCTGGGGAACCCCTTGCGGGAAAAGATCCCCATTAATGCCCTGCCTACCACTGGCGCCGTCATTGTCCTGAGAGGGATTGCCTCCGGGTACCGGGTGGCATGGTCCACCAAGACCAGGATGTACCTGTTGCCCATGGCTGTCTTGGGATCCAGTGGCCCCACAATGTCCATCCCTACCCTTTCAAAGGGTGTTCCAACAACTGGAAAAGGTTGGAGAGGAGCTTTGACCTTCCTCCCACTCTTACCACTTGCCTGGCAAGTTTGGCAAGACCTGCAATGTCCATCTGACTGCCTTCGCATTTGGGGCCAGAAGAAGTTGGTGACAAGCCTGTCAAAGGTCTTGTCCTGCCCCAAATGTCCTGCCAAAGGCACGTCATGAGCCAGACCCAGTAGGAAGGTCCTGAAGCGCTGGGGTACCACCAGCACACGGGCTGAGCCAGGCTCAGCGACCTTAGGCTCGCTGTACAGGAGACCATTCTCCCAGTAGATCCAATGGGATCCGGACTGATCACCAGCGGCCTGGTCTGCAGCCTGCTGCCGCAGACCCTCCAGAGAAGGGCACTCTTTCTGCTGAAAAGGAGGGGGGGTTATTAACACAGGTATCTGCAATGGCGCTACACCAAATATCGTGAAGAGTGCTTGTCAGGTAAAGGATAAATGCGGTGCCACAGGTGGGGGAAAACAGACCCCTAAAACCCCCAGGACAAGGACTAGCAAGTCAGAAACAACAAATTACAACAGGTCCTATGCACATGCAATACAGTATATCACAAGTAGTCAAACACTGATTTTGAGAATCAACAAATGAAGAAGACGTAGTTCTTAGCCTTTCTTGTTAGTTTTTAATGCAGTGTTCTTGCGCACATGCCAGCCAACACGTGTTTCGTCAGTGGGTTGTAAGACCCTTGACTTCTTCAGGGCTGGAGAATAACATGGAAAGTGTAGCATGTCATAAAACGTCCAGTATGACAATGAATGTACAAACAAACACACACATGATACACCTGTACAAAGAGATTACAATATCAGGTGTACACAAAACTTCCAATATTGTTAAAGGAAACACCCAAGAAAAACAACCTGAGATACCCGTGAGTTAGTCACAATTCTTGACACTAGATATGTATGTCTATTAACAGAGGAAAGACATAGATCCAAATAAGATATGAGATCATGGGGTTAAAAAATAGAAGGCAGAAGCAAAAATGTAGAGACGGAAAAGATTTGAACAAAGGGAAGAAAAGTAAATAATGGAAAGATTGAGAAAGAAAAGAAAACCGTGATCTTATAGTGAGTAACCTATGTACTAATTGAATAAGATTCAAAAATAAAAAATGTTGTGAAAAGCGGAAAGATGTGCTTGCCAGAGAGACCACTAACTAAAGAGAGAAGAACCACATAATGATTGAGTGTCTGTGAAAATATAAAAGTAATAGGTCAAGAGAAGATTAAAACCTCAGTGCATCCATTCGAAGTAAAGCGTACCTGTAGCGAGTATACTCAGTGCTTTGACCTATAGGGCAGACAGAATAAGCGTTTCAGTTACAAACTAATTCCTCAAGCCAAATGGGTCCCTAAATATAAGTGGGTGCCCCACTATGACAGATTAACACATAAAGCCCCCGAAGCTCACCTCTAAACCGGTGATAATTCCGACCCGGTCGGGCTAACATCAAACAAATAATTCCTTGCGGCTCATGAGTAAGTACAGATCTGTTGGTATGAAGGAAACAGTATCCCAAGTCAGAAATGTAAGTGCTACACCCTTTCAAACGGTCCACCAATATTAAAAACAAGGCAGACTACAGAATTATCCAGAACCGAATGAAAATATCTTCAGAACACTCCTTACCTAAGATCCAGATTTGTGTCTGGTCCGAGCCACTAAAACGGCAAATCTCGCCAAGTACGGTGTCTACAATAATAAATCCAACAGTGTAGGTCCACGGCAGAGTAAGCCATATACAATATCCAGTTATGATACTGAAAGAAACCAAATGCGAAAGATGACGGCCAATTATTATTAAAATTACGTCTGTGAGCTAAATGGTTATTAATACGACCGGAGTGTCTAGAAACTGACACTTTCTTCAGGCAAGTGCGCCCAGCGTTCCGCGTGTAGTCGGGATCTCTGTCAACCGGATACGGTTGAACAGATGACCCGGAAATGTATTATAAAGCTACCAAAGTACAAAGAGCTAGACCGTAAACCTTATCCTCGGGCCGTCATATTAGTAATGAAAAGACGAGGGACTGAAACGACGAGTGTATATAGAAAGCTGTGACCAGATTTAGAAAAGGAACGGTCGGAATGATTAAAGTTAGACAGATTAGAATGATTAGAAAGAGGCACAGAGCATAAAGGTCCTATGAAACAGGGGCAAATTACTTTATATGTCGATCATAACACCTTAGTCCTACATTTCCAGGAAATGCGAGAAATCAATTAAAACTTAAGTCTGCATCAAAGCACGCTGTTATAATGTAAAATCTGATGTGAAGCTTAAAAAAACACAACGTGCTTATCTCGAATGTTGTCACGCACACTCTTAACACCAAGACCTTGTAAAGTAACATTACATGTATGCATTAAAACACCGATTTCTACACAGAACCATTCTAATAAGTGATTAACATGGGACTGTCCATCGCAGTCATTTGAGATACACAGTATACCTCACTCAGATCCCTGTAAGACAAGACTTATAGGTCTAAACATTCACCACCGAGATGTACTATACAATGGATTACATACATGTGTACACGGTGCCAGGATATTACTACCAGATATAATGTGTCATATATGCCTGGCTAACAAATCACAAAATAAGCCAGGTAGGTTAGTCCACGGTTATGTGAAGGGGATACCACAAAAGACAGTAGGGGGGGGGGTTTATGCATGAATAATGTTGTCGTCTGGTTCTCACAAGGATTGAAATGGAGCTGAACCTACAACAGATGGTGAAATCTCCAATGCAAGATGGCAAACATACAGTTTGTGAGAGAAATGAAGTTTCCTGAGACAAACATCAGAAACTTTTCAAATTACCACAGTCAGTCCCCCAAGAAGTAATGCATTTCACGATCACTGTTTAAACCCAGTTCATACGTTTTAAGGCGCATGATCCAGAACACCTCTGAGCGTCTGACAGGGATCTGAGTGAGGTATACTGTGTATCTCAAACGACTGCGATGGACTGTCCCATGTTAATCACTTATTAGAATGGTTCTGTGTAGAAATCGGTGTTTTAATTCATACATGTAATGTTACTTTACAAGGTCTTGGTTTTAAGAGTGTGCGTGACAACATTCGAGATAAGCACGTTTTGTTATTTTAAGCTTTACATCAGATTTTACATTATAACAGGGTGCTTTGATGCAGACTTAAGTTTTAATTGCTTTCTCACATTTCCTGGAAATGTAGGACTAAGGCGTTATAATCGACATATAAGGTAATTTACTCCCTGTTTCATAGGACCTTTATGCTCTGTGCCTCTTTCTAATCATTCTAATCTGTCTAACTTTAATCATTCCGACCGTTCCGTTTCTAAATCTGGTCACAGCTTTCTATATACACTCGTCGTTTTAGTCCCTCGTCTTTTCATTACTAATATGCCGGCCCGAGGATAAGGTTTACGGTCTAGCTCTTTGTACTTTGGTAGCTTTATAATACATTTCCGGGTCATCTGTTCAACCGTATCCGGTTGACAGAGATCCCGACTACACGCGGAACGCTGGGCGCACTCGCCTGAAGTAAGTGTCAGTTTCTAGACACTCCGGTCGGGTTAATAACCGTTTAGCTCACGGGCGTAATTTTAATAATAATTGGCCGTCATCTTTTGCATTTGGTTTTTTTCAGTACCGTAACTGGATATGGTATACGGCTTACTCTGCCGTGGATCTACACTGTTGGATTTATTATTGTAGATGCCGTACTTGGAGAGATTTGCCGTTTTAGTGGCTCGGACCAGACACCAATCTGGATCTTAGGTAAGGAGTGTTCTGAAGATATTTTCATTCGGTTCTGGATAATTCTGTAGTCTGCCTTGTTTTTAATATTGGTGGACCATTTGAAAGGGTGTAGCACTTACATTTCTGACTTGGGATACTGTTTCCTTCATACCAACAGATCTGTACTTACTCATGAACCTCAAGGAATTATTTGTTTGATGTTAGCCCGACCGGGTCGGAATTATCACCGGTTTAGAGGTGAGCTTCGGGGGCTTTATGTGTTAATCTGTCATAGTGGGGCACCCACTTATATTTAGGGACCCATTTGGCTTGAGGAATTAGTTTGTAACTGAAACGCTTATTCTGTCTGCCCTATAGGTCAAAGCACTGAGTATACTCGCTACAGGTACGCTTTACTTCGCATGGATGCACTGAGGTTTTAATCTTCTCTTGACCTATTACTTTTATATTTTCACAGACACTCAATCATTATGTGGTTCTTCTCTCTTAGTTAGTGGTCTCTCTGGCAAGCACATCTTTCAGCTTTTCACAACATTTTTTATTTTTGAATCTTATTCAATTTGGACATAGGTTACTCACTATAAGATCACGGTTTTCTGTTCTTTCTCAATCTTTCCATTATTTACTTTTCTTCCCTTTGTTCAAATCTTTTCCGTCTCTACATTTTTGCTTCTGCCTTCTATTTTTTAACCCCATGATCTCATATCTTATTTGGATCTATGTCTTTCCTCTGTTAATAGACATACATATCTAGTGTCAAGAATTGTGACTACCTCACGGGTATCTCAGGTTGTTTTTCTTGGGTGTTTCCTTTAACAATATTGGAAGTTTTGTGTACACCTGATATTGTAATCTCAGGTGTATCATGTGTGTGTTTGTTTGTACATTCATTGTCATACTGGACGTATTATGACATGCTACACTTTCCATGTTATTCTCCAGCCCTGAAGAAGTCAAGGGTCTTACAACCTACTGACGAAACACGTGTTGGCTGGCTTGTGCGCAAGAACACTGCATTAAAAACGAACAAGAAAGGCTAAGAACTACGTCTTCTTCATTTGTTGATTCTCAAAATCAGTGTTTGACTACTTGTGACACTCTTTCTGCTCCTTGCAGAATTCCTCCCTGGTGGGACCCCTTTCTTGCTGCCAATGGGTCAGCTCAGAGATGTCCCCCAGTTCAGCTACCTGCTCCCCTGTAGGCACCGGGGCGTCCCCCTCAAGGTCCGCCTCCTCCCGGTCCGTGGAAACTTCAGGGGCCGGTTTCCCGTGCCCCTTGCCCTTTCTTTTGGCAGGGACTTGGGCCACTGTTTCAGGTTCCAAGTCCTCTTGATCACCCTCTCTGGCCGCCATTGACCGAGTGGACACGCATGCCCACTCTGGCAACCCAAGCATCTCCAAGTGAGACCTGAGCTCAACATCCTTCCATAAGAACTGCTCCAGGTCGTTACCTAGCAGACAATCTACAGGCATGGAAGGGCTCACAACCACCCTCAAGGGACCTGAGACCCCCCCCCCACTCGAAGGGAACCTGCGCCACCAGACTCTGGCGCTCTGAATTGTCCACTGCAATTACTTGGTGGAATGCCCCTGGGACTACCTGCGTCTCAGAGACCAGGTGACACCGGACTGAGGTCACACTGGCTCCAGTATCTCTGAGAGCCTCTACCCTTTTCCCATTGATGGTCACCCAGGTGCTGTATTTCTTTGTGTTAGGGGGCACCTGGTTTCCTGGGACCATCTCACTGTCCCCTAGTGAGACGAGGGTCATTTCTGTGGGATCCCCACCCTCCTGTGGGTACTTTTCCTCCCCAAGCGCTACACTAGCCAACACCTTGGACTGCCCACCGGTGGGTGGCTGTGCCCCCTTAGGGCACTTGGGGTCCCCCTTCATGTGGCCCACCTGGTCACATGAAAAACACTTGCGGGGGCCGGTCTCAGCAGGCTTTCCTGAAGAGACCCCTTGCTTCTTATCTCCGGGGGGATGGGAACCTTTACCCTGGGTGTTAGTTTGGGGCCCTTTAGAGAACTCCTGTGTTTTACCCTTGTCCCCCCCACTTTTCTGCTGGGGACCCTGCCCACCTTTGGCTGAGTCTCCCCCAAACGCTTTCTTGTGGACCCGGGTACTCACCCAGCGGTCTTCCTCCATAGCAAGCTTCCTGGGGTCAGTCAGCTTACTATCGACTAGGTGCTGGCGCAGATCTGCAAAACATAGACTAGACAAGTGCTCCCATGCAATCAAATGGTAGAGCCCCTGAAAATCTGTCACATTACTGCCCTTCACCCAGCCATCCAGTGACCTGCAAAACATATCTACACATTCCAACCAAGTGTTGGCATCAGACTTCTTACTGGACCTGAACTGATCCCTGTATTTTTCCGGAGTGAGACCATATCTAGTGAGAAGGGCCTCCTTCATGTCAGCATAGGTGAGGTGATACCCCTTACCCAAAGCTACTAAAGTATCCCTTGCTTCTTCTGGAAAGAGAGGCCACAATCCTGCTCCCCAATTCTCCTCAGGGACCCCATTCATGTGTATCGCTCCCTCGTAACCCTGAAACCACCTTTGTATGTCGTCCCCCTTCTTGAATTCCTTGCCTACATTCTTAGGGATGTGCACAATTCTGTATGCCTGTCTTGACGAGTTGCTGCCAGCATCTGAACTGGCTCTATTCCTTAGCTCCAGCTCTTTAAGACTTCGCTCATGATCTAAGATCATCTTCCTTTCCTCCATGGCGATTCTTTTTTCTTCCCTTTCACTTTCTATCCTGAGCTTCTCCAACTCGAACTTCCTTGCTTCCCGCCTGTCCTCCAGCTCCTCTGGGGACAGGCCACTGCTGCCTGGCCTGGAGGGTCCTCCCCCTCCCAAAAGCACATCCACCCTGGGAATAGGCTCCTCTGCCTCTCCACCGAGATCACCAGACTGCTCGCTGGCATGTCTGGCTGCTACCCAGGCCCTCAGCGCCTTTTGTAGCTCCTCCTTCCTAGTGAGGCCTCTGACTTGGACTTTTAGGTTTTTGCCAATCGGTTTCAATTCCCTAACATTGTAGGATTCCAACCTATCCTCCTCAAAGGCAACTTCCAGGGATGCAACAGATGATGCTCTTGATTCAGGCATGATGAAGTAGCAAATTCAAACTGGCAAGATCAAAAATAGGCCAAAAAGAAAAAGGACCAGTATGTGGCACGTAATGGTCTGCAATATGGTAGTAGTGCACACCAATCACTGTAAGTCAAGTGCAAACGCAAGTCCTATCCTCACCGCTGACAACCAATGTTAGAAATGGGGGTCTCTAGTTGGCAAGGGTTTGCACCTTTGTCCAAATAGGGACCCTGCTTCCTAGTCAGGATAAGGGAGTTACACTCCTAAAATAACCCCTGCTCACCCCCTTGGTAGCTTGGCACGAGCAGCCAGGCTTATCTTAGAGGCAGTGTGTAAAGCATTTGCACATAGCCAACAGTAATACAGTGTAAGTACTACAAAAGGACACCACACCAGTTTAGAAAAATATCCAATACTTTTATATACTTAAGACAAGACCAAAAACGATAAAAATCCACAATACAGTACT
Source organism: Calotriton arnoldi (assembly GCA_963921515.1). Lineage (NCBI taxonomy): Eukaryota > Metazoa > Chordata > Amphibia > Caudata > Salamandridae > Calotriton > Calotriton arnoldi. Next base: position 438,524 of record CAWUFW010006403.1, on the reverse strand, counting down.
TAAAAATCTTCAGTTATCAAAATATGCTTGAAAAACTGTTCCTTGATGTCGATAGCTCCGTCCGGGGCTATCACGGCGTCGTGAGCAAACAAATCCAAACAGTTCTGGCTGACCGCGGCGTCGCGGGCCAGCTACGGTGTCGGGAAGACCCGCAAACAGTACCTTTTAGAAATGCAGGGCGTCGGCGGCCTCTCGTTGAACTTCCGAAAGCACGGCATCCGCATGCGTCGGTTCCCGAGGTCGGTGAAGGAGTCGTCGGGGCCCTCGAAGTCACACGCATTGCAGATCGAACTCCTCTCTGTTGAAGTCAGGAGCGCTGGCATCGGCAGGCATCGGGTGCTGTGGTGCGAAGTGCAGTGGTGCGGCGTGCGGTGCCCTAAGGTCGCGGTGCGAGCAGCGGCTCGGTGGCGGCATCAGATGGCGTCGGCGGTGAGACCAGGGTTGCGATGCAAAGTGAATGCGGTGCTCGTCGCGGTGCTGGCAGGTCGCGGTGCAAGCAGCGGCGTCGTCGTTGCTGAAGTGCTGTCGTCGGTTGACGAACTGGAGTCAATGGCGCCGGCATCAGTTGGCCAAGGCTGCGGTGCGGGATGAGGGCGGTGCGTCGTGTAACTTTACGAGCGCTGCCCTCGAACCACGGTGCAAGCAGCGGCGTCGATTTCGGCGTGGAGCGGCGTCGTCTGGGATACCAAGGCGTCGTCATGAAGCAAGGCGGTGCGGAGTGCGGTGCCCACAGGTCGCGGTGCAAGCAGCGGCTTGGTGGCGGCATCAGCAGGCGTCGTCGGTGAGACCAGGGTCGCGGTGCAGCGGTGCCCTCTGCGGTGCCGTCAGGACACGGAGTCGGCAGCGGCGTCATCGACGTCGTCGGGTTGCTTTCTCTTCTGTTGCAGCACAAAACACACAGTCCCCAGTGCTGAGGGCAGAAGAGCTTGAAGTCTTTGCTGTGCCTGAGACTTCTTGAACAGGGGGCAAGCTCTACCCCAAGCCCTTGGAGAAACTCACAAAAGTAGATTGCAGAAAGTTCAGTCCAGTCCTTTCACTGCCCAAGACAGAAGCAGCCATTGCAGGCCAACACAGCAAAGCACACAGCAAAGTGGTAGTCCCTCCTCACAGCTTCTCCAGCTCTTCTTCTAGGCAGTCTTCTTGGTCCAAAAGAGTTCTAAAGTTCAGTGGTCTGGGCCCCATTATTTATATCCCAAAATCCTTTGATCTCTTAGGCAGAGAGTGTCTGTGCCCAGCCAGAACCAGTTCTGCTTTCTCTGGTTTGACTTCCTGGCAGAAGGTGGAGACGGCATTGTGAGAGGCAGACCAGGCCCTTTGAGGTGCAAGGAAATTTCCTCCCCCTTCCCCAATTGCAGCCCAGGTCTATTCAGCCCTTTCCTGACCCACCTAGACTATCTGGAGCCACTCCTGCTCCCCAGCCTTCTGTCATCCAAAACCCAGACAGGCAATCCACATTCCAGCAGAGGCCCACGGGATGACTGAGCAAGAAAATATCTACTTTCTAAAAGTGGTATTTTCAAACACAGAATGTAAAAATCACCTTCACTAAAAGATGCATCTTTAGATTCTGAGTTCAGGCATACTAAACTGTATTTTCCTACCTAGTTCCCAGGGCCAGTTATGTTTATAAGATGTTATAAACAAACTTCCCATTCTGTCCTATGGGGAACAGGTAGCCTTGCAATAGTGAAAAACGAAATTGGCAGTAATTCACTATCAGGACATGCCACACACACCAGGGCATGTCCTACCTTTCACATACACTGCACCCTGCCCACAGGAGTACCATGGGCCTACCTTAGGGGTGGCTGACATGTAAGAAAAGTGAAGGTTAGGGCCTGGCAAGTGGGTGCACTTGCCAAGTCGACATGGCAGTACCAGACTGCGCACAGGCACTGCAATGACAGGCCAGAGTCACATTTACGGGCTGTTTGTGTGGGTGGCACAATCCATTGCTGCAGCCCACCAACAGCATTTGATTTACAGGCCCTGAAACACGCAGTGCACTTTACTAGGGACTGACACATAAATCAAATAGGCCAATCATGGAAACACCAATCCATAACACATTTTACCACAGGAGCACTTGCACTTTACCACTGATCAGCAGTGAGAAAAGTGCGCAGAAACACTAAGCCAGCACAAACAGAGTCAAAACCGGGAGGTTAGAAAGCAAAAACTCAGGGGAAACACGCCAAAAGATGCCAAGTCTAACACTAGTTATTCCTGAAAGCCTGCAGCACCAAGTGACTGTGTTATCCCATGGCAGATATCAAGGTACAGCGAAGATGAAATCAAGGATACGTGAAAAAGTGTTGATTACAGGCCTGGAAGCAGTTGTAGATGACCTAATAAGACTGTGTCCCGGTTTCCAAATTACAAGCAACCCAGAGACCCCGGCACCAGTCATCACCGAGGGACCATGCATCACGCCATGGTCCAAGGTAAGCATGGACTTCAAGAGTTTTCCTGATGACAGGGTCACCCTGGTCATCATGGAAAGTCATTCCAAATACCCCGTAGTTGAACTAGTAGAGTCAACAGCATTTGAAAATGTGGCACCTGTGCTAGAAAGGGTCTTTGCGCTGTTTGTGTTGCCAAAAGAAATCAAAATGAACAGTGGTCCACCCTTTCAAGGATCAGAGTACAAGGGGCTGCTTGAAAGCCAAGGAACAAACAGCGCCGCATCACACTGCAGTGACCTCAAGCAAACAGAGAGGGTGAGTCGCTCCGGAATGCTACGGTCGAAGGGGCCAACCCAGAAATCAGCCTTCAGAGATTCCTGCGGGAATAAAGAGGAACGCCTCACTGCACCACCCAGCCCCCCATGGACTCTCATCATGAAAGGGGCCCAGAGAGACACTATCCCAACTCACCCGGAGTGGACCCCTGCAGAGTATGACCCTGTGGGTGCCCAGTTGAGACGCATGGAGAATAACACAAGAGCTAGCCTCAGGAGGCGAGCAACATTGCAACCGCTAGTGCCAGGAGATAGAGTGATTCTGAAAGATCGAAGACCTGGGTGGAAGTTCAGGACACCATTTGAATCTGGAGTGTGGAGAGTGCTGAGCGTCGACGGCACCATGGTAACTGCACGGAAGAGTGATGAGACAGTGAGTCGGAATGCGTCATGGTTCCAGAAGGTGAGAGTGGTGAATCAGGAAGAACTGGAGGTCGACAGATCTGCCGTACTCGATGGCATCCCAGAGGCGGGAGAACCACTAAGCCAGTCCCCAACCTGGGGAGCCCAGGAAGGACCTGTGGTCAGGGACAGAGTTAAGGTAGAGACCCAAAGAGATCAGGACAGGGATGTAAGTCTCAGCCGCTCATGTCATCAGCGGTACAACCTGAGGCCAAACCCAAGACCGAACTCAAAATTCAAGGACTTCTTGCACCATATCCAAAGATATGTTTCAGAGCCAAGTTCGGGAGGGATGTAATGGACCCCCCAGGACTGTACAGAAGGGGCCTCCTGCCTGTATGTTATTACACCGCATCCTCTGCCCGGGCGCAGCAAGAGAGCCTTAGACTGTACGTGGTCATTTGCCCGACTGCACATGCAAAGGTGTAGCTCATTATATTTGAGGGTGCCAGCAGCAGGGTGAGAGCGCGCAGTGATGATTAATCCCCACCACAACATCACTGACTCTTACTGCTTCTGTTACCTTCTCTAGTTATCTTCTTCTCCTTGTGTACCAATTGCTGTTTTACAATCTATTATTTTCTATGGGTTCCTTTCTTGACATATTTAATCCTTTGTATATATAAATAATGTCAAAGTTGCACCACTTCCCAAATGTATACAATCAAATAATTTTGTGTCAATCCGTTTTGGAAAAATAACGAAGTTCCTTCTTTATTGATTGTCTTAAAAGAATCACAGCCAACGCGTTTCGTTCTGCAAACAGAACTTCTTCAGGGCTGTAAGTTAAAAAATACATATAAAAGAATACATGTATAAACAATAATAAACACAAACAATGTGTACAACTTTTGACATTACACATATAACACCATTAAATACATAAATAACAAAATACTTTTTGTTTAATATACTCTCATCATACATTATACTTATTTAGAGAGTAAGCATATAATTACAACACACAAAAAACTAGACACCAAATATATCGACAATTAATAATAAAAAAAGAAAAGAAAAGAGAGGGTTTATCAGACCACATAAAACAAAACAAGAATAATAAAAACAACTAAATAAAATAAATAATTTATGTCAGTTGTATACACACGAGGGAGAAAGGTAACTAAGTTCCTCTGCCTATATTGGGACTAAAATATGATCCACCTTATATGATCTAATGCCAAGGAACACTAAATTATGCTTGTGCCCCAAAACACCTCCTTGCGAGAAACCCAAAGAAATAAAGTTAGCTGACAGTGAGCAAAAAAACCCGTAATGCAAGTCAAAGAACAAGAAAACATACCATTCTTAAAATTCCACGACACCACTAGGTGATTGATGCATTAGATAGTTGTCTTTCACTGCAAATGATCCTTTAGGGGTTATACTCATATATCTGTTTTTAAACAAAAAAAGAGAAGAATATACACAATCCCATTTTAGATTTAAGGAATTATAACGCGTTTCGTTCTGCAAACAGAACTTCTTCAGGGCATTCTTAAAATTCCACGACACCACTAGGTGATTGATGCGCAAGGAGGTGTTTTGGGGCACAAGCATAATTTAGTGTTCCTTGGCATTAGATCATATAAGGTGGATCATATTTTAGTCCCAATATAGGCAGAGGAACTTAGTTACCTTTCTCCCTCGTGTGTATACAACTGACATAAATTATTTATTTTATTTAGTTGTTTTTATTATTCTTGTTTTGTTTTATGTGGTCTGATAAACCCTCTCTTTTCTTTTCTTTTTTTATTATTAATTGTCGATATATTTGGTGTCTAGTTTTTGTGTGTTGTAATTATATGCTTACTCTCTAAATAAGTATAATGTATGATGAGAGTATATTAAACAAAAAGTATTTTGTTATTTATGTATTTAATGGTGTTATATGTGTAATGTCAAAAGTTGTACACATTGTTTGTGTTTATTATTGTTTATACATGTATTCTTTTATATGTATTTTTTAACTTACAGCCCTGAAGAAGTTCTGTTTGCAGAACGAAACGCGTTGGCTGTGATTCTTTTAAGACAATCAATAAAGAAGGAACTTCGTTATTTTTCCAAAACGGATTGACACAAAATTATTTGATTGTATACATTTGGGAAGTGGTGCAACTTTGACATTATTTATATATACAATTGACCCTGTGGTAATGGGTGGTGTTTTTGGACAGAGGACATGTTTGAAGTTTGCACACAGACTTGAGTTGTATCTTATGAAATATTGGTAGAATTTTCTGAAGTTGGTGCCCATTGTAGTTGAGTTGGTCCACTGTCCAGTTTAAGTATTTACAATATTTAATCCTTTATCTATGTTTCCCATTCCAATAAATCCTTCTTGTGTGACCTCTTTTTTAGGTGTTTCAAACAGCGAGCAGCGGAGTGTTTTACTAAGAAAATCTCTATATATTGTAGAAGGAGTGCCTCAAATATGGTGTGCTGCACATAGAACAGTATGATGTGCAGAGTCCAATTGGGACCAAGTAGAAGACACCAGGATGTGATGTGGGCCTCTGTGTGTACAGAAGGTGCATGTAGTTAAGGCAGGGGTGGACAATACAAGGTACAGTTTTTTACATACTTTATCTACTCATATTTATAATCTGAGGCACAGATTGTTGTGGCCTTGGTCGAGGAGGGTGCGGATGTCATCTGTGGCAGCGAGTAGGGCGGTCTCAGTGCTGTGGTAGCTTCAGAATCTGGATTGGGAGGGGTCGAGGATGGAGTTCTCTTCAATGAATTTCGTTAGTTGGGCGTTGACGGTCTTCTCTGTGACTTTGGCCGCGAAGGGGAGGAGGGAGATGGGTCGGTAGTTTTTGAGGTCTGAAGGGTCTGCCGGGGGCTTCTTGAGCAGGGGTTTGACTTCTGCGCATTTCCAGTTATCGGGAACTTGCTGGTTTCGAAGGTGGTGTTGATGGTGTGTAGTAGTTCAGGTGCGATGGCGGCGGCGGCTCTGTGGAAGATGTGCGGTGGGCAGGGGTCCGTGGGTGCTCCTGAGTGGACGCCTTTCATGGTCGATTCGGTGTCTTTGGTGGTGGCTGGGGTCCAGGTGGAGATGGTGGGTTGGCTGGCGTTGTTGGAGGGTGGAGTGGTTTCAGAGTCCGGTGTCTGTTCGTTGAAGTTGTCGTAGAGGGACTTGATTTTTAGATGGAAGTAGGAGCTGAGCTTGTTGCAGAGTTTCTGGGAAGGGGTGATGTCTGTGGCCTCACTGGGGGGTTTGGTGAATTCTTGGATGATGCTGAAGAGTTCCTTCGAGTTTCTGGCATTGGCGTTGATCTTGTTCTGGATGAAGGTTCGTTTGGTTGATCTGATGAGATGGTGGTGTTCTTTCATGGCGTTCTTGTATGTGGTGCGGTCTTCCGACATTTTGCTGTTTCGCCACTTCTTCTCGAAACGTCTGCAGGTGCACCTGGATTCATGGAGATCGGCGGTGAACCAGGTGGCTTTCCTGGGGCGTTGTCTGTCGGGGTTACGAAGGGGTGCGAGTTCGGCAGTGCAGTTGGAGGTCCATCTGTGTAGTTCTTTGGCTGCGAGGTTGGCGTTGGTCAACGTGGAGGGGGCATCGCGGTTGAGGGTGGAGTTGAGGTGCTCCTCAGTGACCTTGCTCCAGTTCCTTCACGGTGGGCGTGGTGCAGTTTTGGGGGCGGTGGGTTTTTTGAAGTGGAAGTGTACACAGTGGTGCTCCTTCCAGAGGGGTTGCGTGGTGTGGCTGAAGTGGATGTTGTTATCTCCTGCGAAGATGGGGTCGAGGGTGTGTCCTGCCTTGTGGGTGGGGGTGATGACAAGCTGTTTTAGTCCGAGGTTGGCGAGGTTGTCCAGTAGGGTGGAGGAGTTGGTGTCGTTGAGGTTGTCGAGGTGGGTGTTGAGGTCTCCAATGAGTATGTAGTCCATGGAGGTGATGGCGTGTGGTGCGACAAGGTTGGCGATGGTAGTGGTGAACGTAGTTTGAGGTCCCTGGTCTGTAGGCGAGCGCGCCTCATAGGGTGGATCTGGGGCTGGTCTGTATCTAGAAATGGAGGTGCTCGGTGATGGGTGGGGAGTCGCTTGTGGTGGAGGTGGTGAGTCGGAGGGAGCTCTTGTGTATGATGGTGAGTCCTCCTCCTGGGCGGTTGGGGCGGTCTTTCCTCTGGATCTTGTATCCGTCAGGGATGGCGGTAGCGATGTCGGGGGCGGAGGTGGAGTTGGTCCAGGTTTCCGTGAAGAAGGTGACGTCAGGCGAGGTGGTGTCGAGGAGGTCCCAGATCTCGCCGGCGTGTCTGTGCAGGGAGTGCACGTTGAGGAGTATGCACCTCAGGGTGCTGGTGTTTGGCGTGGTGGCATCGGTTGTGGGGGTGTAGAGGGTGTAGAGGGTGGTGAAGGTTCGGCGGCAGTGTCGGCAGGAGAACTGGCCGTGGATGGATGTCGGTGAAGACAGATGGCAGCTGTTGTTTCTTCCGGGGTTGAGTGCGAGGAGGGCGGTAGAGTCATAGCCGTGGGTGGTCGGAGATCCAGGGTCTCTGGCACTGGTCGCGGACGGGCGCTGCCGGGCTTGCCTTTGGCACGCCTTCGGCGCACCAGCGGCGCAGCTGCGCAGCGGCCACCATTAAATAGGGGAGGGGGAGGGAAGCTCAGATGGGAGGCAGGAACGGCAGCGGGGAGGGGCCACGGGGGAGCAGCGGCAGGAAAAGGGCGGCGAGAAAATGGACACAGAGGAGAAAAACAAGGGCAGAGGCACAAAAACGAAAAAGGGCAGAAAAACAGAGTCACAGACAGACAGGCACAGAAATTACCATAAAAATACACTGAAGACAGACAAAAGACACGAAGATAAAACGGGCACAACAAGGCAGACAGACAAGAGTGGAACAGCAGAAGAGCAAGGCTCTCCCACTGGACCACCAGGGATGAGGCACAGGCAGGAGCCTGCGGGTGGAGGAGGGCCTCGAACACCTACCAGACACCTCTCAGCGGCAGCGGCACAACAGTGGAGCTGCTAGGGGAGAGAGCAGGTCTCTGACCAGGAGGTCAGAGGTCTTGCATGCTCACCCTCGGAGGGGCCGCTATTAAATAGGGGAGGGAAGCTCAGCTGGGAGGCGGGAACAGCTGGGGGAAGGGGCCGCGGGGAGCAGCAGTGGGAAAAGGGTGGCGAGAAAATGGGCACGCATATGCGTGGTTAAGGCATATGCGTGGTTAAGGCAAGCGTGGTTCGACTTGCGGGGAAATGGCACACATGGCTCAGCCCAGGTTGTTAAGGTCGTTTCCCTCTTTCTTGTCCACCAATTTAAGGATTGGGTTGCTCTTTGACAGTGCGTATAGAACACCATTGATGAGAAGTCCGGAGGTGTTCAAAACGCAATGTTAGAACCCAGTTGGTGTTCTCTTGATGTATGTGTCACTTTTGGAATAGTTCCAATACTTCTGATACTCATAAGATTTGTACAATATGAAAATCCTAATGTACTGCCTTTTCTCTATTGGTGGGTTTAGACTTATATGTACTCACTAATTTTTCCTGACATCCAATGTAGAGTTTTCCATTTCCAGGAACTTTTGATTCTTGATTTTTACTGAGGGTGAATCTGATTTATTTTCCCTCATACTCTGGTCCTTTTTATTGATATGTGTTTCCAAAAGCCAGTATGTAAAATTAATCGATATCATTCTGGATAACCAAAGCCCAGATAGATATAGTTACTTGTGTTAGCTATATAATGCCTATAAATCATTCTAGGTATCTTTAATCTGGCTAGTTCAGCAACATGTACAAAGGATAGGTGTAAGAAATTGGGTCATTTGTTGAGAGGGATATGAGCCCCACTTAAGCAACAAACACAATTCTTGTCAGTGTGAACCACAGTAGACACTAAATTAACCTGTACTGAATCCTCCGGTAGCTTGGAACACAAGCAGTCAGGCTAAATTTAGAGGCAATATTAAAAGTATTGATGCAGTACACAAACAATAATACAGTTAAACACTACAAAAGAAAAATCCCAAACTAATTTAGAAAACTAGAGTAGATTTTTTTTAAATGAAATGATACTAGAATGACAAAAATCCAATCAGTAGAACCAGAGATAATACATTTTAACGTTTTCAGGGAAAATAGCTCTAAGAAGCAGAAACTGCCATTAGCAGTTACCTGTTCGCTCTAAACTGGGGGAGAGTCACAAGTTCAGGGCTACCATGAAGGGACACGAGTCCGATACAGGAACCAAGTTAGTCCCGCTTGTAGCGTCCTTTCCAGCCTGGGAGTAAGGAAATGAAATTTGCCACACACGGAGCTCTGTAATAGACATCTTTATTCTTTAGCATACGATCGCAAATTGCACGCATTGCATCATGACTTTAATATACATACCTTAACACCTCCCAGCAGCTTGCGTAATTCCTGTTTAAAGTCCGCCCAGAACTGCAAGGGTCCTAGCGCTCATAATCTTAAAGACGCTACATCTCCCCCTTTGTTAAATAAAAAGTACAAACAAGATTAACATCATATTTCCTCAATGAGTCGTCGCGGTGCTAGCACTGGTCTGTCAGATCGGGTGGCAAGAGGTAGTTGAGGGGTACATTGATCATTCACCTATGACATAGGCGTAGATGTTTGATCTGGACATTCAGGCAGCGTTGCCTCGCTCACGATCTCAGGAGCAGATGAACACCGAGGCAAGTGTTGAGTCCTGTGTGATAGACTTTCCGTTACGATGAGCGGTCACCATGTGCCCATTGGTCTTTACAACTCTCAGAGAGTTGACAGCAAACAGAGTGCCTGTCTTCCGCTACCTTTTATATTTGACCAGTACCCAGTCCCCTTTATTGAAGACCTTTTCCTGGGCGCGGCAGCACTTTCCAGCATAGGAATTATTCTTGCACTTTCGAGAAGTGTCTGTAACACAAACCTTATCGGTGTTTATTGACCGGTCCGATGTCCATTGTAGTATCTTAGTTCCGCTGGCTCTCCAAAATAGCAAGGTGGCAGGTCTCTCACCAGTGGTGGAGTGTGGAGTTGATCGATAGGCACAAAGAGCTTGACACATGGCTTGGTTTATATCAATTTCCTTCATTGATGCTTCCTGAATTTCCGTCTGGAGGGTGCCCATAAATCGTTCGACAACCCCGTTGGCCTGAGGCCAAGAGGCGTACTCCTTTGATGCTTGATAGTGAGTCAAACAAGAAACTGCTTGAATTCTTTGCTATTGAAAGGCAGGCCGTAGTCAGATTTGAGAACAGCAGGGATGCCCCACGCTGCAAAGATGTCATCAAGCCGCTCGATGGCTTTGTTATTGTTTGTCGATGATAAGTCTTCCACCAAAGGAAAGCATGAGTATTCATCAATGACTACCGTGAGATGATGTCCATTTTCTAGGGGCCCAAAGAACTCAACAGCCACTCTCTCCCAGGCATGAGCAGGAAGGTCAGACATGGTCAATGGATGCTGCGTCACTTTGGGAGATAAGCAGTTATACAAATGGCATAGTTTCAGTTCTTTCTCAACTGGTTCATCTATGCGAGGGACCCACACTCGATCTCTTAGCGCTCTTTTGGTAGCTGCAATGCCACAATATTCTTCATGGGCCAGCTCAATGACTTGCTATCTCAGGCTCTCAGGGATAATGATTCTCGAGCCCCTCAATATGATACCCTCTCGGGTGACAGATAGTTCATCCTGTACATTTTTGCATTTTTTTTAATTCAGGATCATCAGCAAAGGGTCAAATGCTTTTCTTCCACACTTGAGTTGAAATGAGGTCTTTGAGGATAATCATGTCCTTATCTGTATTGGTAGCAGCAATAATCTGTTCAATGACAAGGGCTGCTGGCGTGCTGAACCTCACAATGAAGTTGACAGACTCTTCAGCCGCTTTGGATATCCAACTGTGGCGATGTAGCAGCACTCGTGAAAAATAATCAGCAGGGTTTTGATCTTTTCCCAGTTTGTGCCCAATTTTGTAGTAATAGTCTTAGAGTGGCAACCCCCACTTCTCAATTCGAGGAGGCATTTTAGTTTTTGAATTTCCAAAGATAGTGAGCAGCGCCTGGTGGTCTGTGATAATGGTGAAATGTTTTCCATATAGAAACACATGAAAATGTTTGCCGGCCCATTCTACAGCCAGACACTCCTTTTCTGCCTGAGAATAGGCACGTTCAGTTTCAGACAGGTTTCGACTGGCATAGGCCACAATGTGTCTCTGAGCATTTGGAGGACCATTGTGTTGAGCAAGGATGGCCCCCAGCCCCACCGGTCTTGCATCTACCGTGAGCTCAGTATGGAGTTTGGGGTAAAAATAGGCCATTTCAGTTGCATTCTCAATCACATGTTTTATTCTTTTGAAACTTTGGCCACATTCAGGAAATCACTGGAATGGGACATTTCGCTTTGTTAATTCTCTCAATGGGGCACTCACTGTTGCAAAGTCACAAATGTACCTTGAGTAGTAATTGGCTAGGCCTAAGAAGGATCGAAGCATGGTTACATTTTGTGGGAGACAAGTAGATGACAGTACTTTCACCTTATCTGGGTCAGGATCCCTTGTCCCATCAGAGAATATTGTCTAAAGAATCTAAGTTTGGTCTTGTGAAACTCTCACTTTGCTGCATTCAGACTGAGGCCTGCATCAGCAAGTAACTGACACACTTTTTTCATGCTCCTTTCGTGTTGTCCCAAACACCAGTATGTTATCACTATAATTAAAAGCATGTGTAACATGTTGAATTGTTTGTTGTAAAACGTCCTGGAATATTTCCGCAGTGTAGGCACTCCGAAACTTATTTTTTTGTATCTGAACAAACCAACATGAGTTGAAAAAGTGGTAATGTACCTGCAATTCTCTTCCAGTATGAGTTGATGGTATCCCTTGTTCAAGTCAAGGCGGGAGAAGCCTTTGCTTCATTTAATTGCACGATCATATCCGCTATATGGAGACCAGGATGTCTTTATCTCTCGATTGTTTTGTTGGCCTGGCGCATATCAACACAAATGCGCACTGCGCCTCCTCTGACCTTTTTTGGGACCACCACTATGCGCGAGACCCATGGTGTAGGACTGGTGGAGCATTCAATGATTTCATGCTTCCACAGCGTTTTAATACTTTCTCAACAGCTTCTTGCAAGTGGAAAGCGACTCTGCAGTTCCATTGTGCAACACGGCAAATGTCCTCATTAATATGAAGTTGCACTTTCATTTTCTTGAGTTTTCCTAAACCATGAAACGGGAACTGACTTACAATTACAGACTGAGTACGAAGGTTGCAATTTAGAGATATCAGTCCCTTGTCAGCAGCAATCGAAAAGCTGAGTAGCCATACACTGGATAAAGTTCCTTGAAGGACATGGATCGGCGCTTGACATGATGTCATCACATAGTTGCTGTGAATGACCCTTGGCTTTGCAGTGGTTCAGAAGCAGCCCAGATGTATACCATTGGGCCTGATGGAGTGAGGCACAGGGGTCAGGCTATTAAACTTTCCCACTGGCATGATGTTGATCGATGCACCACTGTCTATGATGAAAGTTACTGGTTGATCATTCACTTTCAGTGCAATTTGGGACAACTTCTGAACAAAGTTTGTCATTTCGTTTGGTGAATTTCTTGTGAACTGTGGTCTTCTTTACAAGAAGTTAATTCTACAGGCACACACCGCTCTTTGGTAGCTACCATTAGCACACACCCATCTTCTTCATCTGTATTCAACAGCGATGTCTAAGAGCCTTTGTACTATGAGTTTGATGGCGATTGATCTAGCCTTGTTACCATTTGTCGTAGCTGATGTTGCTTTTTGGCTTTGTGGGCGTGACGAGAATGTTTCTGGAACCTTCTACCACCCAATTTCTCTTCTCAAAGTGATGATTTTATTTCTCTTTTGCAGACCATTATGAAGTGATTTTCTTTCCCACAACCTTTGCATGTCTGGCCTATGGCTGGACATTTGCCTTCATGGGGAAATTAAAATCCACATCGGAAACAAAACTGTGATTTCTTTAAAGATGTCAACTTACTTGCATCTTGTTTTCACTTGTGCTTGCTTTTCACAGTCAGGGTCGATTCATGATGGTCCGTGGCCACTTCCAAATCAGCAGCTTGTCGATCTGCTCGTTCATCTGCTCTTGCAGCCATTAGCATTTTCTCCAGACTGTGTTTCTCTCAACATGCACCCTTCTAAATGAATCGGAAAGGCAGCCATCGATGATTCTGAGACGCATGCCTTTTTCATTGGTGAAATCACAGAATTTGCAATGCTTATTGAGTGTAACAAATCTTTCAACAAATTCATCTATTGTTTCGCCAACCAGTTGTCATGCTTGGTTGAAGTTGTATCTTTCATAGTTGGCGTTCGGCATTGGATTGAACTTGGCATCCAATGCTTCTTTTATCTTTTGGTACAATTTGGCTTCAGCTGGCAAACTTTCTTTTTCACTACTTTCCCTCCATCATCAGCAAGGTTCTTTAAGTATTTAATAATCTTCTTAGCACCTTCTTCTTCTAGTGCATCGATGAAGTCATCAAATGTTTCAATCCATGCAGCCCATCTGGCACCAATATTCTGCTTCTTAGCAGTGTCGAATGGTAGTGGTGGTTTCAGAAATACAGCAGCATTGTTTTTTATGCTCTGTTCTGTCGCCATTGGAAGTATATACTTTCTGGGCGCTTTCGTTGCACTGGATGCCACCTGCAACATTGGCACGCATCGGCCTCTCACCTGGGCCCGGGTCATCACGTCCGATTCAAGGTCGTGTGGCACTTCATTCTCTTGCGCTGGTAAGTGGGATTCTGCTTTCATACCTGGTTATCCCTGTTTAGCATTTGCTTTGCATGGATGATGGCTCTGTGTCATGGCGCAACGCAATATCTCTTCTTTTGGCCTTACCTACAGATTCTGGTGGGCTTTTGAAATGTGCTCCTCTGTCAGGCCTTCAACTTCTTCTAGGGCCATGTACGGGCTGGTGCAGGGCTTTGACTTCACATATGCCGACCTCAGAATGCTTTGCATCAATTTGGGGTGCACATGGCACGCACAAGCAGCTTGCTGTACCGTTGTAAACTCTAACGGAGAGCAGTCTTGTTTCTTCGGGCGCATATCCCCTGCTTGTCGCCAGTTGTAGCATCCTCCCCATCCCAGGAGCACGTAAATGAAACACGCCACACATGAATGTCTGTAACAGATGTCTTTATTCTTCAGCATATGATCACACACTGCACGCATTGATTCATGACTTTAATAACCACACCTTAACACCTCCCAGCAGCTTGTGTAATTCCTGTTTTGAAGTCCACCCAGAACCACGAGGGTCCTAGCGCTCATAATCTTAAAGACAATACACTGCTGAAGTATTGCCCTCTCAAGTCTGGCGCAAAGAGTTCCGTTTACATTGGAGGAGGCCGCAAGGTGGTGGCTTTCGGTGTGAAGAGCACTGCCTCTCTGTCCAGTGAAACACTGATAGTTTTTCAGATAGGGTGGCTAGATAGTTCCATGTGACAGAGAAACCACTTTTGCATTTCTGGGCTTTGCTTAAAAATATCATTGTGCTTTCGTCCAATAGGCTAAATAAAATGTACCAAGACTACAACTATCAGAATGAACTGACATGCAAAAGCGAAGTACAGGAATGGAAAAGTGGTGAGCCGGTGACATGGAGCCATCTGGTCATCCTACCCTCAGAGAACTCAGTCAGAGCAGCATGTAATTAACAAAGCAGCTGTGGAAAAAACATGTTTCCCACTTTGCAACATCGTAGCAATGAATTAATGGATTTATAGTCCAGTCGTTCACGCAATTGGCTCTATATGCACAACAATGAAATAGACCATTCATTAAACACACACAAGAACAACAAAATTATGATGCAAGGCAACTGATGGCCAACCTGAAGTAATCACACCAAAAAATAGTCTCCTGATCTAGCCACTCCATTCTGAGTGCTTTCTCCCACATCGCGGACATCATTCTTTAAAAAACAGAAGGGATAATTTTTAGTGGAAAAAGTACAAACATAGTAGTGAATATGTTCTGTAGCATATACTGTTGCTTGGACATCATCTGATTGCTAGTACATAACTCTGAGGCAACTACCGGGTGCACTATATCTTGGCAATTACCATCCAGTTCAAGTTCATGACTATAAACTTAACTAAATAACAGTAATGTCTTACCACGGCATGGCTAATTGCCCAGCGTTACCCAATGTATCATAGGCCCTCATCAGGGCCAATTCATGAATGACACCCAACCTCCTGGCATTTAGCATGCCAGTGTAGATTTACTAAGGGGTGGATGACCACGCCCATGATGCTGCTCAACTTTGCCGGAGCACCTACGGGCTTTTATAATGGTAAGTAAATGGAAGCAATGCTTTGCGTTTCTTTGGGCCATACAGGCACCCACGAACAACCTTACACAAGAGAGAGAGAGAATGTTGCCTAACAGCTAGGGCGGTCGACCTCGGAGCGGGGAAACCGGGTTCGAGTCGCGGCAGGAACGCTCAACATTCTGTGATTCTCGGCAAATCACTTAACCCGGTGTCTAACAAAAATCAATGGGGCATATTTACAAGCCCCTTGCGCCACTTTTGCGCCGCCGTTGCCTCACGCATGTGACGCAGCGGCGACGCAAACCATGCGCCGCGTTGCGCTATATTTACAACGTGACGCATCTAGGGAGATGCGTCACGTAGTAAACCCCTGCGCCACATGAAACCGGCGTCAGGTTTCATGTGGGCGTACCGGCGCAGGGGGGGGCATTCCGGCGCAGGAACGCCTCGGCAAAGTGACGTAGTGAAATCTACAAGATTTCACGCAGTCACTTTTCCGACGCTGGTGCGTCAAATCCTTACGCCTGCTTCAAGCAGACGTAAGGATTGGCGCACCATGTTAGAGATAGGGAAGGTTGGAACAGTGCTGGAGTTGCGTCGCGCTTGCGACACAACTTCAGCACTGCGCCAACCTTCCGCCGGCAGATGCGTCACGCATCTGCTTATCCTTGCGCCACGATGCGCCGCATTGTAAATGCGACGCATCGGACGTGGCGCAAGGGTAAACTTGCGTGACGCATTTTCCCTGGCGCATCCCTGCTGATATGCAGGGATGCGCCAGGGAACGTAAATATGCCCCAATGTGTCCCTCTGTAACGTAACTGGTGCTCATGTAAAGCTCTCTGATACCTTCGAGTGAAGTTTTCGCTATATAAAACTCCACACAAAAAAAGCTTAGTAGATAAACCCACTCATTGAAAAAGCCCTTCAATATCACCCACTATATAGGCTCCACCTAGCCAGGTCCTCTAGACTAGATAGCTGTGAATATTCGACAGTTCTTTTTGGCCCTTCTATTTGCATACTGTTTCTGCTATATTCAAGCACATATGTATCGCAGTGACGCGCCTCTCGTGCTCGGCAGTGGTATATAAAAGTCAAATAAACAATATATGATTTCTTGGAGGATATGTGGGTTTATTGCCCTACTCGTTATCACCCATTAGATTTAACTCCGAAAGTTAAAAAGCCAACTCGTCTTTGCCGGTATTCAAGTCTGGCAGGTAAAACTGAAGCTATTACCTCAGCTGTCCTTCCCACTCTGTGTTAAAGAAAAGTGAAAAGAAAAGAAAGCGACCACAACATTCCTTAAGAGTGAAAAGTTTCCATTAAGTGAAAGGGTTGTTTTGTTACAGTTAATATTAAAGACTTCACTCTTACAGACTGCACAGACCCTCGTTTATATTACTTAGTCAAAAAGTATTTCTGAGCAAAGCTTGTGCATTACTGGAAGACCTTCCTTAAATTGAAGCCTGGTCAATTACCACTTCCCACGATTTATACACAGGACTATTATTTTGGTTGTAGAAAAGATTTGAGCGCGCCAGTGATTGGTTCCCTTGATTACACATTATTTTGTGGTTCTGTTTGAAAAAACAACCTTGGTTAACCATATAAACCTTTTTCCGGCCATGTAAGCAGTTGTCTGGCACTCAGCTGGAAAGAGAAGGCCGCATGAATTCAAATCTAGTGTCAAGAGGGAAATTGTGCCTTTTACCGCAAAATGCCCACTGATGGCCGACAATATGAAGCAACAAGGTATGTTATGAAAAGTCATACATAAACACCAGGGCCAGGGCTTTAAGTGGGATGGAAAAACTGGGGGGTCTCTCAAAGGGGCGTGGCCAATGTAATTAAGGGCGTGGCTTAAAAACACGTAAGCTAAAAATCCGTGCTTAGCATAGTGTGCTGCCCGACTTGTATTTTGCTGTTTCTGTCATTGCATCCAGATATGTGATATAACAAGTAATATCATACCTACAAGTCTGGACTATTGGCTTTGTCAATGGTTGTTAGTTGCATAAGATAAATAAGCAGCAACTATGGCTTGTATATATTGAAAAAGCTTCCACTTACAGCCCTAGTGACACCACGACAATGTTGCTGCTCCTGAGTTTCGAAAAGAGAAGGGAAATTCAGAGAGAAAATGACTCTCTTTAAAGGATTTCCCTTCCCCTACAACGCTCACCTGGCATAACGTCATGCCGTAACTTCTCCACTAGTGAGAAGTGCCTGCTGTCACTGCAGTCCGGAAAAAAAACGGACCACTTGTGCAAGGGCACAAAACAGAGCCCGATAGAGACCCGTTTCGAGGCCCCCTTTAAAAAACTGCCGGTGCTCAGACCCGGTGAGACCCGGCCCACTTAAAGCCCTGACCAGGGCCCATATTACAGATAGGGCGCACTTTCCATGTTTGCGTCAAGTGCACCTTAAAGCAAACATGGAAAGTGCGCCCTATCAGAAAGAATGCACTGCCCTCGGTGCAGCGCAAAGTTGCGCTGCCCCAGAGCAGCGCATTCAAGAGTAATACAGAGCAGCTTTTTTAAAGCTGCTCCCTGTTTCACTGTGCCGGTGGCAACTCGCCTGCACTTTTAAAAGGGATTAGAGATCCCCTTGCAGGCGAGTGTGTGACTGCACCCGCCTGCAAGGGGATGTCTCGGGTGTCCGTGGGACCCCCTTTCATCCCTTTAAAGGTCTGTATTTAGAAAGCTTACTAAAAGTGCGCCACCTTTTTGTTGCTCACTTTCAATACGCTTTCTAAAGGCATGTTTGTCTCTGTTCCCACGTCAGTAATGCGGTGTGAACGCAAAAGCAAAGAGATTCCCTCATTTGCATTGAGCCATGCCCCCCATGCACATGAGGGAAAGCCCTCTAATGATAAAGCTGGGGCCCTTCGCCGCCTCCCCCACTCCCCCCGGGCTCCAGAGAGACTGACAAGTGCACAGCCACCTAAATCTATGATATGAAGTTAGCCAATCCTTAGTTCTGTCCTTTAGATGCTTACAGCCCGCTAACAGCCCTATACTGGACGATTAATTACAAAACACTAAGGGGTATATTCACAAGAACGTGTGATAACTACCGAAAGAGTAGCGTCACGCAACTTTCAATATCGCAGCCTATCATGGGAAAATAACCCCGTGTCAACGTGGAATTCACAACAAGGCGGTAGCATGCGATAGTCACCAGATAACGCGTCCACTAACAGCGTGAAAATCAACGCCACGCCGAAAAAATGCGAAACGCGAGAAATCATGCGATGAGGCCAATCGCGGTACAGAAATCAGCGAACACCAGCCACAGGCCTGTACATCCCACGCGTCCGGCGGGAAAGAGCACCATAAAAGAAAGAAAAAAAAAAGCCCAAAAACAATTCAAACTGCGTAGCAACATGGATGCACCCGGACCGAGTGTAGAGGACAAGCCGAACACCACAAGCCCGCGTTCGGGGAAGGACAAGGACAAGAGGAAGACCGGGTACAGTCCGCAGGAAGCCCAGATCATCGTCACGGGGGTGACCGAACACCATCAACAACTGTCCGGCACCTCCACTGCGGCACTGGCAACCCAAACCGAAATATGGCAGGCCATCGTCACCAACGTCAATGCAGTCGGAGTGTCCAGGAGGTCACTGGAGGAGGTCAAGAGGCACTGGCATGATCTGAAAAGTCAGACCAAACATAAGCTCGCCGCCAACAGGGAGGCAGCAACGGCGACTGGAGGTGGGAGTCCTGCGACACAGGAGGAGCTGGATGAGCTGGAGCAAATGGTGGCCACAGTCAGCAGTGAGGAGACGGTGGGAGGATTTGGGGGGCCTGGACACAGCACGATACGACCTGACCCAACAGCAACAGGGTGAGTAATGACTAGGGACGGGGGGGACGGGGGGAGATGGGCACAATGGCACACATGCACAATTACGCGTAGCACACAGCACACCCACAATGACCATGGAACATGTCCCTGATTGCCTTTGGCACACTGCAGCACACATAGAAACATAGAAACGCCAAGTAGGCCCCCATCCACAATGTGCACAGAGGGGCCCCCCCCTATCACCAATATCACAACCGACCCGTGCACATGTGCTGAATCCAGCAAAGCAGCGGCTCTGTGACCCACACTGACTATGCAAGTAACACTGCATGTCCGATAGCATGGCAGCTGCCCCAAAAAAATGACATGGCCCACGAAGCGACATGGAGGTAGCCAAGTGTGGATCACATCCGTAAAGGAGCAGGTCACACTCCGACGTGTCCACGTGCACCCACAACCCATGCCTTACAATACACGCAGCAGACGAACAATGCACCAGGCCACAAAAACAGTCCGCGAGCACACATGACCCAAGTCAAAAGCAAATCAGGCCCCGAAAAGCACACAATTCAAAGGCACCCTGCCTCAAAGGGAGAAGGCTACACGAAATCAGAGCTGCAGGGGCAACTCCCCCACAATGCAGCACATACACATAGCAATCACAGAACATCAGCAATGACGGCAATGTGGTACAAAGTGCAACACCAGCACCACAGGACAGAGCTCACAACAGGTTCCGCTCGTGCGTAGTAACTGTCCACTCACATCTGGCATTGCCTGACACTGTGTGATGATAATGTACGGGTACTACCACACATCCGTCATGTAGTCGAAAAACACACTGACTGCCATCAAATAGCCAGCTCCCCCAAACAGTCACAATGTACATTGGCATGCAGTCTGAATGTAAACATCTGCAAATCATCACCATACATGTGAAACTCTGTTAACCTGCATCTCCCCTTTACATTGCAGAGGGACAAACAACACCCCCTGCAGAGCACACCACACATCCCACCATTGATGATGAAGAGGACAACCTGCACATATGTCAAGACACCCTCCAACGGATGCTGGACAGCCTCTGCACCCCACCCCCAGGAGCAGGCCAGGCCAGCTGCCTCGAGGTGACCCCACCACCTGCACAGACCACCCAGCAGGAAACACACACCACCACGGCTGTCTCCCAGGACCCCCCGACCAATACATGGAATTCCAACGGCGTGTGTTGGGTTGCCAGGTGGAGTTGGCTCATCAGCTGCGGGTGGGTTTCGAGCTCGTGGCAGCCAAACTCGATGCCATACGTGGGTGTCTGAGTCCCATCAGGGACCACGGACAGTCCCTATCGGACACCCCCTGTACGCACCATGCTCCGCCACAGACCTTGGCTAACCTCGCTGGTGCCATGAGTCTAATACAAGAACTGTCTGGTCAGACAGGCACCAGCCATGACAGCACAGAGTTGGCACAGATGCGGAGGGCAATGGAGACCATGGAGCAGATGCACCTGGAAGTATGTCTGCCACGGCTGGACACCAGCGAGTAGTGGCTGGGAACAGCATCGTCCTG
This sequence comes from Calotriton arnoldi, assembly GCA_963921515.1. Taxonomy (NCBI): domain Eukaryota; kingdom Metazoa; phylum Chordata; class Amphibia; order Caudata; family Salamandridae; genus Calotriton; species Calotriton arnoldi. The sequence goes on along the minus strand of CAWUFW010006403.1, from coordinate 417,709 downwards.
CAGTACTCCATCTTGCCATTGCTGCCACTGAGCCGTTCCCAGATGACTGCAGCGGGAACATCGACACACACAGCTCCGACCCCTGATGTGTCCGTGGCACACTGTGATGCTGCCCCATCACCTACGCAGTCTGATGTGTCAGGGGCACACAGCGATGCAGCCATCACCCCACCACACACACCGGACACACCGGACACAGAACCCGTATCAGGGGAGTGAGAAGGGGATGGGAACTACTGTGTGAGGAAGGAGGCAGTAGCATCCATCACCGCCATATGGCCTGTCCCTGCCTGGTCATGACCTATGCATCATGCCCTGGGAAATACCTCCTACTGACCTCCGGAACACCCTGCGACATTCACCGGACCCCGACACAGACTGCCATTTCTTCACCGCTGGCCAATCACACAGCAATCCTGCTGCGGACTGCACTCTCCCTCTTCCCAATCACTGTGCAATCCCCAAAGGACTCTGGTTGGCCCACCACTGGGCTTCCATGTGATGTGGGCTTGGATGGCCATGTACAGCTCCAGCTCCGTCAATCACCTGAATGTGAATAAAACATTCTAAATCACACAGATGTGTCATCACTATGTTCACTCATGTATGGAAGTATGGCTGGATGTGGGGACGATGATTGCACATGAAGGTACACCCTGGTAACTGACATCTATGCGCATGTCTATCCCTGAGACACATGGCCGATTGGATGACTGTGAAGGTGAGTACTAGCTGTGTCCCCATTGCACATCAACAGCAATCTCACAACACCCCAATGTAGGCACACGTCCATGTGTTGAATAGGGCTGTGTGTAGGAATGACCAAAACGGTGGCAGGCCAGGAGTGGTGTCCCACACCACGTGTGACAGCAGAACTTCACGTCGCATACCGACTTACACACATCTGTGTGGACACATTCTGTTGTGATGTATGACATTGCTCCACATGGTCAGAGGTTGGACACCATACACACATAGCTGGAGTCATGTAAGTGCACATGTCGTCCAGCACCTATCCAAAAACAATGTCTGGCTCACAGAGGTGGAGCTTGCCAAAGGGACACACCCCCATTGCACATGCGTCAGTCAGTTCCTCCCTGTGTTGGGACGATGCTCATTGTGGCACACGAGTGGACAATCTAAACAACACACCTCACAGTTAGACACCAGTGGAGTGGCATAGGCTTTATTGGCATGTGCGTGTCAGTACGGACGAGGCAACGGCCACAACAGGCAGGGACATGCTTAAGACACTTACACGCAGCATGGGTACATGTCGAGGTTCAGATAATGTTGGGGCTGAAATGGACAACATTCATCACGGATGGCAATGCTCACAGCCCACCTTGCCTTGCTTGATGAGTCATGTGTTGTTTGGCGTCTGCACATTGCCCCGTGTGAGGGGGCACGACTCACTGCACGTGGGGTCTGCATGGTGCTCTGCCTCCGGGGTGCGCCGATTGTCTGCTCTGCCGACAGTGATCAGGTGTGGGGGTCCGACAGGTTCACATGTCATGCTACATTGCCATGTGTGTGCTCTCACCCAGCAGTGTGTCCGAATTGGCAACGTTGCCAGATGACACTGTGTTGCTCCGACCATGGACCTGCGTCACCTTGCACAGGTGTGTGTACACACGCGTTATTCCACGCACATGCATCCAGAGCCCGACCGAAGGCAGACGTGCCCTCTGTTGTGGTGGGATATGTGAGCAATCCCCACGATGCAACAAGTTGTTGGGCCATGTGCTGTGGGTGGCAATCAGATGTGGCTGCAGGAACGTAGTTACTCGTCCATGAATGCCCGTGCAGCTTCATGTGCGATGTGTTCCAATAGTACGTCGTTGTCGTGTTCAAGGAACACCAGGGTGAACCAATCCATCAGGTGGTCCGGGCAGGTGTGCTCAGCCCACGCCGTCTCACCGATCCGCAACACAGCCCAATAGGGGAGCGCCTCGATGTGGTCACTGCACACGAGAAATTGTGCAATCTCCCATGCACAACTACCAATACATACGCAGTATGTCAAGGCATCCCATGCACGGCTGTCTCGGTTACACTCCTGTTCGTGATCCAACAGGGGGCGCCGACACAAGTCATAGTCCAATTCATCAACAGTTGTGTTGGATAGGCAGACATCCATGGGACACTCGAATGTGCATGTTCGGCAGTGGAACCAGGGCTGGACGCAGGTGACGTGGGCAATGCGGAAGCTGAGCCTGTTACTGATCCGCAGCACTGCCAGTGGCAGTGCGCCCAGTAAATGCAGCATACGTGCACGGTACTGTTCCACGTGACGGGGGTTGTGCATGTGCCCGGTATGGCCTGCCATTGCGTTGGTGCGTCTCGTGAACAGGCACTGTTCAGGACTGCGGCAGTTGTGTGGAGGATATGCCACGGCTCTGAGCAATGATTCGAATGTGTGTGCAACGTTGTGGGTAATGGGTTGCTGTTTCCGTGAGTGTCAAGGGCATCCCATGCGGGGGTACCACAGGCAGGGGCTTCTGTGTGTGGGCTGTGGATGAGTCGGATGGTTCATTTGCGGAATGCGTGGTGTGGGAGTCGTCCCCATCTGCCATTGCATCTCTATCAGGGTGTTCCAGGCGCGTTCTGAACCAAGGTCAGAGGTGCAGGTGTCCTCCCGCATTCTGCATTGGGACAATGGTGCTTTCATCCCTGATGTTTGTCTGACTACTACTTGCGTTTTCGGAATGTGATGTGGCTTTGGCGCTGAGATTGGGACACGACCTTGGGCTCATGGTGTACGGATGGCGATGCACACACACATGTTGGCATGTGGAGCCAGGTGCCCGAGCGGTCTTGCGCTGCTTGTGCTATCTCACTCCGTCTCTTTCCCTCGCTCTCTCCCTCTCTTTCCTTTGTTGGGCGCATGGCACACCTTCTTCTCTTGGCTTTGGTCTTCCAGGCTGTGTGCTACGGATTGTCCAGTGAGGAGCAGCTAGGACTCATCCTAAGGGTTGTTTCTGCTTTTGTTTCTATGGTGTTTGTGTTGGTGATTGCATTGCTGTATGACTGATTCTCCATTTTCTGGCCACGCATGTATGTTTATTTTCCTGCTTGTGCGACATCAGGCAAAATGTTTGTTTTGGGATTCGTGGTGTTGGTGTGCAATTTCTTAGTCCGGGGTTGGGGGTGGTCCCGGGGGGGGGGTGTTGCGGGCCTGGGTGTGGTGTCGGTGGGTGTTGTGGCCCTCTTGGGTGTCCGGGCCGCATGATGTGTGGCTCCATGGCATCTGTTGCCCTTCGGATGTGGCCCTGGGCTGTGCTCCCTTTTGTGGTGCTGGCTGCCGTCCGACTTTACACCAGGTCAGAGCAGGTGTAAATTTCCTGGTGCTAACGCGCCTTATCGCCTGTTTTGTGTTTTTATCGCCGATGTGGCTGGTCGTTGAGAATGTTGAGGTGTGATGTTGTCTCGACTTTTGTCACGGGAACGCCTACTCTGCATCTCATTAGCGATATTTGCGGGGGTCCTCTGTGGCGCTGTTTTTTGCGGCTGCTATCGCGGGTAAACTGGTGCTGTGGGCTGTTAACACCGGCTTGTGAATGGGGGGGTAAATTTATCACGACTTTGGCTGCGATAAAGTGCCGTTAATTCAGCGATGGCTCCTTGTGAATATGCCCCCAGGTTGATCTCAAATTGTCCTTTAAAAGTCTTGAAAAAACAGGAAGTAAACACTGCTCTATCCAATAATTAGACAATCGAAAAGCCAGTATATTTATATAACTGAGATGCACAAAAGTGCATCACACATGCAAGCATGTCACCCTTTTTACTCTTACATACACCAGCGGAAATATTGTGGTATGATATTAGTGGTGGTAATAGTGATGATGGTGGAAATACTAGTAATTGTGATGGGGTCGTAAAAGTGATTGTGTTGGCGATGGGTTTAAGGGTATTCTGGTACAGTTGTTGTTGTTGTAGTACTGGTGATAGTAGTGGTGGTGGTAATGGTGATAGTTGTAATGTGGTGGTAATGGCAGTGGTGTTAATGCTGGTGATAATTTTGTTGGTGGTGCTGGCATTGGTTTTGATGTTGGTAGCAGTGGTGGTGGTGGTAACGGCTTTCCTGTGAGTAAGGTGTTGGTGGTGAGAATGGAAATGGTGATAATGGTGGAAGTGGAGGGAATAGTCATGGTTGTAATAGTCATGATGGTGGTAATCATGGTGACGGTAATTGTAATGGTAGTAGTGGTGGCAGTTGTAATAGTGGTAATGGTAATGGTGGTAATTGTGGTGGTGGCAATGTTGATGGTGGCGATAATGGTGATCGTGACCGGGGTAGTGTTGTGGTAATGTTATTGTTGGTGCAGGTAAAATGGTAATGGTGGTAGTAATGGTGCAAGTAATGGCGGTAGTGCTGATTATTCTAATAGTGCTAGTGGTACTGATTTTGATGATGGTAATGAAAATGTTGGTAGTGATGGTAGTAATGTAGTTATGATGCTGTCAACTGCGGTGGTGGTAATGGTGGTGGTACTGTTAAGAGTGGTGCTGAGGTAAGGTTAATGGTGCTAATGATAATGTGTGTGGTAGTGGTGGAAATCATGGTGATGGCTGTATTGAAAACAGTGAAGATGGAAATGGCAACAACGGTTGTGGTATTAATGGGGACTGATGGTTATTGTAAAGGTGATGATGGTGGTAAATTAGTAGTAATTGTAATGGTCGTAACTGAGGCAGCATTGGTAATAGTGATGGTGGGTGTGGTGGTGATAAAAGTAATTTTGTTGATAACAATGGTGGTAGGGTTGGTGGTGGCAATGATAGTGGTGGGAATGCTGGTGATGTTATGGGTGGTAGTAATAGTATTGGTGGTAATGGCGGTGAGGGTAATATATTTGGTGGTGCTAACATAACAGTGGTAGTGGTGTTATTAATGGAGGTACTGTTAATGGTGCTGATGGTAATGGTGGTGCTGGTGTTAATGGTGGTGCTGGTGATGGTTCAAGGATTGGTTTTGGTGGTGGTGGTAGTGGTGATGATCCTTGAGGTGGTTTTCCCACAAACCTTTTGCTGACACTCCTCCTGTTTTGCTGAATTAGTTATTGTTGACCATAGGACTCTGTGCACTTTACCACTGCTAACCAGTGCTAAAATGCTTGTGTTCACTTCCCTAAACATGTTAAAATTGGCTTGCATCCAATTGGCACATCTAATTGACTGAAATGCCTTAAAGCCTCTACTACAGTGGTGCTACCTGTGCCTAGGGCCTGTAAATTAAATGCTACTAGTGGGTCTTCAGCACATATTGTACAACCCACTTCAGTAGCCTTTTAAACATGTCTCAGGTCTGCCATTGTAGTCTGTGGGTGCAGTTTTAAACTGCCATTTCGACCTGGCAGAATTAACATTTTGCCAGGCCTAAACCTTCCTTTTTAATACATATAAGACACCCATAGGGTAGGCCCTAAACAGCCCATAGGTCAGGGTTCAGTGTATATAAAAAGTTGAACCTGTACTTTTAAGTTTTATATTTCCTGGTAGGGAAAAACTCTCTGATTCGTTTTCCACTACTGCAAGGCCTACCTGTCCCATAGCATAACATCGGAGTACTTTTTTACATTTATTAAGTGATAACTTTTATTTAGGATTAGATAGAAATGGCATGCTTGGTTTCTAAGGAATTGCAATTTAACATCCTCTTTAATGGTAAAGCCGGATTTTAAGTCACAATTCTGAAAATGTCACTTTTGAAAAGTTGGCATTTTTCTTGTCCTAACTCATGGTGCCTGTAGCCTGTGTCCTGGCTTGTATGACTAGGTTTAGTTGGCAGTTGGCTGTTTTGTATTCCTCTCAGTCTGCCGCACAATAGGGGGAACTTGGTATTGGCAGGATAGGCCATCCTGGCAGGATGAGGGGGTGGAGCTGTGCAAAGCTCCACTAGCACTTCAAAGACACTGCCTCAGCTCACAGACTAAGAAAGTTGCACTAGCCTTTTGTGGCTCTAGACAGCCTGGGATCAGAGCAGGGAGGCAGGATATTACGGACACTTCTTTGGTGGGAAACTCCAGATGTTTCTTCCACTTTACAGCTGGAAAAAGGTATAAAATTAGGACCCTCAGACCCACATTTCAGTACAGTACTGGATCTGTGGATACTACAGAAGAAGGACTGCCCTACTGCTGGAGGCCTGCCTTGAAGTGTGAGAACGAAGACGAGACCAATGCTCTCTGCATCCCAGGCTGAAGTGGTTCCAAGGGTCAGCTTACTGACCTTCTGTTCTTATCTACATGGACATAACAAGCTTCAGAGGCCACTTGTAACTGTCTAGCTGACCTGCTGCACTGGACCTGCAACTGGAGCTGCTTGAGCCCTGCAGGCCTCCGCTGGAGTGAGTCATTGACCCCAAAGAGGTGCCTTCGAGGTCCTGGGCCCTTGGTTTTGCATCAGTTGAGCTTCTCCTGGAAGAAAAGGGGAAATCCTGAAGTTTTGGGCTCTTCGCAACTGTGCATGGACCCGTTCATGCCAAGAACTTGTAGTCAGCTACGACAGGCAATGCAAGATCTGCACTTCAGGCTACAGCATTAACAACTCACGATGACCTCCAATAAGAAGCTCCAGCAACAACCGTCTGCAACGCCCGGCAAGATCCTCGCAGTACAGCAACTTGACATACTCTTGGCGCTACAGCAATGACCATCCACAGATAACTTTTTGGTCCTCACATTCTCTTCCACGCGAACTGGATTATTCGCCCTGGGCTTTGAAAAGGTAACTTTTTCAGCAGGACTAACCTGGTCCCTCTATCTGGCCCACACTCCATTGCACTTGGCCTGAATTTGTGACTTTCACCCGGTCTCATACGACCAGATAACCGGGAGTGGCACTTTGTGCTTTTAGGCACTATACTTACCTAAAAACATTTAAAACTTCATATCTCCGGTTATACAGAATGGATTTTTGTCGTTTTGGTGTCAAATTATTTACTAAAGTTTACTCTATTTTTCTAAATTAGTGTGGAAATTTCTTTGCATTGTGTTTTCACTTTATTACTATTTGTGGGCTGCATAAATACTTTACACTTTGCTTCTACGTTAAGCCTGACTGCTTTTGTGCCAAGCTACCTGAGGGTTAAGCACAGGTTAATTTAGTAACGTGTTATGGTTCATCCTGAGAAGGATTGTGGCTGTTGCTTGAGTAGGGTTTCCCCCCGCTCAATCAACAACACAATTTCTCACAGTGGTAATTTTGGTAATGGTGGTAAAGAACTTGGGGGCATATTCACAAGGAGCTATCGCCGAATTAACAATACTTTATCGCAGCCAAAGTCGTGATAAATTTACCCCCCCATTCACAAGCCGGTGTTAACAGCCCACAGCACCAGTTTACCCGCGATAGCAGCCGCAAAAAACATCGCCACAGAGGACCCTCGCAAATATCGCTAATGAGATGCAGAGTAGGCATTCCCGTGACAAAAGCAGAGACAACAGCACACCTCAACATTTACAACGACCAGCCACATCCGCGATAAAAACACAAAACAGGCGATAAGGCGCGTTAGCACCAGGAAATCTACACCTGCTCTGACCTGGTGTAAAGTCGAACGGCAGCCAGCACCACAAAAGGGAGCACAGCCCAGGGCCACATCCGAAGGGCAACAGATGCCATGGAGCCACCCATCATGCGGCCCGGACACCCAAGAGGGCCACAACACCCACCCCCACCACCCCAGGACCCCATCCCACACCCGGAACACCCCCCCCGGACCAGCACAGACGCAGCGCAGACAAAGACAGCGGAACCCCAGGAAACGTACCAGCCGCACAGACCGAACATCTGACAATGTCACCTTGCACTACAGGCTGAAAGGGACAACCAACCTACGCATCCTGACCATCATCGCCTAATAGGCCTACGGCAACAACACAGTGGACAACCAACATCCCACCCCACACAAAGCTGATGGCGTGGCTGCACCTGTTGGCCCCTGAGACCCCCCATCCAACACCCGCCAGAGTCGGAGGAGTCCCACAGCCAGCCACATCCAAGTCCCCCATACCTGTCCTGGACATCACCATCACCCTGGTACCCCAGTCCCCATACGTACAACACAATGCGCAGGATCCGCTGGAGACCAAGCAAGGACCAGACGCCATAGCAGGATGCACGCACGTGTTGGGGGCAACACACAGCACACATGTACTACCTGTGCCCCATGGTGACACAGCACACAATCACCGCAACAGGAAGCACACGTCTCACACCAATGTGCAGGCAACAACAGAACACCGTGGAACCCCCAACAATGTCGCCTTCAAATACACAGCCAGTGTGCATGATACCTTCATCCTCCGACAGTCCATCATCAACCAGCGTTCCCAGGATGGCAACAAGGGAAATGTACAGCCCCTTGGCAATATACAAATGAACACCCCACACACCTCAACACCACAACCATGCAACTCACAACTCTGGCAATGCACATGTCACAAAATCACATACAACAGGCACAACAATATGCCCACCCACCAGACACGACAGAACAACTTACAATGTCCACATGGGCAAGCCCTGAAAATGAGCCAGCAACGGCATGGCACCTCAGCCACATACTAGCCGAATGTGGGGAGAGGTGGCAACCAGGCACGTGTGAAGGATGCAGTAGAACCATGATTGGGAAAGTACACAATGCCAAGAGTACCGGAGATGTGCTGGACACCTTGCAGTATGCAGAACACACCCATATCCATGGCGACATACACCGCTTGCGTATGGAGTGTAGTGGACAGTGGACGCCACCATGTCACCACAGCCAGTGGGGGACCTCGCGGAAATGTTTCCTGTTATGCCCCCCCTAAGCGTCAGCGGAGTGGGATGGCCCGGCGTACGCAAAGCCAGCATAGGGGTGTGAATAAAAACCACGTAGGCCTGGGCGTGGTCCACTTCCGGAAAGACCCACGTCTCTGCCAGGGCGGTGCCTCCCACCTCGCCACGAGGCCGACGCCATCCTCGTGAGCGGAGTTGCCTGAGATGCTGTGCGCCTGCCGGACCCCGGCACGCTGGTCCATGAACCCGTCAGGCCAGCCCCTGCACAGCCAGGCCACACTGATCATCTTCCGACACCGGCGTGTGTCAAGGAGGGCCCACCACGTGCCGGCGCAAGCCACAAGCCCGAGGCCCGAGACCTTGGCAGCCACCTCAGACCATCATGGCTGCCACGACACCGGCCCACTTTATTCCTTTTTAGTTGACGTACTCCACTGCCGCCCCTGGCCTACTCTTCGGACCAGTAGGTCCCACATGTGGAACTGTGTCTTGAGTCATGAATGACAGTGACCCCATATCCCGGCCAGCGGCCACAGCACCACACCCCCCCCAGTTCAGTGAGGCATAGTTCCATATGGGCATCTTGCGACATGTGGTGCCACTAACCCTGTTCAACGCCAGCCTGTTACACGTGCTGCCACTAACCCTGTTCAATGCCAGCCTGCTACACGTGGTGCCACTAACCCTGTTCAACGCCAGGCTGCTACACGTGGTGCCACTAACCCTGTTCAACGCCAGCCTGCTACACGTGGTGCCACTAACCCTGTTCAACGCCAGGCTGCTACACGTGGTGCCACTAACCCTGTTCAACGCCAGCCTGCTACATGTGGTGCCACTAACCCTGTTCAACGCCAGCCTGCTACACGTGGTGCCACTAATCCTGTTCAACGCCAGGCTGCTACACGTGGTGCCACTAACCCTGTTCAACGCCAGGCTGCTACACGTGGTGCCACTGAACCTGAACTACGCAGGCCGGGGGGGCCATCCAACCTATGCCGGCGACACTCGGTGAATGGGCCGTGCTGACCGCTGCCTCAGGCCTACACCACGGTCAGGTAGGTCACACATTTGGAACTGAGTCTTGATTACACTATGGCAGTGAACATCATTTAAGGCAGAGAACAATACACTATACACCCTCCGATGTGGTAGCAACAAGTCTGTGCATGGCATCACAACCACACGTGTCTGTGGGCCTACGCGGACCACTGCCCTCGGCCTACGCTGCGCACGAGTGGGATCACTGATTTGTAACTGAACATCGGTAATTCAGAAGGCAGAATACATTTCCTCGCACGCACGGAGGGGCGTAAGAGGATGACACATTGCAGTCCGGAGGGAACAGGATCAGTGTCACGGAGGTGATTGAACACTACCGACAACTGCCACTGTGTCACCAACTGTGTGCCTCGCGAGCCAACGACCCTTGGCTGTCGGCCACTGCTGACCGCTGCCTCCGGCGTACACTGCGGTCCAGTAGGTCACAGAGCCTTGATTTGGCATTCTTGGAGTTCACATCTGTGTACGGGCATCATCGCAGACTGCATCCCCTCACAGCACCTGTGCCACTAAGTTTGTTCCCCGACATTCATGGACACTCACTGGTCGGACATTGGTGGCGTTTGAGTCCATGGACTAGGGGCTAGTTTTCATCCTCATGTAGCTGATCCCGAATTGTTGGTGAGGACGAGGGTTGCGCTTTCCACTCCTCCATTTGCTGCTTCCAGATAACATCAGACCTTCCGCATCAGGCCCTGGAGGACACCTTCCACTGTCCCCCGAAACCCTCCGCAACATACACCTCAGACATTGATGGGGACCCGCTCAGGTCGCATGGCCCATCTGACTGCACCGCAAGTCACCGTCCCGTGGCTGGGTGCCTGTGCCGGCCGCAGTGCATCCGGGGCCACTAACTCTGGGCTGGTCAGGCCTGGGACCCCTTCTTCTGAGACATTGAATGGCCTCTGTAGCGATGGTCTTGGGGTGATCAACGCCATGTGTCTGTGGCCCTGCGCTGTCCGCCTCCTCCGACCCCAACTGCAGGCCACAAGGGCCCACACATGGCATTGAGTCTTGACCGGCCCGGACGTCGCATCACCGCAGGAGGCACATGCCACCACCGCAAGGACCACCTTCAACCGCCATCTGCCAGAGTCGAAAGGGTGGTCCTGACAGACCTACGGAGATGCCCAGACCTGTCGTGGATGCCATCATCGGCCTGCTGCCCTGCTCAGCACTCCAGGTGCCAGTGACTCAGTGCACCGCAAGCCATTGTCCGTTACTGATTGAGTTTTGTGCTGTTGTGAGGTTGCGCAGCAATGTCACCTCATGCAGTGGGGAAGACCTGGGACCATGAGGAGGAGGATGTGTCAAGTGTGCGGACGGGAGAAGGCACAGACAATGGGAGGTCAGGTGGCAGCAGCCCCAAGGCAGGAATGCAGACAGGTGGCGGTAGTCAAGCTACACACCCGGATCTGATACTGGGTATTGCGCTGTGGACTGCGGACGTAACTGTCACCTCAGGCAGTGTGGGAGACCTGGGACGTTGATGAGGAAGTTGATGCAGGTGTACCACACCCCACTGCATCTGCATCAGGACTAACCCAAAGGGACACAATCCTAGCAATTCCTTCACATGAGCGCGCTCTTCTCTAGTGCCCCTACCTCAGTGCACTGCAACTCACGGAATGTCCAGACTGAATATTGGGTGACCTCTGTCCTTACTCCGGATCCCTCCATGTTGCTCTGCATTTGACTCTGTTATGCTGGTGTTTTCTGTTTCCATGACACTGGTGTCCACTTTTCAGGTTGTTGCCAGCACCAAGCACTCCGTGCGGGCTGGCTTATACTCACCCCAATTAGAGAGTGAAAGTGCACACCTTTTTTTGATTTCACCCATTTTATCCATTTGATGGTTTATGCGTGCAGCCCGGGTGCGCGGTCCGCCCTCCAACCGCGTGGGCTAGAAACATCAAATGTTAAAAGAATTTAAAAATGGACAGTCACACGAGAGATCCATTCTCCTTACAAAAAGGAGCCTTCTTGAACGGCTCCCGAGTTACAAACAAAGACGGTTGATGTTGTTTTAGATTTCAGCGGAAACATCGTATGCATAAAACGGTGAAAGATTCATAGACATTTTCAGTTTTGATTTTACAACTTGTTTTGTATATGAAGAACACTACATTTTATGATCAATGTCATTATTAATATCTTGAGGGAGGGCGGTGTAATCATGCCAGTTGATTTAATGGGTTGTATGGGGGGATTTCGTTTATCATAAACAAGTGTCACCTGGTGGAATTATGTGTTCAAATGCAGTGGGTTCTGGGAATTGTAGGAATGAGGCAGATGGAGGTGTATATAATTGGTCATTTAATTGGGGAGGGGTTACATTCGGCGATTTGAAAAAGGAAGTTAGACGCGAGCGAGTGTGAGAATGCACTCGTGAGAGGTTGGAACAAGCAAGAAATAACGTGGATATGTATTACAGGTATGGGAGTATTTAAGTCAAGCTCTCTTCCTACGGGGATGGTTGCATTCGAGTACATGGTGGGTGGAGAATGGTTCTTTTTGCGCTAGAAAGAGAAGTTTATGATTAATGAGGGGGGAGAATTTTTGGAAGAAGCCCCACAGGTATGATTATATAATTAGAGGGAGAACGTTGGTCATGGTAACTATTACATATATGGATTAAACAAAACTGATGTTTTAGTATGTGATGCGTGGTGAAGTCTAAATACAGGATCTAATGTCGATGTTTGATATTTGTAGTGAACCCCTGACGAAGGGCGATGAAATTAGCCCGAAATGCATTGGGAAGATCATACTACTAAGGATGAATCATGTATATTTCCTGCTTCGGAAAAAGGTCCGGATGGACATATCCGCAGAATCAGAAACGTAAATACATGTAATGGCTCTCTTGTGACAAAGCAAAATGGAATGAACATGTGGATTATTGGATTATCGTAAAATAAATGTGTTTGAAAAGGATAAAAAACATCAGTACCTTTATTACAAAGAAATCACGCTGTGCGTCCGGGATGGGAGTGGAGTTCCGCTCCCTTTATTTTGATGTTATACTCACCCCACACACATCCAGCACAGGCATCACTGTACATGTGGCCCTGCCAATAAAGGGGCCGGGCGCACGTGCCCGTAGCCAGTTCAACATGATATGTGCATGTGTCTCTGTGGAGGTGTGGGTCTCCTTTGTGGGGTGTAGGTGGTCCCTGAAGGTTATTGGACACCCACGTATGTGTTCTACTTCGCATTTCATGGGTTAGGCAACACCCTCACCTGTTGGGCCACCTCCTTTTGGCGTTCGACCACCTGGCATTGGGGTGCCATGTGTGGGCGGGTGACGTGTTGTGAGGGAGCCGTGATTGCGGGTGCTTCATGCTGTGTGGTCTGTTGCAGAGTCTGGGTTCTCCTCTGAGTAGCTTGTCTGCCCTGGTCCTGGTGGTGGGTTGTGTGGGATGTCCATGGGCTGTTGTAGGGCGTCGGTGTCGGGGGGTGTGGTGTTCGTCTCGGGCATCACTGATGGGTTGTCTGTTCAGACCTGCTGGAGGTGTTGTTTGTCCCTCTGCATTGTGAAGGGGAGGTGCATGTTGGCATTGTGTTGGCGCCTTGTTCTTGTCGACATGCAGACTGTGTGACAATGTACATTGTGACTGTTTGGGCGGTGGTGGCTATTTGAGTTGGGACAGTGTCCATTTGGCCTACATGGCTGATGTGGGGTTGTAGGGGTAGATGTGCATCTCACAGTTCCCTGCTCTGTCCAATGTGATTGTTCTGTTTCTGCGCCTGGGTGGACCCAGTTGTGTCCGTTGTTCTGCAGTGTGGGTGTTGCACTTTGTGCCACATTGTCATGGTATGTGCTGTGATTGCTATGTGTGTGTGCTGCAGTGTGCTACGGGGATGGGGGACATGTCCCTGGGTAATTGTGGATGTGCAGTGTGCTACACCTCATTGTGCATGTGTGGCATTGTGCCCATCACCCCCCGTTCCCCCAGTCCCTGTTGGATCCTCACCCTGTTGTTGTTGTGTCAGGTCCTGTCGAGCTGTGTCCGTACTCCCTACTCCTTGCACCCTCTCCACACTGATGACTGTGGCCTGGCTTTCCTTCTGCTACTCCTGTGTCGCTGGACTGCCACCTCCTGTCGCTGTTGCTGCCTTCCTGTTGGCAGCGGGTTTGTGCCTGGTTTAGGTTGTCACGTCCTGGCGGAGCCTCTTGGCCTCCTGGATTGGCCTCCTGGGCTCTGCGACTGCATTCCAGGCGGTCTGCTTGTGGGTCATTTGCTGGTAGTGTTCTGTCGCCTCCGTGGCCTTGGTCTTGTTTTCCTGCGGTCTGCACCCCGTCTTCCTCTCCATTTTCTCCTTGGCCTTCCCCGAGCCAGTTGTCCTTGCTGGTGGTCTGTGGGGGTTGTGGGGTTCGCGTTGTCCTCTGCACAGGGTCAGGGTGCATGGATGTTGCTACGTGCTTTGGCTTGTTTCTGGTGTGTTGTGCCTGTGGTTTTTATGGTGCAATTGCCCGCCAGACGCTTGGGAGTTGCAGGCCTGAGGCTGCTTTTCGCGGCTTTTTGTACCGCGATTGGCCTTATCGCATGATTTCTCGCGTTTCGCATTTTTTGGGCGTGGTGTTGATTTACACGCTGGCATTTGACGCGTTATCTGGTGACTATCGCATGGTACCGCCTTGTTGTGAATTCCACGTTGACACGGGGTTATTTTCCCGTGATAGGCTGCGTTATTGAAAGTAGCGTTACGCTACTCTTGCGGTAGTTATCACACGTTCTTGTGAATATACCCCTTGGTGTTGATGATAATGATGGAGATGGTGATAGTGGTAGTAATGGCAGTGGTGATTGTTATGGTGGTGGAAATAATAATGGTGGTAATGGTGTTGCTGGTAATGGTGGTGGTGGAAATGGTAATGGTAACATGTTGGTGGTTATAGGAATGGTGGTGTGATAATGGTTTTGGTCTTGGTAATGGTGGTGGAGGTAATGGCTTTGGTGTTGCTAATGGTGATTGTAGTAGTGGTGGTAGTGGTGGTGGTGAAGGTAGTAATGGGGGTAGTGGTGGTAGTCCTCATGGTGATAGTAGTGCTGCTAATGGTGATGGTGGAAATGGTGGCAATGATAGTGGTGCTGGTGACAATTGTTGCAGTAATGGTAGTGGTGGTGGTTGTAGTGGTAGTAATGATAGAGATGGACAAGTTACTTACCTTCGGTAACGCCTTATCTGGTAGAGACATGATCTAGCCGCAGATTCCTCACCTTTGAACTTCCAGGCGTCAGGCTGGATCCAGAAGATTTTTCTTAGCAGTACCCCTGCAAGTCGGTAGGTGGCGTTGGTCGACTCCATGTGATGTCGTCAGTGTCGTGTTCGTCATCGTCATGACGTCCCCGACATCAGAACTTTTCACGACTTTCCACACCAGAATTGTGGAGCCATGAAGTGACTGACCATGGTGTATTAAAAAAGAAGCTAGGGCCCTGAAAGGGACCAGGCCTGACACTAAAAACAATTCCGCAGAGCGGGGAGGATGGGTGGGTCGGAAAGGAATCTGCTGCTAGATTATGTCTCTACCAGATAAGGCATTGCCGAAGGTAAGTAACTTGTCCATCTGATAGAGACATCTAGTCACAGATTCCTTACCTTTGAACAGATACCCAGGCAATACCTCCCCGGAGGAGGGACTGCGGAAAAGCTTTAAACCAGGAAATCCTGCAAGACAGAGCATCCAAACAGGCCCTCCCTGCGAACCTGAGAATCCAGGCAATAGTGTCTGGTGAACGTGTGCAGAGAAGCCCACGTGGCCGCTTGGCAGACATCAGCAATAGGAACCCCCGGTTGGAGGGCCGTGGTGGCTGCAGTGCTTTCACCCTGGTGGAATGGGCCCTAAGGCCTTCAAGAGGTTGTTTCTTTGCTAAGGCGTAATTTATTTTGATATAGAGGATAACCCAGCGTAATATGGTCCTCTTTTGGACAGCACGCCCCTTCTTTTCTCCCACGTACCCTATAAAGAGCTGGTCATCCACCCAGAACTCTTTAGTGCGATCAAGGTAGAACAATAACACTCTTTTTGGGTTCACACAGTGGAGACGCTCCTCTTCTTTGGAAGGGTGCGGAGGTGTATAGAAGATGGGCAGAGTAACAGACTGTCCCAGATGGAAGGGAGTTACAACCTTGGGCAAAAAAAGTAGCCCTTGTTTTTAGCACCACTTTGTCTGATAAGACTGTCAAGTAAAGAGGCTTTGATGACAGTGCCTGCAGTTCGCTCACCCTCCTGGAAGAGGTAATTGTCCCCAAAAAGGGCTGTTTTGATAGTGAGCAACCGTAGAGGGCAGTTGTGCAGCGCTCAAACAGTGCGCACATCAAGAAAGTAAGGACCAAGTTAAGGTCCGATTGTGGCATGAGAAAAGGAGAAGGGGAAAACAAGTGGGTTAACCCCTTCAAAAACCTCTGCACCAGAGGGGACTTAAAAAGTGAAGGCTGATCTGGCAACCGAAGAAAAGCCGAGAGGGCCGAAAGGTAGCACTTCAAAGTGCCCAAAGCAGAGCCCTGCTGGGCCAAGGAAAGGTTAAACAGGATAATATCTGCCATAGAAGCAGATAAGGGGTCAACAGACCGTTCTGTACAATATTGACAAAATTTGTTCCATCTGCAGGCGTATAACGATTTCGTGGAGGGACACCTGGCTTCCAGAATAACTTCGCAGACTTCGGAAGGAAGGTGAAAAGCTGTCAACTGTCGCCGCTCAATCTTCACGCAAGGAGGCGGCGAGTGGACAGGTTCAGATGGAAATCCCTCCTCTGCTGCTGCAACAGAAGATCCTCCCGAAGGGGCAGCCTGATCGGAGGATCGATGCTCATAGCCAGAAGCTCGGGATACCCAACTCTTGGTGCCCAATCCAGAGCCACAAGAATGACTTGTGCCCGGCCGCTCCTGATCATCTTCAGTACTCTGGGCAGGAGTGGTTTAGGTGGAAAGGCATACAGAAGGCCTTAACTCCACTCGCGACGAAAAGCTTCGCCGAGGTAGAGCCGCCTTGGAAACTCCAATGTGCAAAACTGCTGACATTGCACGTTCTTTTCGGAGGCAAACAGATCTAACCAAGGCTTTCCCCACCGCTGAAAGAGACCTTTCACCACCTCCGTCTGGATGGAGACGCCACTCGTTATCCGCAAGTCACCTTCAGCTGAGTTCGTATGCTCTGGCTTTCAGAGACCTGGCCAGAGGTTGAAACACCAGGGAAATGCCCTGTTGTTCCAGCCAAGTCCAGAGGCGCAGGGCCTCTTGACTGAGTCCACGACCCCACTCCACCCTGTTTGTTGCAGTACCATATGGCGGTAGTGTTTTCCGTGAACACCTGAACTAGCCTTCCCTTGATGGATGGAAAAAAGGCTTTCAGTGCCAATCGTATCACAAGAAGCTCCAATAGGTTGCTATGGAGCTTGGCTTCTGCTGGAGACCAGAGTCCTCTGATCTCCACCTCCCCCAGTTAGCCGCCCCTTCCCAGAAGAGATGCATCTGTCATTACTGTGAGATGTGGGTGGGGAAGGGAGAGGGATCTGTCTCTGAAACAATTGCGGTTTGTCAGCCACCACTGCAGGTCTTTCGCAGTGCCCTCTGATATCTGAACCAGATCAGTGAGATTTCCTCGATGCTGTGCTCATTGAAACTTCAGACACACAGATGATGGACGGAATGCAGAGCAAATGAAACATTCTCCCCCACTCAATAGATCTAGGTTAAATCCATCGTTCTTTTGCTCACCATGCCACCCCAGGTTAGATCCAGCCATATGCAAATCAGTCTTGACCCTGTGCCTCATGGGAACAGTCCAAACCGAACTGCCAAGCCAGGTCCTCCCTGGACCGGCAACAAGCATCTTGGGACCGGTTTTGGGGCATCACTCTTCATCAGCCAGGCTAGCTTGATTCCAGTGGCACAGTGAGCCCGGGACCCATGTGTTGGCATACCCGGCGCACTTAGGGCGAGAAAACAAAAGACACACAGATGATGGACAGAATGCAGAGAAAATCAAACATTCTCCCCCAGTCAATAGATCTGGGTTAAATCCATCGTTCTTTTGCTCACCATGCCACCCCAGTTTAGACCCAGCCATATGCAAATCAGTCTTGACCATGTGCCTCATTGGAACAGGCCAGACAGAACTGCCAAACTAGGTCCTCCCTGGACTGGAAACAAGCATCCTGGGACCAGTTTCGGGGCATCACGCTTCATCAGCCAGGCTAGCTTGATTCCAGTGGCACAGTGAGCCCGGGACCCACGTCTGGGCATACCCGGCGCACTTGGGGCAAGAAAACAAAAGACACACAGATGATGGACGGAATGCAGAGCAAATCAAACATTCTCCCCCAGTCAATACATCTGGGTTAAATCCATAGTTCTTTTGCTCACCATGCCACCCCATTTTAGAAATAGCCATATGCAAATCAGTCTTGACCCTGTGCCTCATGGGAACAGTCCAGACCCAACTGCCAAGCCAGGTCCCCCCTGAACAGGAAACAAGCATCCTGGGCCCGGTTTCTGGGCATCACTTCTCATCAGCCAGGCTAGCTTGATTCCAGTGTCACAGTGAGCCCGGGACCCACGTCTGGGCACACCCAGCGCACTTAGGGCGAGAAAACAAAAGACACACAGATGATGAACGGAATGCAGAGCAAATCAAACATTCTCCCCCAGTCAATAGAACTGGGTTAAATCCATCATTCTTTTGCTCACCATGCCACCCCAGTTTAGACCCTGCCATATGCAAATCAGTCTTGACCCTGTGCCTCATGGGATCAGTCCAGAATGAACTGCCAAGCCAGGTCCTCCCTGGACTGGAAACAACCATCCTGGGGCTGGTTTCGGGGCACCACCTCTAATAAGCCAGGCTAGCTTGATTCCAGTGGCACAGTGAGCCTGGGACCCACGTCTGGGCATACCCGGCGCACTTGGGGCAAGAAAACAAAAGGCACACAGATGATGGACAGAATGCAGAGCAAATCAAACATTCTCCCCCAGTCATTACATCTGGGTTAAATCCATTGTTCTTTTGCTCATCATGCCACCACAGTTTAGACCCAGCCATATGCAAATAAGTCTTGACCCTGTGCCTCATGGGAACAGTCCAGACCGAACTGCCAAGCCAGGTTTTCCCTGGACCAGAAACAAGCATCCTGGGACCGGTTTCGGGGCATCACCCCTCATCAGCCAGGCTAGCTTGAATCCAGTGGCACAGTGAGCACGGGACCCACGTCTGGGCATACCCGGCAAACTTAAGGTGAGTAAACAAAAGACACACAGATGATGGACGGAATGCATAGCAAATCAAACATTCTCCCCCAGTCAATAGACCAGGGTTAAATCCATTGTTCTTTTGCTCACCATGCCACCCCAGTTTAGACCCTGCCATATGCAAATCAGTCTTGACCCTGTGCCTCATGGGATCAGTCCAGAATGAACTGCCAAGCCAGGTCCTCCCTGGACTGGAAACAACCATCCTGGGGCTGGTTTCGGGGCACCACCTCTAATAAGCCAGGCTAGCTTGATTCCAGTGGCACAGTGAGCCTGGGACCCACGTCTGGGCATACCCGGCGCACTTGGGGCAAGAAAACAAAAGGCACACAGATGATGGACAGAATGCAGAGCAAATCAAACATTCTCCCCCAGTCATTACATCTGGGTTAAATCCATTGTTCTTTTGCTCATCATGCCACCACAGTTTAGACCCAGCCATATGCAAATAAGTCTTGACCCTGTGCCTCATGGGAACAGTCCAGACTGAACTGCCAAGCCAGGTTTTCCCTGGACCAGAAACAAGCATCCTGGGACCGGTTTCGGGGCATCACCCCTCATCAGCCAGGCTAGCTTGAATCCAGTGGCACAGTGAGCACGGGACCCACGTCTGGGCATACCCGGCAAACTTAAGGTGAGTAAACAAAAGACACACAGATGATGGACGGAATGCATAGCAAATCAAACATTCTCCCCCAGTCAATAGACCAGGGTTAAATCCATTGTTCTTTTGCTCACCATGCCACCCCATTTTAGACATAGCCATATGCAAATCAGTTATTGACCCTGTGCCTCATGGGAACAGTCCAGACCGAACTGCCAAGCCAGGTCCTCCCTGGACCGGAAACAAGCATTCTGGGACCGGTTTCGGGGCATCACCCCTCATCAGCCAGGCTAGCTTGATTCCAGTGGCACAGTGAGCCCGGGACCCACATCTGGGCATACCCGGCACCCTTAGGGCGTGAAAACAAAAGACACACAGATGATGGACGTAATGAAGAGCAAATCAAACATTCTCCCACAGTCAATAGATCTGGGTTAAATCCATCATTCTTTTGCTCACCATGCCACCCCAGTTTAGACCCCGCCATATGCAAATCAGTCTTGACTCTGTGCCTCATGGGAACAATCCAGAATGAACTGCCAAGCCAGGTCCTCCCTGGACTGGAAACAAGCATCCTGGGACTGGTTTCGGGGCATCACCCCTAATCAGCCAGGCTAGCTTGATTCCAGTGGCACAGTGAGCCTGGGACCCACGTCTGGGCATACCCGGCGCACTTAGGGCAAGAAAACAAAAGACACACAGATGATGGACAGAAAGCAGAGCAAATCAAACATTCTCCCCGAGTCAATAGATCTGGGTTAAATCCATTGTTCTTTTGCTCACCATGCCACCCCACTTTAGACCCAGCCATATGCAAATCAGTCTTGACCCTGTGCCTCATGGGAACAGTCCAGACCGAACTGCGAAGCCAGGGCCTCCCTGGACCGGAAACAAGCATCCTGGGACAGGTTTCGGGGCATCACCCCTCATCAGCCAGGCTAGCTTAATTCCAGCGGCACTGTGAGCCCGGGACCCACATCTGAGCATACCCGGCGCACTTAGGGTGAGAAAACAAAAGACACACAGATGATGGACGGAATGTAAAGCCAATCGTACAGTCTCTCCCATTCAATAGATCTGGGTTAAATCCATCGTTCTTTTGTTCACCATGCCACCCCAGTTTAGGCCCAGCCATAAGCAAATCAGTCTTGACCCTGTGCCTCAAGGGAACAGTCCAGATCGAACTGCCAAGCCAGGTATTCTCTGGACCAGAAACAAGCATCCTGGGACCGGGTTCGGGGCATCACCCCTCATCAGCCAGGCTAGCTTGATTCTAGTGGCACAGTGAGCCCAGGACCCACGCTGGCGCACTTAGGGCGAGAAAACAAAAGACACACAGATGATGGACGGAATGCAGGTCAGTGGGATTTCCTGGATGCTGTGCCCTTTGGAACTTCAGGTCCCACTGCAGAGCCCGCATGCGCCACCTTGCATGGTCCACCAGCAGGATGCAGGAGGCCATGAGGCCCAACAGCCTCTGAGTCATTCTCACCGAAATCTAGGATAGAGGCTAAAACATCAGTATCATAGCCTGAATATCTCGCCGTTCGGGAGGATAGGTATGAAACTGCACTGTGTCCAGAATTGCCCCAATAAAAAGGAGCATCTGAGAGGGAGTCAGGTGTGACTTCGGCGCGTTGATAGTGAACCTCAGTGAATGCAGAAGGTTTGCCATAGTCTGGAGGTGGGAGACGACTGCTTGGGACGAGCCCGCCTTCAACAACCAGTCGGCGCGAATGGGGCAGACTGGAACCCCTTATCTCCGCAAATGGGCTGCGACCACCGCCATCACCTTTGTGAACACCCGAGGAGCATTGGTGAGGCCAAAGGGGAGCACGGCAAACTGAAAGTGGTTGTGGTCAACCGTAAACTGCAGGTAGCGACGATGGACAGGCAGGACAAGGGTATGAAAATTGGCATCCTGCAAGTCCAGCACTACTATTAAGTCTCCCGGGTCCAGGGCAGACAGGACCTGAGCTTGGGTGAGCATCTTGAACTTCTTTTTGAGGAAGTAATTGAGGGCTCTGAGGTCGAGGATAAGACGAAGGCCTCCATCCTTCTTTGGGACCAGAAAATAGCGGGAATAACAACCACAGTCTATTCCTGGCCCAGGAACCCTCTCTATAGCACCCTTGGCCAAGGGAAGTTTTTACTTCCTCGTGGAGTAAGGCAAGGTGATCCTCCGTCAGCCGATCGTACACTGGAGGCATGGATGGAGGTGTAGTCTCAAAGGAGAGGGAGTACACCCACCTGTCCGAGGTGATGTCTTGCCAGTGTGTAGCTGATGGCGTATTCTGCCACCAACTGGTCGCAAATGATCCTGGGGGATTGGACTAGGAGCGTTTTGCGGCGGAGGAGGGGATCGTGGCTTGGCTCGACTTCTGGCCTCCCGACCCTTGGGGCCGGGATGAACCGCATCCACGGCCCAGCAGAGGTTGCTGAACTTGCAGGGCCCTCTGGTCAGAATAGGGTTGGCGCGGTTGGTAGCCCCTTCCGTAGCCATGAAAGGAGCGAAAAGCAGACAATGGCCGGGATGTAGTGGTGAGGCCCAAAGACTTGGCCTTAGCCGCGAGTCCTTGAAATGATCAAGTGCGGCATCTGCTTTGTCTCCGAAGAGACGGGAGCCATCAAAGGGCATGTCCATAAGATTAGCTTGGACATCCCCCGAAAAACCAGATATTCTCAGCCAGGCGTGGCGACGTACGGTCACCGTCCTGGAAATCGCTCTGCCCAGCGAGTCTGTCGTGTCCAAGCCACATTGGATGGCGAACTTCAATGCATCTTTCCCATCTGAAATGGCTTGGAAGAGTAGAATCCAGTCCTCCTCTGAGACTCAGGGCAGCACCTGAGCAACCATGTCCCAAATCGAATGGGAATAATGGCCCAAAAGGCATGCGGTGTTCTCCGACCGCAATGCTAGACTGGCAGAAGAGAAAATTTTCTTCCCAAAGCTTTCCAGTCTCTTGGATTCCCTGTCCGGGGGTGCAGAAGGGAAGGCACCACAGGAAGTGGAAGCTTGAAGCAGGGTGGGGTGGGCGGTGAGATAAACTGGGTCACCCTGTGCAGGGCGATGGTGGCGGGCAATCGTTCTATTCACAGGAGCCCCTGTGTTGGGCTTGGACCAGGTGCCCAGAAGAACATCCATCAAGGCCTCATTGAAAGGCAGCAAGGGTTCCAAGCTGGAGACACCAGGCTGCAGGGCCTCAGTCAAGACATTAGTCTTGACTGCCACCTTAGGGAGCTGCAGGTCCTAGACCTCCGCAACCTTGCGCACCACAATAGCGAATGATGCCCCCTCCTCCATAGCCAGGTTAGGGGGAGACAGCATGCCAGAATCCGGGGAGGAGTCCAGGCCACTGGCATCACCCAGTTCCTCATACCAGTCCATGTCTTGAGGTTGCAGGATTTCTAAGGGGTCCTGCTCCCCCTCCTAATCCTCCTCATCGATTCCTAACCATTCAGAATAGGGCAGGTTGAACGGCATGGAGCTGAATGGCTCCGTCGGCACCGGTCTCAGCATCGGTGGATGTCCTACTGGCTCTGTGTCATCAGGAATGAGGATTGAGGAGGTGCCGCCAATACCCAGGACCTCGGCGGAGGACACAGCCCCAGGGAAGGTCACTGTGGAGGTGCGACCAGCGCCGGTCCAGACCCGGGAGTGGGTCTAGTAGGAGGCCGTGGCACCGGAGCCGAAGGCACAAACCCATGGGGACTCCCACGTCATCTGATCCTGCGGGGCTCGAGGGCACGCCAGCAGGGTCAGGCCACCCAAATATGGCGTGCATGGCATCATAAAACTCTTTAAGTTGGGCGGGGGACTGTGTGTTGTGAGGTTGGGGGGTGCTTGGTCACTCCCTTCTCCTATAGGTGCCCTTGGTTCATTTGGAAAAAAAGAAAATATTTCGGGTGGGCGTTATCCCATTGGGGCGGGTGGTCAATTTTCTTTCACTGTGATATGTTGAGCTGTCAGGCATTGGATCCTGCTTTATGGGCGCTTATGGGCCACATTGGTTATTGCTCCTCCCATTAGTTAGTGGTTCTGGGGATTATTAGTTAGGGTGACATATGCTTCCTGGGATGAAGTGTGGGGACGGGTGATGTTGGGGGGTGGGCAGTTTATGTGAATGTTTTGTTCTGCTGGTCTTTCTTTGCAATAGGTTTACTGCAGCACCTCGGCACATAACAACGACTGATGTACATCGAAACGGCACCAAGGGTCCCACGGACCATTTGCCCATCCCTGCTGGGTGGGGGCTGGCTTGGCTACTCCACTTGGGTCATGGCTGTCCCCACAGTAACACTTCTCTCCTGGAATGTGAACGGCCTTCTGGATCGCATCAAGCGCTCTGCGGCTCTGCGATACATTAAGCGCCACAGGCCAGCGGTTGTTCTCCTGCAGGAGACCCATCTCTTAGGAACGAACTGCCCCTTCTTAGACCGGTTTGATTATGACAGGGTGTTCAATTCACATTTTAGGAGTTGCAATTTCGCTACATAAAACATTTCCCCTAGCTGTTACAGCTCAGCATACCAATGCACAGGGCTGCTATGTGGGCGTTGAGGGACAATTAGAAGCACAGCACTACATCCTTATCTCCAGTTATATCCCGCCACCCCTGTTAGAGCCTTCTCTGCAGTCTTTGAGAACCTTTATTTTGACTCTCTCACAGGGCGCAACAGTAATCGGGGGAGACTTCAGTGCACCTCCAGAACTGGTCTTGGACGTCTCCTCCGCCCCCTCCCCAGCTAGGTGCTCCCGAGCAGTGCGCTTAACCTCCTGGGCTGACTCACTGGGCTTATGAGATGTCTGGCGCTCCTGGCATCCTTTCCACAGGGCTTATACCCATCAGTCTTCTGCACATGCCGTGAAGTCCTGTATCGACCTGCTGTGGTCACCAGCT
This sequence comes from Calotriton arnoldi, assembly GCA_963921515.1. NCBI lineage: Eukaryota > Metazoa > Chordata > Amphibia > Caudata > Salamandridae > Calotriton > Calotriton arnoldi. Next base: position 393,100 of record CAWUFW010006403.1, on the reverse strand, counting down.
GCAGATCTCCTCTCAGTACAGTCGATGCACATACTTCTGTGTGGCATTTCAGACCACGTCCCATTGCTGCTGTCATGGGGATCCCACAATACTGTTTTGCGACCGATTTGGAGATTTAGTGCTTGGTATTTGCAGAGCCCCGATTGTGAGACCTTTATTGAGGAGGAATTGCAATAGTTCTTTGAGTTGAAGGTTGGCTCAGTGTCGTCAGAAGCGATACTGTGGGAGCCTAACAATCTTAAGGGTTATGTTCATAGTCGAGGTGCTGCGCGTGGCGCGTCTAACTAATCTGGAGACTTAGGTATTGCATATTACAGCGGCTCTCAGCCACCGAGAAACCAAGCAGTCTCGTCGCCTCCTGGCCAATGCCCGCGCCGAACTGCGGCAGGTTTCTTTAGAGGAGGCGCAGCAGTGCTGGAGAGCCTCTACTCAGAGCATATTATCCTATGGAGACAAGTCTGGTAAGCTATTGTATTGGCTGGCTATCCGCTGTATTTCCGACCACGTGGTTCCGGTAATTCGTGACTCCCAAGGGTGTCTCAAGGAGGAACTTCCCGCCATCGTCCAAACCTTTGCTGATTTTTGCAAAGGGTGATACTCTAGATGTCCCCCGCCGCTGGGGGAGGTGGCTAACCCCCTCCTGGAGACCATACCACTGCCGACTATACCAACTGCCTTGGCCCAGGAGCTTGACTAGGCCTTGACACTTGAGGAAGTTGGTGCTGCGATATCGGGGTTGCAGGCTGGGAAGACAGCTGGCCCAGATGGGTACCGTACTGAATACTACAAGCGCTTTCACAAGATCCTCTGTCCCCACCTCTTGAATCTCTACATGGCCACCTTGCAGCAAGGGTCCTTTCTGCCAGAATTGGTCTGTGCCATCATCGTTGTCTCTCCCACAAAAGGCCTCCTGAGGGATCTATGTTCCACCTATCGACCAGTTTCCTTGATTAATACTGATATTAAAATCTATGCCAAAGTGTTGGCTGAGCGGTTTGATCGGGCCTTGCCTCATCTTCTGCTTTAGGACCAATGTGGATTTATGCCGGGGCCTTAGCACCTGCCATTGTATGTGGAGAGTCCACGTAGCGCTGGCCCGGGCATCATAGCTTGATGGCACCCTGGCCCTCTTATTAGTCGACTTCACGAAGGCATTCAACCCAGTGTCATGGGCCTTTCTTGATGGAGTTCTTTGCCGGGACGGGGTGGGGGAGGAGTTCCACCAGATGGTTCGGCTCCTCTATCATTCCCAGGCCGCCCAGGTTCAAGTGAATGGAGTCCTATCCCCAACCTTTTAAATTGAGCGGTGTATGCGCCAGAGGTGCCCTCTGTCCCCGCTGTTGTTTGCACTGGCGATAGAACCTCTGGCACAGCTAAGATGCTGTGACGCTCAGATCTCGGGGTGGCGATGGGGGACTGGTTTTGAGGACAGTGTGGCACTCTACACTGATAATATGCTGCTGTTCCTGAGGGATCCGCAAAAGACTGGGCCCCGCTGCCTAACACTTCTTTGATTGTATGGTGAGGCGTCTGGGCTCCAGGTCAATGAGGGCAAGTCCTGCTTGGTGGAGGTGAAGGGGGACGCTCTGGGGTGCATTTGGTGCCTCAACATTCCTGTCCGACACAATTCTTTTAAGTACTTAGGGGTGCACGTGTCTCCGATGCCGGACCTCGCTTGGGCCCTCAACTTTTGGGTATTGGATCGTCGGCTGGAGCGGGATCTTAGCCAATGGGCTAAGCTGCCACTTAATCCTATGGAATGCACAACTCTGTTCAAAATGGTATGCCTTCTGCGATATCTGTACATACTGGGCAATTACCCCTATCGCATTCCCCACAAGTGGTTTCACTCCGTGACCGCTAAAATGACTAACTTTGTATGGGCGGGGGTCGGCACAAGATGGCATTCCATTTGTTGCGGAAGTCTCCCTTTGATGGAGGCCTGGGCTTATCGGACCTGTACCTGTACTACCTTGCATTGCACATGGTATCGATCAATGATTGGTTCACTTGGGGGTGGGACGACCTGGCTTATCAGCTGGAAGTATGCTCCTTGGGCTTTGATGGGGCGCTTGATCTTCTCTATGGGGCACAACTGCCAACGACGCTACCTTCGTGTACATTGGTTTCCCTTGACTGCTGGAGGGCAGCTCTTCGTCTCACGGGTTGGGATCATCGTCAGACTGGGATGACCCCCCTCTGTGGCATGGGATATGGCTTGGTCGGCTGGCGACATTAGAAGGTTTCCGGCCTTGGGATCGCATCGGGATTACCTACCTAGGAGATGTTTTTCAGGGAGGAGCTATTGTGACATTCCAAGACTTAAAAGCCAACTACTCACTATCGAACTCACAGGTCTTTCAATATCTTCAGTTGCGGCACGCCCTGTTGACTCAAGAGCTCCCGGACGAAGCTCTCCCAGAATATAGTCCATTAGAGGCAAAGATCTTTTTGGGGAGACTGGGCAAAGGGGCCACATCAGCGATTTATCGTTCCCTAGTCATTCACGCTCCAGATGGTCTCAGGAGGGCCAGACAGATGTGGGAGTTCTGGGTGGGGGACCCGGACGAGGATGACTGGAGGGAGGCCTGGATGGCGCCCAGGGAACTGGTTGTCTCGGCCCTGCTACGAATGGTGCAATTCAACTACTTACACGCCACATATCTTACCCTGAGATGCCTGCAGCATGTGGCTAAGATGCACAGGTGGTGTGTGCATGCTGCGCACTCCCCGCAGCTGATTTCTTCCATGTTGCCTGGGAATTGGGTGGAGGTGGGTCATACATTGTCTGCTGTCTTAACTCACCCCCTGGCAATTGACGGCCCATATTGCACTATTAGGGCTGATGGAGGAATTGGGGGGCCCAAGGACGGAGTGTGACTTCTTAGGGACAGCATGTTTGGTTGCCAAACGAGATGTGGCCAGTGTCTGGAAGCAAAAACAACAGCAGACTGTTAGAGGTTGGCGTGCAGGAGTGGACTGGTGCGCGCACCAGGAGAAGCCAATTTTTGAGGCCTGTGGTTGCCCGCAAAAGCATGTCCGGAAATGGAGAAAATGGAGGGACTACTATGGCATATCCATCTGATGTGGTGCTGTCACTTCAGTTTGGGGTTGGAGCAGGTTACGGTGCCGTACTTGTATGTGAATTGAATGTTGTACTATGCTATGCCATGTTTTGCCGCAAAACTCTTAATAAAGTTGGTTATAATTAAAAAAATATCATGCTACAAGAATATTTTAGCAACAATATCATCGACCAAAATATTGACTTGATAAGTATATGGTGTAAGCATAGATTTACTATTCTAAATTCCTCATCTATGTACCTTGGCGATATGTATATTGTCAAAGTGTGTAGATGTGGAGTTAAGAGTAGTAATCCTGTACTTATAGATATAAACTTACCTCCATGATAGTTTGGTTGTGAATACTATTGCTATGATATTCTTTTAGTATGATATTTCTGTTTAGATGGTCTGGCATACAACCCTTAATGTATTCTTCTGGCCTTTACCCTCACTCTTTCTTTTATCTTTCATGATTTGCTAAAATGCCCTTGTTCACACATATGTTTCGAATCTTATTAACGGTAGGAATATTTCTCAAACTTGTACACTATTGCTAATTGCCACAATTACTAAACTTTTTTCACCTCCTCTTTTTAGCCTGTTGCTATTGCTCACCTTCTCTGCTTTGTTTTCTTTGTGCCCTTACTACTTGTTTGCTTTACCATTCACAGAGCCATCTTACTGTCTATAACATTTGAACACTTTTAAGACTGTGCTATAATTATATTTTGATTAAAGATGGGTGAGAGTGAAAAACAGGAATGTTCCTCACTGTGAGGTTCTGGGTTACATCAAATAGACCACAAAAGCAAAGCTTGAGTTGTCTATGATGTACTCAGAATCCTGAGGTAAAAAAATACTCCCTTTATTCACAATTAACCATTTGCAGTTTTATGTTGCATTTGGACTCCAAAGCCATTGACACTTGTGAGCACGCAATTCAAACTATAGTAATTTAAATACTAAATAATCATGGACGGAAGGAAGTAGGCACCACCTACAAGACTGAGAATTGTTGCTTCACAAAGGTGAAAAGCAAGCTTTGGTTCTCACAGATGTAGCATAATTTCATTCAATAGCAGCATTTTGAGAAACATTTTCTGGACAGTGGATGGCTATGGGACTCGTATATAACATCCTGACTTACAAACCCAGGTCTCTTTACACCCACTACCTTTCTAGGACCTTTTTTGCTAAATTTGATCTCAGAAAGTCTGATTATAAGTGTTATACTCAAAATCAAAAGTGGTACTCATTCATACTTTTACACAGCCCATGGATGCATGATTAAAGTAAGCGCCAAAACTAATTTAATTTTCTTTTAATAGAGTTCTTCCAATTTCTTCACTTTGTACATGAACACACCATTGGCCTCCTCTTGTATATTCTTCATAGTTCGAACTGCATTCACCTAAACTAAGTAGTTGTGCACTAAACAAAATAGCAAAAGGAGACTTACCTTCCCCCCAAAGGGCAAATACATAATGGGTATGTACTGCCCCAATACATGATAGAGTGTAGACTCACTAAAATTGTGCCCTAGGAACAGGGTGCTGACTTCCCACAAAATGGTGGTGTTGGGGTGTGGCATTCACACCACAAAATGTTGTTGTCATTGTTGGTAAATGTTACTCCAGAAAACATGGTGAACTGAAGGAGGGATATGGTCCAAAAGGGTTGTGATGAATAATTGTTGATTGTCCAAAAGGGGTTTTCTCAGTCAATATGGAATAAAATGCATGGAATCACTTAAACAGTAAGAGAGTAGCTAGAGTGTGGCCACTTGCCATTTTTGAAATTCATGGATTATGTAATTTTCTTCAACTTCCACTGGAAGTCCCATCACACTTATCAATCAACCCATTGATGGTATTTTCTTAAATTGAAAGCTTTGCACATAGATTTTACATTAATCAGCAACATGGAAATGTATTTATGGTGATATTCACGTTAAGTTAACCATAGTTAATGTAGACCTCAATTCAAAATGGTGAATGTTCGGATGCCATGTTTCCTGCTTGTCTTGTATTTTTTCTCTCTCTCGGTACAGGGCAAAGCTGTACCAGCCCACAATAATTGGACTATATCTCTTGTTTCAGTTTTCATGTGAATGTTCATCTTTGTATGTTCCTCGGAAAGTGAAATAATGAGCGATCATCTGGGAATGAGAACATTCTTGCCGAATAGTATCAGCTCACTGTAGATATCAAGCTGAAGGACGTGCAGCAGAGCCTCTATTGTGTGTTAATGATGGGAAAGAACTGAGTTTACCGTATCAAACTGCACTTTATCCTGATTGTCTCCCTTCATGGGAATTGTGTGGAAGTGTATCACTGTCAACAAGGAGTATATTTAAACTAATGAAATGTATAGTTCATTAGCAGATACCGTCCTTGCTCCCTTTAGAAATTATGTTTTTTTCTCTCACCTAAAAAAAGAGTAAGACTTCTGGGAAAATCTTTTTTCCACTTGTTTAACTGCATCTTTATTTGATTAATTTGATCCTGTCTTAAGAGACTTTCCATGCTGACGTATTATGCCTGACTCCCCCCACTTTCCTGACTTTCCTAGGTTGGTTAAGTAGAAAATTTCCCTTCATGGGAACTGAGCCTGCTCTGATTTACTTCACGACAACTTTAAAATAGTTTGTCTTTGCATTTATGATTTTTAATTGTTTTGAATCATATTCAATAATGCATTCATGCATTGACTACAGATTTATATTACATTTATGATATCAATTTGTGATTTTCCTAATATGCTAATAAATCTTCATGGTTTGTAAATCTAACTCCCTCAATTATGTTTGTGGGGCGAAATGTGCTTCACGGTATTGGAATGTATTGTTTTGTTGGTCCAGCCTCATGAACTAAAGGCACATCCTCTTGAGTGCAGCCTGTACTTGAGTTCACACCAGAAATTTGCATGGTGCAAAGTGCTACAAAAAAAAAACTGGTAGCAGAGGATGGTTGTCTACCGAGGCTTAGGGAGTCTGAATTTGCCCCGCAGTTAAAATCTGCTCCACCCAGTCTTTAGTCTTGGGTTTTTGTGGTTCATTTTGGAGTACTGATGGTGTTCGAGCATTCCTAAAATGGCTGCAGTGTCCTAGGAGATTGAGTTTAGGTAGGGCTATGCATCTTTGATTGTGCTTTGTCAAGAGCTACAGTGTTTGTGGGAATTTTGATGAGTAAGTGTGTTTGTGGTGTGGTGTCAATTGGATCCAGGAGTGCTCTGTGTTGAACTTGAAGATTTAAATGCCTTTTCATGTATATTGCTTGTTCTTATGAAGATAAACACGCGTGCTGCTAAGAGTTGAAGTCTGGCTAACAAATTCATCGTAATCCAAGATCCCAGGATAGATATTGAGTTATATTAAGGTTTTGACTTGTCTGTTAAGGTTGAGGGGTTGGACCGTGATGAACTATTGGCCGCACCAAAATAGGGACTTCTAAACTTCTATTGTGAGGGTGTATTATCTGATTTTGGTGATTGGTTGATTATTAGTGCACGGAAGTAGACCACACTAGTTAGGGTAATTTACCGCTTGTCGATAATTCACTTTGTATTTATGATAGCTCCAGGAAGGCGTTATTCCCTGTTTCCCTTGAAGTGATTGCTTACTTTGGGTTCCCTTTAGTGGAACAGACAAGAGTTGTTGTTTAGTTTTGATTTTCAATATTTTGCTCATGCAAAGCTGATTGCAGTTGAATGAGAGCTGCTGTGAGGTGCTGCAAGTTATGCTATAGGGTGCTGCACTGGTGTGTTGGTCGCTATATTATTGGGTGTCATGCTGTTAGAGGTTGGTTCTGTTGTGTCATGCTAGAGTTGGATGCTGGTGTTGCTCAATGTCGCAATGTGATTTTCTGGGAATTGACAGTTATTTCAATTAACGTTTACTGATTTTGTGTTACATTGCATACAGATTAAAGATTTAATTTTTCAAGAAATTGAAAGCTTTGCTTAGAATACTCATCTTTGAAGGTGAGGAGGACCCTCTGGAGGACACACCCATGTATATACATGACAACCATGTGTATCCGGGTCAGACAATGGAATAAGATCACAACAAATGAAAGGTCCTTCCAATTTTTCCAAAATTGTTATTTTATTTTGATGAGAGTAAATGAAAAGTTAAGATGAGTGTTGTATGATATCAAACCCCCACCAAAAACTGCTGAATATGAGCCTTTGAATATATGGAAACATGCCACGCATGCAAAAGATAAGGAGAAATATCAGACCCAAGTGAGAAACAAGATCCTTAGTTGGATGGAGATGAAGTGGGATGCAGAACATCAGGAATCGAGGAAATGTGTGATTGGTAGCGTAGGGATACACCCTGCGATAGCAAGGGTAAAGGCATTATCAAAGAAATCACAAGAGGGTTGTGGGAATGAAGAGAAGAGATATGAGAGTGACAGTGACTCAAGTGATTACTTTTTTGGATGATTTGTTGACCCCTCAACCACCTCCGTGTAAATCTGACCCTCAAACTGGAGGAAACAAACAGCCTATAGATGCAAGTGTGGGTGCGCCCATTGATCAGCGTCTCTCCGAAAGAGGTTTACCCCTTATTGTTCCAGATCCATTATTGAGAGCCAGAAGTACTACTGTTATTACTGCCCCAGGCAAATCCACAATTACTGCAGCCCCTGGTACAACAGGTATTGGTACTAGTCTTGTCAAAGAGGTCGAGGAAAGTCAAGAGTCACATACCCCAGAGAGGGGGTGGGCCTTCAAGGGGACTGGATGTTTTGAGATTAAAAGCAGAATTTGAGGAACTTATCAAAGGAAATCTTGAGTTGGGATTATTAGATGGTTACAACAAAGAGGAACTTTTGTTTTTGAGTAAGGAAGCTGCTAGATGTACCTGCGAAACTCATGAAAAATTGGAAAGGTTAGCTACATACACCTGGTATTAAATTACATGTGGAGGAGTTAGTTGGTAGCATTCAGGAGCGGAGTGACAGTCAAACGATCAGGAACCGGTGGTCTAAAAGAGAAAGGAAACAAAATAAGAAAGATAATACTGGAGGGCTAGATTGGGAGACTAGTAAAGGCAAAATGGAGGTCAAGGATTACACACGGAGAAAGGTGCATGTATATGGATATGCGCAAGTATCTTATAGTCGTGGTGCTCTTTTCACATTTACAAACCAATTTCCAAAACTACAAGAAAATTCAGACCTATTATACCAAAGTTGTGAGGTTTGTGAAGATTTCAAAGGTGTGTTGGGAGGGTTTGAATACTTAGTTCGATATTGTGACCCTTAACAATCTGTGGGCAGAGTGCAAGGTAGCAGTACAGTGGCCGACTGATGAGCTGCCGAAGGATGCTCAAACTCATGTGCCTTTTCCTGTTGTTATGGAAAAGTACAACCAGGTGGTTGTCTTTTTGAAAACCAAGGTTCCACAGAAAGAGATTAATTGGTTGAAAATATCTAAAACTACCCCAAAGTCTGAAGAGTCTGTGCATGTTTATTTTGAGTGGCTCATGCAGGTTTTCAGACAGCATAGTGACGTTGAAAATCCAGCGAGAGGAAATCTTTGTAATTTTGTGTCTCAGTTTGCTCTTAGTTTGCGCCCGGAGATTAGCTCTCATATTCAGCAGAATGTCATCTATTGGCAGTCAAAGCCCCTTTGCAGAGTATTGCATTGATGATTTGGAAGTGAGGCAGAAGAAAAATAAGTAAAAACTCAAGTTAGCACAAACAAAATTGGCCGAGAAAGGATTTCAGAATGGCTTGTATGTAGCATATTTGGATTATAGTTCTGGTGGTGGGACAGAAATGCAGGTAGTTGGCTATCAAGTCAGTGGCCAGATGATGCAGAATGGGAACTTCCTCCCTCTGGGTAGGTGATGAGGAATGCCTGTTGATCAGAATTCAGGGATAGATATATTCATGTTAAAAAAGACTACTCAATGTTTATTGTAATAAAGTGGGGCAGTGGAAATGCAAATGTAGTCTGAACCCAAAATGATGTTCAGATGCCAAACATGAATGCAATGCCAATGCAAAATATGCAAGTGCAAATATCCTGTAATGCTATTGTGCCTCAAGCCCCAATGATGCAGCAAAATATGTAAAATATTTACACCGGAGGTTTAAAACAAATCAGAACCCGAAGGTACAGCAAAACCCCTTTATGTGCTGTGAAGGTTTCCAACAGTTTCTAGTTTTCGTCTGTCTTGGAGATCAAGGCTCTGATCAATCACAATGATGGTGCCGGGGAGAGGAGGAAGATTGTGAGCTTTGCGCAGTCTTAGAGGTAGACCAGAGTGGGCCATATATAGATGGAGAGGTAAATGGCCATCCTGTATCATTTTTAATTGATACCGGAGCTACCCGTTCTACTGTTAGAACTGTAGAGGTCTCAAACCCACCCCTCCTGGTAAAACAAGTCCAAGTTGTAGATATTTTCGATAACTAGATAAAGAACCCAGTTTCAGCTAAAGTCCCTGTGATAACAAGGCCTCAGGAAGAAGATTACCAATTTGTAATATGCGATTTAAGTCCAGTCAATCTATTAGGCAGGTATTAATTCTGCAAACTTAATTGTGTGATCTATTTCTCACCGGATGGTATTGAGCTTCAGATAGAACAATGCTTGGTGGCCCTTGGAACTTGACCCACCCCACACGCTGACAGACCAAGCCTGCAACCTCGGCATCATCCTGGACAGCAAGCTATCCCTGAAGAAACAAGTCAAAGCAGTTTCATCCGCCTGCTTCCACACCCTTTGCATGCTCCGCAAGATCTTCAGGTGGCTTCCAGTCAACACCAGGCGGACCGTTATGCAGGCCCTCATCTCCAGCAGGTTGGACTATGGCCCCTTTCCTGTTTTACCCACCCCAGCAGTATGGAAGTGCTCAGCGGTGCAGAGAGGGCCCTCTCTGTGGGTGCTCCCAAGTCCTGATCCTGTTCGGCAAAGTCCGGCTGCTCAGGGTACACCGGCAGGGGCAGACTCTCTCCTTCGAGCAGCGCTGCAGTTCATTCCAGTGATTGGAGCTGGTAATGCTCGGCAAACACGAGGTAAGCCACTCTTCCCCTCAAGGGTGGGGGGGATTCGATATTTCAGCTCCTGACTGGAGCCCAGCAAGGGTGCGACATCTTCTGCGGCATTTTGCGATCCTCGTGTAATCAGTCAGGTGCTGGTCTCAGTGTGCGAGCTTGACCCACTGGTCGCAGCCGCAATCTTTCCATCTGTGAAAAGACCTGAACTCTTGGTCAAAGTGGTACCGGAAGCTCCTCCTGACGCACAGAGTTGCTGCTGTATTGCAGTCTTGCATAGACTCTTCTGGTGCAATTGCCCTTGCCACGGCGGCCCCTTGGATACGGGGTCGCCAATAAAGGTGGACACCAGTCTCAATGCTCCTATCCCAATAAGTTCAACGGTGGTCCCCTCTGGCAGTGTGGGCCCAAGGGCTTCCCACACAGTGCTCCTTACATAGCTCAGATCACAGCAGCCCGCTACTGGCATATGTCTGTTGCCGGCCCGTTCCGTGGGCAATGACCTGATCGGTGTAGAGCCGTTCTCCTCACTCCTCGGTCAGGGAGTCCACTCTTTAGGGCTCCCCACTGGACCTCACTCCCTCCAACGCTCTCTTTTTCCTCACAGGACACACTGGGCTTGGCAAGCACGCAGGAACTGGTGCTCCAGCAGAAGTGGTCTTGATTTCCCTGGGTGATGTCCCTTCACCCAGCAGGGAAACTAGCAGGCCTTGGCCCCAGTCCTGGTCACAGGTAGAAGTCCTGCAGAGCTTCCCCTTCTCACACAGCCTGTCTGGGTGCTTAGCAAATGACACATTTTTGGGCCTCAACCTCCTCTTCTTAATTCCTTTTCCAGACACCAAATTTGATTTAGGGCCTGAGTCTTTGAAGTTTTAATGTTGGGGTTCTGCTTAATTTGAAGTGTACATTTCTCCTTTTTCTCTTTCCTGTTGAAAGGCTGTTTGTCACAGCAGACAAGACTCCGAACTGAAGCTGATTGTCCCACAACACAGTTCATGAGAGTGACCATAGTTCACACCTAGATGTCAGCCACAGTGATATGTGCATCAAAAGGTTAATCCTGGGCTCCCAGCTCTACTCTTTATGATTCCCTTATCAGCCTCATCTCCTTTCCTGAGATGTATCCAATTCCCTTCTTTGTGATCTATCCCTGAATCAAACAGCAACCTTTTGAAGTGTAAAGGGAGAGTCTCTTCATCCCTTCCTCGAGTTTGTGTCCCACCCAGCTCACAGGAATGCAGCAATACACAAATCTGTCTAGGGGATCCCTCTACTTCTCATGTCTTCGCCAGGCAGGACTGGGATTCGCAAATTGGAACTTAGAGTACTCCATGTAATGTACCAATGCAGGCAGACGTGCACTCAGTGTAGATTCACTGTACACTTTCTCTCCAGTACTGTCACCTTCTATTGTGCTTTTTATCACAAGACCTTACCTTTATGGCATCCTGGCCCTTTCTGGTCCCCCCAGTCTTGGCCCATCTGACCCTGTTCCTTTCTGGTCCTCTTGGTCCTGGTCACCTTTCCCTGGTTCTCCTCACCATGAACCTCTTAGCTCTGTTACCCAGCATCTGGCCTCTCCTGTCCTAGTTTTCTTAGTCTTTGTCCTCCTAGTTTGAGTTGTCCTGGTCCGCTTGGATTTGTTCCTTGTCCTCTTAGTCCTACTGGTACTGCAGCCTTTGAGCCTGACCCTCTTGATCAAGGTTCTCCTTGCTTGGGTCCTCCTGGGCCTCTTGGCCACCACTATTCAGTCCCCTTGGTCTTCCAGATTTGGGTTTTCCTGCGTACATCTGATCCTTCTCACCCTGGTCATGCTTCCTGTAATTATTGTTCTGCCCAACTTGGTAAACCGAGCCCTGGTCCCCTAGGTCCTAATCTTCATGACCATCTTTGCCCTGTTTCCTGTCCTATGGCCATGTTCTATTTAGTTCACCTAGTCCTCCCTGCTCTGTTCTTCTGGGTGCCCTGGCCTTCCTAGTCCCTGTCCTGCTTATCCTGGTCTCCTGGTCCTACTGCCTATTGCCCTCCAGGTCTTGCTCTTCATAGTCCTCTTCAGTCTGGTCCTGAGCCTCCTGGCCCTAGTCATCCTACTCCTTGTCCTCGTGGTTCTTCAATAAATTGTCCTGCCTCACCACAGATCAACATAAACATTCCTTGTTCTGATGTTCCTTTACCTCCAGTTCAGGCTAGCCTAAGAACTTCTTGGCCCTGTAAGACTTGGTCCTGGTCTGTGTGGTAGCCATTCCCATGTGCCCCTGCCCTTAGTCCTTTTAATCCTGTGTTTCCTGTTGCACAGGCTTCCGGTCCTGGAACTGTTAAAAGCAAAACGACAATCGTGAACATTACCTGCGCCATCTTGTCTGGTGGAATTCTATGTGCACATAAGTTGCAGTCATTTTAATCTATCACAGCCATTTTGTACTCTGTTGGTCACCTTTGTTTCACCCTGCCCTTACTAGCATCCCTCTGACCCTCTGACCGACCTGGTACGTGTGCTGGGGGCTATAAACTCTATTTGCCGCAACAAACCTCAGCGCCACTTGCTGCCACAAACTCGTTTTTCCTCTCATCTCTGTTTTCAGGCACACCTTTGGACACTCTACCCCTCACTGCACCTAGTTACACAAACAGGTTCCAAACACCAAAAAGACTCTTGCAACATGATTTATTGCACTGCAAACAGCAAGACTTGTTGTTACCAACAATGGGACCTGTTTTTATCAACAGAACGGACTCTTAGATCTGGCCGGTCTCACATGTTTTAGACCCTGAAGCAAGGTCCAGCTGCAAGATAGGATTGTCTGTTTGACCTGGGTGGGAAGAGAATTACTGTTGGGCTTGTGTGACAACCTGCCCGGGGCGGGGACCCCAAGCTTGTGTAACCATGTTGATGAAACCAATGCATTGTGTCAAACCTGTATAAAAGGAAGAGCCAAAGGAGTTATCAGCAGAACACCTCCCTCAGACATCCCGGTGTCTGCAGTTGACGTGATCTCCTCATGAGAAATAAACCTTTTTCTTGTCTTCCAGTTTCCAGCGCTTGCCTCATTATTTTGATAGCGAACCCAAAGTGAATTAGAGGTGGAACCCTGCACCGGGCAGCATTGAGGGTCTTAGAAGACTCGCTGCCTTTCACAAATTGGCGCCCAAACGTGGGGGCCCATCAGCGACGCATGGGTCCGGTAGAGAGGTCCTAACGATGGAGTGAACGACTAAACGATTGGGGTATACCTGCATGAGAAGACCCTTGTCTGGCTGCCGATCGACTGAACTTCACCGGTTCCGAACGGACCTCTCTCGAGTGACCTGCGGTCCTGACTGGGACCTTAGAGGAATGCCGCATTGATTGTTGGAGTGAGAGGACAACCAGGCGCTGGAAGGGGAAGATGAAGAACCGTCCATACGGTCCGGGTAAGGTCGTGAAAAAATGACTTAAATTGATTGATTGATTGAATAGTTTGATTGAAATACTAGTATTCCTTTTTTGATATTGAGTTATTTGCGACATTTCCCTGCTTGCAAACAACGAAGAATAGGAATATTCTCTCTCTTTGCAGGCAGCGAAGGACAGGTAGTGCAGACTTTTTGTCTAAATTGATTGATTGAGATATTCATTTTTGACCGATAAATACGTCATGCCTGTTTTCTCTAGATTGTTTGATTGTATTTGTTTTGGACCAGACCGTTCGTTAGAGGTCAGTCAGCCGGCACCGCCGGAAGGCACCCCTAACAAGGACATGTACGTAAAGTATGGATTAGCCACCGTAGCTTATAGCAAACTATGGCATAAATACACTAGGAAGGACCGGGTAAATCAGTGGCCACTGACGGGTTCTTTCGATCCCGCTAAAATAGAAACGTTAGAATTAGCTCTCCACAAAAAGAAAACTAGACCAGCCATGTTTGACAGTTTTGGTTTATGGCGAAAAGAGGCAGCTCAAAGAAAGAAAAGGGACGAAGCTAGACAAGATAAAGAAACGCGAAAATCAGCTTACCAAGCCTGTAAAAGATTAGAAGAAAAACTAAAAGAAAAGGAAATCGATAAAAAGGAACAGGAATCAAAAATATCAGGTCAATGCCCTGTTAGAACGCCCTCGACTCTTTACCCCAAGTTACCAGCAAAACAAAGGGTAGATGATGATTTATTGTTAGGTCCCCCAATCATATACATGCCACCCCCTTACGCCCCTACTCATCCCGTAGTACAACGCCAGGACCACCAAAGAATAGCCGGAGATGGCACGATCGCCTCAGTCTCCACCGCCTCTGCTCCCACCGAGTCACCCACACCAAATGCCTCATCAAAGGATACAGTAGTAGAGGTAGGATCAAAAGAAAAAGGAGCGCCCAGGGTCCCGCGATTAAGTAAAAATGAGCGAGCAGGCATTGATAAAATAGTTAAATCCCTCATAGATAGGAAGGAGACAGAAGAGTATGTAACTGACATATGCAACTCCTATGTTGAAAACCGCAAACGATACTTTATTGTACGTCTCTGTTACCACACTCTTACTGCATATGAAGAGAAGTACCAAGATGTAGGGCCCGAGCGGCTAGTGGCTCTCTATAGGAAGGTAGACACCGGAGATGAAGGCGACAACGTGTTACAGAACTCTTTTCATCCACACTGGAGGTATTCCGTCACCTCGTGGAACAAGGACGGATAGATAAGGACAGGACATCTAAGATAGCAGGACCCCGGTGGAAAAACCAGATAGCATGATGCCGATAAAAGAAGCTGCCCCTTATTGGGTACCTCCTAGAGGACAAGGGACTCATGACGATATGAACCATCAAGACGCTAGAGGAAGGGTGGTCTACAATTGGGTGTATCAACCATGGGACAGACAGGACATTTTGACGTTCCGTAAATCTTTACCGGATTTACGAAAGAACCCCACCGCCTTTTACACCAAGCTAGGTACCGCTCTGGGATCAACAATAATGACACTTGCCGACATAGACTTGTTCTTCGGGTTATGTTTGCCAGCAGATGTGTGGAAACAGATTAGGAAAATAGACCATACCGAACTGCTTGGTCATACCTGGGAACAACTCAACACACTAGATAAACAGCGGAACCCTGGTCAAAAACCGGTTAAAGCAATATTGGACCTCCCTGACAAAATAGTGCAGAAAGTGAAAACGCTGATCCCAGAGAAAAAGATAGACTGGTCCATAGTAACCGCGTGCCGCCAGAAACCACAAGAGGATGTCTCAGAGTATTTCTCCAAATTTGAAACGGTGTTCTCCGATTACAGTGGACAAGACATGTCCACCGCAACCGGACACCACTTATTTGTGCAGAACTATGTCAAAGGACTACTGCCAGATGTATCCCAGAAATTACAAGCCAGCGAAAGTAGTTGGGCAGCATCTAAACCGGCGGCCATTCTCCAAATGGCCCAGTACTATGAGCATCAGAGAAACGAAAATGACAGGGCTACAGAAAGGAAAAAGAAGGACTTGAAGGAAAGGGTAATGGTAGCACAACTCCAGGGGGCGAATACAGGAAGGGAGCAATATAGGGGAGGATACCAGCAGAATACCCCTAGAGTACAGCCACCTAGAAACAATTCATCGACATCATATGTAGGACGCCAAGACCTAGGACAGGATCAATGTGCATTTTGCAAAGAATATGGACACTGGAAAACCCAATGCCCGGCTTTGTTAGGAGCTGGTAGGGGCAGAGGGGCGAGGGAAATAGCAAGTGGACAGAGAGGAAGAGGACGTGGGAGAGGGTACGCGAGTGAAGCAAGCGAGGAAAGGCCAGGAAGAGTGAACACATTCGACCATCCCAAACAGAATCAGTACCAACAGACAGATTATGACAATATGTACGACTTTGCATAGGACAGCCAGGGGCAAGGGAGGGATCCAGTCAAGCTCTATGTTGATCAGCAAGGCCCTTATGTTACCGCTGAGGTCCTGGGCACAAAGTCGCCATTTCTGGTAGACACGGGAGCAACACGTAGTGCACTATCCAAACGACTGATTCCAAGGGCACCCTTGTCAGGCTCACATGTGACCTCAATAGGATTTGACGGTACGCCCTCCATCAACCCTTTGTCCCGACCGATCCCTTTTAACCTTGACAACAATAGCGTCGAAACGACATTCCTCCTCTCTTCCAACACCCCAGACGCCATTATGGGTCTCGGCCTTTTGAAACACTTCCATGCGACTATCAGATGCTCACCAGACGGAGTGCGTGTCGTCCTGTATGACAACCCCCAGCGCCATAGAGAGAACCCTTCTCAGCACATGTTTCCCATCTCCGAGACTGACGCATCCCTACTGGACACTTTGCCATCACACTTATGGGCTAGGGCTGATTCAGACGTAGGACGAATGATGATTGACCCAGTACACGTAACAATACGACAGGACGCAACCCTACCGAAAGTACCGCAGTACAAAATATCGCCAGAGGGTGAGAAGGCACTGACAGAGATCATACACTCCTTGGTAGAGGCAGGGGTGGTAGAGGAAGTAGTGAGCAACGTTTGTAACAGTCCCATACTACCGATTGTAAAGAGACAGGGAGAGGGAGACGGAAAAGCCTACCGCTTCATCATTGACCTGCGGGAGATAAACAAAATCGTAGTGCCACAATACCCAGTAGTTTCCGACATCACGACCATTTTGACTTTAATCCCCTCCACTGCCACCACCTTCACTGTAATTGACCTCAAAAACACATTCTTTTCCATACCTATACACAAGGACAGCCGCTATCTATTTGGATTCACCCTAAACTCCCGTTCGTACAGATTTTGCAGAGCACCTCAGGGGTACACTGAGAGCCCAAGCATCTATAGCCAGGTGCTTAAAAGACAGTTGGACGCCATACAATTGCCAGATGGAGTGGCACTAATACAATATGTAGACGACATCCTTCTAGCAGCGGACACCATACCAATAGCCGTCACAGCCACCATCAAACTAGTCCATTTTCTTGCTGAGAATGGTCACAAGGTCTCCCGAAAGAAATTGCAGTTCTGTAAATCACAAGTGACCTATTTGGGTCACCTTTTATCCAAAGAAGGGAGGAAACTCACGCCTGACAGGATCCAGACAATTCTAGACACCCCTGTCCCCAAAGATCAGAAACAAGCCCGCTCTTTGATAGGTCTCACTTCATTTTGCCAACAGTGGTTACCGAACTTTAGCCTCATTGTCAAACCCCTTCTCTCCCTCCTAGCTAAAGACATCCCCTCACCTCTCCCTTGGACCCCCGAATGCCAGTCAGCCTTTAAAGAACTACGCAATGCCCTTTGTTCAGCGCCTGTCCTAGGAACCCCGGATTACTCCAAACCATTCTTCCTCTACACGCACGAGAGGGAAGGATGTGCATTGTCTGTCCTAACACAATCAATTGGTCACAAACAACGCCCTTGTGCATATTTCTCTGCCACCCTCGATCCAGTAGCCAGACCGCTGCCAGCATGCCTGCGCGCTGTGGCAGCTGCAGCAGTATCGATACGCCAGAGCGAAGGAATAGTACTCTCCAATCCAGTCACTGTTTTAGTACCCCATGCAGTCGACACACTACTAAACCAGACCAAAACCCAACACTTGACTAGCGCCCGACTGACAGGATATGAGTTGACCCTGCTAGCACCGCACATTACCCTAAAGCGATGCACCACCCTCAATCCAGCCACACTGTTACCCCTACCCGAAAATGATCCTAGCGTGACTCCACTACACGACTGTGTGACACTAACCGATGAACAAACAAAGAGTAGAATAGATCTCAGAGACACCGCCTTTCTAGAACCAGATGGAGAACTATGGGTGGATGGTTCGTGCATCAAACTCCCAGACGGCACCACCTCAGCTGCATACGCTGTCACCACAGCCCGAACCGTTCTGGAAACAGCCCGTATTCCCCAACGTTCAGCCCAGGCTGCAGAACTCATTGCCCTCACACGAGCATGTATCTTAGCAACTGACACGACAGTTAACATATACACCGACAGCCAATATGCCTTCGGGGTGGTTCACCATTTTGGGATCTTATGGAAAGAAAGAGGGTTCCGGACTTCACACGGTACACCCATCCTGCATGGAGATTTAGTCTCCGCCTTGACGCAAGCAGTCCTCCTCCCCAAGAAGTTAGCAGTGATAAAATGCCAAGCACATAGGAAAGTGACTGATCTCATTGGACAGGGAAATGCACTAGCAGACGTTACTGCCCGAGCCACGGCAGGAGACAGAACTACGACACAAATGTATGTGACCAGGTCACAAGCTGAACGATGGACTGATGCTAGGACCACTGTAAGGGACATACAGCCTACAGGCACACAAGACGAATTGACCGAGTGGGAAAAGGTGGGACTAAAAGATGAGGATGATTGCTGGAGAACTAAAGACGGAAATAAATGGCTGTTACCCAATGCCTACCTCATCCCCATATTGACCATGGCACATTTACCAGCACACATAGGCTCCACCCCCATGATTGAACTAATCACCAGAGTATGGCATAACGTCAAGATAGCAGAATCTGCAAAACGCATAGTACAACAATGTATAGTCTGCCTACAACACAACCCAGGGAAGGGGACAGTAGTACCACGGGGAGGGTTTGGAGTCCCTGACCACCCCTTTGAAATCCTTCAAATGGATTACATTCAACTAGAGAGATGCCTTGGTCTAAAATATGTCCTGGTGGTTGTGTGCGCTTTTAGCAAATGGGTGGAGGCATATCCCACCCGCGACAATACCGCCTTAGCCACTGCAAAAGTAGTGCTGAAAGAATTCTTCCCCCGATACGGCCTTTGCAAAATTTTATGGAGCGACAACGGCCCCCACTTCGTAGCGGAGGTGATACAGAACATACTGAGAGGGTTGGGGGTAAAACAAAAGTTCCATGCCGTCTTCCAACCCCAATCAGCGGGCCTGGTAGAGAGACACAATGCAACTTTGAAACTAAAACTAGCCAAAATAGTTGCCACGACCGGGTTGAAATGGCCCGACGCCCTCCCATTGGCATTGTTATCGATGCGCTCCACCCCAACCAAACACCGACTGACCCTGTATGAGGTGGTCTTCGGCAGGCCTATGAGCATTTGGGCGGCACCAAGACCCACCTCCATTAACGATGTCCCGAACATGTTAATGTCGGATTACTTGCATAAATTGACAAACGAGCTAACAATTATCCACCAACAGGTGCAGCAAGCCTTGCCTGACGTATCCAGGGGCCCCGGACATGAAATAAAGCCAGGCGACCATGTATTGATTCGCAACTTCCAAAGAACGAAGAATCTGGAGCCTAGGTGGACGGGCCCCTGGCAAGTCCTGATCACCAAAACACACAAGATGATGGACGGAATGTTGCACATTGGCAAAACATTCACCCCCAGTCACAGATCTGGGTTTAATCCATCGTTATTTTGCTCACCACGCCACCCCAGTTCAGACATGGCCATATGCAAATCAGTCTTGACCCTGTGCCTCATGGGAACAGTCCAGCCCGAACTGCCAAACCATGTCTTCCCTGGACCAGAATCAAGCATCCTAGGAACGGTTTCCGGCTATCAGCCGTCATCAGCCAGGATAGCTTGACTCCAGTGGCGTAGTGAGCACGGGACCCACGTCTGGGCATACCCTTCCCACATAGGGCGAACAGCAAAACACACAAGATGATGGACGGAATGTTGCACATTGGCAAAACATTCACCCCCAGTCACAGATCTGGGTTTAATCCATCGTTATTTTGCTCACCACGCCACCCCAGTTCAGACATGGCCATATGCAAATCAGTCTTGACCCTGTGCCTCATGGGAACAGTCCAGCCCGAACTGCCAAGCCATGTCTTCCCTGGACCGGAATCAAGCATCCTAGGACCGGTTTCTGGCTATCAGCCGTCATCAGCCAGGATAGCTTGACTCCAGTGGCGTAGTGAGCACGGGACCCACGTCTGGGCATACCCTTCCCACATAGGGCGAACAGCAAAACTCACAAGATGATGGACGGAATGTTGCACATTGGCAAAACATTCACCCCCAGTCACAGATCTGGGTTTAATCCATCGTTATTTTGCTCACCATGCCACCCCAGTTCAGACATGGCCATATGCAAATCAGTCTTGACCCTGTGCCTCATGGGAACAGTCCAGCCCAAACTGCCAAGCCATGTCTTCCCTGGACCGGAATCAAGCATCCTAGGACCGGTTTCTGGCTATCAGCCATCATCAGCCAGGATAGCTTGACTCCAGTGGCGTAGTGAGCACGGGACCCATGTCTGGGCATACCCTTCCCACATAGGGCGAACAGCAAAACACACAAGATGGTGGACGGAATGTTGCACATTGGCAAAACATTCACCCCCAGTCACAGATCTGGGTTTAATCCATCGTTATTTTGCTCACCACGCCACCCCAGTTCAGACATGGCCATATGCAAATCAGTCTTGACCCTGTGCCTCATGGGAACAGTCCAGCCCGAACTGCCGAGCCATGTCTTCCCTGGACCGGAATCAAGCATCCTAGGACCGGTTTCTGGCTATCAGCCGTCATCAGCCAGGATAGCTTGACTCCAGTGGCGTAGTGAGCATGGGACCCACGTCTGGGCATACCCTTCCCACATAGGGCGAACAGCAAAACACACAAGATGATGGACGGAATGTTGCACATTGGCAAAACATTCACCCCCAGTCACAGATCTGGGTTTAATCCATCGTTATTTTGCTCACCACGCCACCCCAGTTCAGACATGGCCATATGCAAATCAGTCTTGACCATGTGCCTCATGGGAACAGTCCAGCCCGAACTGCCAAGCCATGTCTTCCCTGGACCGGAATCAAGCATCCTAGGACCGGTTTCTGGCTATCAGCCGTCATCAGCCAGGATAGCTTGACTCCAGTGGCGTAGTGAGCACGGGACCCACGTCTGGGCATACCCTTCCCACATAGGGCGAACAGCAAAACACACAAGATGATGGACGGAATGTTGCACATTGGCAAAACATTCACCCCCAGTCACAGATCTGGGTTTAATCCATCGTTATTTTGCTCACCACGCCACCCCAGTTCAGACATGGCCATATGCAAATCAGTCTTGACCCTGTGCCTCATGGGAACAGTCCAGCCCGAACTGCCAAGCCATGTCTTCCCTGGACCGGAATCAAGCATCCTAGGACCGGTTTCTGGCTATCAGCCATCATCAGCCAGGATAGCTTGACTCCAGTGGCGTAGTGAGCACGGGACCCACGTCTGGGCATACCCTTCCCACATAGGGCGAACAGCAAAGCACACAAGATGATGGACGGAATGTTGCACATTGGCAAAACATTCACCCCCAGTCACAGATCTGGGTTTAATCCATCGTTATTTTGCTCACCACGCCACCCCAGTTCAGACATGGCCATATGCAAATCAGTCTTGACCCTGTGCCTCATGGGAACAGTCCAGCCCGAACTGCCAAGCCATGTCTTCCCTGGACCAGAATCAAGCATCCTAGGACATGTTTCTGGCTATCAGCCGTCATCAGCCAGGATAGCTTGACTCCAGTGGCGTAGTGAGCACGGGACCCACGTCTGGGCATACCCTTCCCACATAGGGCGAACAGCAAAACACACAAGATGATGGACGGAATGTTGCACATTGGCAAAACATTCACCCCCAGTCACAGATCTGGGTTTAATCCATCGTTATTTTGCTCACCACGCCACCCCAGTTCAGACATGGCCATATGCAAATCAGTCTTGACCCTGTGCCTCATGGGAACAGTCCAGCCCGAACTGCCAAGCCATGTCTTCCCTGGACCGGAATCAAGCATCCTAGGACCGGTTTCTGGCTATCAGCCGTCATCAGCCAGGATAGCTTGACTCCAGTGGCGTAGTGAGCACGGGACCCACGTCTGGGCAAACCCTTCCCACATAGGGCGAACAGCAAAACACACAAGATGATGGACGGAATGTTGCACATTGGCAAAACCACCCAAACTGCCCTCCGAGTGGAAGGAAAACGAAACTGGCTGCACGCTCATCATTGCAAACGAGTCCCTCCAACCCTGGCAACCTGTGAAGGGGTGGAGGTGCAAGAGGAAGTACTCGCGAGAGACCGACCAGCTCTGAGTTGCTACCCACAAGAAGACACCCTCGAACTATCAGAATTTCCCGACCCCACGGTGCCATCCAGGAAAGGGTACAACCTAAGATCGACGAAAGGAGGGACCTCCAACGACCAGGCCACTAACTAAGTCAAGGTCTCAGATCAGTAGCACAGTCAAACAACGCTACCAGGAAAGCGCCAGACAAAAGTCTGTGGTCCTAACAGTTGTTGAGCTCCTCGAAGATGATGGAAGAAACTGAACACCTGCAAAACCACCGCAAAGACACCAAGACTGCTAACCTGCACAGCACAAAGACAATTGCACTTGTAGCCGCATTTCTCACCTGTCTCCTGCTAATGGTCGCACTCTGGATCATTGAAGAGAATGCACCTGCGTACAGAACATTGTCACCAACCACCAAGAAAGAACACTACCTGGTATCACTACCGCCACATCTCCGAGAACGACGCAAAGAATTCTGGAATAATTCTTTCGTGCAGATGTTGCACCAGCACAATCTTGCCACCAATGCTACCAACTGTTGGGTCTGTGGGCTGTTACCACATACCACTGAACATTCCATCCCTTTCATCCCTTCGCCCTTTTCTATTTACGGATCTTGCCTTGCCTGGATGATGCTCCTACAAGAAAGTTACAAAGACAATGCCACTTCCAACGGAACAATCGCCCAGTTCTACAACGAGTTCTGGCGAAACAAAACAGGAAGGACAGCCGCCCCCTTCTGCCCTCACACCTTCAATGCGACATTCCAGATTAATGTCCCCTCCAAAGAACGAGTGGAAATGCAAGTGTTCAATAATCCTAACAGAGCCACATTTTCCTACCTGAAGAAAAGAACTGCTGCAACACTGACTGTGGCCTATCTGTGGTGAGCGTCTCTGGCCTTGTATGCATTGAAGGCCGTGGGACTAAGAATATGGGTCACAGCACCTGTAGCATTGTAAGGACTTTGAACACTGCCAACCCCCAGCGCTTGTTGCATCACCCAATATGTACTTTGTTTGTGGAACCAAAGCCTACACCTGGCTCCCAAGAAACTGGGGGGCACGTGCTACATCGCCTTTGTTTTGCCACCAACCTACACAGCCCCTGCAGAGCATCATCGAGAAAAGCGTTCTAAAGACATTGATCAAGCAGACTCTGCCTCATCACAGTTCCTCGACGCAGCAAAAGGGCTCGTCCCGCTATGGGGTCCGATGGCAAACAGCCGAGCCATCAGACATCTGTCCCAAGCGGTAGAGACCGCCCTGAACGTCACTGCTGGCATCCTCACCAACAACACTGCTGAGCTCCAAGCGATCCGTCTGGTTACCCTGCAAAATCGCATGGTCCTGGACGTGGTACTAGCGGACCGTGGAGGAGCATGCCGCATCATCGGTGCCAGCTGCTGTGTATACATTCCTGATAATTCACCTTCTGTCTATGAAGCAATCGAACATCTCCATAGACTATCTTCAGAAATTCATCAAGGATCAGAGACTTGGACAATTGGAAGTTGGCTTTGGGGCATCTTTAAGGAGTGGGGTTGGAAAATATCAATGATTCTCTTGGTCCCAGTATTGACAATATGTGGTTGTTGTTTGGGTATACACTGTATACCACCTTTGTGTTCTCTTTGCATAACTACCTTGAACCCTAAGACTATGGACACTCAGCTAACAAAAATGAGAGTAATGTATGATCAAGAGATACAGGACATTATGGAGATCGAAATAGACTGACAAGCTGGCTAGTTATGTTCAAAGGGGCCACTGTTAAAAGCAAAACGACAATCGTGAACATTACCTGCGCCATCTTGTCTGGTGGAATTCTATGTGCACATAAGTTGCAGTCATTTTAATCTATCACAGCCATTTTGTACTCTGTTGGTCACCTTTGTTTCACCCTGCCCTTACTAGCATCCCTCTGACCCTCTGACCGACCTGGTACGTGTGCTGGGGGCTATAAACTCTATTTGCCGCAACAAACCTCAGCGCCACTTGCTGCCACAAGCTCGTTTTTCCTCTCATCTCTGTTTTCAGGCAAACCTTTGGACACTCTACCCCTCACTGCACCTAGTTACACAAACAGGTTCCAAACACCAAAAAGACTCTTGCAACATGATTTATTGCACTGCAAACAGCAAGACTTGTTGTTACCAACAATGGGATCTGTTTTTATCAACAGAACGGACTCTTAGATCTGGCCGGTCTCACATGTTTTAGACCCTGAAGCAAGGTCCAGCTGCAAGATAAGATTGTCTGTTTGACCTGGGTGGGAAGAGAATTACTGTTGGGCTTGTGTGACAACCTGCCCGGGGCGGGGACCCCAAGCTTGTGTAACCATGTTGATGAAACCAATGCATTGTGTCAAACCTGTATAAAAGGAAGAGCCAAAGGAGTTATCAGCAGAACACCTCCCTCAGACATCCCGGTGTCTGCAGTTGACGTGATCACCTCATGAGAAATAAACCTTTTTCTTGTCTTCCAGTTTCCAGCGCTTGCCTCATTATTTTGATAGCGAACCCAAAGTGAATTAGAGGTGGAACCCTGCACCGGGCAGCATTGAGGGTCTTAGAAGACTCGCTGCCTTTCACAGACCTTTTCATCGTCTTCATCTTAATTCTCACCCATCAGTCCTCCCTGGTTTATCTAGTCCCCTAGTTTGCCTGTACCTAATCCTTCTGTTCTTGACCCCCCCTGTTCCATGCAATCCTGGTCTTAGTTCTGGTACTCTTTTGTCTGGTCCACATGCATCTGGTCTTCTGGTGCAGGTCCCACTGGCCTTGGTTTATCTAGCCCTACTAGTCCCCTACTACCCCTGCCCCACTGTAGTCCTACTAGTCCTCCTGGTTTTCCGGTTACACTTTGTTCTTGCCCATCTGACCATGGTCCCCTCTTAATGGTTCTCTAGGTACTGGTCCTCCTGGGTCTGGCATTCCTCATCCCGTTGGCCCTAGTCCTTGTCATTCCCGTGTTGCAATTCACCCTGGTTCATGTAGTCCTTGTCACCCTGGTTTAGGATCCCCCTGAGTCTGACCCTCATGGACCTTCTGATTTTAATTCCACTGGGCCTGGACTTCCTGATACATCAACAAACTTGGTGTGGGGGTGACTAAAATGTCAGTGGAGTTAAAGGGGCCACTCATGACATGGGACATGACATCTGTGCCTGAAACTCATTTGCCTAGATGAAAAAGTATGTTTATTCAGCAACCATGTGAATTACTCAGATACATTACTTACCTGTCTCCTGCCTTCACTTTCTCATTCCACAGAAGTCCCATTACTGTGTCTGACTCAATTCACCTCCTGCAAGTGTCTCAAAGCACTGTGTCCCCAAGCACCGATTTCTACTGTAAACATCTGCCCCTTTGCGGCCCTGATACCACCTATTTTTCTGCATTCCCTATTTTCTGCTGCTTGTCGACTGCTTCTGTGTTGCCAGGTCTGACATACTAAGCAGGCACAATCCTGCTAAAAAAGAAACCTAAAGCTAGTACTAGGCCTTACATGTGAAGCCCAAAAAGAGGACAGCCCTCAAAAATCATCAAAAGGAGTACCATGAACATTGAAAAAAATGTATTCTCATGAGTGAATAAAACATTTATGTAACACGACTTAAAACCATACTCGTTATTCTTTGCAGACAGTGTGCCATATACTGAAGCTCCCAGAATAGAAGTTTGATTTCTACATTTCTTATTTGAATATTAAAATACGTTGATTTTGCCATTCTTTTTGCCTGTAAATAGCTCAGCTTAATTTATGCCCATACCTTTGTACAGACTATTGTACACTTGTATATGCACTTACTTTCAAATGCTTTACACACTCTTCACCCCTATTACAAGATGCCTTCCACCCTAGCATTACCTGGAGTCCCTTTTTTAGGTCGATCCTGCAGGTAGCACACATGCGCTGCTGCTGCTTGGCGACCTATTGTATTCTAAAAAAAGAAATCCTAAAAAGGGGCTTTTAGCCCACCTATTACTTACCATTCGCTGGCATCATTAGCACAGTTCTTTTCTATCTTCTAATTTAGCAGCATGTTCTAGGCGTCGGTTGCTGCGTCACTTCCTTATCTTCGTGTGGCGCATGGATGAAGTACAAATTGATTACTCTTAATTAGTGCCCCGCCGCTGCTTGCGCTGTGTTCGAGGTACTATTTCTTCTTTTTTTATCCATTTTTATATAACGTGACCGGTATTGGAGCGCTTTAGATGAGCACCAGTTACATTACACAAGGTCACATAATTATGTTTTTTAGCCATGGGAGCTTTTGCTCTGCTCGCAGAAGTTTAACATGTGCTTTTGGGGGCATTGTTTCGGGAGCTTTGTGCCTGACAGCAATTGTGCAAAGCGACACCTTGTTTGTGCATTTGTTTTGTCTTTCTCTCCACTCCACTCCACTCTACGACACTCAACTCCACTCTATGCCACTCTACTCCACTCTATGCACTCCACTCTATGCCACTGTACTTCACTCTATGCCATTCTACTCTATGACACTCTACTACACGCTATGCCACGCTACTCTACAACAGTCTACTCCACTTTACACCACTCCATGCCACTTTACTCAACTCTAGGGTTGGTGCGGTCATTTCCAAGTGTTTCTTCCAAATGCGTAAGATCAGGAAGATACACCGCCTTCTCACTCAGGAAGCCTTGATTATGGTCATAATAGCCACTGTCCTGTCACATCTTGACTACGCCAACTCTGTGTACTTGGGCATGCCCCTCTATCTGCTCAAACGGCTTCAGATGGTCCAAAACCATGCAGCCCGACTGATTCTCCAACAACCTAAATGGCAATCAGCAACTCCCTTGCTGAAGAAACTGCACTGGCTCCCTATCGCCCAGCGCTGTGCCTTTAAAACAGGCTGCCTTATTTTTAAATCCTTGCATGGTAATAGTCCTGTTTTCATCAACAGCTTGATTTCTAGACATACCCCCTTACGTCACCTACGTTCTGCCCATCTCTCACTCCTTGTCACTCCGACATTCAAGCGGGTGCGTCAAGGAGGCCGCAGATTTGCGACTCTTGCCCCTAAACTGTGGAACTCTTTTGCGCTGGAAATACGGTCTTGCACCAACCTCCTGCAGTTTAGGAAGTCTCTCAAAACATGGCTTTTTGAACAGGCCTATGATTGATGTTCTACCGGATAGCACTTGGAGCCTCTTACAGCGCCATGAAGCCTCCTGGTGTACGTGCGCTTTATAAATTATTTTTAACATTAACTCTATGCCTCTCCACTCTACTCTACTCTACGATACTCCAATCCACGACACTCCACTCAATGACACTCCATAACACTCCAGGCCATTTTACTCCACCCTTACGGCACTCCAATCTATGTCACTCTACTCTACTCTACTGTACAGCACTCCACTCTATAACACTCCACTCTACTCCACTCTATGCCACACAATTTTACTGTACTCTGCGTCACTCCACACCACTCCACACCACTCCACTCTACACCACTCTATGAGACTCTATTACATTCTAAGCCACTCTATTCTACACCACTCCACTCTACAGTACAATACAAAATCACGTATAAAGCACACAGCTGTCCCCAAAGAGGTGTCCCAGTGCTAGCGGTAAAGGTAAAAAAAAGTGTGGCAGATTGTACAGGAGCTGTCAAATGCCCTCCAGACAGGAGTCAAAGAGTAGGGTTTGCAAATTCTTTCTAAAGACCGTTTCAGATGGACTGAAGCGCATGCTGCGAGGAAAAGCATTCCAAAGCTTAGAGCCAAGGAAAACATAGGATTTCCCCTGTCTCCTGGCCTTGCGAATCCGAGGAGGTTGAAGAAGTTTAAGATTGTTGGATCTCAAAGCTCTAACCTGATGGTAAGGTTTAAATCTCCTGCTTAAATAAAGGGGATCTTTTTGTTCAAATGCCCTGAAGTCAAAAGTTAGTGCCTTAAATTGTACCTGCTTGATTACAGGTAGCCAGTGAAGTTGACGTAAATATGCAGTCATCGAGACCCACGCCGGAATCTTCAAGATAAGACGAGCTGCAGAATTATGAATTGTCTGAAGATTCTGAATTAAATAAGCCGGTAGCCCCAAATACAGACTATGGCATAATCCAGTTTGGATGTCACCATTGCCTGAATAATCGTCTTACGTGTATATTCAGAAACTAGATGCAGCATCCTTTTTAGCACCCGAAGCTTAGCGAAACAGTTGCCAGATATAGCCTTCACTTGGGATTTAAAAGACAGGCTGGAATCAAATTTAACCTCCAAATTTCTGACCGTAGGTGCAGGTGAAGGGGGAACCCCATCTCAACCGGCCACCAGATGTGGGCATCAGGCACACTCTTGGTACCAAAAAAAGGAACTGCTTTCATCAGAATTAAGCTTAAGACAGTTTTCATTCATCCATCCAACCACTGACATAAGACAAAGCCTAAAAGTACACAGTGCTTCAGTTTCGTTTTCCTGAAAGGCCAAAAGGAGCTGATTATCGTCAGCATAAGAGACAACATGCACACCTCAAGATTCAACTAACTTGGCTGGAGGCTCTAGATAAATATTAAAAAGGGTGGGACTCAATGCCAAATCCTGTGGCACACCACAATCTAAAGGTCTAGAGAATGAGTTAAAGGGTGCGAGAAAAAGTGCCTGCGATGTGGCCTCAATATAAGACTTAAGACAGGACAGCACTTGATCTCTGATTCCATTCCTACTAAGTCTCTCAAGTAGGATAGGATGCAATACAGTCTCAAACGCAGGGGACAAATCCAATAGAACCAACACTGCAGAAGAGTTTTGATGCAGGTTCTCCTTAGTAAACTCTGTCACTTCTAGTAAAGCCTACTCAGTGCTATAGCCGGAGCAGAATCCCGATTGAGAGCCATGCAACAAATGGTTAGATTCTAAAATATGAGAGAGTTGCCTATTTACTATCTTCTTCAGCACTTTAGCCATTGTTGGCAGGAGTAAAATTGGTCATTAGTTGCTTAAAACCTTGGGATCAGCATTAGGTTTCTTTAGAAAAGGAATCAGAAGTGCCTGCTTCCAACACCTAGACACAAAAGCAGAGTCCAAACACCAGTTCATCAGCTTATTTAAAATAGAAGTGAAGATGCATATTTTAAAATGGTAGGAGGACATTGATCTAGAGGAGAGCGTGATTTGCATTTAGCTAATTCTGCGGAAGACTCTTTCAAAGATATTTGATCAAAAGCTGAAATTATCAGTCCAGAGCAAGAGGTGGAATCTTCAACCCCCTCTTTGGAGGCCAATCGAGGAAATTGCTCATTTATGGTCTGGACTTTGTTAAAGAAAAAGACAGAGAGGTACCCACATACCTCAAAAGAGGTAAAGAGAGAGTTCTTTGATGCATTGGGGGCAAGAAAAAAGTTAGCAATCTTAAAATGCTCATGAGGCTTATTAGTTGCCTCAGCAATTGTGGAAAAAATGTATGCCTTGCGAGACCTACGAATGGACGTATGATACCTCTTCAGAGCAGCCTTACAGGCAGCCTTTACCTCCTTATCATATGCTTTCCTCCATTTGCGCTTCACTCTACCACACTTTATGGCAATCCACTCTATGCTACTCCACTCTACTATACTCCACTCTACTCCACTCTATGAAACTCCAATCTATGCTACTTTACTCCGCTCTATGCCACTTCAAGCCATTTCTCTTTATGACACTCTACGACACTCCACTCTACAACACTCCTCTCTACAACATTCCACTCCATGACACTCCACTCCACGACACTCAATTCTACTCTACGACACTCCACTCTATGACACTCTACTCTACGAAACTCCACTCTATTCTGCTCCACTCTACGATACTTTACTCCACTCTACACAACTCCACTCTATGCCAATCCACTCTATGACATTACTACTCTGCGACACTCTACTCCACTCTAGGACACCCCAGTCTACACACTCTGCTCTACTCTATGCCACTACACTCTACTCCACTCCATGCCACTACACTCTTTGGCACTCCACGACACTCCAATCCACTCTACACCAGTCCTCACTACTTTACTCCACTCTATGCCGCTCTGCTTATGTCCCTTCACTCTAGGATACACTGCTCCACCCATTCTACGACATCTCTCTCTTTGACACGCTACTCTACGACATAATACTCAATAACACTGTAATCCACTCTAGGCCACTCCACTCCACAACACTCCACACCAATCTACTCTGCTCTATTGCACTCTACAGCACTCTACGCCACTCCACTCTATGACACTCCCCCCTTATGCCACTCAACTCCACAACACTCGAATCCACTCTACAACACTCTCCTCCACTCCTCCACTCTACGACACCTCCACTCTATGACACTCTACGCCACTCTGTGCTACTTGTCGCAAGCCACTCACCTGAACTCCAGGCAGCTCCGATGGGGTACCGACTGGACCCAACACCCTCTAAGAACTAACCTCGTAGCAGCTACTGAACACTGCACCAGCAGAAGTTCCCAAAGGGAAGGGGGTTGAGATAGAGAAAGAAGACAAACCGTACCGGTCTGGATATGTTTTCAGGTTGGAGTGTGCAGGATCAGTTACAGGCACTTAGGGAGATGCTGTGTCAGGTACGTGATTCTGGGTTCATGGGTTCTGGAACACAGGTCAGCGTTATATCTGTGCAGGACAGGTACAGTTAGTGTTATCATGGTTGGTCTGCCTTAACAATGTTTCAACAGGTGCACTTTACAATAACATACCTAGGTTTCAATGGGACAAGTGTGTCGTGCACATCAGGTAACAAGGTTGGTTCTCTACCTCAGGGGACGAGGTGCATACACGAGGCAGGAATATGTTAGTTGCAGGAATACCAGAAATACACTGTGTTCATTGCACACACGCGTCCTTGGTTAGTTTACTATGTTAATAGCCTCTAAGACATGCAATTACCATACATAGTTTTGCACAATGTGTCCATGGTAGGGCATGCCCATGAGTCAACAATAATCAAAGAAAGAACTGTTTGCAGCAACAACAGTCAAAGAGGTAACTGTTCACAACTAACTGTTCGCAGTGCCTTGAGAGCGCAGTATCCAATAAAGCGCAGTAATCACAATGAAAAATGCAGCCGTCTTGCACAAATCATTAAGCAAGCACTGTTAGTAAAGTCTTTTTAGTGAACAGCGCTGCCGTAAATTTGGTTTTGGCACAATGAGGGAAGTACGATACCTTGTAAGCTAGAATGTGGCCTTGAAGCGGCAACCGCAAGCAATGTGCCGAAAAATTCCCGTCTCTGCTTTACCATTGTAATTGTAATTGCATTTATATAGCGCTTACTACCCCTGACGAGGCTTCAAAGCACTTTTTCAGTGAGTAGCACGCTACTCCAGAACCCAAAAGTTATTAGTGGTGAATTAGTATAGTGAAATGTGAAATTCATTTGAGCAGTGGACATGGTAGTCTGTTATTTAGATTGAAAAGGATATTGGAGGGATAGAAGAGGGAAGGGTTTCCATCAGCCGCGGCCGCTGCAGGTAAGAGCGGTGGGGCCGGCTGGGGGTGGGGGGGTGATTTTAAGAGACGACCACAAGGGAAAATTAAATAAATAATTAATTTCCCCTCATGGTCATCTCTCGAAATCCGCCCCAGCCAGCCCCACCACCCCACTGCTCTTACCTGCAGCGGCCGCGGCTGGTTTCAAATTATATTGCGCTTGCTACCCCTGCTGAGGTGTTAAAGCGCTTTTTGGTGAGTAGCATGATGCTCCGGAACCCAAAAAGGATTAGTATGGGGAAATATGAAATTAATTTGCGCTGTGGACATGTTAGTCTGTTATTTGTATTGAAAAGGTAGTGGAGGGATAGAAGAGGAAAGGTTTGCATTTATATAGCACTTGCTAGCCCTGATTAGGTGTTGAAGAGCTGTTTGGCGAGTAGCACGCTACTCCGGAACCCAAAAAGGATTAGTGGTGAATTAGTATAGGGAAATATGAAATTAATTTGAGCGGTGGACATGTTAGTCTGTAATTTGGATTGAAAAAGGATAGTGGAGGGACAGAAGAGGGGTGTGTTTGCCTTTATACAGCTCTTGCTACCGCTGATGAGGTGTTGAAGTGTTTTTCGGCGAGTAGAGGAAAGGATTTAGAAAGGCTCATTTGGAAGATCTGAATAGTAAAAGAGGTATGAGATGATGCAAGGAGCGGTAGTGGAGGGAAGAGTGTAGAAAGGGTTATTTTGGGGAACATAGTAGTGGTATGGGGTTTGGGATGAGTGAGAGAGTGGAGGTAGAGGATATATTGCGGGAGATATAGGGTAGTGCATTGGATATGCTGAATTAGAAGCAAAGTAATAAATATCAAGATATATAAGTACATGGAGGGCACATATGTATAAGGAAGGTAATATATATAGATTAAAGTTGTATTTAATAAACTCAGCCTTTCAAGTGTTGCTGTACTTTAAATTAATTTGTTATTATTACTATTATTTTTGGGTAATTCAATAGTGAAGCAATTGTGGATAAATAGTTATGATAAAAGATTTACTTATTTATGCAGTCACCTATTTACATGTTAAAAATAGCATAATGTAACTATAAGTAATATGAACATTTGTTAAGCAGAACTAACGAATATCTATATATTTAAAACATAATTATTAAACATATTCATACAAACCAATACACATATGTAGGTCCAAACAAATGCTTGTATAAAGAGGGATATTCTGTGTATTTATGTTTGAGTGTGGTGGTTATGCGTGGACTCTTGAGTAGTCTTCTGAAGATAAGGTGGTTATCCGTGGATCTTTTGTATGGGGGAAAAGAGTTCCATAGTTTGGCTGCTTGAACAGAGAAGAATGTGCCACCTATGTTTTTTTTCTTGTATGGTGGGATTTTGAGGTGAGGTGCCAGTTTAGAGCGGAGGTTCCTTTGCCAAATGTATTTGGTGATTTTATTCCTGATGAAGAGTGGTCCTGTTCCATGTATCGCTTTATGGGTGATACAAAGCAGCTTGAATGTGGATCTTCGTGCAACCGGTAACCAATGTAGGGCTTTCAAGGCAGGGGAGATGTGGGCTTGTGGCTTTATATGTGGGAGTAGTCTGGCAGCAGCATTCTGAATTCATTGTAGTCTTTTCATAGTTGTTAAAGGTGATCTGTGGTAGAGGCTATTGACGTAATCGAGTTTAGACAGAACAAGAGCGATAGTAGCCTGGACCTTGTGTGGAAATCCCAGGTGGGGGAAGATGCGTCGCAGAGTTTTCATAGTAACGAAGCTTGATCTTGTTAGTTTATCCACTTGGGCATTCATTGATAGCTTGTAGTCCATTATATTTCCAAGGTTTCTTACTTACTTTGATACTTTAGGCTGTGTTTCCAGATCATCAGGCCAGGCGGCAAGTGGGTCGTAATTTTTCCAATCGTTACATGTGTGTATTTCTGTTTTGGAAGCATTCAATTTGAGATGGCTCCATGTCATCCATTGATCCATGGCTCTGAGACAACTGAAAATTGGTGAGTTTCCAATGTTTTCGGGGCTTTCCAGTTTAAGGGGGTATTTGTGTGTCATCTGCATAGTTATAGCATGGGAGGTGAAATTTATTGATCAGTGCCGGTAATGACTTCATGTAAATGTTGAAAAGCATGGGTGAGATGATAGAGCCTTGAGGTACTGATGGAGAAGGGTTTTGAGAAAATAAAACCTGCTCGGATTAACTCCCCGGTAACATTTGCTAACAGTGTGTGGTGAAACTAACATGCAAAAACACAAAAACACAGGGAAACGCTTTTGCGCATGCGTGCACTAATGCGTGGACTAATGCATGAAAACTAGGCCGTATTCGCGTTCTGCTTAAAAATAAAAATAATAATAATGCTGTTTTCTGCACGTTAATGCTTTGTTAGACATATAACGTGGGATGGTGCAAAAGGTGGGCGGTAAAACAGTGAGAATTATAGTTCATGAAATTTAATAATGTCTGTGTTTTTTATTCATCGTAGTGATGGTGGCATGGGCCTACATCGTTGCATGACGAGTTGGGGGTTAAAAGAAATTTAACAATAAGCTGAAAATCGAGCTCTGAGAGAGAATGGAGAAGGCAAAAGCTGATGACCTTCAAGAATTTTTGCGTGTCTGCCAAGTAACGGAAGGATGGCCGTGGGACCAAGTGCAAATGTATAAACTTCTTCCGCAGAAGCTGCAGAGGTGGACAATGAAAATGTAGAGATCTGTAACATGTTGCTAGTTGGAGGAAGCGTGTATTCATGAGACGTGGATTACGTATTGTTAGAAATGTTAAACAAAGAAAGCTGTGAAAACATGGACGTGACTATAGTGGTGTGATAGAACACCCCCTAAACTGACCAATGAGAGACTAAGATTTCTGAAAATGTTGCTATAATGATGGGTTGGACATGAAGGTTTTTAGAGTATAACTGGGGTGTCTGGGGAGTGTTGGTGCGCGCGTGCCTTTGAAGAAGCTAGAGAGGGGAGATTGTCGCTGTCCGTTGGTTTGCTGTATCTAGATAGAGGCCTACCTGTTTCCTGTTCCTGTCCTATTCTTTGTTCCCTGAACCTTCTTGGGGAACCCCCATCTATTCTCATGACCAGAGGGTAGATTTTCCACTAGAATTTATTTGGGTTAGTATAGCTAAATGATCTGTACTTTGCATAAAAATTTGCAAATGTATATCTGACTCTGAAACTAATGTCTCTTCATCTATTCACTCCTTCATTGCATTCTGTTTCATTGTGACTTGAGTTTGACACTTTTTGCCTTGATAAATGTTCTCTCTCTGTGATTTATGCATTGTTTGCTTTGTAAAACTGTACATGATGAGCATTTACCTTCACATTATTCGCGATAAATATTATTAACTTTATTCCGAGTTTGTGATTTATTTTAGTAGTATAGGTAGATAGTTAGTTCTAATTATTACCATCAACTTCTCAACTAATGGTCCATCGACCAGAGGAAAGAGAGTTGATTACAGGTTCAATTATGTATCTTCTGTTTTAAGACGAGCCTGTAGTTAGTGAACAACTGATTTAACTCAAACTTGAAACAGCGCAACAGGGATTTAAGCGTTGGGTGTATGAGTATGGGCCATTGTTTGTGTTTATTAATTATCGATCCCTGATTGGCGCTGGATCAGTTTTTGGTAGCAGAGGACGGTTTATTATTGATTAGTTTGGTAATAATTATTGATTATTGATTATTTGTTTCCTTAACATGAAAAGTTAGTGTTTTGTTCTATGTTGTCTAGAAGTACAGGTACGGAGTTACCTAAGATCCCGGGATGATAATGTATTAGCCTGAAGAGGCAGAAGAATAGTGTGGATAAGGTATCACACTGCAGAAGTACTTTGTCTGTTGTCATAATACTTAACGGCGAGAGGCTGTTAGTGTTATATTAGGGACTACTCATTTGAGAGTAGATTTTGCTTGGAATAGTGAAGGGTCCACTTCCGAAACTCTGGCCTTACATGCTCAAAGGAGTACCAAGACCTCTTTCCATGTGAAAGTCCTCTTCCAAAACTTTGGCTAGTATCCCTAGAGGAGTACCAAGTCCACCCGCAGCTTGTTTGGGTGTAGAATAGCGCTGGTCGTTATTTTACTTGAAGTGAAAGAATCTTTCTTTTGAAGTGAAGACTATCTCTTTATTTAGTGGAACAGACAAGGTAGCATTGTTTTATGTTTGTTTTCTAACAAGTTTTGTTGAGAAAAGTATAGAAAAACATTGCCGTATTATTTTGTGAAGGGAGGGTCAGTAGTTGGAGTAATACTGACGTCACAAAAAGCCGCGCTGGCATGATTGGTTGATTGCTGTGAGCCGCGCTGGTATTGGTCGAGGTATTGATTACGTAGGAGTGCTGTGATTGGTTGATTGCTGTGATTGGATGGTTGTTAGCAAATAGAATAAACAGAAGTACGAAGAGTTTGTTGTTTGTTTATTGGATTGTATTTTAGCGAGAAGGGGTTGGAAAAATGAAGCTGATTAATAAGCTGATTAATAAGATAAAGAGTTTCTTTAAAAAGGACAAACCAATAGTTACAAGAGAGGGAATTCCTATTCCACCTCCAAGAACAGCTGCTTCTTTTATGATGTTGGAACGTGGTTATCATACGTGTACTTGGTTAGAAAATTGGGTAAAATACACGGAAGATGATGGTGTTTTAGCTTTTCCGAAGCATGGTACATTTAATGTAAGGATCCTACAGAATTTGAGAGGAAGAATGAACTCTCTAGAACCAAATCCTAGACCTACACAGTATGAAGCGCTTGAGGAATGGGAACAAGAAGCGTATGATCGAGAGAAGTACAGGGGTGAAAGGAAATATAGGAGTATAATGTCTAGGTATCCTTTTGAAAACCGGGATGATAAAATGGAAAGATGGAGGAGAGCTGTGATAGTGGATGGTTTGTACCCAGTTTTAGTTGCTGAAGAAGCAACTGGAGGCAAATGTAAAGAGAAGAAGAAAAATGTAGAAACATCAAGGATAGATTTTGACCCGAGTGATTCTGATGATGAGTTGTTAGATGATATTTTGACTAAAAGACCTCCACCTTATCAAGAGAATTCAAGTGAAACAGTCCCAAATGCACCATTAATGGGAACCCCACTAATTCCGCAGGTTCCACAAGTTCCGGTAGTTACTAGAGTAATACAAGAGAGTGAAATGGACATGTTGAATAAGATGAGAGAGGAGTTGACTCAGAAAATTAATCAATTGAATCTGAATGCGGAAGCATTAACAGTGCCAGTAACGATTGGTCCTGTAGTTCCATTGTATGGAGAAAAACAGAATATATCGAGAGTACATGCGTTGACAGTTCAAATGAATAGTGACAGGAATAAAGTGGTAATGATAGATGATCAGGCTGAACAAGCTGAAACAAGCATTTCATTAATTGATCTACCAGTTTGTGAGATGTTAACTGAAACTCCTAAGAGAAGTGCACAAGTGGATCCAAGGAGAATAATGCAGAATGTCACTCCGGTATCAGGGAGTTCAATGGGACCGTCACCAGATGAGTTAGATGACTGGATAAGGGGAATGGAAAAGCGAAAACCTCAACCACAGAGTATAGATGTGAGTAAACTGAGAGTGGATTTGGAGGAAATGATTATTGGTACAATAAGCCCAGACAGATTGAGTAATTATCGAGATGAGGAGTTGTTATTCCTGTGCAAAAATATTACTTGGAAAGCGAGAAAGCTTCATGAAAAGTTGACAGACGCTGCTTGTGAATATGGAGTAGATATAGAGAAGTCAAGAGTGTTACAGAAAACATATAGACTGGATTTCACTGAAAAGGATTTAGAGAGTTTGAATGTGTCAGGCAAAAGATTGCAAACGAAAGAATTAATGAATATCTTGATAAAATGGGGAGATGTAGAATGGTGGAAAGGTAGATGGGCGAAAAAGAAAGAAGAAATGATTGCCAAAAAAAATGCATCTTTATTTCCACTAAGAGAGTCAGAACAGGCTGATAGGGTGTGTCCAATGAGAGAAGTTCCGGGTGGTGGATATGTTCACGTTCCTTGGACAAGACAGGATATATTATCTTTTACTAATGACTTCCCTAGATTGAGGAAAAGCCAGTTGAATGGTACAAACAAGTAGAGAGGTTTGTGAAGGTTTCTAAAGCTTTGTTGAATGATCTAGATGGTCTATTTGAGATTGTTGTTCCAGCAGATTTATGGACAGAGTGTAAGATTGCTGTTGATTGGCCTAAAGAAGAATATCCTAGAGATGCGAAAACAGGTGCACCTTCAGATGAGGTAATGAAGAAATAAAAAAATGTTTAAAAAAAAAAAGTAAATCCGTATTTGTAAAGCGCGAACTACTCACCCTTATGGGTCTCAAGGCATTGGGGGCCATCGTGGAAATTAAGTGAGCTATTGCCCAAAGTCACATGGTGCTGAGCTGCTGCCGGAGATCGAACCGTGAGCCCTGTGCTCCGAAGTCAGCTGCCCTGGCCGCTGCACCACACCTCCCCACTTACCTGAAGGGAAACATTTCTCCGAAAGAAACAGATTGGGTTAAAATTGACAGAACAACCCAAGAACCAAAGGAGTCGGTACATGCTTATTATCAAAGGTTGTTACAGGTGTTCAAACAGTACAGTGGATTTGAGAATATTGGAGATAAAGATATGGGCCATTTTGTGTATCATTTTGTATTTGGATTAAAACCGGAAATTAGTAATATGATTCAGCAACATTAGATTTGTTGGCAGAGTAAAACGGTTGATGAGATACTGAGGTATGCAAAGTATTGTAGTGATGATATTGAATCAAGGCATAAGAAGCTAAAAGAGAAAATGATGTGGGCACAAGTGAAAGTGACAGAACAGCAAGATGGAAACAGTGGTTCCCAAATAAATTATCAGATGAAAGGACAGAATCAGAATGGTCAAATAACTAGTGGTGGTAAAGGTAGAGGTAAGATGAATAAAGATGAAATGAAAAAGAATTATCCTTGTCATGAGTGCGGAAAATTTGGGCATTGGAAGAACAAGTGTAGATCTGTTCAGAAAAATAATGGGATAAATCAAACTTTAAATTCACAGATGCAGAATGAGGTGGTTGTGAATCAGCAACAGCAGCAGCAGATAGTTACTCCACAGTTACAGGTACCACAAGCTCCTATGCAAAATAATTTGAATGCTCAAGTGCAGAGATACAGTGCGAACACTGGGTTTCAAGCAGGTGAACAAATTGGTAAGAATCAAAATGTGCAAATGGTTTCGCAATACTTGTTGCAGTGCAATGAGAGTGATTCAGACTCATCTCAATGATCGTGCCTGAAGGGGGAGGAAGAGTGCGTGCTTGGCGCAACTCTAGAGGTAGATCAGTCAGGTCCATTTGTTGATGGAAAGGTGGAAGGTAATGATATTACATTCTTAGTGGACACTGGTGCTACCCGTTCTACTGTGAGAGCAGCAGAAATTCCAAACCTACCTCTCTCGGGAGAAACTATCCAAGTTGTAGGAGTCTCCAATAAGCATATCAAAACCCCAATAACAAAGCCAATAGAAGTTCATATTGGAAGATTCAGATACATGCATCGGTTCGTGGTATGTGATACGAGTCCGGTAAATCTTTTGGGAAGAGATTTACTGTGCAAGATGAATTGCACTATCTATTGTACACCAGATGGTATTGCTTTCCAGACACCAGATGAGGATGTCGCGTTTAAAATGATGTTAGCAAAGCAAGGGACAGAAGTGGATGAGTTATTTTCACTTCTTACTGAAGAAGATTTGCCTGCAGAGCTGAGAAATACAGTAAGGTCTGATGTATGGGACTTCTCAGGAAAAGAGATTGGTCTGATGAAAGGTGTGGATCCTATTCAGGTTGCGGTAAATCCGGGTGCAACATTTCCAAACACACCACAATACAAAATGAGTCCCGAGATAACAGCAGGAGTTATTCCTGTGATTGACCAAATGATTGAGCAGGGTATTTTAAGAGAAATACTAAGCAGTCCATGAAATTCGCCTATTATGGGAATTAAAAAGCCAAGTGGAAAGTATAGAATAGTGCAAGATTTACGAAAAATAAATAAAATAGTGGTACCCTGTTGTCCAATAGTACTGTAGTGTAGCTCCTATTTCCCTAATAGGCTCTGCGCATTGGAATAATATATCCTATAGGTTTGACATAGGACTAAGGTCAGTATGTCCCTATCGAGTATATTAAACTTAATTACTTGTGCCAGCTAGCTCAGAGGCAACTAGAAACTCCTTGACAACAAGAAGGGAGTAGTTTCTGGCAGCCGCAAAACATGACCACTATGTTTCCCTTTAGAATCAGAACGTGTCCCAGAGTCGTGGAAACAATAGATAACTATTTCACTCAGCTCAATCGTGCATGCTTAGTTTTCTCCAAGTTACACAGAAAGAAATAGACGGGCGTTTTCAATAAAAGATTTATTGAACAGTCTTGTTTCCGGTGTAAGTAAAATGTGCTGTTACGATCACAAGGCAGTATGCGAGATAAATAATGTACAGTATGAGCAGTAGAAATAAATAATACTGCGATAGCATTATCTTTTAGTACATATGCTGTTACATAAATAACACAGACTAAAAATGCGAGTACTCATACGATGCGTTTCTAAGCTACTTCTACCCCAATGTACCTAACCTACGTGTAGGGAGAGGTATGAAGTAGGTGAAGTATTCCTTACTATGGTATACTAAGAGTATGTTAAGCCTAGTGTGCCTAGTATGCCAAGAGTCCCTCTAGGTTCTTGTCAGCTCCATACCTGAAGAATGAGAGAGGTAGGAATCTCTTTGCCAGACTCGAACTCCAACACCCCGCAAGGGAAGTCAGATCACTGCAAGCTGGACTCTCTGCGTGCAGGGATGACAGCGTCTTCTCAGTGCGTCAGGCCGGGAAACGGGCTCCTCTGAAGTCGAGGTCTCCTCTAGTTTACAAGGGCTAGGGAACGTATATTTATACCTGAGAGTACCTAGGAATGTTAGTATTGACGTGAGTCGGAGAGCGAAAGACGTCATGAATGAACCCCTAAGGAATAACGGTTCATGCATAATATATGAGTCCTTGAAGAAATCAATAGTCCTGGACTAGGGAAACTCCCGCAGCCTAAGGGTCTGTTCTTCATGTACTCGTTGTGACGTTAGGGTGGACGGATGTCGGAGACCATGCCTGCATTTGGAGTGCAGGGTTTAATGCCTAAATAAGGCCTGGGAATTTATGCCTATATAAGGACATGATACTGGAAAGCCCGTTATGGACACCCTAAGAGGAATACAACACCCACTCCACTTTCGTGTATACGATAATACTAAAATGCTAAACATTTAAAATGCTAAACATAAAATGGAGTACCGCATATTTAAAAAATATTTCTTAAAAGCATTAAAAAACATAGTAAAAAATGCAAAAGGTACTGTACATTTGAAGCAAATGCTTTTTATTTCAGGCATAAAGTTTGAAAATAAATGCAATTGGAATGAAATAAGCAGTAATATTTACATGTGACAAAAAAATGATCGATAAGTTGTTCAAAAATCAAAGTCATTTCATGTCATGAAAATCAATGAACTGTTTTTAGACACATAAGATGACTAAGTGTCTGTGGAAGTACCGCCAAGTCTGTACTATAAGGCTAGTTCTACTTTAAGCAGATTGAAGTGCCATTTCCGGTCGAAAAATGGGAAAAAGTTCAATTTTGGTAGAGTTTCAAGTTTTTGTAGAATGAAGGCCAAATTGTCACTGCAGCTCTGGAACACTGTGGGCTGAATCAGAGTCCGTGTACGGGTCTGGTGTAAACATAAGATCATCTATTTCTGTAGACAAAATATCGTCCACTGTAGTTGGTGACATTCGGAACACCTCGTGCAGTATATTAATTGCACAGAGATGTGAAGCATCGCTTTCAGCATAGGATGCCGCAGCAATGTTCGCGTCCGTTGTTACCTGTGTGCCTGTAGATCCATCTCGTACCTCAGCAGCAGCCGGAAGCGTCTGTGAGATCTCAATCAATGCTGTCATCAGTATTGGTAGCCTCTGGGGACAACACAGAGCATGGGCCGTTATCGGGTCCAGCAGAGTATCGATATCCGTTGGCGTTGCTGATGGAAATGTTAGACAGGTGTCTAACACGCATTCTTTACCGCATAGCAGGCATCGTAGAACAGGTAAGATGCAATCTTGCCAGATTGGTCTGAATGACAGGAACCACGTGGTATTAAGTTCCCGTAGACGAGTCATGCCCAAAAGCTGTACTATTCGCTCACGGCACTTTCGTTCAAGGAGAGCTTTCTCCACTTCGCTCGGAGTGATGTCTGCGGATAGGCTGGCCATAGCATAATAGCAGGAAGAGAAATAGAATTCCGGCAACAAGTGCTAGAAGTAATGGTATGCCACCAAACACCGAATGTGCAAAGTTTGGGCTGATTCCGAGGACTGCCTGGAAAGGTGTTAACAGTCCGGAACAGATGCTCTTAAATACATGTACAATTCCGCTTGTATCAGACATGTTAAAGATACGTCCTATCATTTCTGCGAAAAGTATAGGGCAGTTTGTATGTATTAAAGTTTGTATCTCAGCCGAAGTCCTTGCAATTTGTAGATCATAGGTTTCTTTGGCCGAGGTCAAAGGCACTGTTTGTTGTAAAAGCATGGCTTTCATTCTGCTTAAAGTATCAAATCTTATAAAAGAGACGTTCAGCGAAGGCCACAAAGGCGACTCCCTGACTGTGTCTATTGGGGCAAACAATACTTGCATACAGCAAGTGACCCTGGAGTTCACCGTTACTAGATATGGGATGCCTGGCAACATGCCACAGCAACTCTGATCATTCAACATGAGTTAACTCCCATTAGAAAGTTGTCCAAACGTTGGATTAATCACAGCAGCTGGTGTACCCTGCTGATGGCAAGAAAATTTGCCACAGAACCATTACAAGCCCCGTGTAAGGAAATGTCCTGACATATAAGCGAACCGCTTAGTGCACGTTTACAGTTTGGACCGCTCAAAAACACTTCACGATCCCCACTCCAACATCTATATGTATACGGTAAATCCCAAGATGTCTTAATGTATTCCTTACCCAACCTTTCATATTTGCCTGCTTGCATTTGTCTGAGGCAATACTGAAACTGAAAAGTAGTCACAGGTAGTGTGATTTTGCCATGAATAAGCCATTCTGTAGCTCGTTTTTCTGCCACTGTGAATGGTAATTTATCCAGTTTTTCAATGCTCAGCGCTGTATACCTTGCTCCTCTTTGTGCCAATTCGATCTGTTTATCAGTGAGATTGTATTCTGCAAACAGAGCCGTTGTGTTGATAAAACGCCAAGGCACATAGCCTGCTCGCAAAGATTGCAGCGTCCAGCTTAATAACACAATAGAACGTAATTGAGATTGGCCTTGTTGTAACATCGCCAAATCTTGTTCTAGTATGTCGATAGCAGAGGATACAATGCTGTCCAGTGAATATATTCTGGAGGACAAAGTTGTTAACCCATTGTCGACCACAGAGAGTGTTTTCTCTAAATTAATACGATCAAGTTCACGTATTCGTTCTGCAGCCTCCATCTGTGATACTTTCTGTTGGAAATGGCCCTTTTTGCGGGGTCACCCCTAAACTTTTTGCCTGCCTCCTGTATTATTGCTGACCTGTTTCTGTTGGTTTTATGACTCTGGGCACTTTACCACTGCTGTTCAGTGCTAAAGTGCATATGCTCTCCCTTTGTAAATATGTCTATGTGAATTGGTATATCCCTGATTGGCTTATTTGGTTTACCTGTTAGTCCCTAGTAGTGTGGCCTGTGTGTGCCCAGGGCTGGTAAACCAAATGCTGCTGGTGGGCATGCAGCGCTGGTTTGCGCCACCCACAGAAGCAGCTTGTAAAGCGTGTCTCAGACCTGCCACTGCAGTGTCTGTGTGCAGTCCAGAACTGCCATCTTGGCTGTGAAGTGCACCCACTTCCCAGCCCCTGAACCTTCCCTTGGCATCCTGTAAGTCACCCCTATGGTAGGGTGCATTGTATGTGTAAGGTAGGACATGCCTTGGTGTGTGTAGCATGTCCTGGTAGTGAATTACACCCCATTTCGTTTTTCACTACTGTAAGGCTACCTGTTCCTCATAGGCTAGAATGGGCAGTTTGACTATTACATTCTATAGTCCTAACTGACCCCAGGAACATGGTAGAAAAACGAATTTAGTATGCCTGAGCTCAGAATATTAAAATACACCTTTTAGTGAAGTTTATTTTTATATTCTGTGTTTGAAAATACCACTTTTAGAAAGTAGGTATTTTCTTGCCTAAGCCTTCCAGTGTGCTCTGCCGTTATGTGTATTGGCTGTCTGGTTTTAGAGGGGCAGGACAGGCTGAGTCAGACCTGGGTTGAATAGAGAGATCTGCATTTAGAGTGTGGGGAGGGGTGGCTCTTTGATCTGAATAGGGCTGTGCCTGGCAAAGTGAATGCTGGCTCCACCTCCCACTGTGTGTCTGCTAGCAGACCCCCTCTTTCTGAAAGGAAGGATGCAGCCTGGTAAACAAAGTGCTCCAGGCCTGAGCAGAA
This sequence comes from Calotriton arnoldi, assembly GCA_963921515.1. Classification (NCBI taxonomy): domain Eukaryota; kingdom Metazoa; phylum Chordata; class Amphibia; order Caudata; family Salamandridae; genus Calotriton; species Calotriton arnoldi. The sequence continues at coordinate 348,918 of CAWUFW010006403.1, read as the reverse complement.
CTGGTTCTGGCTAGGTTCAGGGACTGGTAGCTTCAAAGATCAAAGGCTTTTGGAGTATAAATATCTGTGCTCAAGCCCCTACATTTTGTATTGCTTTTGGATCTGGAGAGGAAACTCTGTCCGTGCCACTGGAGGAATCTGCAGGAAGTGACTGTCCTTGTGCTTGTGTGTTTTTCTTGCACTGGCCTGCAGCAGTGACCACTGGACCTTGAAGAGAGAAAAGGACTTTTGAGAGAACTTTTATTTTTGTTACAGCAATTACCCAAGGGCTAGGAAAGAGCTAGCCTCCTGCTGGAGTCTCAGGCACATCAGACTCCACCACCAACCTCCTGCTTCCTCCCTGCGAGGATTGCTATCTGCTGATGAGGCTCCTGTGAGTTCCAGGGCCTCTAGTTTGCTTCAGAGAAGAGAGTGCTGGAAATCGTCGCTAACGCACGTTTGCGAGCCGCTGCAGTCGAGAGCGCTGGAAAAATCATCGCGCTGCTGCCGCTGAGTGCTCGCAACACGAGACCATCGCTAACGCCCCTTTGCGAGCCGCTGCAGCCGAGACGTGCTGGAAAAATCATCGCGCGGCTGTCGCCGAGCGCTCGCAACCCCTACAGAATCATTGCTTCAAGACATCGCATTGCGGACGCCGTGCGTCCGCCATTTTCATCGCATCGCACCGGATTTCGTCGCTCCCTCGCGGAGCGCCATTTCTTCGCATCGCAACACGATCGCACAACGCAACAGGCTCGTCACATCGACTTCTCCCTCGCGGCAAGAAAGTCATCGCATCGGCGGCCTAGCGTGCAGAAGTTTGTCGCATCGTCTCCGCACACGCAACAGGATCGTCGCATCGCCTTCGCCCTCGCGGCAAGGTCTCAGCGCATCGGCGGCCTAGCGTGCAGAAGTTGGTCGCATCGTCTCCGCACGCATCAGCAGATCGGCGCATCATCCTCCCTTGCGGCAAGGATTTTAACGCATCGCCGGCCTCGCGTGAGGAAAATCATCGCTACCACTTCTTTGCGACATTTTGTTGGTTTTGCTACTAAACCCAGGTCTTATGAGAGAAAGGGTCGCAGAGACCACTGCCTTGAATTTGAACCCTATTTTTTGCAACCTCTGAACGAGAAAGGGCGCAGAGACCCCTGCTTTGAATTTGAACCTTACTCTTGCAACCTTTGAACTATCTTTGACAGTCCTTCAACAGCTATCCTATTTTTGACAGTATTGTGGCTTTTACAGTTATTGGTCTTGTGATATATCTGCCTTTATATAAAGATACTTATTTTTTATAACTACTTGTGTGGTGTCCCTTTGTAGTGTTCCTCACTGTGTTACTGTGTATGGTCATAAATGCTTCACACACTGCCTCTGAGATAAGCCTACCTGCTCGTGCTACGTTACCACAGGGTTGAGCAGGGGTATTAAAGAGGGTAGCCCTCTCACTCTGACTTAGGAAGAAGGGTCCCTACTTGGACAGTGGCCAGCCATTGCCAACTAGAGACCCCCATTTCTAACATTGGTGGGCAGCGGTGAGGATCTGGACTTGCATTTATGATCGCATACAGTAATTATAGTGTACACTACTAGTGAGTGCAGACCATAACGTACCGCATACATTTTTTGAGAATTTTTTTTGCTCCTATATTGTGATTGATATTGCCGGTGATTTTTCACCCGCGCACATTTTCTGAGAGTTTTTGGGATCCTATATTGTGATTGATATTGCCGGTGATTCTTCACCCGCGCCCATTTATTGAAAGTTTTTGATCCCCTATTGTAATTGATATTGCCGGTGATTTTTCACCCGCGCACATTTCTGAGAGTTTTTAGGATCCTATATTGTGATTGATATTGCCGGTGATTTTTCACCCGCTTACATTTTTGAGAAGTTTTCTTCTATCTTTTATTGATATTGCCCGTGATTGTTACAATGGGCAAGCCTATGTTTTATTGATATTGCCAGGTGATAGTACCCGCATACATTTTTGAGAATTGTTGGATCCTATATTGTAATTGATATTGCCGGTGATTTTTTTACCCGCATACATTTTCTTGAGAAGTTTTCTTCTATCTTTTATTGATATTGCCCGTGATTGTTACAATGGGCAAGCCTAGGTTTTATTGATATTGCCGGTGATTTTCTTTTTACCCGCATACATTTTCTTGAGAAGTTTTCTTCTATCTGTTATTTGATATTGCCCGTGATTGTTGCTAACGGGCAAGCCTATTTGTTTTATTATTGATATTGCCAGATATTGCTACAATGGGTCTTGCTGAGATGAGACCTACCTTTTATATAGATGATCTGTTAACCTACAGTCTAGAGGAGCTAAGGGGGTTCTGTGAGGAGAAGGGCTTAGCAGTGAGTAGGAAGGAGACTCAGCTATCCCTGCAGACATCCCTGAGACTTTGGCAACAAGACAGATGGAGATTCTTGAGTCCCAGTACACCTACCAAGAGGGTAGTTGGTCTGAGGGTGGCCCTAGAGAGTCTGAAGAGGAGGAAGAAAGTGTTATGGAATATCTCATAGGTGGGGAGTTCCTTGATGAGCCTAGTGCCTATGGTAGTGCCAGATTCCCCTCATGGTCCCCAGAGGAGTTGGGGGACAGGCGGGAAGGTCCCATAGGTAGGGAGTCCCTTGCTGGATCTAGTGCACAGGGTAGTGCCCAATCCCCTTCATGTTCCCCAGAGGAGTTGGACAGACAGAGGGAGAGGGAGTACCAGCTGGAATTGGAGAGGCTCCAAATAGAGATTGCACAGCTGGAGGCGCACCTAGCGCAGATAGCAGAAAAGGAGAAGTTAGCTCAAGAGGGTAGGTTACCCCTGGAGCGCCGTTTTAATTGTCTGGATTCCCCAGAGAGGGTGGGGTCCAGTGGTGGCAGCAAAATTGAAGTATATAGTGATGACAGTGTAGTACACCCACCCAGGGATGTGGCACCTGACTTGAAGGAGGGGTTGATCTACACCAGGGGATTCAAGGACCTGAGATAGCTCCATTGGTGTGCAGTGTCCCTGAGGTGGATTGGGGAACTAGCGCAGGGGCCCATAGTCCTAGTGAAAGGAGGGATACTCTACCGACTCTGGATGAGAGGTGCAGGGAGAGGGTTCCCCCGTGGTTGAAGTCCTGGTGTATGAGTGTGAGGACCGCCCAGAAGAGTGTGGGTTGAGTGATAGAGACAGTCAGTTAATGTCTCGCCCATTTCAAGAGAGTGGTGTGGGGTACGTGTGTGAGGCACTGGATTGTGAGGTAAAGGTTAGCACCTGTGTGGAGCTGTGTAATCCAATTGTGGGAGAGCATATTGTGAGTTCCTATTTTCCAGAGCTAAACCAACATGTATTAGAGTGCGAGTTCTCTGATCCTAGGGAACTTGCGCAGGAGGCAGACCTCTGGGTGAGTACCAGAGACTCTGTAGAGGCATTAGGGAATGACCCTAAGAGAAGTGGTTCAGAAGTTTTCCAACCCAGAGTGCTGGGAAAGGTTAGGAGTGTTACAGCTGGGTCCCCTTGTTGTGAGGAGGTTGTAGGGCCTCACATCCTGTCTCGTGGGAGCAGGAGTGAGACTGGGATAGGTCCCGAAGTGCCCCAGCCTCAGTCCCCAGGACTGGATGGTTCCATGAGGGAACACCAGGTGGGGAGCCTAGTCTGTCTGGATGGACCGTCCATTGTGGGGGGTACCCCAGTGTTAGGTGAGCTGAGAGTGCCTGTAGTCAGGCCTCCATCAGTTCTTGTGCCTGGCAGTGCCACTCCTAGGGGAGGGTACGGAAGTCCAGTCTGAGGGATGAAAGGGGGAAGGAGTCCCCAGTGGAAGAGCCAGTGGGTCAGGGTCCAGTCAGAAGGGCTGAGCCCCCTAGGAGTGACCATGGTGACACCACTTCAGTCCTGGTTGGCCAGGCAGTTGTTCAGCCACAGGGGTTGGTCCCTGGGTTGGTAAGTCAGATCCAGGAGTTGTCTGCCCTGGAGGGAGGGACAACTGTAAGCAGTGTCCCGACCATTTTTTCTAAGAGCACCACTCCAGGTGGGAGGGTGCAGTATGCTGGAAGGGGGTGCAGAGGGAGGGAGTCCTCGCCTCTGACCCCGGTGCAACCTGCGGGTTTTTTCAGGTTGGTAGGTCAGTTGCAGGGTCCAGGCCCTGAACTGGTGGAGGGGTGTGTTTCCCTTGAGGGGGGCCTGTGTGCTCCCCAGGAAGTCCTGGTTGGCCAGGCAGTTGTTCAAGCACAGGGGTTGGTCCCTGGGATGGTAAGTCAGGTCCAGGTGTTGTCTGACCTGGAGGAAGGGACAACTGTAAGCAGTGTCCCGACCATTTTCTTTTTCTAAAAGCACCACTCCAGGTGGGAGGGTGCAGTATGCTGGAAGGGGGTGCAGAGGGAGGGAGTCCTCGCCTCTGACCCCAGTACCACCTGAGGGTTTTTCCAGGTTGATGGATCAGTTGCAGGGACAAGGCCCTGAACTAGTGGAAGAGGGTATTTTCCTTGGGGGAATTGGTGTACGCCCCCAGAAGTCCTGGGTTGCCAGGCACAGGCCCAGCCCAAGGGTACAGACCCTAGGTTGGGGGGCCAGGTTCAGGGTGTCCCCCTGATCTGGAGGAAGGGGCAACTGCTAACAGTGCCCCTCCCGGTTTGTGTTATGGAGGCACCTCTCCAGGTGGGAGGGTGCCGGGCCCCAGTAAAGGGGGCGGGGAGAGGGCAGCCTCACCCCTGACCTCCGCCCAGTCTAAGGGTACAGACCCTATGCTGGGATACCAGTTGCAGGATAGAACCCCTGAACTGGTGGGCGAATTATGCAGGACACCTGCCTCAGGTGCCCTGACAATTCTGGAAGGGGGTATCGCTCCAGGTGGGAGGATACCGAGCCCCAAAGAGGAGGACCGGGTGTGGGAGAGCCCACCCCAGTCTCTGGCCCAGCCGCTGGGTACAGGCCCAGGGCTGGTGGGTCAGTGTCCGGGTGCTTTGCCTGACCTGACAGGAGGGAGAGTGTACAAAAGGTGCCAGGCACCTGGGGTTACTGCCCCTCACTCTCTGATGCCACAAAAGTTTGAGAGCCCTGAGAGGTATAGGGCTTGGATTTCATCAATGACTACTGTCAGTGATTACTGGGGCTTGTTGTTTATCTGTTGGGACACACCTGGGGGCCAGTTAAGGTTAGATGCTGCACAGGTGGTGTCCACAGGTAAGGGGAAGAGTTCCCCATTGGTTGCCTTAGTGAGCCCTGAGAGGTATAAGGCCTGGGTCTCATCCCTGACTACTGTCAGTGGCTACTGTGGCTTATTGTTTATCTGTTGGGACACACCTGGGGGCCAGTTAAGGTTAGGTGCTGCCCAGGTGGTGTCCACAGGTGAGGGGCAGAGTTCCCCATTGGTTATCTTAGTGGGCCCTGGGAGTGTGGACAGAGGGATCCACCAGGGTTCAGATTGGAGTAGAGCTGGCATATGCCCCTGCAGTTGCGGGCCAGTTCCGTGTTCTATCGCTCGAAGAAGGGAAGCCCATCAAAGTAGTGATTGGTCTACCCTGCGTTTTGGCTGGAAGGGGTTGTGTTGGAAATGGCCCTTTTTGCGGGGTCACCCCTAAACTTTTTGCCTGCCTCCTGTATTATTGCTGACCTGTTTCTGTTGGTTTTATGATCTCTGGGCACTTTACCACTGCTGTTCAGTGCTAAAGTGCATATGCTCTCCCTTTGTAAATATGTCTATGTGAATTGGTATATCCCTGATTGGCTTATTTGGTTTACCTGTTAGTCCCTAGTAGTGTGGCCTGTGTGTGCCCAGGGCTGGTAAACCAAATGCTGCTGGTGGGCATGCAGCGCTGGTTTGCGCCACCCACAGAAGCAGCTTGTAAAGCGTGTCTCAGACCTGCCACTGCAGTGTCTGTGTGCAGTCCAGAACTGCCATCTTGGCTGTGAAGTGCACCCACTTCCCAGCCCCTGAACCTTCCCTTGGCATCCTGTAAGTCACCCCTATGGTAGGGTGCATTGTATGTGGTAAGGTAGGACATGCCTTGGTGTGTGTAGCATGTCCTGGTAGTGAATTACACCCCATTTCGTTTTTCACTACTGTAAGGCTACCTGTTCCTCATAGGCTAGAATGGGCAGTTTGACTATTACATTCTATAGTCCTAACTGACCCCAGGAACATGGTAGAAAAACGAATTTAGTATGCCTGAGCTCAGAATATTAAAATACACCTTTTAGTGAAGTTTATTTTTATATTCTGTGTTTGAAAATACCACTTTTAGAAAGTAGGTATTTTCTTGCCTAAGCCTTCCAGTGTGCTCTGCCGTTATGTGTATTGGCTGTCTGGTTTTAGAGGGGCAGGACAGGCTGAGTCAGACCTGGGTTGAATAGAGAGATCTGCATTTAGAGTGTGGGGAGGGGTGGCTCTTTGATCTGAATAGGGCTGTGCCTGACAAAGTGAATGCTGGCTCCACCTCCCACTGTGTGTCTGCTAGCAGACCCCTCTTTCTGAAAGGAAGGATGCAGCCTGGTAAACAAAGTGCTCCAGGCCTGAGCAGAACTGGTTCTGGCTAGGTTCAGGGACTGGTAGCTTCAAAGATCAAAGGCTTTTGGGGTATAAATATCTGTGCTCAAGCCCCTACATTTTGTATTGCTTTTGGATCTGGAGAGGAAACTCTGTCCGTGCCACTGGAGGAATCTGCAGGAAGTGACTGTCCTTGTGCTTGTGTGTTTTTCTTGCACTGGCCTGCAGCAGTGACCACTGGACCTTGAAGAGAGAAAAGGACTTTTGAGAGAACTTTTATTTTTGTTACAGCAATTACCCAAGGGCTAGGAAAAGAGCTAGCCTCCTGCTGGAGTCTCAGGCACATCAGACTCCACCACCAACCTCCTGCTTCCTCCCTGCGAGGATTGCTATCTGCTGATGAGGCTCCTGTGAGTTCCAGGGCCTCTAGTTTGCTTCAGAGAAGAGAGTGCTGGAAATCGTCGCTAACGCACGTTTGCGAGCCGCTGCAGTCGAGAGCGCTGGAAAAATCATCGCGCTGCTGCCGCTGAGTGCTCGCAACACGAGACCATCGCTAACGCCCTTTGCGAGCCGCTGCAGCCGAGACGTGCTGGAAAAATCATCGCGCGGCTGTCGCCGAGCGCTCGCAACCCCTACAGAATCATTGCTTCAAGACATCGCATTGCGGACGCCGTGCGTCCGCCATTTTCATCGCATCGCACCGGATTTCGTCGCTCCTCGCGGAGCGCCATTTCTTCGCATCGCAACACGATCGCACAACGCAACAGGCTCGTCACATCGACTTCTCCCTCGCGGCAAGAAAGTCATCGCATCGGCGGCCTAGCGTGCAGAAGTTTGTCGCATCGTCTCCGCACACGCAACAGGATCGTCGCATCGCCTTCGCCCTCGCGGCAAGGTCTCAGCGCATCGGCGGCCTAGCGTGCAGAAGTTGGTCGCATCGTCTCCGCACGCATCAGCAGATCGGCGCATCATCCTCCCTTGCGGCAAGGATTTTAACGCATCGCCGGCCTCGCGTGAGGAAAATCATCGCTACCACTTCTTTGCGACATTTTGTTGGTTTTGCTACTAAACCCAGGTCTTATGAGAGAAAGGGTCGCAGAGACCACTGCCTTGAATTTGAACCCTATTTTTGCAACCTCTGAACGAGAAAGGGGCGCAGAGACCCCTGCTTTGAATTTGAACCTTACTCTTGCAACCTTTGAACTATCTTTGACAGTCCTTCAACAGCTATCCTATTTTTGACAGTATTGTGGCTTTTACAGTTATTGGTCTTGTGATATATCTGCCTTTATATAAAGATACTTATTTTTTATAACTACTTGTGTGGTGTCCCTTTGTAGTGTTCCTCACTGTGTTACTGTGTATGGTCATAAATGCTTCACACACTGCCTCTGAGATAAGCCTACCTGCTCGTGCTACGTTACCACAGGGTTGAGCAGGGGTATTAAAGAGGGTAGCCCTCTCACTCTGACTTAGGAAGAAGGGTCCCTACTTGGACAGTGGCCAGCCATTGCCAACTAGAGACCCCCATTTCTAACACTTTCCATGCTTCGTTGTAGGCAGCATAAATGCTGGCATATATGAAACGTTTTTGACGCGGTTTTCTTGGTCCAAGCAAGAATTCCCTACGGTCTGCGTCCTTTTTAAGTAAGGTTAAGTGTTGTTTCACATCCTGTAGTGTAGACTTATGCAGCCAATCGAGGCATAATTTTCCTACACTGTATGTTGTTATTACCCCCGGATGTTGTCTTTGGACGTATCTTGGGTCTGGCCTATTAATAGTAAAGCCCTGAGTTTTATTCAGGAATCTTTCCTGACAGTTATTCGTGTCTGTGGGCCAGATCAACCATTTTTTCCAATCAGGATTAGATCTGTTGAGTTGTAGTATATTGTCAACTGTCACCACTGTCTGTGTATCGTTATTATTTGCAGGTGCTGGTACAGAAGGTGTGTTCATCTCTTTGATCTTGGCTAATCCAAGACAAGATGTTTGTTGGATGGTTTTATTCAAAAACATTATTTGTTCAGGGATGATACAGGCTCTAAATAAAGCTTCTATCCCCTGCACTTGCCAATCTTTAGTACCCCACACAGTTTTCGTGTCTATTGTGTCTTTCCAAAAGTCGAAACCCTGTCTAGACAGTTGGGCATTAAATAATGCAGAATAAATCTGTTTTGTATTTGTTAACATAATTTTCAGTCCTGTCTTGTTTACATTTTTATAGTAAAACATTTCTGGATCAGATGTATTGTAACCTGAAAAATATGGAAATTTACTAGCAAATGTTTTTGAACTACCTTTAGGTGGTGTAGGACAATGTTCCCATTAGTTAAACATAAACACATTTCTTGGATATGCAGTTTTATGCAAATAATGATGACCATAGTGGTTATAACAATACAGTTGTTCATAGTCTGATGAACCCTCTAAATATTCATTTTTAGAAAATGCAGCAGATTTTTCTAGGTCAAACATTATGTCATTAACAGTCTCAAAGTCCCAATCATCAGAATAGGTACTGGACGAGATTAGATCACTTAGTGAAATTTTAAAAAATTTGTGGAATGTTCAATTGTTCCGTTGGACTGAATAAATCAAAATCTGTTTTGTCCCACACTATACCATCGTGTATAGGAACAGCTGTGATGTTCACTGATGACAAGTCTCTTGCTTCACGATGGGAGGATTTATGAGGTTTCAAAAGTACGTTCACGCCTTTTCCTTCAGTGTTCACATGGATGTATCTGCCACTTATAAGCACGCTCACAGTTGTAACCAAAGCTAGCCAGAGCAGGAAAACAAAAAGTCCAGATATAATCCAGAGTTCAATCCATGGAGAAACCAAATAAGTCTTTTTCAGAAAGTGAAGAAAGTCTTGTACTTGCTGCTTGAATTTGAATGATGCTGGCGTCGTTTCAGGTTCACTCGGATCTTCTGAGAACGTATCAAAGTTAATGAAATAGCCAGAAGCAGTTCTATCAATTGTTGGAATTGCATCAGGATTTGTAGAAATCACTGGAACCAGTCGATCACTTGCTACGTTGGTGTAGACAGGTGTATTTGGACGAACTGTTACTTGGTGTTCAAGAGGGATGAGTTCCATAGCGTTGTTGCTTAGTCCTCTATCTGTTACAGCTGAATTCTCGATGGTTATCAGTCTTTCAGTCTGAACCTCTTGGATAGTAGCGAGAGGAGTGCGTCTGCTACTAGGTCGGAGTCCACGAGGCCTACTATTTAGTATTGGCCACATACTGTGGTTTGATGAGGTCGATGGACACAAATCTTTTCTCCTTTCTTCCAGCAAGGGGCGGCAGAAGTACTGTTCTTGTTCCTTGAACTGCTAGGACAGGTACTGGTTGTCTGTAAGAAGGTCCAAATTCCTTCTTGTCCGCAATTTTTTCTCTGACTAGATCCCCAACTTTTGGAATACAGACAGGCCTTGCTGGGACCGCCGTTTTTCCCCCAGTGGTGGTTGGCTGTAGGAATACATTGCTTTGTTTCGTTCTTAATTTGTTTAAGTCCTGTAAAACAGCCAAACGATCTTTGATATCAAAAGGTTTATTTTCCACCACTGTGCCTACGTGTTCAAGGTCTGGTACCCACATTCTTGTCCCAAATAGGACCTCATATGGAGTGACCCCCCCTAGAGAACTTCTTGGCAGATTATTCAAAGAGCGTTGGACCCCACTAAGGTGTTTGATCCACCCATCACCCGAACCTAATACCCTAGCTGTTATAGACTGCTTTATGTCTCGGTTTTTCCTTTCCACAATCGAATTTCCCTCAGGATGGAATGGAGAGGAGTACCACAATGCAACGCCCAGACTGGCCATGGCTTCTTTGTAAGCCCGAGAGCTAAACGCAGGACCCTGGTCAGAATGTAGCGTGCCTATTGCGTATATGCCGATAAAGACTCGCAAATCTTTTATAACAGTTCGAGCGTCAGCTGAGCGCTGAGGCCATAACCATAGGAACCTAGATTCAGTATTTGTGAGAATGCCTTTGTCCAGTAGGACGCAGGTGCGTAGATAGTCTAATGCTGTCTAACAATGGTGTCTGTACTGGGTTGCCGCATTCGCAGCATGGTGTCTGGTGGCTCTCTCGCTGTAATTTACAGTCTAAGCAGTTGTTGATGAATATATGAATTTCTGTATTCATTCCAGGCCACCAGTACATCTCTTTTAACGTCAAAATTGTTTTAGAGATCCCTTGATGTGACAGACCTTCCCCCAAATGTGTTTCTATAAATCAAGGCTGCTCTACGTTCCATGTTTGGGATTACCCTATCCCCCACTCCAGGGATTCGAGCAAAAGGAACGTTGTTCGCATTAATTACATAAGAGTACTTGAGTGGAAACTTTTTTAGTAACGCTGCACTGCTGCCCTTGCTTGAAGCATTGACAGCCAACATTATCTCACCATCTATTTTTGTTTTTGAACGAGTGATCGCAGCTACGGAAGCCGTCTGCACAGCCCCCTTTGCGGCTTCATCAGCCAATGAATTCCCTGCATCGTGAACGCCATCACGTTGATGTCTCAGTGTGTGGATCACGTGAGCCTTTGGTAGTTCGTTTTTCAACTGAACTACTTGTTCCCAAAGCATTTTGTGCTTTATTGTGCCACCTTTCGCATCTTTGAAACCATTTTCAAGCCAGTTTTGTATATAGTCATTATACGACTGAACACAGTAAAAGGAATCGCAAACTATTAGTGTGGGGAATTCTCGATCTGTACTTTCAAGTGCCAGTTTGAATGCTTGTAGTTCAGCTCGCTGAGCTGTACAATCTCCTAGAGACTGCGTTTTTGTGACCATAGGTCTGAAGATGCCATTTCGCATGCGACCTTTAACGATTGGACACGCTGCACTGTAAGCTTGCTTACTCCCTATTGCGGGTTGTGCGGATCCGTCAGTGTAAATTATGAATTCGTACTGATCGAGAGGCAGAATTTCAGTAGGCAGAGGACATTCATGTTCGTATTGCAGGAATGCTTGTGTTTTTAAATCTGGATCAAAAACATATTCAACATCTGTTGCAGCAAGTGAATTAACCCAATGTATCCATCTTGGATGTAATGCTTCAGCATTTGGAATGCTTGCTTTTGTGACCGCTTCTAAAGCTGGTACTGGGGTGACGACAATAATGCGTTTCCCTTGGGCTAAGGCTCTTTCTTTTGCTACAGCGGTTTGAACTGCTGTTAGAATTTTTTCAGTTGAACTGAAGCGCATTTCCGCTTGTGTGTACAAATGAGATTTGTATGCTATTGGTATTTTCTCACCCTCATTGAAGGTTAAGTATGTGAATCCGCATTGACCCGAAATTATTCGGATCACCAAATTGCGTTGACTTACGCGTGTTTGTAAGTGATTTGTTGCTAACATGTTAGCTTGTAGTGAACGCAAGATTTCTGTGTGTTCCTGTGTCCATTTTCTGATTGAAAAATCAGGTTTGATTAATGCGTAGAGAGGTTTAACCCTTTCTGCGTAATTTAGAATGTATGTTCTTCCAAAATTTAGGAAACCCAGGATGGATTGTAAGTTTTTTAACGTTTTTGGAGGTTGGAGCAGCGCACACTTTTCTAAAAAGTTAGCTGCCAAGCTCTTGCCTTCACTTGAAAGCTCATATCCTAGAAATAGGACATTGAGATGGGCAATTCTGGAATTTTTAAAGTTGAATTTGTAGCCCTCAGAGGCGTAACCCAGTATAATGGTGCTCACCCTGTTCAAGTGTTTGTCCAGGTCATCGTCTGTCAGATAGATGTCATCGACATAGGAAAATGCCTCATTGTCATAAATTTGTAGTAACTCCATTACCCTCGCTGAGAATAAACCTGGGCTGTTCTTGAACCCTTGTGGGAGTCGACAAAAGTGACGCTGGGTCCCCATTATGGAGAATGCTGTTAAGTACCTGCTTTCAGGTGCTATGTTTTGACAAAAGAAACCATTTGAGATGTCTAATGTTGTTTTAAAATTTTTTACGCACAATGTTATTCATTAATGCTGTGCTATGTGCATTTTGCACTGCAAATGTTTTAGAACAAGTGTTTAGGTGTCTGTAGTCCAAAACTAGACGATATGTATTGTCTGGTTTGGAGACAGGAAACAAAGGATTGTTCATTGAGGAGGTGCATGTTTCAATCACCCCTTGATATTCAAGTTGATCTAAGATCTCCCTGACCTGTTTTTTAGCTTCTTGCTTTATTGGGTACTGCCTTTGTGCAGTTGGTTCATGTTTCAGATGTTTTTTATGGTGAGGTGAGTCCTCATCCCATCCTACATGATTTTTATATAATGCTGGGGCCTGGGCTACTGCCCATTTCCTGGCATATGTATATTTTAGGTGTATTGGAATATGGTTGGAGAAGGCAGGCATAATAATGTCCTCGCCATGTGGGCACTCCCTGACAAATTGTGGTGGCCAGTCTTTTTCTGCTAGAAGTATGTCATAGCCCTTTGATAGTCTTTCCTAAAAAGTGCTTTCACCTGTCTAGGTTTGTCTCCCTCCATCCAGAGTGTTATTTCATATAACTTTTGTGGAGTACTAACCCTGGTGTCTACAGTCTCTACTGTGACGTACTCATTCAAGTCCACTATCTCCAGAAGTTCCTTCAGGTTCTGGCGAACTATTGTGACTTCTGCTGCACTGTCCAGCATGGTCTGAGCCCATTCTCCGTTCTTGAGTTGTGTTCTCAGTATTCTCAGCATGTCTGATCTTTAGACCTGATACTTTCTTTTTGGAGAATTGAGGTTTTGCTTTAGTTTTTGGAGCGTGTTTGTCGTCTTTCAATTTCATGCGTTCTTCTCTGTGTTCCGTCCGTCCTCTTCTTTCCGAAGTCTGTGATGAGATCTGAAAGGAACGAGAGGAACGTGTATCAGTATCTTGATACCTGTCAGGTTTTCTCAAATTATCCCTATTCCTGAGGTTATACCTCCTTTCAGAGGGCTCCTTTTGAGGAGACCTACCTTGGGATTGAGAACGTTTCTCGTTTGAATTTTGTTTATTAGTTTCCCACTTCTTTTTAGAAGATGTAGGAGTTTGTTTAATTGAGTCCTTCTCAGGACTTTCAGATAGCTTCGGCTTCACTGGTCTTCCACCCAAACTATCTCTGCCTAATTCTGCATAAGATTGTTCAATTATTCTGGGTAGCTCAGTTTGATGTTCTGTAACATCGAATTCCCTTAATTTTTGGCGGATCGCAACTGCTGCTGCCTCTCCTTTAATATTAGATAATATTATTGTTGAGACCTGGTCGACATTTTTCAGTAATTTCATACCTAAATTTAGAGCAGGCTCTGCCCCGTATTCATTTTGAATTTGTTTGAGGACATCAGGTATTACCGCAATTGACGGAATGCCATGTGTTTTAGTATAGATGGCAGCAAAGACTGAGCCCCATGTGGTACAGTCTTCCAGTTGTGGTGTGATCCCCATTGGTAAACTGATTGTTAGGATTCTGTGTTTCTCATACGGGCTAGTATTTGGAAATACTGCATCGATTTGAGTAATTTTTTGAGCTATCCAGAACGGAATTTGCTCACGTTTTGTGGGCATTTTACCCATGACTGCGTATAGAGTCTGTGGTGTAATTTTTAGTGTATTCCCCTGTTGGGGAGTTGGATTTGGAATTGTTAATGGTTGCTGGACGGTAAAAGTCTGCATGACATATTGGACCAATTGTCTGTAAATTTTTATTAACTCTGTGAGTTGAGTAAGTAATTCCTTGTCTGACATCTCTTCAATGTCAGGATGAGGTGTGTAGCCGGCTAGAATCGGCCATGTTGCTCCTGGTCTACCTAGTGGACCGAGCCTAGTAATATTTTTGTGATGTTTTAGGGCGCCTTTAAACCAGAGCTGATGCTCCTGGTATGTTAATGGAATTTCAATATCCTCGAAAGGAATGTATTCCTCTGGTGGATCATCTTCTTTGTAGAAGTGAAATGTGTGTGATACTGGATTGCATTCAGGAAATATTACCCATGAATAGAATACCTCTGTCTGAAAGGATTCATGTGCCTCTATCATGAAAACTGCTCTACCTCCTCTTGGCGGTAGGCCATGTTTTATAAGTTTTAGAGTGATGGCTCTTCTTAAGTTTTGAGGGATGTCTATAACACCCTCCTCGGTTTCATTTAAACCTGTAATGTTAAAAACTGCTGCTTGGGCTAGATCAGCCGCAGCTCCACCGTTTCCAGCGTCTGTCATTTTGTTTTTTGAAAAATGTAGAACAAGGGTGTTTCCCTATGTAGCCGTGGTGGATACTTAACCCTGCCCACTCCAGACGTCTTTTGGAGTATATGGGTAGGGGTCTCTGAGAGAAAAAAATCACGGCTGAGTTACTCAGTATCTATCGTTGAATTACCGCCTTACCAAACCGTTGGGCGCCATGTAGTGTAGCTCCTATTTCCCTAATAGGCTCTGCGCATTGGAATAATATATCCTATAGGTTTGACATAGGACTAAGGTCAGTATGTCCCTATCGAGTATATTAAACTTAATTACTTGTGCCAGCTAGCTCAGAGGCCAATAGAAACTCCTTGACAACAAGAAGGGAGTAGTTTCTGGCAGCCGCAAAACATGACCACTATGTTTCCCTTTAGAATCAGAACGTGTCCCAGAGTCGTGGAAACAATAGATAACTATTTCACTCAGCTCAATCGTGCATGCTTAGTTTTCTCCAAGTTACACAGAAAGAAATAGACGGGCGTTTTCAATAAAAGATTTATTGAACAGTCTTGTTTCTGGTGTAAGTAAAATGTGCTGTTACGATCACAAGACAGTATGCGAGATAAATAATGTACAGTGTGAGCAGTAGAAATAAATAATACTGCGATAGCATTATCTTTTAGTACATATGCTGTTACATAAATAACACAGACTAAAAATGCGAGTACTCATACGATGCGTTTCTAAGCTAGTTCTACCCCAATGTACCTAACCTAACCTAGGTGTAGGGAGAGGTATGAAGTAGGTGAAGTATTCCTTACTATGGTATACTAAGAGTATGTTAAGCCTAGTGTGCCTAGTATGCCAAGAGTCCCTCTAGGTTCTTGTCAGCTCCATACCTGAAGAATGAGAGAGGTAGGAATCTCTTTGCCAGACTCAAACTCCAACACCCCGCAAGGGAAGTCAGATCACTGGAAGCTGGACTCTCTGCGTGCAGGGATGACAGCGTCTTCTCAGTGCGTCAGGCCGGGAAACGGGCTCCTCTGAAGTCGAGGTCTCCTCTAGTTTACAAGGGCTAGGGAAGGTATATTTATACCTGAGAGTACCTAGGAATGTTAGTATTGACGTGAGTCGGACAGCGAAAGACGTCATGAATGAACCCCTAAGGAATAACGGTTCATGCATAATATATGAGTCCTTGAAGAAATCAATAGTCCTGGACTAGGGAAACTCCCGCAGCCTAAGGGTCTGTTCTTCATGTACTCGTTGTGACGTTAGGGTGGACGGATGTCGGAGACCATGCCTGTATTTGGAGTGCACGGTTTAATACCTAAATAAGGCCTGGGAATTTATGCCTATATAAGGACATGATACTGGAAAGCCCGTTATGGACACCCTAAGAGGAATACAACAGTACCAAATCCAGCAGTGATTCTATATCAAATTCCCTGTGATGCAGAATGGTATACAGTAAGTGATCTGTGTCAAGCATTTTTCTCGATTCCTTTACATCCGGCTAGCCAGTATTTATTTGCGTTCCGGTTCGGAGACCGTGTTTTGGCATGGTGCTGAGTTCCTCAAGGGTACACCGAGAGTCCATCGATTTTTAATCAGATTTTGAAAAAATGTTTGGAGACTTTGATTCTGCCAGAAAAATCGGTTTTGGTTCAGTACATTGATGACCTACTGGTGGCATCAAAAACACGAGAGGCATGAGTGACAGATACAATTGCCTTACTGAACTCCAATGCCAAGCTTTCTCTCTTCCACCACACCTAACACAGATACAGCAACACAGCAACTCTCTTCTAACCGCCTCTCATCCATTGGACAATTTAGAACCTTACTACATGACCCACATGCTGCACCACCACCCCTGACTCATACACCTTCCGCATTAAACACACACAAACAATATAAGCAACATGCCATACCTCACAACTTCGCTTCCCCATGTCTACTTCACAACAATGTTACACCACGAAAACAACACAGCACTCCAACTCACTCTCAAACACCATCTCCACCACATACACACGCAGACCCATCAAAATGCCTTCTTAGCATGCTGGATGAGGAACATGATACAGAACAGCTACACGATTGCTATCCTAATACAGCTAATGCCAGCTCTAAAAACACACCTGCTACAAACCCACACAATACTGATCACTCTTCTACAAAACAAAGTCTCACTATCACCAAAGGCCACTCTCTAAACTGTCTACTAATAAATGCTCGATCCCTCTCTAAAAACAAGCATCACATCTACGACCTTCTCACAGATGCAAAACCAGACATACTATTCATAACCGAATCATGGTTGGGAGAGGATATGGCTCCAGTCCTGCATGAAGCCATTCCTCTAGGCTATCAAACAATCACCCAAAATCGTATAGCCAAAAAAGGAGGTGGTCTAGCTGTTGTATTCAGGCAAACAATACATATCACTAAAATTGACGACATCTCCATAAAGAATTGTGAGGCTCTTCTAACAAGATGCAATCCTACACCGTCTTCCTCCTGTAACTTCCTGCTCCTTTACAGACCTCCACCTAGCAAGGCGACATTCCCAGACGCACTTCTAGACACAGTTTCAAACCTGATAACAATACACTCCAACCTATGCGTTCTGGGTGACCTCAACATTTGGTTTGACAAACCCAATATGACCCATCCAAAAATAATAATCACTGGCCTAGACGCACTGAACCTGCATCAGATTGTCCACAAACCGACACACACCGCAGGACATATCCTAGATGTCATTTTTGCTAATACTGAACTAGTTACCTTTCAAACTATAACTCCAGTCACATGGTCAGACCACCACTTGCTTGCTTTCCAACATATAACAACACTAAACGACTCACCTAAAACTACCTTACATCCATCCACCTATCGGCCGTGGAACAAACTCAATTTGGAACACTTAGAAACACAACTAACAACAAGTACAAATCTGGAAACAATAAATTCTGTTCAAAAACTATATGAGTGGCTACAAGAAGCTTTTGACATCCTGATACCACTCAAAACCACACAACAGAACAAAAGAAAAAAAGCACCTTGGAGAAACATAGAAATAAAAGACATAAAACAACAAATTAGAAAGCTGCAACGTACCTGGCTCAAAACAAACGCCAAACAAGACAAACTTCACCTACAAAAAATTAACAGATTATACAAGTCGGCTATCAAAAAAGCTAAGAAAAGGTACTATTCAGACAGAATTCAAAACGCTAAATGTGCAAATAAAGAATTCTATAAAATACTCAATGAATTTCGCAAACCAAATTGCCTAGAAGGAACTCATCCTGTTACTCAAGATTTCACAGACAAACTGGCAAATCATTACACGGACAAAGCAGACAATTTGGACTCGTACTTAAAACAGAAACAAATCACCAGCACTAACCCTTGTACAAAACAATAATCCAAGAATACTCTAACCAAGCCTCTCCGTTCCTTCCAACACATCTCACACGATGAATTTATGGACCTGTTCAAAGCAAGCAGGCCTGCCGGCAGCCCTTCTGACCCCTGTCCACCACAAACTTTCAAGACAATTCTTTTAACAACCTCTGCTGCCACTCCAGTAAGAAGAATCATCAACGATTCCTTCACTACCGGAATATTTCCAGAAGAACTCAAAAAATCACACATACGCCCTTTACTGAAGAAAACAAACTTGGACCCGCTGAACCCTGACAACTACAGGCCCATTACAAATGGACCTTTCCTGGGCAAACTGATAGAAAGAGCAGCGTTCGCCCAGATGTCACAATTCATTGAAGAGAATGACATACTTTCAGACTTCCAAACAGGATTCCGTCCGGGAAGAGGCACTGAATCTGCCCTCCTTGCCATCTGGGATGACCTGAAGAATACAGTTGACCGCAACGGGGTTGCTGCGCTACTCCTCTTGGACCTCTCGGCTGCCTTTGACACGGTTGACCATGACAGTCTGAAACAAAGACTCTATGAAGCCGGCATAGAGGGAACTGCTCTAGACTGGATCGCGTCCTACCTTCGAAACAGAACTAATGTCATCCATACCCCACCTTTCTCGTCCAAACCGTACTCCACAAAAGCAGGGGTCCCTCAAGGTTCTATCATCTCGCCCATGCTTTTCAACATTTACATGAAGTAATTACCAGTACTGATCAATCAATTTCACCTCACGTGCTATAACTATGCAGATGACACGCAAATACTCCTTCAACTGGAATGCCCCAAAGACATTGGAAAATCACCAATTTTCAGCTGTCTCAGAGTTGTGGATCATGGATGACTTGGAGCCATCTCAAATTGAATACTTCAAAAACGGAAATACTCACGTGTGGCGATTGGAAACATTACAAACCCGCTTGCCGCATGGCCTAATGAACTGGGATCACCACCTAAAGTATCGAAGGAAGTAAGAAACCTCGGAATGACCATCGACTCCAAGCTGTCGATGAATGCCCAAGTGGACAAAGTAGCAAGATCAAGCTCTGTCACTATAAAAACGCTGCGACTAATTTTCCCTCATTTGGGATTTCCGCACAAGGTCCAAGCTACCATCTCCCATGTTCTGTCCAAACTCGATTACGCCAATAGCCTCTACCACGGATCACCTTTAACAACCATGAAAAGACTACAACGGATTCAGAACTCGGCTGCCAGACTACTCTTGCATATCAAACCGCGAGACCACATCTCCCCTGCATTGAAAGCCCTGCATTGGTTACCAGTTGCCAGAGGATCCACGTTCAAGCTGCTTCGTATCACCCACAAAGCAATACATGGAATGGGACCGCTCTTCATCAGGAATAAAATCACCAAACACATTCAACAGAGGAACCTCCGCTCTAAAGGAGCATCTCGCCTCAAAATCCCAAGATACAAGAAAAAAACCATGGGTGGCACATCCTTCTCTGTTCAAGCAGCCAAACTATGGAACTCTTTACCCCCAACATAAGATCCACCGACAACCACCTTATCTTCAGAAAACTACTCAAGAATTGGCTCTTCCCCACATAAGCACCATACGCAAACAGAAATTTACAGCATATCCCTCTGTATATAAACATTTGTTTTCACTATAGACATGTACCTATCTTTGTGTATTGCTTTGTATAAACATGTAGAATAATTATGTTGTTGAGAGAAAAAAACAATAATAATAATAATAAATAAATAAATAAAAATCATCTTTGGTCTACATGTACTTACTTCCATTGTGCATCTATGTACCTTCCATGTACTTGGTTCTGTGTCTCTGTTACTTTTCTCCTGAAAAAGCATATCCAATGCACTACCCTATTTCTCATCCTGTGCCTCTATCAATATCTTTAATCTACATATACTTACCTCCTTTATGTATCTATATACTTTCAATGTACTTATGGATCTATATATTTATCACTTTCTTCTAATTTAGCATTTCCAAGGCACTACCCTATTTCTCAGCCTATACTTCTCTCAATATATCTTCTAGCCCAACCTTCTGACTCATCTCAAACTTCTTTCTACTACTCTTTCCAATGCACTACCCTATCTCTCATCCTATACATTTATCAATATATCCTCTACATCCACACTCTCATTTATCCCAAACCACATACCACTACTATGATCCCCAAAATAACCCTTTCTAGACTCTCTCCTACTCTACCCCTCCTTGCATCATCTGACACCTCTTTTACTATACCGATCCCCTAAAACAAACCTTTCTAAACGCTTCCCTCTGACTCCTCCCATCCAAAACTCCTTTTTACTCATCCAAAAGCCTCCTCCTACTGCTAAGACCTAAAAATAAATAAATAATAAATAAATAAAAAATAAAAAATCCTTCACTCTTTTATCCCTCCACTATCCTTTTCAATCAAAATTAACAGACTAACATC
The DNA here is from genome assembly GCA_963921515.1 of Calotriton arnoldi. Classification (NCBI taxonomy): domain Eukaryota; kingdom Metazoa; phylum Chordata; class Amphibia; order Caudata; family Salamandridae; genus Calotriton; species Calotriton arnoldi. The sequence goes on along the minus strand of CAWUFW010006403.1, from coordinate 328,407 downwards.
TTCACTTCTCAAATTCCATATTCAACTATACTAATTCACCACTAATCCTTTATGGGTTCCAGAGTAGCGTACTACTCGCCAATAAAGCGTCTCAACACCCCATCAGGGTTACAAGCGCTATATAAATGCAAACCTTTTCCCTTTTCTACCCTCCCCAACCCTTCTCAATCCAAATAACTGACTAACATATCCACCACTAAAATTACTTTCATGTTTCACCATACTAATTCAACACTAATACTTATGGGTTCCAGAGTAGCGTACTACTCGCCAATAAAGCGTCTCAACACCCCATCAGGGTTACAAGCGCTATATAAATGCAAACCTTTTCCCTTTTCTACCCTCCCCAACCCTTCTCAATCCAAATAACTGACTAACATATCCACCACTAAAATTACTTTCATGTTTCACCATACTAATTCAACACTAATACTTATGGGTTCCAGAGTAGCGTGCTACTTGCGCTTCAAAACCCCATCAGGGGTAGCAAGCGCTATATAAATACAAACCTCTTTCCCTCTTCTATCCCGCCACCTACCCATCTCTACCCAAATAACTGAATAACATATCCACTACTCAAATTACTTCATATTTTACTATACTAATTTTCAACACTAATCCTTAATGGGTTCCGGAGTGGCGTGCTACTCGCCAGAAAAGCGCTTCAACAACCATCAGGGGTAACAAGTGCTATATGAATGCAAACCTTTCTTCCCTTTTTATCCCTCCGCTATCCTTCTCACTCCAAATAACTGACTAATATCCACCACTGAAATTACTTTCATATTTCACCATATTAATTCACCACTAATCCTTTATGGGCTTCCGGAGTAGCGTGTTTCAACACCCCATCAGGGGTAACAAGCGCTATATAAATACAAACCTTTTTTCCTCCTCTATCCTTCTGCTATCATTCCAAATCCAAATAACTGACTAACCTATCCACCACTTTAGTTTAAGCATTTATAGAGCGCATGGTTACACCACCGGTGTTTCCCCGCGCTAAGACGCTCGATAGGAGAGAGAGGGCGTGTGAGACAGCGGACTACAGAGGTAGAGGTACTAGGACCCCTAAAACCCATCGGGCTTCACATATAGCCATGTTTTTAGTTGCCTCCGAAATCTTTTTTCGCATGGCTCTACTCGGAGTTCAATAGGCAACCTGTTCCACATTTTTGCTGCCTTATATCTAAAAGAGCGTTCGCCCATTCTCGCTTTAAATATTCTAGGCACCGTAACCAATGCCAACTCTGACGATCTTAGATTGCGGCCAGGGATGTACTTGGTTATTAATGGATGTAGATACTTCGGGCCTTTGCTTAGTAAGATACGGTGGCAGTAGCACATAGCCTTGAAGGACACTCTTTTCTCCACTGGTAGCCAATGCAAGGCTTCCAGTGCTTTCTTAGTGTTAGACCTTCTAGGGAGGCTAAGTACCAACCGTGCGGCCGCATTTTGGACCCTCTGTAGTTTTGCTAAACCTTGTTTAGTAGCTCCAAGGTACAGTACATTCCCATAGTCTAGTTGGGAGGTAGTGACTGCATGTACTATAGTCTTCCTGGAGCTAGCTGGTAGGAGGTTTAGGATTTTACGCAGAACCCTCATAGCACCATAGCATTTGCCAGCCACTTTACATATTTGGGAGTCAAAAGTAAGTCCGGAATCCATCCAGACTCCGAGATTCTTGACTTCGGGCTTAGGGGTAGGGAATTGGCCCAGGGATTCAGGCCACCAGGCGGATGACCATATGGACGGGGTTTTACCAACCACCAGCACTTCAGTTTTGCTCCCATTTAATTTGAGGCAATGATTTGACATCCAATCCGCGACCTCATCTAGGCACTCTGCAAAACGGATGGGAGCCTGATTATTCTCCTGTGTTAACATCACAATTACCTGTGTATCATCAGCATAGGAGACGATCGATACATTATATTTCTCCACTAGTTCTGCAAGCGGCCCCACATATAGGTTAAACAGAGTGGGGCTCAGAATGGAGCCCTGTGGCACCCCCTGTGCCAAAGGAAAACTTTCCGATACAGAGGACTGCTGCCTGACTTGGAAACTTCGTGCTGAATGTACTTGCATGTTTCACTATACTAATTCAACACTAATCCTCTATGGGTCCCGGAGTAGCGTGCTACTCGCCAAAAAAGCGCTTCGATGCCTCGTCAGGGGTAGTAAGCGCTATATAAATGCAATTACAATACAATACAATACAATCTGGCAGAAGGTGGACACAAAGTGTCACAAGCAAAATTACAGTTTTGTAAACAGGAGGTCCAATATTTGGGACACAAAATAGAGAAAGGAGTCAGGAAGGTGACTCCAGAACGGATCAGTGTGATTCAGCAAATGAGCCCTCCTAAAACTCAGAAGGAAGTGTGAATGTTTTTGGGAATGGTTGGATACTGCAGACAGTGGATCAGTGGCTTTTCACTGATTGCAAAGCCTCTACAGAGGTTGACACACAAAGATGTGACTGATCCGATTGAATTGGATGATGAAAGCATGAAAGCTTTTATTGAGTTACGAGACAGTCTTTGTCGAGCACCTGCATTGGGAATGCCGGATTATACAAAGGATTTTGCGTTGTACTGTTGTGAGAGAGATGGGTGTGCACTTTCAGTTTTGACTCAGAGACATGGAATGGCACGAAGTCCAGTGGCATATTTTTCTGCTACTTTGGATTCAGTGGCAGCAGCACTACCAGGTTGTTTGAAAGCAGTAGCTGCTACTTGTGTGAGTTTGGAACAGAGTGAAGCAATTGTGATGGGACATCCAGTTAAAGTATATGTGCCACATTCAGTTGAGATTCTTTTGACAAGAACACGTACACAGCACATGACCTATAGTCGGCTGACTAGGTATGAAAGAGTAATATTAGGTGCTGAAAATGTGACTGTAGTGAGATGTACGACAATAAATCCAGCAACATTGTTGCCTAGTCCATTTTGTGAGGTAGTGAGAGATGAAGCAGATCATGATTGTTTGGATGTGACAGTTTTGTGCACGAAACCAAGGCCAGACATTAAGGATACTCCGCTAGAGGAATCAGATAGTGTGATGTTTGTTGATGGATCTTGTCTGAGAAATGAAAAAGGTGTATTGAGTTCTGCCTATGCAGTATGTACAGTGGCTGCGGTTTTGGAAGCATCCTGTCTAAAAGGGGTAAACTCTGCACAAATTGCTGAGCTCATAGCTCTGATTAGAGCATGCAAAATTGGCAAAAATCTGAGAATTACCATATTTACTGACAGTCAATATAGTTTTGGGGTGGTTCACGATTTTGGACAGTTATGGATGCAAAGGGGATTTCTGACTTCTTCAGGTTCTCCGATCAGAAATAGTAAAAATGTGAAAGATTTATTGGATGCTTTACAATTGCCCAAGAAAATTGCGGTGGTCAAATGTTCTGCGCATAAGTCAGGAAATGATTATGTGATGAGCGGCAACAGATATGCTGATCAAGTAGCGCGTTTCTGTGCACAAAATTCAATTGCAATAAACAGAGGGGTGGAAAAGAAAAAGACTGATTGCCACCTGATGTTTTCCTCCTGGGAAACTTGGGATGAGATTAGACAGTTACAAGAAGAGGCAAGTGATGAGGAAAAGGAAATTTGGAAAAAATCGGGCTGCAAGAAGAGAGTAGGAGATGAAGTTTGGGTGTATATAGATGAAAGACCAGTTATGCCAGATTCTTTACTATCTCAGATGGCAAGGGTATACCATGGAATTGCACATGTTGGAAGAGACGCAATGATCAGGCTCTTCAAGCAGTCATGGTATAACCCAAAATTCAGGGTCATTGTAGAGAGTCTATGCCAGAGATGTATTATATGTCAGCAGCAAAATCCAGGCAGAAAGACAGTTGTGAGTTGGGGACGAATTGGAAAGGCAGCAGGACCATTTACGAGGCTCCAGCTTGATTTCATTGAGCTTCCCCCATGTAACGGACTAAAATATGTGTTAGTTGTTGTTTGTTTGTTTTCTCGTTGGGTAGAAGCTTATCCAACAAGAAGAAATGATAGCATGACTGTTGCGAAGTTGCTTCTAAGAGAACTAATTCCAAGGTTCGGTTTTCCAGTCACTTTAGAGACAGATAGGGGATCTCATTTTAATAATGAGATAATTTGGATGATTTGTGCAGCATTACAGATTGAGCAGAAGCTGCAATGTGCCTATCGACCAGAAGCATCTGCAGTGGTCGAGCAAATTAATGGCACTATAATATCTAGACTGGGAAAAATATGTGTATCAACAACACTGAAATGGCCTGACGCTTTACCCCTGGTATTGATGAGTCTTAGAAGTATTCCAGATAAAAAGACTGGATTGAGTCCTCATGAAGTGCTAATGGGAAGAGCAATGAGACAAGCGATTGTACCAGCAAACAAATTGATGAATATTTCTGATGATCTAGTGCTTGATTATTGCAAAGGATTGGCTGAAATGGTGCGTTCTGTGTCTCATCAGGTTGGAGAAATTGCAACCACAACACAGCCGGATCAAGCACATGATCTGAGTCCAGGAGAGTGGGTTCTTGTCAAGAAACACGTGAGGAAGTCGTGTTTAGAACCCAGGTGGCATGGACCATATCAGATTATTCTGGTGACAACAGCAGTGAAGTGTGGTGGCTTGCCAAACTGGATCCACGCAAGTCATACCAGAAGAGTCCCAAGTCCACTTGAAAAAGAAGGTGAGCAGCAACTGGTGAATAAAGATAAGAAACCAGAAGCTGAAGGTTGTGAAGTTAAAGAATCTAGAGTTACAGATTCTGACAAGCTTGATGATGATGAACAACCAAGCACAAGTCAAGTAGAGTGGGCACCAGCTACTGGGTCTCGTAAGACTGCTGTTGAGCAAGAGGAAAAGGAAGTTACTGAAAATCAAGAGCAAGTTCAACAAAGAAAAGGACTAAATAAAAGAACCCGTGAACCGGAAAGAAAAGATGAAGAAGTGGTTCAAGCTAAGAGAGCGAAAAAGGGTGACAATTGGCCAAGTGGAGTAAAAAGACTGAAATACACTCTTGAAAGGAGAAAACCAGAACAAATAAATGAAGTATCAAGTCAAACTGAACAAGAAGAATCAGAAGAAGAACTAGTATGAAGAACGAAGAGAATAAAAATCCCAAGCAAGAAATACTCAGCTCCAGAATGGACATATGTAATATTGGAAGAAATTGAGAGCACAGATCAAATAGAAAGAGAAGTTGGTACTGATATTGAGCAAGTTGATGAAAGCAAATTGAGACCGCCTTAAAAAGAAAACAGTGAAAAATTAAGATGCAACAAAATCCCGTGAAAATATTTGGGAAGTTCCAGATGATTTGAAAAAGACTTAAAAAAAAAAAAAAAAAAGAGGGTGGTAAAGAAGAAAGCTTTCTTCTTGAAGTGTAGGATACACTATTCCCTGGTGGTTTTTGGACAAGTTTGTCAAAAATCTTTAGAGAGTTGTTAGAAATTTTCTCAGGTTTTTCCTTAGATTTTTATTTTTTTATTAGTGTACAAAATGGCGGAAGATATAGTGATTGGACATCAAGAACCTAGTTTTAAACGTAGATGTATTAAAGCTTGCTTATGTAGTGTCTTACTGCTAATGTTGTTATGGTTACTATTAACTGTCTTTGTACCTGTTCTAATGGTAACTAATAACAACAATAATACTAATAATGTGATAAGTGAAAGATTGAACCCTGTTACTGATGGAGCAAGGACTCACAATGAGACTTGCTCGTAAGCAATCTTCTCACAGTATTAATTAATTTGTACTAAAACCTTGTAACGTCTTTATTAATAAGTGCATACACAACATTTTTCTATCCAGATGATGCTTGCCTATGTGTTTGCCACTAATAAATAATCCTTGTCTAATCCAAAATGGCCACTAAAGCGCGGGAACTCAACTGCGCATGTGTCAAACATATCACGTGGTATGACGTCTTTCTTTGCTTGGAGTGAATCTTTGCTTCTGCGCAGTGTATGCTAAAATGGCTGCTTTATGTTCTCACATGCTAAAGCCTTCGTGTTGCTGCAATTAATAATGTGGTATTCTAACGCTACTAATGCGGGATAGATTTTATAATTAAATGGGAATAGAGTAGAAGTAGGGGGTATACAGTGAAAACATTTATTTTTGATTTTAATATGTTTCTTCTTTGATTTCTATTAGTTCGTAAAATGGGCCTGGGTTAACTGAACAGCAGCTCAAGAGCCATGGGACCTGCGCATGCGCTCTGAAACTAACAAGACAAAGCGATGAAGTCAACTTGGAAGATGTCCAAGGACATGACCCGCTGATCACCTTCACAGTTCATCTGAGATGTCCAAAATTTGATACATATTGTATACACTTTGTATTGAAATTGTCGTGAGACGGGTGGGAAATAAAGCAAATGTATTAATTGTGAGGGGCGGTATTTTAAAAACAATGGGCTTAAAGAAATTGAACTAAATTGTCATGGTGTGAGGATCAACCCCCTGTCCCTGTCCAATCAGAAGTAGTGGGCCCATAATTTTGAAACATTAATGGGAGGTACCTGGGTGTAGAAAGGTATAATAGATATAGAATTAGCTAATTAGCTAGCTTTTTGAGGCTGTCAGCTTTTAGGACACAGAACGAGCTGATCGATTGCAGACTGAACCGCTGTCCAGAGAGGTCCTGAGGTGGGGGCGGCGGATTCCATTAGAAAGAAGACACGGAAGAATCGAGGAGGAACGAAGTGTCAGAGAGGGGAACGACGCAGGCGTCGTTGGTAGAGAGGACACCTGTCCTGTCTTGAACCTGGTCCGGAGGTCTTGGTCTTCATCCTTCCTGGGACCCATCTTTCCAACTCCTTGGCCAAGGGGTTTGGTTTTCACACCTTTAGGTAACTATAAATGCGTAATCTTTAGTTGTACTGCTGTCTCTATCTTCGCCTTTCTGAGGGACCGTCATTTGTGATTAATAGGTGATATTACAGTGCACTTCCTCCTTGATATGCAATTAAGTGCCATGTGGCTTGTATATTACTCTGCTAAAATATTTTAGATAAACATTTTAAAACTTCCTGAGTCAGTGGTTATTTCAGGTGTTTATGAAATCGTATTTGTATGATCTCATTTTATCCCCAATTATCAAAGGTCCATTGGTAAGTCATTACTCTTCAATCAGAAAAGGTAATTGGTAGCAGGGATTTTGATAAAGAGTACAAATGATTCCCACCAGCGGTGATTATTAGTTAGCGTGAATGAATGGGCCCAGGTGAGTATTTTGTGTATGAAAGCTTGTTGCTAGTAACCCGCTGGATCAGTTTTCTGGTTATCAGAGGATGGTTTTACTTTGTTAATTGGGTAATGAGAATTTTATTTTTATGAACTAACATCCGTTTGTTTAAAAGTTTTGTTTTATGTTGTCTAGAATCCCCGGGGAATTTGAATAGCGGATGGTAAGTGGAAGCCATACTGCAGTGAGGTTATCTGTCAGGCAGAATTAGTACTGAAAAGTTAAGCTGGGCTATCAGTACTTGTTAGGGACTCTGTGCGTGTGAGTGACAGCAAAGGAATACGCTGGTGAAAATTTGATGTTATATCACCTAGAAAGGGTAACATTGAAGGAGTAGCAGGTATTTCCGAAGCTTATGTGAAGAGTAAACGGAAGGGTTTTTACTCGTAGTGTATGTTAGTAAGCGGAAGGAGAGAAATCTATCTTTTCCAATTTAGAGAAACTGGCACGATAGCGAATGTTTTATGTTGTTACTGAATTTTAATAAGAAGCGTTGAAAGTCTTGCGTACGATTTTTGTAAAGGGAGGGTCAGTTGTCGGAGTAAAAGCTGACGTCACAAACGCCGCGTTGGGATTGGTCGACACAGCGGGCGTGGAGCGAGCTTGTAAAGGAGGGGTCAGTAGTCAGGAGTAATACTGACTTCACAGGTGCCGCACTGGGATTGGTTGAAACAGCGAGGGACAGAGAAGCGCAGATTGTAAAGGAGGGGTCAGACAGACGTCACAGAAAAGCCGCGCTAGGATTGGCCCCGAGACAAATGTTAGTTGGAATTGATTGGTTGTCAGCATAGAAGTCAAAATCTTAGTGGACAGTGTAGATTATATGTGGAAACGCGATCTGATGTTAATAGGAACACGTCCAGACAGGAGATTCCTAGGTTTTGCCGAATATAATTCAATAAACAGATATTTACCCAAAATGTACGGAGAAAAGAGAAAAATGTCATTTTTACAAAAGATTAAAAACTATTTTAAGAAGGATAAGCCAATCAAAACTAGGAAAGGAATTATCATTCCACCAGCAAAAACGCCCGCCTCATTCATGATGATGGAGAGGGGTTATCATACTTGCGTATGGTTAGAAAATTGGATAGAATATACAAAAGATGACGGAATATTAGCTTTCCCAGAGAATGGTACTTTCAATGGGAGAATTCTTCAAAATTTAAGAATAAGAATGAATGAATTAGAACCCAGACCAAGATTAACGCAATACGAAGCCCTAGAAGAATGGGAAACAGAGGCATTTGAACGTGATAGACCCAGAAGCAATAGGGGTTATAGGGGATTTTTCCCTAGACACCAAAATGAGACACGAGAAAGTCAGATGAAACAGTGGAGACGAGCGATGCTTACCGAGGGTTTGTATCCAGTATTCATGGCAGATGAGCCATTAGGGAGCAAATGCAAAGAAAAGACAAAACACATGACAGGGTTTGGAGAATCCGAAGATGAATTTATGGAAGAAATATTAAAGAATCCTCCACCATACCAAGAAGGGCTGGGTGGATGTTCCCCAAGTGCACCAATTTTGAGAACACCATTGGTACCTCAAGTACTGCATAATCCACCAGTTAATAGGGTACTTCAGGATAAGGAAAGAGAGGCTGTAGATAGAAACAGAGCAGAATTGATACAGAAAATAACACAGTTGAATGTACATCCTGATTCCCTGACCATACCTGTAACCATTGGTCCCGTGGTCCCTTTATATGGTGACAAAGTAAATTGTCCGAAACCTCTAGTTATGCCTACACCTGTGGATATTCCTAAACATGAAGCTGTAATAATTGATGACCATATCAGCGATTGTGAATCTATGATTTCACTAATGGATTTGCCTATTCGAGACTCCGTAAATAGCACCCCCAGAAGAGTCACACCTGGTTGCTCAAAGGATGTGAATATAATAACATCTTCAGGAACTAAAAGTGCAACAGTAGTAACTCCAGAAGACTTAGAAAGATGGGCACAAGGAATAGACAGACAAAGTTCACCGCCAAAGATTTTGGACATTTATAAATTAGAAAGTCGAGTTAGAAGAAATGATAGCAGGCAATGTAGGAGTAGATCGTTTAAATACCTACAGTGAAGAAGAACTATTGTTCATATGTAGGAGCATAACAAGAAATGTAAAGATATTCCATGAAAAGTTAACGGATTTGGCCTCAGAAATGGGAATTGAAATAAGAAAGTCAAAAGTACTACAGAAACCATATAGAGCAGATTTTACTGACAAAGATTTAGAAAATATGAATACATCTGGTAGGAAATTACAAGTGAAAGAATTAATGTCAGTATTACAGAAATGGGGAGAACTGGATAAATGGAAAACTAGATGGACAAAGAAAAAGGAAGAGGCACGTTTCAGTAGAACGAATTCCGAATATTTACTGAAGGAAACAGGAAAAGTAGAACAGATGTACCCGATGCGGGAGGTTCCAGGAGGAGGTTATGTTCATGTCCCATGGAGCAGGCAAGACATTTTGTCATTTACGAATGATTTTCCAAAGTTGAGAGAAAAACCAATTGAATGGTACAAGCAGGTTGAGAGGTTTGTGAAAGTTTCAAAGGTATTGTTAAAGGACTTAGATGGTTTGTTTGACATAGTGGTACCTGCCGATTTATGGACAGATTGTAAAATTACAATCGATTGGCCTAGTGAAGAGTATCCTAGAGATCCAAAGACAGGTGCCCCATCAAATGATGTGATGAAAAAGTATCACCAGGTAATAACTTATTTGAAAGGGAAAATACCACCAAAAGAAACAGATTGGGTGAAAATAGACAGGACTACCCAAGAGGCAAGTGAATCGGTACATGCCTACTACGAACGTCTATTACAGGTGTTCAAACAGTACAGCGGTTTCGAAGATATTGGGGATAAAAATATGAGTCAGTTTGTCTATCGATTTGTTTATGGTCTAAAACCAGAGATTTGTCAGATGATTAAGCAACACATGTTATGTTGGCAGGGAAAGCCTATTGATGAAATTTTAAAATATGCTAAATATTGTGGAGATGACATTGAAGACAGACACAAGAAACTACAAGAAAAGGTGATGTGGGCTCAAGTGAAAATGGCTGAGCGACAAGGAATTAATTTGGATAATCCAACAGAAAGTCAGGGAAAAGAATCTGGAACGAATGGTGACACAGGGAATGGTGGAAAAGTGAGAGGACGAATGAGTAGAGAAGAGGCTAAAAAGAAATTTCCTTGTCATGGATGCGGAAAGTTGGGACATTGGAAGAATGAATGTAAAAAGATTCAAAATAATAATGGCCCAAATCATAATTTAAATCCACAGACGCAGAATGACTCACAGCAGGGGGTAAATCCTCAGAGTCAGTTGCCACCTGCCCCTATACAGGGTAATGTAAGCAGAGCAAAGCACGGTACAGACGTCGGATATCAAGGAGGAAGTGGTAAGAATGAATATGTAACTTCACAGTTTCTTTTACAGGATGATTTTAATCCATATAATTATCAATGACGGTGCCTAGGAGAGGGGGAGAAGGAGTGCGTACTTGGCGCATCCTTGCCGGTAGATCAGTCAGGTCCATATGTTGAAGGGAAAGTAAAAGGTAATGATATCACTTTTCTTTTGGACACTGGTGCTACCCGTTCTACTGTGAGAACAGCAGACATCCCAGACCTCCCTCTCTCTGGAGAAGCTATCCAAGTTGTAGGTGTAGCAAATCAAAAGATCAGAACACCCCTTACTGAGCCCATGGAAGTAAGAATAGGAAACTTCCGAGAAATGCACCAATTTGTGGTGTGTGATTCCAGTCCAGTAAATTTACTGGGCAGAGATTTACTGTGCAAAATGAATTGCACTATTTTTTGCACACCGGATGGTGTTGCAATACAGACCCCGGATGAAGATCATGTTTATAAGTTCATGATAGCCAAGCAAGGTACGGAAGTAGATGAGATGTTCTCCTTGATAACCAAAGATGAATTACCAGAAGAATTAAGAACTACAGTGAGCTCTAAGGTATGGGATTTTACTGGGAAAGAAGTAGGACTTATGGCAAAAATAGACCCAGTGAAGATCACTGTAAAAGAAGGCGCAATTTTCCCAAATATCAGACAGTACAAAATGAGTGCAGAAGTAAAAGCAGGAGTTACTGAGGAAATTGGCAGAATGGTGAAACAAGGCATATTAAAAGAAGTTCTGAGTAGTCCTTGTAGTTCGCCAATTATGGGTTTGAAAAAGCCTAGTGGAAAATATAGGATCGTTCAGGATTTGCGGAAAATTAATAAAATTGTGGTACCTTGTTGTCCTATAGTACCAAATCCTGCAGTGATCCTATACCAGATACCATGGGATGCAGAATGGTTTACCGTGATTGATCTGTGCCAAGCATTTTTCTCAATACCATTGCATCCAGATAGCCAATATCTGTTTTCGTTTAAATTCGAAAACCATGTCTATGTGTGGAATCGTGTTCCTCAAGGGTACACAGAAAGTCCCTCCATTTTTAATCAAATACTGAAAAAGTGTCTAGAAAAATTAGTACTGCCCAGGAACTCAGTCTTGGTGCAGTACATAGACGACTTGTTGGTCGCATCAAGAACACATGATGATTGTGTCGCAGATTCAATTGCATTACTCAACCATTTGCCTGAGGAAGGACACAAAGTGTCACCTGAGAAGTTACAATTTTGTACAACAGCAGTTAAATATTTGGGACACCAAATTGAAAGAGGAAAAAGAAGAATAACGTCTGAAAGAATAAAAATAATTAAGCAAATGAAAATGCCAGTAACACAAAGAGAAGTGAGAATGTTTCTTGGAATAGTAGGATACTGTCGACAATGGAATATAGGGTTTTCACTACTAGCAAAGCCTTTAATTCAGCTAACCAAAAAGAAAGCAAAATAATCCAGTTGAATGGGATGATGAAAGTGCCGGTGCATTTGTAAAATTAAGAAATGCTTTGTGTGAGGCACCTGCCCTGGGCATGCCTGACTATGCAAAAGAATTCACACTGTTTTGCTATGAAAGAGAAAATTGTGCACTTTCAGTGCTATTCCAAAGACATGGACTAGACAGGCGTCCTATAGCATATTTTTCTGCTACATTGGACCCAGTGGCTGCAGCATTGCCAGGCTGTCTAAAATCAGTTGCTGCTACCTGTATGAGCATTGAACAAAGTGAGTCGATAGTAATGGGATATCCTGTTAAAGTGTTTGTCCCACATGCAGTTGTGATCCTGTTGACAAGAACTAGAACTCAGCATCTCACACCTAGTCGGATGACAAGATATGAGCGAATAATTCTAGGAGCTGAAAATGTGACCATAGCTAGGTGCACAGTTGTAAATCCTGCTACATTATTGCGAGATCCATATTGTGAAGAAGTTAAGGACGATCCAGAACATGACTGTTTGCAGGTCACAGAGTTGTGTACCAAACTGCGTCCTGACATACAGGAAATGCCCCTGAAGAACCCAGATAGGGAGCTGTTTGTGGACGGCTCATGCCTAAGGCATGAGGATGGCAAATTGAGTGCAGCCTATGCTGTATGTGAACCTTCTGGAATAGTCGAAGCATCCTATTTACCAGGAGTCAAATCTGCACAAGTAGCTGAATTAATTGCTTTGATCAAAGCCTCCAAAATTGGGAAAAATTTAAAAGTAAACTTATTTACGGACAGTCAATATGGGTACGGGGTTGTGCATGATTTTGGCCAACTGTGGATGCAGAGGGATTTCATGACTTCTTCAGGATCCCCAATCAAAAATGGGCAGTTTGTAAAGGAATTATTGGAGGCAATACAATCACCAAAAGAATTGGCAGTGGTGAAATGTGCTGCACACCAGTCAGGAGATGACTGGGTGGTAGCCGGTAACAGATACGCAGACCTAATTGCTCAACACTGTGCCAGAAACAGATTGGCAGTAAACAGAAAAGTCGAAAGGATGGGAATCAGCTGCCAACTTATGCTATGTTCAACACCTGAAACATGGAATGATGTGAAGCGATTGCAGGATGATGCTGAGGAGAGTGAAAGAGATGTTTGGATAAAAATAGGGTGTAGACGAAGAACAGATGATGACGTATGGGTTTATTCAGATGGCAGACCAGTCATGCCTGATTGCCTGATTTCACAAATGGCCAGAATGTATCATGGAGACACACATGTAGGGAGAGATGCCATGATTAGACTTTTCAGACAAAGTTGGTACAATCCAAAGTTTAGGGCTGCAGCAGAGAGTCTTTGCCAGAGGTGTTTAATTTATTTATTTATAAAGTTTTATATAGCGCGAACTTGATCCCGAAGGATATCAGAGCGCTTTACAGTTTGAGGGAAAAGAGGTAACAAATCGAAACATGCGACTAATATGATGGATCTAATGGGTATTGAATCAGATAATGTACACATGATAGATCATTCATAAACCTGAGTGAACGGGGAATGGGCTATACGATGGAGCAAAGTGACGTAAGGGAGTAAGTACAATAATCATATACAGACATAATAACCAATATCAAAACGATAAACAGAAAGTGAGTCAGAAGGGAGTAAGTACAATAATCATATACAGACATAATAACCAATATCAAAACGATAAACAGAAAGTGAGTCAGATGGGGAGTCTAATAGCATAGAAACAAATGGTGAACACCTACCAGATCAATTATACACCTGGGAGAACGACGAGTGGGTTAGGCGATGGGGCATAATGACTTAAGGGGAGTAAATACAATAATCATGTACGGGAATAATGACCAGACAAAATCATAAACTTAAACAGGGATAATAACAAATGCTATGGTATGTCCGATGCGCTTAGAGCTAACAAATGTTAGCCAAATGAATAATCCAGGAAGGAGAACAGTAATTGGTTTAGGAAAAATTGGAAAGGCTGAGGGTCCCTTTGTGAGATTGCAGTTAGATTTCATTCAGTTACCACCATGTAAAGGACTGAAATATGTACTTGTCATAGTAAGTCTGTTTTCAAGGTGGGTGGAGGCTTACCCTACTAGGAGGAATTACAGCATTACAGTTGCAAAACTGTTGTTACGAGAACTCATTCCATGGTTCGGTTTCCCAGTAACTTTGGAATCAGATAGAGGGAGTCACTTCAATAACGATGTAATTCGAATAATCTGTGAAGCATTTAAAATTGAACAAAAATTGCACTGTGCGTACCGCCCAGAGGCTTCTGGAGTGGTTGAACAAATGAATGGCACAATAAAATCAAGATTGTCAAAGATGTGTGCATCTACATCGTTAGATTGGCCAGATGCATTGCCTCTTGTCTTAATGGGACTCAGAAGCATTCCTGATAGAAATACAGGATTGAGTCCACATGAAATCATCATGGGAAGAGCAATGAGACAAGCCCATGTACCTGGAAATAAACTGCTGAACATAACTGATGATATGGTTCTAGATTATTGCAAGGCATTGGCTGACCTCATGCATTCTGTCTCTCACCAGGTTGGAGAAGACGCAGTTTCCAGGCAGCCTGAACAAGAGCATGATCTGAACCCCGGAGACTGGGTGGTAGTGAAGCATCACACCAGAGAAACGTGTTTATCACCCAGGTGGGGCGAACCTTGTCAGGTTATATTGGTTACAAATACAGCAGTGAAATGTGCAGGATTGCCTAATTGGATTCATGTAAGCCACACCAAAAGGGTGCCAGCTCCTGAAGGAAAAGATCCTCAGTCAGCATCAATAGCTGAGGAAGCTGAAGGTTGGCCAGCTGAAGAATCCCAAGTGATAGATTCGGGAGAAGCTGAAGAAGAACAACCAAGCACAAGTCAGGACTGGATACCAGTGGTTGATATACAAGAAGTTTTCATCAAAACAAGAAGTAGAGCTAGATTAGAGGAAATTAGTGAGGACCAGATAGGTGAAGAAGAAGCAGCTCAGGATAGGGAGAATTAAACAATAAGAGAACCTGAGCAGGCCCAGATAGGGAAAGGAAATTGGGCTCAAATTGACAACGAAACAACAAAATTTGAGCAGGGACAGATAGGTTCAGAAGAACGCGGTCAGGCTGCAGAAGTACAAAGTGCAATAAGCCCTGATCAGAACCAGTTAGAACAAGAAAAACACGTTCAGGGAGAAGAAAACTAAGAAAACATCGAGCAAGAAAGCATCAAGCACGAAAACGTCAATCCTGAACAGGGTCAGTTAGTAGAAACTCACACTCAGGCAACTGAAGAAACAACAATAAGACCTGAACAAGAACAGATAGAAGAGAAAACTGAAATCGAGGAAAATCAATTTGTGCCACACCTTGAAAATAAAAGAGTTTTTGGAAAAGACTCGGAAGGTGAAGATACAGTGCAAACAAAGAAAGTCAGAAAAGGTGATCATTGGCCTAGTGTCATTAAAAGAGTAAAATACCATATAGAAACACGAAGTGAAGATCCAGAACAACTAAATGAAGTAATAAGCTTATCTGGACAAACAAGTGGGACTGAAAAACGAAAAAGCAAAAGATTGAAACTTGTGAACAATAAGTTTAAAGGTCCTGATTGGACTTCTATAATCCTTGAAGACTACGAGAGTTCAGAGTCAAGTGAAAGTGGTGACGAAAGAATAAGTGCAGAATTGACTTTTGAAAAAGAAGCGAAACCACCTTGATAAATTAAAGCCTTGAAAGAAAAGAAAAGAAGAAAAATCTTCTTTTGTCAAAATGGCTGACGACAGAGTTTCTGGGAGACCGAAACGAAAATGTTGTAAAAGATGCTGTGCTATATGCATATGTAGTCTGGTAGTTGTGCTTATAGTGTGGTTAGTTGTGATAGTAGCAATTCCTTACCTTATGATAATGGACAAAAAGATTAACAACGAAACAAAGGGAAGGATAGATAACTTGAAAGGTGATAGAGTAAAAATAGAAGCAGAAAATGAACCAGAGTTTTATCACGTAGTAACAGATAATGGTACTAGTTTAAATGTTTTTACTAAATTATTGTTTCAGTACGTAGATACAATGGAAATCAGTGACTGTTATGTCTGTATGAAGTTACCTGAATCAGTAGCAGAAGGTTTAACATATCATCATTTGCCTTTAACTTATGGCATATCATGTAGTGTATTAACTAGTTTATTTTATAGAACAGGGAAACTTCAGTATTATTATTCAAATGTAGATGTGATATTTTCAGAGGTTCCTATTAGAAAGAATCTGAACCCAGTGCTTAGTAGTCAAGATGCACAATTTATGGGAGAATTTTTCTTAACAATGAAGTCGATAGACATAACACATGCACATAGAAGCAATCTAACATGTTCATTGCGTGAGGAAGAAAAGATATTTTTGAACTTGGTTGAGAATAGAAGACAGAATTTCCAAAAGAAAGCGTCTGAGCATAAAGCTCATATTCCACCTTGGGCTGAGAAAGAGGGTATTTACACACCTGGCAGGGCTCAAGCTGCTATGGCTCTGGATTTTGTAAAGACAGGAAAAATGTGTCTTCATAGTTTAAAGACTGATTATAACAATATTTTCATCTGTACCAGTGAATGTGAACATAATTTCTTAATTCTTGGAGGTTGGGGACTAAAAGGAGGAACAGATTCAGTTTTTCCTGGAATTTATTATGTGTGTGGGAATAAGGCTTACTTTAGGCTTCCTGCACGGTGGTATGGAAGTTGTTATTTTGGAATAGTTTTTCCAAAAGTATACCACGTAAAAGAAACACTGGGAGCAATGAAAATAATAGTGAATTAACACGTAGTAAAAGAGCTAGTTTTTCAGAAATTGTAGGGGATATATTTGGTGCATTGATACCTTCAGTGGGAGTAATTCTGAACTCAAGGAGAATATGTAAATTGTCTACAGTGGTTGATCGTTTATCAACGGATACTGCTGGAGGATTTCTAATGATTAATGCGGAAATGGTTGCGATTAGATCTATGGTTATGCAAAATCGACTTGCTCTTGATATAATATTAGCAAAAGAGGGCGGAGTCTGTAAACTGTTGAAAACGAAACATTGTTGCACGTATATTCCTGACAAAAATGCAGAAATCGGAACGTATATAAAGAATATAACAAAACTTGACAATGAACTGAAACCACTGGAAGTTGATAGTGTATGGGAAAGATTGACAAATAGCATTGCGTCAATTGGTAGGAAAAGGACTTATAGGTCAAATATTAGTACCCTTAGTAGGGATAGCAATAATAGTATTGTCAATACTGATATGGTGCAAATGTTGTAGAAAGAACGGAACATATAAGGTGACAGGAAAAGGCAAGAAACGGAAATTTAATAAAATTGAATTAGAAGATCTGAAAAGCGAAATATACAAGAAACTGAAAGGAGAGGATAAGAATAGACAATGTAAAAATGAAAATGTAACAAAAATATGTTAAGTTGGCTTCTGGTTATAGGTAGTTTTGATGGCTCAGAAACGCCATCAGAGAGGGGATTGATGGAGCAAGGACTCACAATGAGACTTGCTCGTAAGCAATCTTCTCACAGTATTAATTAATTTGTACTAAAACCTTGTAACGTCTTTATTAATAAGTGCATACGCAACATTTTTTTATCCAGATGATGCTTGCCTATGTGTTTTCCTCTAATAAATAATCCTTGTCTAATCCAAAATGGCCGCTAAAGCGCGGGAACTCAACTGCGCATGTGTCAACCATATCACGTGGTATGACGTCTTTCTTTGCTTGGAGGAATCTTTGCTTCTGCGCAGTGTATGCTAAAATGGCTGCTTTATGTTCTCACATGCTAAAGCCTTCGCGTTGCTGCAATTAATAATGTGGTATTCTAACGCTACTAATGCGGGATAGATTTTATAATTAAATGGGAATAGAGTAGAAGTAGGGGGTATACAGTGAAAACATTTATTTTTGATTTTAATATGTTTCTTCTTTGATTTCAATAGGGTTCGTAAAATGGGCCTGGGTTAACTGAACAACAGCTCAAGAGCTATGGGCCCTGCGCATGCGCTCTGAAACTAACAAGACAAAGCGATGACGTCAACTTGGAAGATGTCCAAGGACATGACCCGCTGATCACCTTCACAGTTCATCTGAGATGTCCAAAATTTGATACATATTGTATACACTTTGTATTGAAATTGTCGTGAGACAGGTGGGAAATAAAGCAAATGTATTAATTGTGAGGGGCGGTATTTTAAAAACAATGGGCTTAAAGAAATTGAACTAAATTGTCATGGTGTGAGGATCAACCCCCTGTCCCTGTCCAATCAGAAGTAGTGGGCCCATAAATTTGAAACATTAATGGGAGGTACCTGGGTGTAGAAATGTATAATAGATATAGAATTAGCTAATTAGCTAGCTTTTTGAGGCTGTCAGCTTTTAGGACACAGAACGAGCTGATCGATTGCAGACTGAACCGCTGTCCAGAGAGGTCCTGAGGTGGGGGCGGCGAATTCCATTAGAAAGAAGACACGGAAGAATCGAGGAGGAACGAAGTGTCAGAGAGGGGAACGACGCAGGCGTCGTTGGTAGAGAGGTCACCTGTCCTGTCTTGAATCTGGTCCGGAGGTCTTGGTCTTCATCCTTCCTGGGACCCATCTTTCCATCTCCTTGGCCAAGGGGTTTGGTTTTCACACCTTTAGGTAACTATAAATGCGTAATCTTTAGTTGTACTGCTGTCTCTATCTTCTCCTTTCTGAGGGACCGTCATTTGTGATTAATAGGTGATATTATAGTGTACTTCCTCCTTGAAATGCAATTAAGTGCCATGTGGCTTGTATATTACTCTGCTAAAATATTTTAGATAAACATTTTAAAACTTCCTGAGTCAGTGGTTATTTCAGGTGTTTATGAAATCGTATTTGTATGATCTCATTTTATCCCCAATTATCAAAGGTCCATTGGTAAGTCATTACTCTTCAATCAGAAAAGGTAATTGGTAGCAGGGATTTTGATAAAGAGTACAACTGATTCCCACCAGCGGTGATTATTAGTTAGCGTGAATGAATGGGCCCAGGTGAGTATTTTGTGTATGAATGCTTGTTGCTAGTAACCCGCTGGATCATTTCTAAAGAAACTCCTAAAACTAACAATGATCAGGCTGATGATAGCATTTATCATCATGATAAATCAATTAGTGATTTCTCGTTAAATGTCTTTACGAAATTACTTTACGAATATGTGGACACAATGGATGTGAGAGATTGTTATGTATGCATGCAATTACCAGAGGGGGTGACTTATCATCACCTTCCTTTAACATATGGCGTGTCATGTAGTGTACTAACTAGTCTTTTCTACGTGACGGGGAAGTTACAGTATTATTATTCAAACATGGATTTAGTGTTTTCAGAAACTCCTTTTAGAAAAGATATGAATAAGGTGTATAGTAATAGAAATGTGGGATACATGGGAGAATTTTTTCATATTACACAGACAATAGATATAGTATATGCTCATAGAAATAATCTAACATGTAGTTTGCGGGCTGAAGAAAAAGAATTCATTAACATGGTAGAAGATAGAAGACAGGATTTTCAAAGAAAAGCTGCTGAACAGAAGTCACATGTACCACCATGGGCTTTTAGAGAGGGAAATTATAAAAAAGGCGAGACTTAGGCTGCAATGTCTCTGGATTGGTATCATAAAGGGAAAGTTTGCTTACTTAGACTAAAAACTGACTATAACAATTATTTCATTGGTACTAGTGAATGTGAACACACTTTCCTGATAACTGGTGGATGGGGATTGAAAGGTGGAACTGATCCTGTATTTCCAGGAGTATATTATGTATGTGGTAAGAATGCTTACTATAGGTTGCCAGCACACTGGTATGGTAGTTGTTATTTTGGGATCGTATTTCCCAAGGTATACCAAGTAGATAGAAATAATAAAATCAGTGAAATAAAGCATGGACTAACACGCAAAAAGAAAGCATGTTTTTCAGAAATAATTGGTGATATTTTTGGTGCACTGATACCCTCAGTTGGAGTCGTTCTAAATTTGCATAAAATTCGGAAATTGTCCACAGTGGTTGATCGTTTATCAACAGACACTGCTGGTGGGTTTTTGATGATTGATACTGAAATGGTTGCAATTTGATCAATGGTTTTGCAAAATCGACTTGCCCTTGATATCGTATTGGCAAAAGAGGGCGGAGTCTGTGGCATGTTGAAAATACAACACTGCTGCACTTATATCCCTGATAAAAGTAAAAGTCTTGAGGGGCATATTGAGAATATTACAAAATTACATGGAGATTTGACTCAACTGGAGGTTGATGGTGTTTGGGAGAAACTTGGTAAGAGTTTTTCCTCAATAGGTAGATGGTTTTCCACATTTGGGAGTAGTTTATTAGGAAAAATATTAATACCAATTATTTTAATAGCTGTAGTAATTTTGTTTATAATAATGGCATATAAATGTCGTAAGTGTAGATGTAGAAAGAAGGAGATGATAGAAGCAGACAATAAACGTAGAGCTAGGAAAAGAAAAAGAGAAGAAATAGAACTAGAGAATATGAGAGGAAATTATTATGAAATGATGAAAGATTTAGACGAGAAAATGGCAAAACGAGAAAGAAGTACAATCCTTTAGATGAAAATAAAGGTGGCAATTGGTATGATGGTGATTTTTGTGATGGCTCAAAAATGCCATCAAAGGGGGGAATTGATGGAGCAGGGTTTTGAGAAAATAAAACCTGCTCGGATTAACTCCCCGGTAACATTTGCTAACAGTGTGTGGTGAAACTAACATGCAAAAACACGAAAACATGGGGAAACGCTTTTGCGCATGCGTGCACTAATGCGTGGACTAATGCATGAAAACTAGGCCGCATTCGCGTTCTGCTTAAAAATAAAAATAATAATAATGCTGTTTTCTGCACGTTAATGCTTTGTTAGACCTATAACGTGGGATGGTGCAAAAGGTGGGCGGTAAAACAGTGAGAATTGTATATCATGAAATTTAATATTGTCTGTGTTTTTTATTCATCGTAGTGATGCTTGCATGGGCCTACATCGTTGCATGACGAGTTGGGGGTTAAAAGAAATTTAACAATAAGCTGAAAATCGAGCTCTGAGAGAGAATGGAGAAGGCAAAAGCTGATGACCTTCCAGAATTTTTGTGTCTGCCAAGTAACGGAAGGATGTCCGTGGGACCAAGTGCAAATGTATAAACTTCTTCCATGGAAGCTACAGAGGCGGACAATGAAAATGTAGAGATTTGTAACATGTTACTAGTTGGACGAAGCGTGTATTCATGAGAGGTGAATTACGTATTGTTAGAAATGTTAAACAAAGAAAGCTGTGAAAACATGGACGTGACTATGGTGGTGTGATAGAACACCCCCTAAGCTGACCAATGAGAGACTTTGGGGCATATTAGCAAGGGCGGTATCGCCGCTTTAGCGGCACTTTTTGCTGCTAAAGCGGCGATGTTTCTATCGCCCTATTAGCAAGCTGTCGCTAACAGCTGTTAGCGACAGCTTTATGGCGAAAGCGACCGTTTTGGTGCCGCTTTGCATGTCAGCTATAATTATCGCTAATGACATGCAAAGTAGGCGTTCCCAACTAAAAGCGACTGGAAACAGTCGCAAACACAACTTCCCCCTATTAGCAATGCCCGCGAAGCGATAAAAAAAGTCGCGCTAACCGCGATTATCGCTGGAATTTAACACCTGCTAAGAACTTGACTTAACCATTCTTGTCAATGGGAGGTGGATTGTAAGGTTAAGTCCTCACCTGCCTATTAGCGAGCTTTTCATTAGCGCAGTGATTTTATCGCTGGATTTCTCGCGCTATTGCTGGGTTTCGCCGCTATCGCTGGATTTTTTATCGCCTTGGAGATAAACGTTGATAATAACGCGTTATCTCCGCAATGAAATCCTGCGATAGCCGGCAATAAAAAAACAGCGCTAAGCGCGCTTTGCGATAATTATCGCAAATCCTAGGTAATAGGCCCCTAAGATTTCTGAAAATGTTGCTATAATGGTGGGTTGGACATGAAGGTTTTTAGAGTATAACTGGGGTGTCTGGGGGGTGTTGGTGCGCGCGTGCCTTTGAAGAAGCTAGAGAGGGGAGATCGTCGCTGTGCATTGGTTTGCTGTATCCAGATAGAGGCCTATCTGTTTCCTGTTCCTGTCCTATTCTATGTTCCCTGAACCTTCTTGGGGAACCCCCATCTATTCTCATGGCCAGAGGGTAGATTTTCCACTAGAAGTTATTTGGGTTAGTATAGCTAAATGATCTGTACTTTGCATAAAAATTTGCAAATGTATATCCGACTCTGAAACTAATGTCTCTTCACCTATCCACTCCTTCATTGCATTCTGTTTCATTGTGACTTGAGTTTGACACTTTTTGCCTTGATAAATGTTCTCTCTCTGTGATTTATGCATTGTTTGCTTTGTAAAACTCTACATGATGAGCATTTACCTTCACATTATTTGCGATAAATATTATTAACTTTATTCCGAGTTTGTGATTTATTTTAGTAGTATAGGTAGATAGTTAGTTCTAATTATTACCATCAACTTCTCAACTAATGGTCCATCGACCAGAGGAAAGAGAGTTGATTACAGGTTCAATTATGTATCTTGTGTGTTAAGACGAGCCTGTAGTTAGTGAACAACTGATTTAACTCAAACTTGAAACAGCGCAACAGGGATTTATGCGTTGGGTGTATGAGTATGAGCCATTGTTTGTATTTATTGATTATCGATCCCTGATTGGCGCTGGATCAGTACTCCTGCTTTGTGAAGTACGGTTTGGAAGAGAAGAGGGGGGTATGGATGACATTAGTTCTGTTCTGAAGGTAGGATGTGGTCCAGGCTAGAGCAGCCCCCTCTATGCTGGCTTCGTAGAGTCTTTGTATTAGAGTGTCATGGGCAACCGTGTGAAAGGCAGCTGGAGGTCCAAGAGAAGTAGTGCAGCAACCACATTCCGGTCCACTGTGTTCTTAAGGTCACCCCAGATGACAATGAGGGCAGATTCTGTGCCTCTTCCCAGACAGAATCCTGTTTGGAAGTCTGAATAAATGGAATTATCTTCAATGAACTGTGACATCTGTGCGAATGCAGCTCTTTGTATCAGTTTGCCCGGGAAAGGTCCATTTGTAATTGGTCTGTAGTTGTGAGGGTTAAGTGGGTCCAGGTTTGTTTTGTTTAGTAATGGGCGCATGTATGATTTTTTTAGTTCTTCTGGAAATATTCCTGTAGATAAGGAATTGTTGATGATTCTTTTTACTGGTGTGGAAGCAGAGGTTGTTAGAAGAGTTTTCTTGAAGGTTTGTGATGGACACTGGTCAGAAGGGCTACTGGCAGGCCTGCTTGCTTTGAACAGGTCCATAAATTCATTGTGTGAAATTTGTTGGAAGGAATGGAGAGGCTGGGTTAGCATATTCTTGGATTGTTGTTTTGGAAAAGGCTTGGTGCTTTTGGATTTTCTCTGTTTTAAATAGGAGTCCAACCTGTCTCCTTTGGTCATGTACAGATTTGCCAGTTTATCCGTGAAATCTTGAATAATGGGATGAGCTCCTTCCAGGCAATTTGGTTTCCGAAATTCTGTGAGAATTTTATTGAATTCTTTATTTGCACATTTAGCATTTTGAATTCTGTCTGAATAGTATCTTTTTTGAGCTTTGTTGATAGCTGACTTGTATAATCTGTCAGGTTTCTGTAGATAAAGTTTGTCTTGATGGTGTTTGTTTTGAGCCAGGTACGTTGCGGCTTTCTAATTTGCTGTTTTATCTCTTTTATCTCTGTATTTCTCCAAGGTCCCTGTTTTCTTTTGTTCTGTTGTGTCGTTCTTAGTGCTACTATGATATTAAAAGCTTCCTGTAGCCACTCATATTGTTTTTTAACTGAATTTATTGTGTCTAGATCTGTACTGGATATTAGCTGTGTTTCTAAGTGTTCAAAATTGAGTTTGTTCCACGGTCGATAGGTGGACGCATTTAAAGTGGTTTTAAGTGTGTTGCTTTGTGTTGTTTATGTTGGAAAGCAAGTAAATGGTGGTCTGACCATGTGACTGGAGTCATTGTTTGAAAGGTAACTAATTCTGTATTTGCAAAAATTACATCTAGGTTGTGTCCAGCGATGTGTGTGGCTTTATGGACGATCTGATGTAGGTTCAGTGCTACTAGGCCAGTGATGATTGATTTCGGATAGGGAATATTGGGTTTGTCAAACCAAATGTTTAGGTCATCCAGAATGCCTAGGTTGGACTGCAGTTTTATCAGGTTTGAAACTGTGTCTAGAAGTGTGTCTGGGAATGTTGCATTGCTAGGTGGAGGTCTGTGAAGGAGCAGGAAGCTACAGGAGGAAGATGGTGTAGGGTTGCATCTGGTGAAGAGGGCCTCACAACCTAGTATGGAGACGTCGTCAGCTTTAGCGATATTTAATGTTTGCTTGAGCACAAGAGCTAGGCCACCTCCTCTTTTGCCTGTACAATTTTGCGTGATTGTTTGATAGCCTAGAGGAATGGCTTCATGCAAGACTGGAGCCATACCACTCCCAACCATGATTCCGATATGAAGTGTATGTTAGGTTGTGTGTCAGTGAGAAGGTAGAAGTGATGCTTGTTTTTTTTAAGAGTGATCGAGCATTTATTAGTAGGCAGTTTAGAGAATGTGCTTTGGTGATATTGTGACTTTGTTTTGTAGAAGAGTGAGCAGCATTTTGTGGACTTGTAGCGGGTGTGTCCTTATTGCTGGTATTAGCTGTATGAGGATAACAATAGTGTAGCTGTTCTGTATCGTGTTTCTCGTCCAGCAGGCTAAGAAGGCATTTTGATGGGTCTGCGTGTGTAGGTGGTGGAGATGGTGGTTGAGGGTATTTTGGTGAGCTGTGTTGTTTTTGTAGAGTAGCCTTGTTGTAGACATGAAGATGCAAAGTTGTGAAGAGTGGCATATTGCTTGTTTTGTTAGCGTCTGTTTTGGATAGAAGTTGTAGGAGTTAGGGGTGGTGGTGCAGCATGTGGGTCATGTTTTGAGGTTCTAAATTGTCCAATGGATGAGAGGTGATTAAAAGAGAGTTGCTGTGTTGCTGTATATTTTTTTGGTGTGGGGGAAGAGAGAAAGCTTGGCATTGGAGTTTGATTATGGTGTGTTTTATTTGTATAGTCAGGAAGGTGGGAGTCGGTGTATGTTTGTAGTTTGTGACGGAAAGAATTATGAGGTATTGTGTGTGAGAGATTTTGTTGTGCTGGTGTGTGTGCTATGTTTTGTTTTTGAGGAGAAGTGAAAGGAGGTGATGATGTATTTGTTTTCTGAGAAGGATTTGTATGTAAAGAATTGTTGGTTAGAGGAAGCCGCAAGGTAAAGGGGTGGTGATGTATTTTTGAAAAGAGTGTATGTGGTGTGAGAGAGGGGTTGAACAAGAGTTAAGAGTGTTTGTGTTAGATTTGAATGCTAAAAGAGGTATAATGTGTTGTGCAGTGGAGTGTAAGTGTTGTATGGTTGTGTCATCATGGTAGGAAGAAGAGGAGGGTGTTAGTGGACAAAAAGATGGAAGGCTGAGTATAGGTTTGTTGATGACAGAAAGGGGTCTGTTAGGAGTAATTAGAGTAGGGAATGTGTGTCTGGATGGGATATCATTTGGTATGGTGTGGATTTGGGTTGTGTTTGTGATGAGTGGATTGATTAGTGGTAAAGGATAGAGTGGTGTTTGTGTGTAAGTGAAGGTGCAAATGTGTGGTAGTTGGGGTAGAAGGGTGTAAAGATGTGGTTTGTGGGGTTTTGTAGTGGGTGCTGAGACATTGAAAATTGTGTACTGTTAGTTTGTAGTAAATGAGTAGAGTACATTTGCTGTGAGTATGGCACTCTGGTTGGTGATGTGGATGGGGTAGGGTGGGTGCTGGTGAAGGAGAAAATGGGCAGCATCTCTGGCCCTACGCCCAACCAGTCCCAAACAGGCTAAAACTGGCAGCTGTCCTTGTCATCTTAGCCCTTAGCCTTGATGCCCAGGCTGAGATGCCCTGAACCTTGGCCTTAAATAGCCCTAGTGGTCAGGTGACCCCTTCGACCCTAGTCCTAACCCATCAAAACCCTAGCCCTAAGCCTTAGGACCAATAGGAGACCAAGCCCTTAAAGCCAATCACATCCCTAGACCTAACAGCCGATCAGACATCAAGCCCTAAGCCCTAGGTCCAATAGAAACCCTAGCCCCAGAAACCAAACAAAAAACCCTAAACCTATCCACCAATCAGACCTCTAACCCTAAGCCCTACGTCCAATAGAATCACTGATTCAGGGACCAATCAGAACCCTAGACTTATCACCCTAACCCCTAGCCCAATAGAAACACCAGATACAGCCACCAATCAGTGGACAGATGCAACGTCCAATAGCAGCTTATATAAGGTGCTTGTGACCTCAGTCACAGACTGCTGGGCAGGGGGCTGGGAGCTGCTCCTCTATTCAGAATCTCCTTGGAGACAGACAGGCTCAATCCACACTCTGGAGTTCTGCAGGTAAGGGCATAACTAGGCCTCTAAAAGTACTGCTTTTCAACACTTAAATATCTCACTCTACTAGCCAAAAAACGAGTGCTACAATCACTTTTCAAACACAGTTTAAACACTAAGAGGAGATTACAGCAGTCTCAGAGCACACACTGCTTAACCTCTGAGGTATAATGTGTCTGTTTGGGGGAGGTTGGTAATCTTGAGTCACTCACTTGCTAAGACAAAAGGAAGCTGGGGGGTGGATTGCTTACACACAGGTCTGAGCACAGATTAGGGGTGAAACTAGGAGGGAAAATCAGGCAGTCACAGGCAGGTGATAAACAACAAATTTTGAACTAAAAGAGCCCACACACAGGTGAAATTGAAGCAGTCAAAGGCAGGTACAAAATAACAGATTTTTAACAACAAAGCCCACAATGCAACAGGTAGATTGAGGCAATCACGGGCAGGTAAAACTTCAATGTTATACTATTAAGCCCACAAACAAAACAGGTGAAAATGGTCTACCCACCTTATTCCCTTTTCACACCAGTACTGTATACCCTGTACCCCTTTTGAGCTCCATGCAGCAATGCTCCCACACCCAGAGCCCCCCATGCCCGTCCTCACAGTACTCCTTCTTTACCATGTACCTCAGTGCACTTACTTCACAGTTGTGGTCCCATGTCTTGTACCCCCCTTATACCCGCCTCACAGCAGCACTGTATACCCTGTAACCCCTTATGACCTCCATGCACCAGTGCTCCCATACCCAGAGCATCCTGTCCTATACCTGTCCTCACAGTACTCCTTCCATAACATGCACCTCATTATAGACGCCTCAAGAAGCGCTTCCATGCCCTGTACCACTCTTATAACCTCACAGCAGCACTGTATACCTGTATACCTTTATGAGCTCCACCAAGCAGTGCTCCCATACCCAGAGCATCCTGTCCAGTACCTGTCCTCACAGTACTCCTTCCATACCATGTACCTCATTACACTTACTTCACAGACATGGTCCCATGTCCTGTACCCCCTTATACCCTCTTCACAGCAGCACTGCATACCCTGTACCCCCTTATGAGCTTCCCACAGCAGTGCAACCGTACCCTGAGCCCCCATGCCCATCCTCACAGCACTCCTTCTATACCATGTACCTCAATATAGACACCTCAAAGAAGTGCTTCCATGTCCTGTACCCCTCTTATAACCTCAGAGCAGCACTGTACCCCCTTATGAGTTCCATGAAGAAGTGCTTCCATACCCAGAGCCCCCCATGGCCATTCTCACAGTACTCATTCCGTACCATGTACCTCATAATAGACACCTCCAGAAGTGCTTTCATGCCCTGTACCCCTCTTATACCCTCACACCAGTACTGTATGCCCTGTACCCCCTTATGAGCTCCATGCAGCAGTGCCCCATACTCAGAGCCACCCACGCCCGTCCTCACAGTACCCCTTCCATACCATGTACCTCATTATAGACACCTCCAGAATTGCTTCTGTGCCCTGTACCCCCTCCTCTCCCAGTAGGCCTTGCATCTATACCCTGCTCATCTTATACCCACACACACAGTAACTCATGTGTCTCATATGTCACAGCTGGGCCCCCGTCCCCAATCTCTTATCTCTTGTGCTCTCCTCCTCTTCTCTTTCTGGTCGGAAAGGACTGAGCTGCCGAAACCGAGCTGCCAAAGCCGATCAGGAGCCAAAGGGGCTGCTGGCGGGAGCCGTATCTCGAGTGCAGGTAAGAGGTGTTGTCCGACGAGGTCAAGGAGGTCCTACAATGCGGGCTCGGTTTAAATAGCCGCATCTGCTTGCCTTTGGGGCACGCATTTCCCAGGCGCTGTGCTGCACGTGGAGGGCGTGGCAGCAGGTGGCAGCCTTTTGAATAGTGCTACATGTGAGTGCAATAATCGGGTGCTCTGGAAGCATCTATTTCAAGAGGCTTGTAGATTTTGACTTGAGCATTATTATATTGATGGTCCTACCACTGCCACCAGGGAATATGTAGGGGCAGATTTACAAGCCCCTTGCGCCACTTTTGCGTCATTTTTCCCATGGGAAAAATGACGCAAAAGTGGCGCAAGGGGCTTGTAAATCTGCCCCATAGTGTTTGAGCCTTGGCAAACAAATGTTAATAGCACCAAGCACAATATCATTGCTATACAAAAATGTCAATAACACCAAGCACAATGGCATGGCTATACCCAGAGTGTAATGAATGAAAGCACAAAATCATGGATATTTACAAGAATCAAAGCACAATAGCAAGGCTATACACAGAGTGTGATCATTACTGGGAAACCATGCATATCAACAGGAGATGGGGGCCACCTCATGATAATCCTGAGCAGAGGCATGCTGTTGCACGTGAGAGTATGCTGGCCATGACACTACTCCACTCTATGCCACTTTATACCACTGCACTCTATGACACTCCACTCTATGCCACTCCACACCTCTTTACTCCACTCTCCGCCACTCCACTCTACGACACTCTGCGCCACTCCATGGCACTTCACTATATGGCACACTACCCCACTCTGCCCCACTCCACTCAATGCCAGTTCACTCTATGCCACTCAACAACACTCCACTCTACGCCACTCCACTCTGTGCCACTCTATGCCACTCTATGCCACTCTGCATCACTCTACAGCATTCCACTCTATGACACTCTGACCCTCCACTCTACGACACTCCACTCTACGACCCTCCACTCTACGCCACTCCACTTTATGTCGCTCCACTCTACCATACTCCACTCTACAACACTCTCACCACTCTACGACACTCTACTCCACACCACTCCAAGGCACTCCACTCTATTCACTCTAACACACTCTACTCCACTCTATTATACTCCACTCTACTTCACTCTATGCCACTCCACTTCACTGTACAAGACTCCACGTCACTTCACTCCAATCCACTCTACGCCACACTATGACACTCAACTCTACAACAATCTACCCCACTCTACAACTCTCATCTACACTCCACTATACTCCACTCGATGCCACTCTGCTCTACAACTCTTCTCCACGCCACTCCACTCTATGCCACTCCACTTTACGTCACTCTACGCCACAACACTCAACTCTACAACACTCTACTCTGTGACACTCTGTGCTACTCCACTCAATGCCACTTTATGCCACTTTACGCCACTCCTCTTTATGCCACTCAACTCTACGACACTAAATTCCACTTAACTCCACTCTACGCCACTCTACTCCACACCACTCCACTTTCCGACACCACACTCTATGACACTCCACTTCACTGTACACCACTCCACTCCATTTTACAACACTCTACTCCACTCTATGCCACTCCACTCCACTCTATGCCACTCCACTCTATGCTGTTTCACACCACTCCATGCTACAGCACTCTACTCCACAGCACTCTGCTTTACTCCACTCTACACCACTCCACTCTATGCCACTCCATACCACTCTATGCCACACCACTCTACTCCACTCAACTCTACAACACTCTAATCAACGACACTCTACGCCATTCTATGCTACTGCACTCTACGCTACTTTACGCCATTCAACTCTACACCACTTCACACCACTTTACTCCCCTCTGAACCTTCACTCTAATCCACTCCACTTTATGGCACTCCACTTCACGGCAGTCTACACCACTGCTATCTATGACACTCTACGCCATAACACTCCACTCAGTCTAAGCCACTCTACTATGAAATACTACTCCACTCTATGCCACTCCACTATATGACACTCTATTCCACTCTACTCTACTCCACACTACTCCACTCTACACCACTCTCTGACACTCCTCTCTGTGCCACTCCACTTCAAGACACTAAATAACACTCCACTCTACCCCACTCTTTGCCACTCCACTCTACACCACTCCACGCTAATACACTCTACTCCACGCCACTCCATGCAACAACATTCTAATCCATGCCACTCCACTTTACTCCACTCTACGCCACTCCACTCTACACCACGCCACTCTAAACCACTCAACTCTACGACACTCTACGCCACTCCACTCTAGGATACTCTATGCCACTCTATTGCCCTTTACTCCACTCCATAGCACTTTACGACACTCTACAGCACGCCACGCCACGCCACGCCACCCTCCTCTATGCTACTAACTTTGAGCCATGCTGAACAGCAGCCACACTGGTGTACAACATGGCTAAAACACATTGCCAAAGACATTAACTCTCGCACAAGCAAGACCTATTGGCCTTGCCAATGCTTGTTCTTCATGGCCGGCTAAATAAAGTCCTTTTTCACACATTTTATCCGGCCGCTGGCCAAATACTACATCATCTCTACTGTTGAGCCTGTGGTTGGCTGAACAGCCGAGATGATGTGCTATTTTGCCGGCCACTACGTAAATCTCAGAGATTATGTTCTATTTGGCCAACAGCTGGGTAAATAGCCACTTCCTATTTCTTAACACGCTGTTCATAGTTGTGGATTGGAATTAATATATCGTGTATAAAGGCAAAATCATGTATTGATGTCATGCTACAACTCTTTAGAAATGCTTTCAGACAAGAAGCATGACAGTGAGGAGGACTTGTGAAAGAGACGAGAGACACCGAGACTCAAATGGACATAGGGCCAGATGTACAAAGCATTTTTCCAGTCGCAAATGGCCTGATTCGCTGAATTTGTTGAATTGGGCCATTTGCGACTGGAAAATGCTTTCCCAGTTGTACAAAATGCGATTTGTTAACTTGTTACCGAATCACATTTTGCATTTGCAATTCGGTATTTGGAAGAGGCGTGTTTTGGGCGCACCGTCCAAATACCAAATCCATATGGTATGCATTATTGTTTTGAAAACAAATTCTGCTTGCAAAACAGTAATACTTTGCCACCATTTTAAAAGTAGTGGTAGCCCATTGGCGGATGGTAAGGGGTCCCATTAGGACCCTTTCCCCTTTGTGAATGTTGAAAAATTATTTTTTAATAGCAGGCAGAGGTCCCACCGGCCCCTACCTATTCTTAAAAATGAAACCTAAATGTTTAATTTATTTCTTTTTAAATGCATCCCATTTTCCTTTAAGGAAAACAGCCTGCAATTAAAAAAAAAATATTGCTTTATTTAAAAGCAATCATAGACATGGTAGTCTGCTGACCCTAGCATGCCACCATCCCTGTGATGGCAGTGAAACCTAGTGGGTCGCAAATTGCAACCTACTTCATTAATATACATGAGGTAGGTCTATTTGCGACCTACTAGGAATCGCTAATGAACCTCACAAGAGTTTCATACATTAGGAATAGCGATTTCCTAATTGCGATTCACAGGAAATTGCTATTCCCAATCTTTGTAATCTGGCCATAAGAGGAGGGAAATGAAGACAAATTGTCAATGAAGAGCATTAATGTTTACGAGAGGCCTGCATTACAGAGATCACTGACATGACTAGACCCATCTGGGTGACATGTTGTTTTAGGCGGCCCACGTCCAACCCACTGAAGTCTAATTCCACAGAAAACTGCGTCATCAAACACAGTGGATAGATAAAAGAGTTTACGGGACGCTCATCTGGTGCACTTTGAAGTGATGTATTTCTTGAGAACTGGAGGCTTGCCCAGAGCTGAGTCACCTCTCTTTCTTTACTGTTCACTGTACACAGATTCTATAGTTCACTCAAGTGAACTGTGGGAACCAAGGGCAAGATGTACAAACATTAGGAATACCGATTTCCCAATTCTGATTCCCTCTAATAGAAACATTCCAAGCTGGAAAAAACGAGGCCCCTTAAAATGAAAACACAAACAACCCAAAACTGATTTCAGCACTGTTGTGCTTCATCACTGAGGCGCAACCTGGTGCTATGACTCAGTGAGCACAAGATGGCACCCAGGTCATGATAAATGTGGGCAAACCATTGGCACTTGTGGGCATCTTGCTTAGAAAAACAAAAATGTGATGGGTGTAATGCCATAATTAATCTCAAACATCCCGACTGCATCCTAGTCTGTTTTATTTGCCAGCTATGCTATTTGAAGGATAGACCAAACATATGCAAATAAGCTCCAACTTCCAAGCTTGGTCCCCTATAGATGTGAACTCAAATAACCGCTGAACGATTTATTTTTCCTGGTGTATTTTTCCACTGACGATGCACTTTGAAGTCAGTAGTCTTAGCTTAGACTCAGACTTCAGGAATTATTTATTTATAATATTTAATTTTTATATTTCTAAAGTATTAACATTCACCCGAAGGCAACCTGGTGCTGGATATAATATACATATATATATATATATATATATATATATATATATATATATATATATATATATATATATATATATATATATATATATATATATATATATATATTCACTGAAAAAACCATAGGTTTCAGACACGTTATAGTTACAAATTAGCATTTAAAAAACCTTTGAAATTCACTGAAAAAACCATAGGTTTTAGGGACAGCTATAGTTACTTGGACATTGCACTCGTACAAAACCCGTGAAATTCCCCGTTATAGTTAGTTCAGCTAACTATAACTCGCGCCCCGCAATGCACTGCTGATGACGTCACATATTACATCACTCATGACATGGTCAGTGACATCACTGATGACATCACTGATGACATCTCAAATGACATCACTGATGACATCATCCAGTGACTGTGTGTTTCTGTAAAGTTTAAATATTTTTAAAATATATAGGAAAAGACGTATTGAAGAATGAGTGGGTGTCTAAGTGTCTGTATGGATGATTTAGTAGGTGCGTGACTGACTCTATAAGTGAGTGATTTAACGTATCTTACTGAATGCATGGGTTAGTGACTAAACTGGGTGTATGTCTGTATCCGTCTGTCTGTTGCTGTGTAAGTGGCTGCATGTGTTTGTGAATAGCTAAATGATTTTCTATATGAGTTATTGAATGCTTGTCTGAGTATCTGTATGGGTGCCTGAGTGTTTGTGTGGGAGGGGTGTGTGCAACTCTGTGCATAGATGTGTGAGTGGGTGATTCACTGGGTGGATGGTTTCAAGAGTGCATCTGTGATAGACTGTATGGGTGGGTAAGTGTGTGTAAGAGTGTGTTAGTGAGTGAATGTATGTCCCAGTGGTACATGTGTGAGTAACTACATATGTGAAAGGCAGTATATATGTGTGTTGGAGTATATAAATAGCTATAAGCAAGAGTGAGTGATTGTGATAGTGGCTGTATGGATGATTGTGTGCTTGTATCAGTGATTGTATAAGAGCGTAACAATGTGCTACTATTTGTATGAGTAAGTGAGCTGGTGTGTGTATAACTGTATAGGTGAGTAAATGGCAGTGTGTTTAATTATTTGCATGACTGACTAGGTGTGTGAGTATCTCTATGGATGAGTGGCGTTGTTTGAGTGTCTATATAGGAGTAAGAGTGCATATGATAGTCCTGTACTGAGTGACCGTAAGTATGAGTGACTGTACGGGTGAGTGAGTGGATGTGTGTGTGTAGACCTAAGAATCAGTGAGTGGGTATGTAGTTATTGGTGTTGGAGTGTCTATGGTTTTGCGAATGGCAGTCTGTAATTTAGAGTGGGTGTATCAAAGATTATATTAGGGTGTGAGGAGGTGCATCAGATTATCACGTGGATGATGTCATCAGTGATGTCATTTGAGATGTCATCAGTGATGTCATCAGTGATGTCACTGACCATGTCATGAGTGATGTAATATATGACGTCATCAGCAGTGCATTGCGGGGCGCGAGTTATAGTTAGCTGAACTAACTATAACGGGGGAATTTCACGGGTTTTGTACGAGTGCAATGTCCAAGTAACTATAACTGTCCCTAAAACCTATGGTTTTTTCAGTGAATTTCAAAGGTTTTTTAAATGCTAATTTGTAACTATAACGTGTCTGAAACCTATGGTTTTTTCAGTGAATTTCAAAGGTTTTTTAAATGCTAATTTGTAACTATAACGTGTCTGAAACCTATGGTTTTTTCAGTGAATTTCAAAGGTTTTTTAAATGCTAATTTCTAACTATAACGTGCCTGAAACCTACGGTTTTTTCAGTGAATTTCAAAGGTTTTGTAAATGACAATTTTTAAATGTATTAATTGTTATATTAATTTTTTTCATACTGATTTACTACATTTTTAGAAACAATTTTTTTTTACATATTTTATTTGTCAAATTACATTGTAATTACATTATACATTACATTACAAAAAATACTTTCTCAGAATGAATTACTTTAGTTTAAATACTTTGCAGATAGGCAATAGACTTTTAAGTACAGTAGTTACAGTTGTTGCAATGGGCAACACATTTTCAAACACAATGCAACATTCAGCTCAATGTGAATTTCTAGTTAAATGCAATTAGTTACTTTATGGATTACTTTTGTAACCACAGGACTGGATCCTAGATTCAGTCCTGGTACATCTCCTGTAAACAGTTGAGTAAAAGCGTTTTGGTTACAGTCGTGATTTTTAAGGAATATTATTGTATTTTAAAAGTTGACACTTTGAAACTTTTTCTCATAGAATCACCAATGTTATCCTATGGAAGGAAATTCACTTAGCAGGTAAAAACTGTTATCGTTACTTTTTCTTACTCAGTGTTGGATCCTGGATCCAGCACTGGTGCATCTCCTGTAAACAGTTGAAAGAATGCGTTTAAGTCATACAGGCGATTTTTAAGGAATATTTGTAGTTTGTGAAAATCAACACTGAAACTTTTTTGCTGAAAACCAGTCAATGTTAGCCTATGAAGGAAATTCAAGTTACCGGTAAGTACGGTTAAAATTACTTTTGAGGATCAGTACTGGGCTGAAACATGCAGCACTGAGGTCTCTCCTGATAACAGGTGAGTAAATCGGAATTCGTATTTCGGCTGATTTTAGAGGAATATTTTAAAGTTCCAAAACTCCACACTTACAAGAATTTCCAAGTGAAACCAGTCAATGTTAGCCTATGGAAGGAAATTCAAGTTACTGGTAAGTACGGTTAAAATTACTTTTCAGGACCAGTACTGGGCTGAAAGATGCAGCACTGAGGTCTCTCCTGATAACAGGTGAGTAAATCAGAATTCGGATTTCGGCTGATTTTAGAGGAATATTTGTATGTTTCAAAAATCAACACTTAGAAGAATTTCCAAGTGAAACCAGTCAATGTTAGCCTATGAAGGAAATTCAAGTTACCGGTAAGTACGGTTAAAATTACTTTTCAGGATCAGTACTGGGCTGAAAGATGCAGCACTGAGGTCTCTCCTGATAACAGGTGAGTAAATCGGAATTCGTATTTCGGCTGATTTTAGAGGAATATTTTAAAGTTCCAAAACTCCACACTTAGAAGAATTTCCAAGTGAAACCAGTCAATGTTAGCCTATGAAGGAAATTCAAGTTACCGGTAAGTACGGTTAAAATTACTTTTCAGGATCAGTACTGGGCTGAAAGATGCAGCACTGAGGTCTCTCCTGATAACAGGTGAGTAAATCGGAATTCGTATTTCGGCTGATTTTAGAGGAATATTTTAAAGTTCCAAAACTCCACACTTAGAAGAATTTCCAAGTGAAACCAGTCAATGTTAGCCTATGAAGGAAATTCAAGTTACCGGTAAGTACAGTTAAAATTACTTTTCAGGATCAGTACTGGGCTGAAAGATGCAGCACTGAGGTCTCTCCTGATAACAGGTGAGTAAATCAGAATTCGTATTTCGGCTGATTTTAGAGGAATATTTTAAAGTTCCAAAACTCCACACTTAGAAGAATTTCCAAGTGAAACCAGTCAATGTTAGCCTATGAAGGATATTCAAATTACCGGTAAGTACGGTTAAAATTACTTTTGAGGATCAGTACTGGGCTGAAAGATGCAGCACTGAGGTCTCTCCTGATAACAGGTGAGTAAATCGGAATTCGTATTTCGGCTGATTTTAGAGGAATATTTTAAAGTTCCAAAACTCCACACTTAGAAGAATTTCCAAGTGAAACCAGTCAATGTTAGCCTATGAAGGAAATTCAAGTTACCGGTAAGTACGGTTAAAATTACTTTTCAGGACCAGTACTGGGCTGAAAGATACAGCACTGAGGTCTCTCCTTATAACAGGTGAGTAAATCGGAATTCCTATTTCGGCTGATTTTAGAGGAATATTTGCACAATGGTGAAGGGAGGGGGCGGGGCCTGAGGTGACATCTTTGCAAACGCGCCCCGTGGCGCGTTTTAAGTTGGGGGATTAAGTTCCCTTGAATCCTGAGGGTCCCTAGGGGCCAACTAGACCACCAGGAACCTCCAATATGCGCCAGGGGGCTGCGTTGCAGAGACGTGTAGAAAGGCCACACCCCTTTTTACACCTCTCTGCAACGCAGCTCTGTGGCGCTTTCTGGATGTACCTGTTGGGCTAGATGGCCCCCAGGGACCCTCAGGATTGAAGGGGATTTAATTCCCCATCTTAAAACGCGCCACGGGGCCTGTTTGCACACATGTCACCTCAAGCCCCGCCCCCTCCCTTCACCACTGTGCAAACGCGCCCCGTGGCGCGTTTTAAGTTGGGGGATTAAGTCCCCTTGAATCCTGAGGGTCCCCGGAGTCCAACTAGCCCACCATATACCTCCAAAAAGCGCCATAGAGCTGCGTTGCAGAGAGGTGTAAAAGGGGCGTGGCCTCTGTACACCTCTCTGCAAGGCAGCCCCTGGCGCATACTGGAGGTTCCTGGTGGGCTAGTTGGCCCCCAGGGACCCCCAGTATTCAAGGGGAATTCGTTCCCCTCTGCAAACGCGCCAGGGGCGCGTTTGCAGAGTGGTGAAGGAAGGGGGCGGGGCCTGCGGGCCCGATCGTTTTTTTTAAAAAAAAAAAAAATTTTTGGGGAGGGGGGCCGCGTGGCCCCCCTCCCGGGCCACTACTTGCCCCGGGGACCCCATCCCCCGGGGCTGGCCCTCTCGTTGGGGACTGTGGGGGGGTCCCCAATCCCCCACAGTCCCGCCGGCTCCCCGTGTCCTACGGGAGCCGGCATTAGCTACACATGGGGAGCTGCTAAGATGCAGCTCCCCATGTGGAAAAGCATCGGCTTTGGATATTGGAAGAGAGAGCAGGTTTCCTGCTCTCTCTTCCAATATCCAAAGCAAGTTTGCAATGACAGGACGGGAGCCGCGAGGCTCCCGTCCTGTCATTGCAAACAGCAGTGTCCCGGGGGTAGGCACCCCGGGACACTGCAGGAGCCGGCCCTGGGGGGTGGTGGTCCCCAGGGCCATCAAGGGCTCCAGGAGGGGGGCCGCGCGGCCCCCTCCCATTCAGTGCACAGCCCCGGGGAGGTGGTGGTCCCCGGGGCTCTGGGGGTCCAAAACGGACCCCCATTGTAATTTTTCTTAGTGCCCCGGGGAGGTGGTGGTCTCCGGGCGTGTGGGGGCTGGAGCCCCCCACACAGGTTTTTAATAAAAAAAAAGAAGCCCCGGGGAGGTGGTGGTCCCCGGGGCTGCGGGAGGGCTCAGAGCCCTCCCGCACCATTGTACATAAAGCCCCGGGGGTGGTGGTCCCCGGGGCTTGGGGGCCCTTAGAGGCCCCCACACATAAAATTAACCCCCCCAGCATGCCCCCGGGACTTGGGCCACCCGGGGCCAATTAACATCGAAGCGCGGGAGACCGTGCTTCGATTTTTTTTTTTCGGCAGGGTTTGCGCTCCCTGAGCGCATCCTGCCGATTTTTTTAAAAAAAAAATTATTTTTTTTGCCCAGGGGGTCCTTGTGGGACCCCCTGAGCAAACCTAGGGGGTCAGGGTGTTTCTACCCTCCCCCTTTGTGCGCTTTGCGCACTTGTTTCTGTCCCTCGGTTCTACCGAGGGACAAAATGGCTGCCAACATTTCCTGAATCGGAATGTTGACAGCCAGCTGACAGCCAATTAACATGCAGCTCGTGATCGGGAGGGTGCGCGAATCCTCCGTGCCCATAGATATATATGTACTTTTACTTTTTGATTTTCTCAGCAACTACTGAACGGATTTACACCATTTAACAAAAAGGGTTCTTTCTGAACCAAGAACTACCTCTTTGCCAAATTTGGTGTAATTCCGTTCAGCAGTTCGGGCTGTAGCCGTGTCTAAAGTTTCCTATGGGAAAATGCATGGGGAAAACGCGTTTTGGGACCCCCTTTTTCTCGGCCCCCGCTTGACGTATCACCCCGAGACTTTCAGGGTAGGAGCGGACCGGAGCGCCCCACAAAGTTTGAAAATTTCGCGAAGATACGTCAACCGGCAAGAGAGTTATTTCAAATAGAATGTCGCGGATTTCCTATGGATAATAGGTTGTAACTATAACTATCTACTGGCGACCGCCAGTAGATAATATATATATATATATATATATATATATTAAAGAACTCTCTCTTGAATCGCACGCCTACTTGGTGTTATCAGCTAGCAATAAAACCCTGTTTCTCTGAACATCCCCAGCTCACTCCCTTCAATAGGTCACACAAGCCTTGGCATTTTTTTCCATATTTCAGGCGAGTATGCCTTGGAAGGAGCTCCTTTTCAGTTATGGCCTTCAAAACCTGGAATCAACTCTCTGCACCATCTCTGATTATAAGATTTTTCCCAAAAAACGAATAACTTACCTTTTTGCTCAACACTGCTTTCCTTTTCTACATTGGCCTCATTTCACTTGTATCATTCGTCATTTTTACGATCTTAGATGCCTTATATTATATGTCATTTCTTTCTCACTTTAGTACCAAAACCTATTAGGTGTATGGTGCGTTGATAAATAAATATCTTTATTAATTAATTGAATAATTCGCTAAAATAATTTATTCATTCATTCAAATTGGTCCATGTATTAAACTGCAGGCATCATGTTGAGGTGCCACTTTGTTGTGGGTAGTCCTAATGGAGGGTGTTTCAGAGGTGGTAGAGTGCTAAGACCTTCCAATGAGCCACATGTGAGTTTGAAAACTCACATCAGTGGCTACATAGGGGTACTGTCTTCTGAGCCCAGGGTGAGAGCTCCCCTTAAAGGTTTGGGGTGAGTAGTCCCATTGGAGGAGTTGTAAAGGTGACGCTGAGCCTTGCACCCATACGCCGAACCCGCAATGTCATTCATGGAGAGGGAGTGAGCGGGCGAGGGAAATAGGGTGTGTTTCAGAGTATGTCCCCCTCTTTGTGTGTTGCATCCACATGCGGCGCACAATACTTTCCTGAAAGCGTTCCATGTGCTTCTCTCTTGTGGCATGTGCTGCGTATCTAAGGGGCCGATTCACAGAACTAATCTGAGATAAAATCCTAAACTTACTACTTTTGGTATTCACAGAAGGCATTTAGTAGTAGTAAAGTTAGGACTCCTAACTTTACTACTACTAAACTCAGATAAAATCCTAAACTTACTACTTTTGGTATTCACAGAAGGTATTTAGAAGTAGTAAAGTTAGGACTCCTAACTTTACTACTATTAAACTGAGGTAAAATCCTAAACTTACTACTTTTGGTATTCACATAAGTTTGGACTCCTAACTTTACTACTACTAAACTGAGCTAAATCCGAAACTTACTACTTTTGGTATTCACAGAAGGCATTTAGTAGTAGTAAAGTTAGGACTCCTAACTTTACTACTACTAAATGCCTATTGTGAATACCGAAAGTCGCAAAGTTAGGATTTTGTCTCAGTATAGTAGTAGTAAAGTTAGGAGTCCTAACTTTACTACTACTAAATGCCTTCTGTGAATACCAAAAGTAGTAACTTTAGGATTTTATCTCAGCTTAGTTCTGTGAATCGGCCCCTAAGTGTCTAAAGGCGGAGGTTTTGACGTGGCGGAGGTATTGAGTATAAAGTATACTTATATTGATGAATTCTATCATGGGATGTGTTTGTAAGTTA
The DNA here is from genome assembly GCA_963921515.1 of Calotriton arnoldi. NCBI lineage: Eukaryota > Metazoa > Chordata > Amphibia > Caudata > Salamandridae > Calotriton > Calotriton arnoldi. Next base: position 287,930 of record CAWUFW010006403.1, on the reverse strand, counting down.
TGATATGTAATTGTGCTTTGTATAGTACATCGTTTCCAGGCTCCCGCTAGTGTGAGCTCACTGTATGTGGATTACAGTGTGCAGCCATGCTGTAGTGTAGAATGTGGGGTGTGGCTTAAGCCAGGGCTGGCTTGAGGACAGTGCAACCGGTGCAGCCACACCTGGCGAGAAGCTTGGCCTGTGATGGAAATAGCTTCTGGGTTTAAAAGCTTGTGCTGCAGAGGGAATGATAAAAATTTCAGGGTACCTCTGGTGATTAAGGTTCCTACTTGAGAGATGGGAGTTTTGTCTAGTGGCAGTTTTGACTCATCATAAAATAGGGCAGAGGGTTAATATGCCAGTCATTCACACATCCATCATCAATGCATGCATCAATCTATACATCCATCCACCCATATATTCATCCTTTGATTTATCGAACCATCAATAAATGTATCATCCATCCACACTCTCAGATTTCCCTTTACTCCGCCATCCTTTCACCTGTCCATTCACTGATCCATTCACTCATCCTTTCACCCACCCATTCATCCACCCACTCCTCCGTCCAACCTTCTTATCACCCTTCCTACCTCTCACTCTTCCTTCCTTTCACCCAATATTCCTTCTTTCCCTTTTATATGTACCCATCCTTTGTTTTTCCTTGCTCCTGCTGCTTTCCTAATGACATAGGTATTCCTTTACGGGGTTAAATCTGAGCTTTTGTCTGCTGAGTTACAGACAGAAGAGGCCCATAAAGAATCCCACCCGGAAGTAGCTGCTAAAGCGGATGTGGGGAGCTGGGGGAGGGGGGCACGACGCACCTTATTTAGAACATTGTGTTTTTCCCCCCTGTTTCATTATTCTAATGTTGCTACAAGGGTTTGCTCAAGTAGAAATACATTCTTATTAGTAAAGTCAACCTCAATCACTGTGGTACATTTTAAATCCTAAATTAATGCTTCTACAGACCAACACTCTTAAAATATACTGCCTACTAGTATCAGTGAAATGGGCCTCCTACACCTTGTAATCCTCATTGTTTTATGTAACATTTCCTATAGACTGATTTACACACATATGATTCATAGTCTCTGTATAATGTGTGTGATGTAAAGTGCTTTGACACCCTAAGCTGGTATGAGTAGCACTATAAAATAAAGAAAATGAATGTGAGAGGTGGGCTACGGAGACATGAGGGTCACTGTTAGAGGGTGGTAGTGAGGGAATCCGTGGAGAAAGAGGTTATTTGGGGTGATGCCAAAAACAGATTGTTGCACTGGGCACCACCAGCGCTAAACCCAGCCTTATCTAGAGCCATATGATAGGTGGGTGGTGCACTACATGTTGTTGTATGACTTGTATATTGTGATGTGATGCTGTGTGCAATGGCTAGTGCTTTGTGAGATGGATGAGATGAGGCTTTTTTTTCTTCACCCAGGGCCTTGTATTGTATTGGCCCTAGATGACCACCTGATCCTGGAACCACTTTGATTTATTTATTTGGCCCTTGCGGTTATTGGTATACTAGAGTATGAGATTGAGGAGTAACCCTAGCCACATATTCAAGTTCCTGCATCCCATCTGGTGAGGCAGTGGCTCTAGATGGACACTCCTGTCCGGTGAATGCCCTAGGCAACCGAGGGCCTTGATTGTGTCTGGCTCGTTCCACAATATCTGTCCTTGACATTTTGGTGTCCTTGGGGCTGTACTTTGTGAGCTGGTTCCACTCCAGCTGGCCCGTAGAGCTGTTTCTGTGAGGCAGGTTTGAATTTCGACAGGTGTCTCCCTGGTTGTATGACGGAACAACGCAGGGAAATACTCTGCATGCCTTCACCATGCATTTTTTACCCCGCATTTTTTTGGAACACATATGCTTTTACAACATATGCCCCTACCACGCATTGTTTATATATATATTTATATATAAACAATGTATTTGTGGCAGGAGACACCCCACATCCCCAAACTTACCTTAAATGTGTGGTAAAGGCATACGTTGTAAAAGCATATGCGTTCTAAAAACATGTGTGGTAAAAAATGCGTGGTAAAGGTACAACGTGGTAAAAACCAGGTTGTAAAAGCTGTTTCCCTGAACGGTATCTTGAGGTCAATACTGACTCTGGTCCTGAGGTGCCCCTTTGGCTGGATACTGGACTTTGTAAACTGGTACCCTAACTTTTACTGTGTTTAGGCCCATTGCTGTCCCTCCTTGCACTCCATATCATTGAGAAGTTGAGGAAGGCGCAGACATGTTGTATCCATCTTGATGTATCGCAGTCTGGTATCTCTTCCCTAGTTTCTGGCTGTAGTAAGCATATAATAGTCACAGGATTCATCCTTAAATCCAAAACGGAACCAGGGCGATTCATACGATTGGGAAACGGGTTCGTAGAATACATTCACATGGAGTATATGACAGGATTACATCATCAACCTCAAAATGGATTTCCAACTATTCCCATTTAAATTTAAAAGTATCCTCAAAGAGTAGACTAGGGATCTACTGTTATTGTATAATCAACTCAGACAGCATTGGCACTGAGGTCATACAAGATAACACTTAAAAGAAATTGTGTGGACAGGGCTGTGTTCTTGGTATTTACAATATATACAATCAAAACAGTTTCATCAGAATGAACAACGGGTTGCCCAAAACGTTTCCATATTCTGACTCCACTCAGTGTTATAGTGTCGAATGGCACATTCCATTGCCACACTAAGTGTTATTCTGTCGTTGTTTCGACCAGGGGGGCATGTATGAAAGCCATCATCAGGACATAATGCCATGCTGGCTTATTTACAAGCCCCTTGCACTGCCACTACGTCACTTTTTGCGACGCACCGGTGGCGCAACCTGCTGCCCCATATTTACCAGGACACGTAAAGCCACCCTGCGTGGCGTTTCGTGTCCTTGTAAATATGTACCCTTTACACGCAACAATTTGCATGAAAGGGGCGTGCCATGTGTGTTGCTGTGGGTGCTCCCATGCAACACCCATGGCTTCTGCCACATTTCGAGATTTAAGAGAAATTGTAAACCTGGAAATGCGTCAGAATGCTACGCCTCCCCAGGGGAGATGTAGGAAGGCGCAAAGAGGAGAAATGCTTTCATTTCTCCTCGTTTTTTTCCTCTTTCTATGCGTGCTGCATTCTGCAGCACACATAGAACGAGGGAATAACCTCTTGCGATTGTTTATGTGTAGGAAGGTGTCCCTTCCTCCACATAAACAATCATTGAAAAAAATGACGTTTTTCAACTTCTAAGTGTGCTGCATTAAGCAGCACACATAGAAGTTTCAAAACGCGATTCCAGATTGTTTATGTGCAGGAAGGGACACCTTCCTGCACATAAACAATCATTCCCTTCAACGCAGACACCCTTGCACTATGGTACAAGGGTGCCTGCATCGGCACATGGCAGAAAATTGTGCACCAGCGCAGGGGAGAGGAAAGGTATCCGTCATATGGTTGTAGATATGACGCATTCCTTTGCTCGGAATTAACGTAGCGCGGCACAGCCAAACGGCTTACGGCACCGCGCTGCGTTAATTCCTTGTAAATGAGGCACCATATGTATAATGCATCTCAAAGTGCAACATATTCGTAATTGCAACTCCTTTGTGCAGACAGAAGGGATAAAGGAAACAGCATCTTTGAAAGCTGGAGTGCGGAGAGGCGGTTATCTCATGAAGCGCTTGAGGAGAGAGTAGGCGCTGCTGTCCTGTGTTCCAGTAAAGCACAGTAAGGTGGAGATACCTCTGTAATCAGTCTAATGTGCCTTTCTTCAGCTCTTGAGCAAATTGCTGCTGCGTTTATCCCTGCGAAGAAAAGCAGGAGAAACACTATCGTACTCAACAGACATCATAATATGCTTTGCATGGGAGTTTATTTTCGCAAGGAGTTTTCTCTTCCTTAATTGCAGCGTACAGGTGTGGCTTGAAATGGGCACCAGAAGATTGGATTTTAGCCTCATCTGTAATTACAAAGTTGTGTGTGTAACTGGTTTGATTACATTGCGGCGAGGCCCATTCAGCGGCTGCATTTTGTTTATTTCTCAAAAGAAGTGATACAAGCAATCCTCCCTGTGCCAGCATTCCAGCATTCGCACGAGCCAATTCACCCACTGGCATCATTCCCTTCCAGCGCCGGGCACGTCGGTGACTCCTTTGTTCCGGGCCTGGTGTGTGAAAGGTGGAGAGTGCGGGGTGAAAGTAGTAACGCTGCTCACTGAGAGGTAAATAGAGAGAAGAGAAAGAGAGTAGGCCCAGCTCGTGATTGGTCATGTGGACGACATGCTGAATGAATGAGTATCAGAAGGTGCCGAGCTTTTGAGTCGCCTTTCTGCAACTGGTGAACGGATTATGACTGCATACCTGCCAACTTGGGGAGAGGTTGTGGCCTTACGGTCAGAGCTGCTGACTTTGAATCTGGGGAACCAGGCTCGAGCCTCGACGTGGGCTCAGCTTCCTGTGATTCTGGGAAAATCACTTCATCTCCCCGTGCCTACCAAAAAATGAATGTGACCTTGTGTAACGTAACTGGTGCTCATGTAAAGCGCTCCAGTACCTTCGAGTCGAGTTCGAGCTATAAAAATCTGCAAAAGAAAAAAAAAAAACTTGAATAACAATCGCACAGTGACAGCAGGGGGCGGGGACTCGTGCCGAGAAGTACCTATAAGGCCTTTTTGAACCCCACCCCGCCCCCAAGGCCCCTCTCCCCAAAATAAAAGGCTTGCTGAGGCTGGTGCCAATATCCTGGGGTGTTTTCACACCCCTGAATGGACGTCCGCTCTTCAAAGCCTCGGAGAGCGAGCTGGAAAACCACTATTTACACTGCGGCTACCCGCGGCGCACACAGTGGGCCCCTTAAGAGGGTGGCCCCCTAGTGCCGCTTCAGGCACCTCCCCGCGCCTTGTCTCAGGGACCTCCTCCTCTGGGAGTCCTCCCCTCGGGTCTGGCGCCTCTTCGGCGTCATTTCCGTTGCGCGGTGGGCTGGGGACAGGTATCTATACCTGCCCCCACCCACTGGCCACACGATATCCAGTCACGCCGGGTTCATCGATTTCGCCGTAGTCTATGTTCGTCGTGGTTTGTGGAGGTGAGTCAGGGCTGAGAGTGGTCGTCCCTGTCTCTTGCGCAGGTGATATCGAATTGCAAGGGCAGGGAGACTGGGCTGACCTGGTTCGTTTGGCCAGCCTAGCATTGCCGGCCGGTAGCTCTGGGTGGAAGTGGTGCACACCGCCAGTGGAGTATTTTGAGTGTGAATGAGTCAGTGCATCGAAGCAGGACAAATGGCTGAATTTGGTCTCTGGGTGCTCGAGTTGGCATTTCTGTTTTGGATTGTGCATGCACATCGGCTGACCGCGAGACACTGTGTGTGGATTAGTCGACGTACAGCTCTGAGGAAAAAAAAAAGAGCTTTTCTAAGATATGTTTGCTGTGTTTGGAGGGACCTGATGCAGACAGGTTGGGTGTTCTGTTGTACAGCGGGAGCGTGGGATCATGTGCCCTCGAGGTGCCTCGGGCTGAAGTGGGCGTGCATTGAGCCTTTGAGGGTTGCGCGTGCCAGAGCACTCCCTAGTTGCCTTTGGGATGCTATGTCTTGCAGAGCGGCAGGTTCGGCTTCCAAAAGCAGCGCTGCACTCGGGCACGTCCGGCCACAGTGTAGCAGCACTTTCTCAGTGGCACTGTACTTGCTTTTGGGGGGACTCACTCGGAGTGAGGCTCTGTGCGGTGGCTCGTTGGTTTGCACCGTGAGCATTTGGTGTGTGGTGAGCGGGCGGCGCCATTGGGGCCTGGCTGTGCTCGGTTGGGCTGAGTCTCCAGCGTGTGAAGCTCACAACAAAGCAATTATTTTGGTGTGGCTCGTCAGTATTGTTGCGATGAGTGTGGGGCAACCCCCCACCCGTACTCCTCCCCCTTTTAGCTGGTGGCTGCGACCTCCTGGTGGGTGAGCCTTGTTGCGGGGTGGAGCTGGGCGGGAGTTTGGGCCCCGGAGCTGGATCAATTTCCCAGGCCTGGGGGCCAGGGCTGTCCAGGGTCCCGACTTGTGTTGGAGAGGGTGTGTCTGCGAGATCTGGTCCGCCCGACCGTCATCCCGATGGGCTGGGGCAGGGCTGGTGCATGAGGCTGCCGGGTTGTCTGCTGCCTATTCAGGTGGGGAGCGGCATGGGTCTAGGGCCCGCGGCCTGGCCGTGATCGGGTTAGGCTGTTGGATGCCATGGGTGCCCAACCAAATCGGTGTTGATACTTGCTCCTCTCCTGCGGTGTAGTCGCGGGCTCTGCACTGGCGGGCCAATGTTCTGTGGCATTGCAGTTCCGGTGTCAGGCGGGTAAATTTTGCACATTCATGGGTTGCTGAGGTTCTCGTCTGGGTGTGGCAGGACAGGCCTGCCAGTGCACACTGCAGGCCTGGTGTATGCCCCGGTAAGGGGTTGTGGTTTTGGAGGGGCCCGGTTGGACGCAGGGGCATGCGTGAGCACAGTGTCCACACCCTCTTGCCGTTTTGTCATGCATGCAGCGCATGGAGGTGATTGAGTCGGACTCATTCGAGCAGTTAGGGGGCGGGCTTTGTCATTCGGCGTGCCGGTGGCATGTTGCGCCGTGTCGGTTACGGAGTTAGCGGTGAGTGCGGGGCCCTTTGATGGCCATGGCTCTTGCACCCCGGGTGGCCTCCTGCCAGGCTGGCTGGCTCGCTTCCCTGGCTGAGTGTGGCGCAACTACTGGCTATGGCCACCACATACTGCACGGTTTGTCCGGGGGTGGGGGGAACAAAGATTAACCAATTCGGTTTATTTAGTCATGGATTTATTTAATGCAAATTTATATAGCGCGAACTTTACCCAAAGGTGTCACAGCACTTTTCAAAAGGACCAGTTACATTACATAGAGACTTCAGACTACATGCGTTACATCTAAGATACAAGCAGAAAAGCTCTAAATAAACAGAAGATTGGTACAAGCACAAAAGTTAATACAGATACTAGTGGTTAGAGTTACATACATACTAGTTGCAAATTAACTCAAGGAAAAGATACTAACATGGTAGGTGTATGTATTCACTCTGAAAGGGCATCTAGGTGAGTGTAAAACGTTACTACGTTTAGCTAGGAGAGTTTGTTAAAATCAACTACTTAGTTAATACCTCATCTTCACCTGCTGTGCTAGAATATATCCAGCGGCCCTAACAACTAATGACCCAGAGGCAAAGCCACAGAATTTTCCAAAGCATCAACCTTCGTGCTGCCATGGGGTTCTAATTTGGATACCTTTATAAACTCATTTGGGCGGATTGCAGATATGTCGGTACTCGCCTTACTGTTCATAACATTTCAGTTTACTTGTAATCCTCACAAATACCAGGATATCTAGTTTCTGGGCTACCGAAGGGGCAGACGTTTCTCCAGCCTTCCTCAAGGTTTCTTTACACACCACGTTGGCATAGTTTAGTCTCAGCGAAGACAGTGCAAGTGGGTGCAATGGTAATGTTTTGCCGTGTAAGGTTGGTAAGCTCATATGAAATATATGCACCCATTCTCAGCAGACCAACCTTGGGTAAGACAAAGTATTCACTTCCGTCTGGCACGTGAAAGAACTCGTTCATGTGGGCTGGGGTTTTGTGTGGGGGTTAGATCAAGGGGTTGCCCTTAGTGGCGTAATGGGATATGTATTTACTTTATGCAACTTGCTGCCATTGACAAGGTCAAAGGCCCTGGCTTGCTTTAGTTGTAAGGTTACGGGTTGATTATATATATATGGATTCAATGACAGAAGAGGCTGAACTATGCAGCACGCTATGCTAAGCATAGATTTCAGCTTAAATGTTTTAATCCAATGACAAAGACAGAGCAAGTATTTGGGTCAGAAGCATTAGGCCACAGGGTGGCACAACAAAATATTTTTAAACCTGCATGTGGCACATTTGAATAGGTGCATGCTAATAATGCTATCTAACAATGTGGTATCTTGTGTTTTATCCGCCCCCCCACCCCTCGCTATCCTCGTAAGTAAGTTGCAATCTAATTGTGAGGTAGACCATAGGTGGTTCTTGCTTTGTTTTGTGGAATAACACAGCAATACTTTAAAGCAGCATTGCTTAGTTTCTCAAAATGTTGAAAGTTTCGGTGAAATAGCGTGAATTTTGTAGACAGTCTCTTTTAATTATGCCATACAGAGATCCTTGAACACGAATAGGCCCGTACGGGGGTGGCGCTGTTGGTGCCTTGCGCTTTGAGCAGTTTGTTTCGGTGGGTGCAGTTGTTGGCTTTGTTAGGCGCAAGTGGTTCACTTTACAGCACTGGTGATACTACAAAGCATTCCATGTCATATAGGAAGCCAACCTGTTGATGCATTCTCATTTATCTAAGGAGTTATGCGTAAATATTCACCCCGTGGCGCCACGCGGAATCAGACCTCCTGCATGCTGCCAGTGTGGAGGCATTCTAGGTGGAAAAGTGAGCAGTCGGGTTCTTGGGTGCATGTTTGGTGGAAGTACTATTGCCAAGGCGTAGGTTTAAGTAGTTGGAGTTGGCAACTGAATTTGACCAAGCGCTCAATGCTACACGAGGGCATCGCTGCATTGTGGCCAGTGCACGGGCATTGTGTTTTCCCCAGGAGCGGCAAGTGAAGGCAAGGCACTTTCCAAATCTGGCACCAGAACACAAGGTTTGTCAGGGCCAACTTGTCTGTTGGGTGACTTGTGTAGGCGAAGACTCATTACAGCTCTTGCACAGTCCCATCATTTCAGAATTGAAGCATTGCCTTGGGTATATCTGGGCATAAAGGAATGCCAGACAAGAATCCAGGGGATTACAGATCAAGTGCACTCTGTTCTGAGCGTAGTATATGCAGGGGTAAGTAACATTAGTAGCCGCCAGTTCAAACGTGCATCACCTCCTTCAAGATAGTAGGCATTTCTTTAAGTGTGAAGTAGGCCCCATACAGGACTTTAATGGAACAATCACCTAGGCTAACCTTGCCAGTGCAGACAATTATGATTCGGGAGCGATTGAGCGCTGCAAGTGTGGGCATTCCTTGCTTTAGAAAGACGAAAGCATTAGGTCCCTGTATAGAACACAGATACGGGTCTAGCGGACTATTGCACCCCCAGTAGGGGACCGTATTTGACCCATGGTCACAGGTGCAGCTCCCAGCAGGTTCACCTAGCCTTTCAGCCTCCTGAGGTCGATAATATGACTACCATTAAGTTGGGTATCAACAGACATCTGTTATTCAGAGCCAACAGACCTTTCAGGGTGACGGTGCGCTCAAATACACGTCATGTTTGGCACATACATACAGGTTTCTTAGGCAAAACCCACAGATTTATGCTTCAATTGGCTAGAGTCAGTGATCTGAAGGGCCATTTTCTGCAGCATGTGTCCCATAAATTGGTTAAAACAATATGTCTGGTTCTTCGAAGGCAGGTATTAGTCCCCCCCCCACCCACCTCAAGATCACCCAGACTCCGAATAAAGGAATAAAATTTACTTTCAACAGGCCTGGGCAAACAAATGTAATGCATTTAGTCGCAGCTTCAGCCAGCTGATATCATTGAGAGTTTCAGCGGCGGAGGGGTTGTACCTCCAGGCAACATGTTCCCAGTTCAGGAGCAGGGGGTAGCAGATTTTGGGGCAGGTTAGCATACCTCAAAGGTGTATCTGTGGGTTTAATGCATGTGTATCTCTGGTCTTATGGCTGTGTAGAGCCATTCTCATTTAGAGGTATGTCCAAGTTAAAATTTTGTGCTTATGAAGGTTCTCATGACCGATGCGGTTTGTTGTATCTTTTCAAGGGGAAGAGATATAAGTTAGGTACTTAATCGTTTACAACATGGCACATTAAGTCGGGCGGTGTATAATTTCAAGTTGCAAGCGGGAGATTCCCTCATTAATGTCAGCAACTGCTCACATGGCTAGCAGTAAGAAGCCTGGGAAGTCTGGGGGCAAACACCACAGATTAAACTGAACAGGAAAAATTCCTGTAAGAAAGGAGGGATACATGGCAAGTACACGAGGACTCCCTTCCTTAATGTCACATATTTCTAAACTCATCGGATAGTTGAGCCTTTACACATCATAGTAGGATAGTCACCAAGGTGGAACAGGCTATTGGGTATGCCTTGCCAGGACATTGACACACACACATTTCACATGAACTGGAGCCTCCATAAAGGATAAATGCTGAAAAAACGGACTGGGGTACGTTTGGCCCACAAATCCTCTTCACCAAGCTGCAGGGCGTCATGTTGTTGCCAGGTGGTTTTGAGTGACAGGCAAGTGCATTAAGGGAGCTGTATTAAGTAACGAGGTTACTTGCAGGGAGGCAGATGGGTCCCAGCGGACCCACAAAAGGTAGGCTGCGGCAAAACATGAAACTGGGAATCTTGGTTTCCGACATTATCATTGGATTAATAATACGCAAGTCTCTCTGGCTATGCGGGGTAAAAATGTTCCAACATGAATTCCAAGGTGACTAGAAGGTAAGCCGAACTCAGCTTTGATTCTGTGGAGGGCAATCAATTCCAGGGAAAACTAAGTGAACTAGGTCTATTGCTGGTTTAAGCACCAAGGGTCACAGCTGGTTAGCAGGTAGTGGGCATCTGTGATCGGACTGCAGTTTAGCAAGCCTGGTGGGCTGCGTAAGCTGTCACTCCAAGAAAGGGTGCGGTGACGGCAATAGTGGGCACAATACATACATTCCCTCAAACCAGATTTGACACCAGTAATGTGTTTGCCATGGTTTAGCAATCAAAAAGGTCTGTGCAAATGTCTGGTCAAACTCAGAAAAGTATGTGCACTCTGGAACAAAAGGGCATGTTACAGGTTGCTTCTGTTAAGCAAAAAATCCCCCTCCCTGATAGCCATAGTAGCTAGGCTGGTTGTGGAAGCTGTCAGCTAACAAGTGTGCTGCTGTCCCAAAAGTTGGGGAAACAAGGTGTTAAAGCACAAAAAGGCTACAATGTATTAAGAATATTTGGCATGTCCATTATTCAAGAAAATTCAAATTTGGAAGGAGCAGGTAAATTTCCACTGTTGGTGCAGTACACGGTTATCAGTGTGAACCTCCAATTATGGGAATAATCAAGTACGGGGGTAAACAAGGGCTTGGTCAACCCTGAATGTTAGGCACTATATTGCACGCAGTGCACAATGGATTAAATCAGACAGAACCAGGGTTACGAAGAGCAGTAGTTTTGCATTCGCATTTGGGTAAGAGTTCTGGCCGGCGTGGTACTCCTATACAGGAGGAGGCCAGCTGGCAGAGAGAATGGGATAGTGTTGGCCACAAAAAATTACTTGTTAACAAATACACTGTGGGCCTGGGAGGCGAACTCCAATATGTTTTCCAGCGTATTCTGAAATCAGTGACTGGGCGGTGTTGGGTAATGCACAACCCGCCAATACCTAACAAGTAGGCCAGTATTGGCAGAGTGCACCATAGGGTTTTCACCCTGAACTGCAGTCAAAGTGGAGAGCAGTTGTTTCAATTCTGGGCAGGCCATCGAACAAGCCTACGGATGGGTAAAAAAATCCATGGTTAAAACAGAACAGTAGTCCCCAATTTAAGTGGAGGCCAGCAGACTTGCCTTCGATGGGGTAAATAAGCCATGCACAAGCCCATCAAGCAGGAGGGCTTAATGCAACTTGAATGCAAAACAAAATAAAATAAGAAGGGCGTGGTAAATAAAGCGTGGTCTCTTGAGTGGATACGCCACTAGGTTTCCCCAATAGGGACGGGGTACACCTGCAGAGGTGGATAGGAATTGTCCAGCTAGAAGGACTGGGAACCTTCAGAGGTAGAAGGAAAGGGTCCAGCTAGAAGGACTGGTAATCACACGTTGCAGGAGGTTATGAACCATGCATGGTGGGGTGGGGACCCTGGATATGACAGCGGCCACATCCAGGGCTGTGGCGGACTTACAGGGCGATCCTGAGGCTGATTGGTACAAGGGGTATCCTTTCAGGAGCACAATAAGGGTGCATTATGCCAAAATCCCAGGAGTCTTTACGGCAGGACCCTGGTTGAGAACGACAGCGCCCCGCTTGTCCCTCGGGCGGTTGTAAGCCTGGGCAACCGGGGGCTTGCCTGGTTACGCTCTGCCCCTAAGAAGGCGTGAGTAAAAGGTATGGACTGGTGGTCCATGATATGTAAGGGGTTTAACCCCCACAAAATGGTAGCACCGATTGGATTGGCCACGGTGCAGTTGGCTCATCAGGTGGGCAGGGCTGCTTAGGTGAGTCAGCGCTGCCTGCCCTTGGATCGCAAGTAAGTTAACCCACCAAGTTGGCATACTCTTTGTATGTAATAAACCTGCAGCAAACTTTTCCCAACAAAATCTTGTGTGGACTGTATTATTTTGCACAGCGCAACTATTTACTGCTAAGTGGGAGTTGCCGATATCGGCACTATGCGGCTGCCTGCAGCGCACGCAGTGTGCCCCTTAAGAGGGCGGCCCCCTGGTGCCGCTTCAGGCACCTCCCCATGCCTTGTTTCGGGGACCACCTCCTCTGGGAGTTCTCCTCCTCAGGTCTGGCGCCTCTTCGGCGTCATTTCCGGTGCGCGGTGGGCTGGGGACAGGTATTTATACCTGCCCCCACCCACTGGCCACCCTCTTTGTCCCCTGCTGGAAACGATGTTACCCTCCCAACCGCTTACCCTGCGTGCCAGCGTGAGGGCTTGGCTAATGAATTGAATGTATTAATGTATTCATTTGTGTTGCAGACGGAGTTACAGGGCGATCCTGAGGCTGATTGGTACGAGGGGTACCCTTTCAGGAGCACAATAAGGGTGCATTATGCCAAAATCCCAGGAGTCTTTATGGCAGGACCTGGTTGAGAATGACAGCGCCCCACTTATCCCTCAGGCGGTTGTAAGCCTGAGCAACTGAGGGCTTGCCTTGTTACGCTCCGCCCCTAAAAAGGTGTGAGTAAAAGGTATGGACTGGTGGTCCATGATATGTAAGGGGAATAACCCCCACAAAATGGTAGCACCGATTGGATTGGCCACGGTGCAGTTGGCTCATCAGGTGGGCAGGGCAGCTTAGGTGAGTCACCGCTGCCTGCCCTTGGATCCCTCGTAAGCTAACCCACCAAGTGGCATACTCCTTGTATGTAATAAACCTGCAGCAAACTTTTCCCAACAAAATCTTGTGTGGACTGTATTATTTTGCACAGCGCGACTATTTACTGCTAAGCGGGGGGGTTGCCGATATCGGCACTATGGAGTTTCAGCTCGCTTTCCATGCCACTGTGTGAGTTGGCAGGTATGTAACTGCCCTCATGTGCAGTGTATTGTATGAAGCACGGACTTGCAGCACTAATAAGTGGAGAACAGTTTTGGAGAACCCTAGTGCTTGTTTTTTCACCATGTCTACAAGTTGAGATGACACCTTCTGAGGGACTGAAATAGAGGAAGTAGTTTCAGACCTGGGAACATCAATAAGGACAACGTAGAAAAGAAGTAAGGTTGATAGATAACCACTGAAACAAAAACAGGTTCAGAAACCGAAGTAGGACTGTGAGTGGCCCTACAACTATGTCCTGTAGGCAGGCGCGCAACGCCCATAGGGCTCAAAGGGCTTCAGCCCCCATCATGTGTGTCAGCCCGGGATGAGACAGTTTCCCGGGCACACACCTAGACAGTTTTTGAGCTGCTGTGGGCTGGCGTCCATCTTATTGCAGCAGCACCGAGTAATTCACAGGTCTTTAAAAGACCATTTACTTGTTAACAAGGCTCTGTTGTTTTTTCACCCCTTCTTAGAACCCCTGCATCTCCACACTGCCTATTCCTTAAAGTTGCAAATTACTTTTGCTGCCACAGTGTGAGAATGCATTTCCTGAAAAGTAACCTTAGGCTTTGTGTTTTTGTAGTTTTGTACAGCTCGAACTCCACCCGAAGGTATTGAGGCACTTTGCATGAGCACCAGTTACATTATACAAGGACACATTGCTAGAAGAATTATCCCCCTCCGAAATATTTATTAGCCTCCACCCCTCCCCCGAAATCTGGCTCTAGTTGCGCCTCTGCCTGTAGACATTGTTAAACATTTTAAAGTGCTTTCAATGTAAACAGTTGTTCTTCTCTAGTGTATGGGGAAGGTAGCTATCCATATGAGTTTTTTTGTTGTTAAAGCAAAATGGTTAGATTTCTGTTGAGATGGAATATTCTCTCGTTGGTGATACATAATAGTTTAGAATTTATTTATTTATTTATTTTAAAGGATTTATATAGCGCTGGCTAGACCCGGAGGTATCAGGGCGCTTTACATGAGTATCAGACCATAGTTGCAGGTTACATCGTTATAAAGGTTACACAGTTGTTAGAGCATGGCAACATAGTTACATGTAAGGTCGAGATAGACAATAAGGACATATACGTAAGGGAAAAAGCAGGCAAGCGGAGAGATTCAGGGGAGGGGGGTAGGAGCAGGGGAAGTAGACAGAGAATGAAGGAGGGAAAGAGGAGGGGAGGGTGAGAGACAACAGCGTGGAAAGAGGAGGGGGAGGGTGACGGGGACACAAACCGGTAGACGAGTCAAAGCTGCGTCCAAAGTCCAGTAAGCTGTGATCCCAGGGGAAGTGGTATCATTTCCCCATCTCTATTGCGAGAGGTTCCCTTTACACAGTGGACTCTCTCAGAGGGGTCTCTGAGACTCCAAGGCCTACATACTGGATCCTTCCCCAAAAAGGGGAGAGGGAGTGCTTTGGCAAGGGGTGCCATACCATACCTCAACTGTGAGTGGCTCCCTTGGCGCTGTGGACTCTCTCAGCGGGTTCGCTGAGACTCCAGAGTATAAATATTGGATATTCCCCAACAAGGGGAGAAGGAGTGCTTAGTCAAAGGGCACGAAGGACAGGGGGCTGGGCGGTGAAGCAGGCAAGGGGAGGGATTCAGGGGAGAGGGGATAGGAGCAAAGGAAGTAGACAAAGAAAAGAGTACTAAATGGGAACAAACAACATCAGTTTGGGGAATAGACTGTTTTCTCTCTGTGGCCATGAGTTTGCCCGATCTCTAAGGTAAAAACCTAGCACAGGCCATTCCAGAAGCTTGTGTTTCCAGGTCCATCTCTCTCGTGTCTACCGAATCGACGTCTTGTTGGAGCGTGGGCATGCGCGTAGTCAGATCTGTCCGGAGCTGGTCGATGGAGGCTTTCATGTCTTGATTTAGCTCAGCGCGTAGTTCAGCCTTAAAATCGCGCAATGAGGATAATAAATCATCTTTGGTGAGGGCCATGACGCTCGTAGACTCCCCTTGTGTAGTGTAGCTCCTATTTGCCTAATAGGCTCTGCGCATTGGAATAATATATCCTATAGGTTTGACATAGGACTAAGGTCAGTATGTCCCTATCGAGTATATTAAACTTAATTACTTGTGCCAGCTAGCTCAGAGGCCACTAGAAACTCCTTGACAACAAGAAGGGAGTAGTTTCTGGCAGCCGCAAAACATGACCAATATGTTTCCCTTTTAGAATCAGAACGTGTTCCAGAGTCGTGGAAACACTAGATAACTATTTCACTCAGCTCAATCGTGCATGCTTAGTTTTCCTCAGTTACACAGAAATAATAGACGGGCGTTTTCAATAAAAGATTTATTGAACAGTCTTGTTTCTGGTGTAAGTATAATGTGCTGTTACGATCACAAGACAGTATGCGAGATAAATAATGTACAGGGTAAGCAGTAGAAATAAATACTGCGATAGCATTATCTTTTAGTACGAATGCTGTTACATAAATAACACAGACTAAAAATGCGAGTACTCATACGATGCGGTGCTAAGCTAGTTCTACCCCAATGTACCTAACCTAACCTAGGTGTAGGACAAGGTATGAAGTAGGTGAAGTATTCCTTACTATGGTATACTAAGAGTATGTTAAGTCTAGTATGCCTAGTATGCCAAGAGTCCCTCTAGGTTCTTGTCAGCTCCATACCTGAAGAATGAGAGAGGTTGGAATCTCTTTGCCAGACTCGAACTCCAACACCCCGCAAGGGAAGTCAGATCGCTGGAAGCTGGGCTCTCTGCGTGCAGGGAATGGCAGCGTCTTCTCAGTGCGTCAGGCCGGGATACGGGCTCCTCTGAAGTCGAGGTCTCCTCTGGTTTACAGGGGCTAGGGAAGGTATATTTATACCTGAGAGTACCTTAGGAATGTTAGCATTGACGTGAATTGGACAGCGAAAGACGTCATGAATGAACCCCTAAGGAATAATGGTTCATAATAGATGAGGCCTTGAAGAAATCAATAGTCCTGGGCTAGGGAAACTCCCGCAGCCTAAGGGTCTGTTCTTCATGAACTCGTTGTGACGTTAGGGTGGACGGATGTCAGAGACCATGCCTGTATTTGGAGTGCACGGTTTAATGCCTAAATAAGGCCTGGGATTCTATGCCTATATAAGGGCAGGGCGAATTGGGCCTATATAAGGACATGATATTGGAAAGCCCGTTATGGACACCCTAAGAAGAATACAACCCCCACTCCACTTTCGTGTATACGATAATACATAAATGCTAAACATCTAAAATGCTAAACATAAAAATGGAGTACCGCATATTTCTAAAATATTTCATAAAACCATTTAAAAAGGCATTTAAAAAAAAATAACATATTAGAATGCAAAAAAGGTACTGTACATTCGAAGCATTGCTTATTATTTCAGGCATAAAATTAGAAAATAAATGCAATTGGAATGAAATAAGCAGTAATATTTACATGTGACAGAAAATGATCTATAAGTTGTTTAAAAAAAAATCAAAGTAATTTTCTTGTCATGAAAATTAAATGAACTGTTTTTTAGACACATAAGATGACTAAATGTCTTTGGAAGGACCGCCAAGTCTGTACTATAAGGCTAGTTCTACTTTAAGCAGATTGAAGTTCCATTTTCCTTCGAAGAAATGGGAAAAAGTTCAATTTTTGCTAGAGTTCCAAGTTTTTGAAAAATGAAGGCCAAATTGTTGCTGTATTTCTGGAACACTATATGCTGAATCAGAGTCAGTTTACGGGTCTGGTGTAAACATTAGATCATCTATTTCTATAGACAAAACATCATCCACTGTAGTTGGTGTGAGTTGGAACACCTCGTGAAGCAGGTTAATCGCACAGAGATGTGAAGCATTGCTTTCAATTGTCGCAATGTTCGCGTCCGTTGTTACCTGTGTGCCTGTAGTTCTTTCTCGTACCTCAGCAGCAGCCGGAAGCGTCTGTGAGATCTCAATGAATGCTGTCATCAGGATAGGAAGCCGCTGGGGACAACACATAGCATGGGCCGTTATCTGGTCCAGCAGAGTATCGACGTCAGTTGGCGAATCCGATGGAAATGTTAGACAGGTGTCCAACACGCATTCTACACCGGATAGCAGGCATCGTAGAACAGGTAAGATGCAATCTTGCCAGATTGGTCTGAATGACAGGAACCACGTGGTATTCAGGTCCCGTAGACGAGTCATGCCCAATAGCTGTACTATTCGCTCACGGCACTTTCGTTCAAGGAGAGCTTTCTCCATTTCACTCGGAGTGATGTCTGCGAATAGGCTGGCCATAGCGCAATAGCAGGAAGAGAAATAGAATTCCGGCAACAAGTGCTAGAATTAATGGTATGCCACCAAACACCGAATGTGCGAAGTTCGGGATGATACCGAGTATTGCCTGGAAAGGTGCTAACAGACCGGAGCAGATGTTCTTAAATACATGTACAATTCCTGTTGTATCAGACATATTGAAGATACGTCCTATCATTTCCACGAAATGTATAGGGCAGTTTGTACGTATTAAAGTCTGTATCTCAGCCGAAGTCCTTGCTACTTGTAGATCATAGGTTTCTTTGGCCGAGGTCAAAGGCACTGTTTGCTGTAAAAGCATGGCTTTCATTCTGCTCAAAGTATCAAATCTTATAAAAGAGACATTCAGCGAAGGCCATAGAGGCGACTCCCTGACTGTGTCTATTGGGGCAAACAATACTTGCATACAGCAAGTGACCCTGGAGTTGACCGTTACTAGATATGGGATGCCTGGCAACATGCCGCAGCAACTCTGATCATTCAACATGAGGTATCTCCCATTAGAAAGTTGTCCAAATGTTGGATTAATCACAGCAGCTGGTGTACCCTGCTGATGGCAAGACAAATTTGCCACAGAACCATTACAAGCCCCGTGTAAAGAAATGTCCTGACATATAAGTGAACCGCTCAGTGCACGTTTACAGTGTGTACCGCTCAAAAACACTTCACGATCCCCACTCCAACATCTATATGTATACGGTAAATCCCAAGATGTCTTAATGTATTCCTTACCCAACCTTTCATATTTGCCTGCTTGCATTTGTCTGAGGCAATACTGAAACTGAAAAGTAGTCACAGGTAATGTGATTTTGCCATGAATGAGCCATTCTGTAGCTGGTTTTTCTGCCACTGTGAATGGTAACTTTTCCAGTTTTTCAATGCTCAGCACTGTATACTTTGCTCCTCTTTGTGCCAGTTCGATCTGTTTATCAGTTAGATTGTATTCTGCAAACAGAGCTGACGTGTTGATGAAACGCCAAGGCACATAGCCCGCTCGCAAAGATTGCAGCGTCCAGCTTAATAACACAATAGAACGTAATTGAGATTGGCCTTGCTGTAACATCGCCAAATCTTGTTCTAGGATGTCGATAGCAGAGGATACAATGCCATCCAATGAATATATTCTGGAGGACAAAGTTGTTAACCCATTGTCGACCACAGAGAGGGTTTTCTCTAAATTAATACGATCAAGTTCACGTATTCGTTCTGCGGCCTCCATATGTGACACTTTCCATGCTTCATTATAGGCAGCATAAATGCCGGCATATATGAAACGTTTTTGACGCGGTTTTCTTGGTCCAAGCAAGAATTCCCTAAGGTCTGCGTCCTCTTTAAGTAAGGATGTGTTGTTTCACATCCTGTAGTGTAGACTTATGCAGCCAATCGAGGCATAATTTTCCTACACTGTATGTTGTTACTACCCCCCGGATGCTGTCTTTGGACATATCTTGGGTCTGGCCTATGAATAGTAAAGCCCTGAGTTTTATTCAGGAATCTTTCCTGACAGTTGTTCGTGTCTGTGGGCCAGATCAACCATTTTCTCCAATCAGGATTAGATCTGTTGAGTTGTAGTATTTGGTCAACTGTCACCACTGCCTGTGTATCGTTATCACTTGCAGGTGTTGGTACAGAAGGTGTTTTCATCTCTTTGATCTTGGCTAATCCAAGACAAGATGTTTGTTGGACAGTTTCATTCAAAAACATTATTTGTTCAGGGATGATACAGGCTCTAAATAAAGCTTCTATTCCCTGCACTTGCCAATCTTTAGTACCCCAGACAGTTTTTGTGTCTATTGTGTCTTTCCATAAGTCGAAACCCTGTCTAGACAGTTGGGCAATAAATGCTGCAGAGTAAATCTGTTTTGTATTAGTTAACATAATTTTCAGTCCTGTTTTGTTTACATTTCTAAAGTAAAATGTTTCGGGTCAGATGTATTGTAACCTGAAAAATATGGAAACTTGCTAGCAAATGTTTTTGAACTACCTTTTGGTGGTGTAGGACAATGTTCCCATTGGTTAAACATAAACACATTTCTTGGATATGCAGATTTATGCAAATAATGATGACCATAGTGGTTATAACAATACAGTTGTTCATAGTCTGATGAACCCTCTAAATATTCATTTTTAGAAAATGCAGCAGATTTTTCTAGGTCAAACATAATGTCAGTCACAGTTTCAAAGTCCCAATCATCAGAATAGGTACTGGACGTGATTAGATCACTTAGTGAAATTTTAAACAAATGTGGAATGTTCAATTCTTCCGTCGGACCGAATATATCAAAATCTGCTTTGTCCCACACTATACCATCGTGTATAGGAACAGCTGTGATGTTCACTGATGACAAGTCTCTTGCTTCACGATGGGAAGATTTGTGAGGTTTCAAAAGTACGTTTACGTCTTTTCCTTCAGTGTTCACATGGATGTATCTGCCACTTATAAGCACGCTTATAGTTGTTACCAAAGCTAGCCAGAGCAGGAAAACAAAAAGTCCAGATGTAATCCAGAGTTCAATCCATGGAGAAACCAAATAAATCTTTTTCAGAGAGTGAAGAAAGTCTTGTATTTGCTGCTTGAATTTCAATGACACTGGCGTCGTTTCAGGTTCACTGGGATCTTCTGAGAACGTATCAAAGTTAATGAAGTAGCCAGAAGCAGTTCTGTCAATTGTTGGAATTGCATCAGGAGTTGTAGAAATCACTGGAACCAGTTCATCACTTGTTACGTTGGTGTAGACAGGTGTATTTGGACGAACTGTTACTTGTTCTTCAAGAGGGATGATTTCCATAGAATTGTTGCATAGTCCTCCATCTGTTTCAGCTGAAGTCTCGATTGTTATCAGTCTTTCAGTATGAACCTCTTGGATAGTAGCGAGAGGAGTGCGTTTGCTACTAGGTCAGAGTCCACGAGGCCTACTATTTAGTATTGGCCACATGCTGTGGTTTGATGAGGTCGATGGACACAAATCTTTTCTCCTTTCTTCCAGCAAGGGGCGGCAGTAGTACTGTTCTTGTTCCTTGAACTGCTAGGACAGGTACTGGTTGCTGTAAGAAGGTCCAAATTCCTTCTTGTCCGCAATTTTTTCTCTGACTAGATCCCCAACTTTTGGAATCCGGACAGGCCTTGCTGGGACCGCCGATTTTTCCCCAGTGGTGGTTGGCTGTAGGAATACGTTGCTTTGTTTCGTTCTTAACTCATTGAGTTCCTGTAAAACAGCCAAACGATCTTTGATATCAAAGGGTTTATTTTCCACCACTGTGCCTACGTTTTCTAAGTCTGGTACCCACATTCTTGTCCCAAATAGGACCTCATATGGTGTGACCCCCCCTAGAGAACTTCTTGGCAGGTTGTTTAGTGCACGTTGAACTCCACTAAGGTGTTTGACCCACCCGTCACCCGAACCTAATACTCTAGCTGTTACAGACTGCTTTATGTCCCGGTTTTTCCTTTCCACAACCGAATTTCCCTCAGGATGGAATGGAGAGGAGTACCGCAATGCAACGCCCAGACTGGCCATGGCGTCTTTGTAAGCCCGAGAGCTAAACGCAGGACCCTGGTCAGAATGTAGCGTGCCTATTGCGTATATGCCGATAAAGACTCGCAAATCTTTTATAACAGTTCGAGCGTCAGCTGAGCGCTGAGGCCATAACCATAGGAACCTAGATTCAGTATTTGTGGGAATGCCTTTGTCCAGTAGGACGCAGGTGCATAGAAAGTCTAATGCTGTCTAACAATGGTGTCTGCACTGGGTTGCCGCATTCGCAGCATGGTGTCTGATGGCTCTTTCGCTGTAATTTACAGTCTAAGTAGTTGTTGATGAATATGTGAATTTCTGTATTCATTCCAGGCCACCAGTACATCTCTTTTAACGTCAAAATTGTTTTAGAGATCCCTTGATGTGACAGACCTTCCCCCAAATGTGTTTCATAAATCAAGGCTGCTCTACGTTCCAAGTTTGGAATTACCCTATCCCCCACTCCAGGGATTCGAGCAAAAGGAACGTTGTTCGCATCAATTACATAAGAGTACTTGAGTGGAAACTTTTTTGGTAACGCTGCACTGCTGCCTTTGCTCGATGCATTGACAGCCAACATTATCTCACCGTCTATTTTTGTTTTTGAACGAGTGATCGCAGCTACGGAAGCCGTTTGCACAGCCTCCTTTGCGGCTTCGTCAGCCAATGAATTCCCTGCAACGTGAACGCCATCACGTTGATGACTCAGTGTGTGGATCACGTGAGCCTTTGGTAGTTCGTTTTTCAACTGAACTACTTGTTCCCAAAGCATTTTATGCTTTATTGTGCCACCTTTCGCATCTTTGAAACCATTTTCAAGGCAGTTTTGTATATATTCATTATACGACTGAACACAGTAAAAGGAATCACACACTATTAGTGTGGGGAATTCTCGATCTGTACTTTCAAGTGCCAGTTTGAATGCTTGTAGTTCAGCTCGCTGAGCTGTACAATCTCCTAGAGACTGCGTTTTTGTGACCATAGGTCTGAAGATGCCATTTCGCATGCAACCTTTAACGATAGCACACGCTGCACTGTAAGCTTGCTTACCCCCTATTGCGGGTTGTGCGGATCCGTCAGTGTAAATTATGAATTCGTACTGATTGAGAGGCAGAATTTCAGTAGGCAGGGGACATTCATGTTCATACTGCAGGAATGCTTGTGTTTTTAAATCTGGATCAAAAACATATTCAACATCTGTTGCAGCAAGAGAATTAACCCATTGTATCCATCTTGGATGCAATGCTTTAGCATTTGGAATGCTTGCTTTTGTGACCGCTTCTAAAGCTGGTACTGGGGTTACGACAATTATGCGTTTCCCTTGGGCTAAGGCTCTTTCTTTTGCTACAGCGGTTTGAACTGCTGTTAGAATTTTTTCAGTAGAACTGAAGCGCATTTCCGCTTGTGTGTACAAGTGTGATTTATACGCTATTGGTATTTTTTCACCCTCATTGAAAGTTAAGTAGGTGAATCCGCATTGACCCGAAATTATTCGGATCACCAAATTGCGTTCACTTACGCGTGTTTGTAAGTGATTTGTTGCTAACATGTTAGCTTGTAGTGAACGCAAGATTTCTGTGTGTTCTTGTGTCCAGTTTTTGATTGAAAAATCAGGTTTGATTAATGCGTAGAGAGGTTTAACCCTTTCTGCGTAGTTTAGAATGTATGTTCTTCCAAAATTTAGGAAACCCAGGATGGATTGTAAGTTTTTTAGCGTTTTTGGAGGTTGGAGCAGCGCACACTTTTCTAAAAAGTTAGCTGCCAAGCTCTTGCCTTCACTTGAGAGCTCATATCCTAGAAATAGGACATTGAGATGGGCAATTCTGGACTTCTTAAAGTTGAATTTGTAACCCTCAGAGGCGAAACCCAATATAATGGTGCTCACCCTGTTCAAGTGTTTTTCCAGGTCATTGTCTGTCAGATAGATGTCATCGACATAGGACAATGCCTCATTGTCATAAATTTGTAGTAACTCCATTACCCTCGCTGAGAATAAACCTGGGCTATTTTTGAACCCTTGTGGGAGTCGACAAAAGTGACGCTGGGTCCCCATTATGGAGAATGCTGTTAAGTACCTGCTTTCAGGTGCTATGTTTTGACAAAAGAAACCATTTGAGATGTCTAATGTTTTATATTTTTTACGCACAATGTTATTCATTAATGCTGTGCTATGTGCATTTTGTACTGCAAAAGTTTTAGAACAAGTGTTTAGGTGTCTGTAGTCCAAAACTAGACGATATGTTTTGTCTGGTTTGGAGACAGGAAACAAAGGATTGTTCATTGAGGAGGTGCATGTTTCAATCACCCCTTGGTATTCAAGTTGATCTAAGATCTCCCTGACCTGTGTTTTAGCTGCTTGCTTTATTGGGTACTGCCGTTGTGCAGTTGGTTCATGTTTCAGATGTATTTTATGGTGAGGTGAATCCTCATCCCATCCTACATGATTTTTATATAATGCTGGGGCCTGGGCCAATGCCCATTTCCTGGCATATGTATATTTTAGATGCATAGGAATATGGTTGGAGAAGGCAGGCATAATAATGTCCTCGCCGTGTGGGCACTCCCTGTAGGAAAGTAGGATCTGCTTCACATGGGTACCCCCACTTTTTGCTGATGCTTCACTGGTTTTCGACATTAGTCTGGCTGGGGCCCTGCTATTCAGAACCCCAGCCTAGCTGTTTCCTCTTTAAAAGGGTCTCCATGTGCCTTAGGCACATCACTGATTGGGATCTGGAGTGCCCTTATAAGTCCCTAGTATATGGTATACTATGTACCAAGGGCATAGGTACCTCAGAGGCCTGCCAGGGGCTGCAGCATATATTATGCCACCCCTGGAAGGCCATCCAAACTGACACCACAGGTCTGCTACTGCAGCCTGGGTAAGGTGGTGCATGCACCCCTTACTGTGGTATAGGTTACCTATATCACTAAAAGCATACACACATATAAACCTATAAGTCACTCCTAAGGCAGGCCTTATCAATCCTAAAGGCAGAGTGCATGGTTCCTATGTGAGAGGGTGCCCCTGCAGGAGCAGGGCCCCTCTGCAGCGTTCGGAGACCATCTCTGATGCTGTTTGTAGTGCAGCCTGACCATATACTCTTAAGCGCATTATATCCTCGCGGTAAAATGCTAACTTTGGAATGGCTGCACCTAAACATGTCGTGTTTGGTGTCAACAATCCTGGCGGCGAGGGTAGCATTCCACCCTTCTAGAGGGAAAGGCATGTTAACTCTGACGAGTCCGGTAACTTCTTTCCAGAGCCCTGGCATCACAAAATGGATGCTGCTGCCACAGACACGAGTCTGGCCTCCTGCTGCTGGACGAAACTCCGGCAGGGGAGGCCTGGACAATAGGTTTCCTGTCCCAGGGAGGTGTGACCACCTCCCCAGACAGGACAATGTGTATTGGGGCTGGGCGGGAGCACTTTCGGGTGCTTTGAAGTCCTGCACTGGGGGCACATTTGGTGTCCCTGTGCATACCCCAGTTCAAACCGGATCAGGGGCTCGCAGCCCCTGCTTTGGCGCGAACTGGACAAAGGGAAAGGGGTGTAGCCACCCCTCTGCCCTGACCCACCCATAGGTGGGGCCACAGAGTAGTCCATCCCCTATTTTTAGAATAAAGGTAGGAACCCAGTCCTTAGGACTTTAGATTATACCTGGACGAAACTCTGACACTGAATCCTGGACCTTCGACGCTCTACGACAAGATTGGAGGACTGAAGAATCTCCCTTGGGGTCAAGGAGTGACTCCCCTGCTTGGCAGGCACCAAAGAAGCATCTGTCCGGTTCGCATCACTGAAGCTCCCGTCGGACGCCGAAGTCATCGCATCACCAGAGGTGGATTCTCAGACTTCCCCGAGGCTACCCTGAGTCCCCAGCAAAGCTGAGGCCCGTGGCTATCGTGGGTGACTTGAGACCGTGACCCCTGGACACCGAGCACATTTGCAAGTGCACCATCTTCTGGGTCTCCCAAGAAGTCGTGCTTTGGGTTCCGAGTAGCCCTAGCCTCCAGCACCACCTGCACCGAAGATCACTGGCCCCCACTCCACGAGTGTCCTGTAAGCCAGCTCCACGTGCAGCGTCACGAGGCTCCTTCGCGGTCGCTAGCCCGTTGGCTAGTAGCCCTTAACGAAGGCCAATCTTTTCTTTACTTGGCATCCTGGTTGCTCCAGGCCTGCCCTCACTTACCCTCGCTGGGTGAGTTCCCCAGACCTTGCTGGTCTGCATCATCGACGATCTACATCTTACTCGAGACTTGCTGATGCCAAGGCTTGTTGGGTCCAATCCGGTCGCCGACACCTCAGCACTCGACAGACATCGAGCACCAGCCCGAATCCTGCTCCTGGTCGCCGACAACGCCTCCCGGACCTCGTGGCTGAAGAGTCAAGACGACCATCAACGCACCTGAAGCACTCGACATCGGTGGGCATCTGTCCATCGCCTTCCTGGTCACTGGCTAGTGACCCAGACTCTGTCCCCTCTGCTTTCAGGTTCACCAGAACTCCGATCCACTCTTGGATCCACCCGGACACTTTTCCCTTGGCCGCCAGCAGCACTTTGCAGCAGATCGCCATTCGAATCGACGACGAAACCCGACCCCCGAAAGGCACCTATGCACCCGGCTTCCCTGGGTGAGGTAACACGAGTACTCCGGTGCTCCCGTGGGTAGAGACTCTTCAAAGTCCTAGATCTCAAAGGGTTTTGTCCTAGTCCTCTTCTAAGTGTCCTTTTCCTCTATTTTCCCGATCCCGACTTTCTCCATAGAAGTTAACGGCGTATCGCGGTTGTGTATTTACACTGCACGCGTCTCCCGTGGGTCCCCTGTGTCACTACCTTGGGTGGTTCCTTGTGGTCCAAGCACTTCTAGAGGCTCTAGGCCTAGTGTCTAGTTCAGTCGTGGTTCGCATACCATTTTATTGGTATATGGTTTGGTACGCCCCTAGGGCCCAAACGTGTATTTGTGCTATTACTGTGATTTAAGATCTTATAACCTATGTATTTCGAACTCTAGCCTCATAAAGAGACTAGAGGGGTGTGTTTAGTAATAAATACATATATTTTGAATATATACCTGGTGTGGTCCTCTTTCATTTGGTCACTCAAGAGATTATAGACTGGTAAAACAAGCTGCTTTACATTCCTTCAAGACTTAGCCTGAAGGCTGCTCTCCATAGCTACCACTAGGATAGCTTTCAATAAGGTTGTCTTTAACCTACCTACCATAAGAGTCGATTTGGACTGGTGCAAGGTGCCCACTATAATTAGTGGACAGCATATGCCAGGCCAACTTCTCACACTCCCTGACAAATTGTGGTGGCCAGTCTTTTTCTGCTAGAAGTATGTCATAGCCCTTTGATAGTCTTTCCCAAAAAAGTGCTTTCACCTGTCTAGGTTTGTCTCCCTCCATCCGGAGTGTTATTTCAAATAACCTTTGTGGAGTACTAACCCTGGTGTCTACAGTCTCTACTTTAATGTATTCATTCAAGTCCACTATCTCCAGAAGTTCCCTCAGGTTCTGGCAAACTATTGTGACTTCTGCTGCACTGTCCAGCATGGTCTGAGCCCATTCTCCATTCTTGAGTTGTGTTCTCAGTATTCTCGGCATGTCTAATCTTTAGACCTGCTACTTTCTTTTTGGAGAATTGAGGTTTTGCTTTAGTTTTTTGGAGCGTGTTTGTCGTCTTTCGATGTCACGCGTTCTTCTCTGTGTTCCGTCCATCCTCTTCTTTCCGAAGTCTGTGGTGAGATCTGACAGGGACGAGAGGAACGTGTATCAGTATCATGATACCTGTCAGGTTTTCTCAAATTATCCCTATTCCTGAGGTTATACCTCCTTTCAGAGGGCTCCTTTTGAGGAGACCTACCTCGGGATTGAGAACGTTTCTCGTTTGATTTTTTGTTTAGTAGACTCCCACCTCTTTTTAGAAGTTGTAGGAGTTTGTTTTATTGAGTCCTTCTCAGGACTTTCAGATAGTTTCGGCTTCAGTGGTCTTCCACCCAAACTATCTCTGCCTAATTCTGCATAAGATTGTTCTATAATTCTGGGTAGCTCAGTTTGATGTTCTGTAACATCGAATTCCCTCAATTTTTGGCGGATTGCAACTGCTGCTGCCTCTCCTTTAATATTAGATAATATTATTGTTGAGACCTGGTCGAAATTTTTCAGTAATTTCATACCTAAATTTAGAGCAGGCTCTGCCCCATATTCGTTTTGAATTTGTTTTAGGACATCAGGTATTACCGCAATTGACGGAATGCCATGTGTTTTAGTGTAGATGGCAGCAAAGACTGAGCCCCAAGTGGTGCAGTCTTCCAGTTGTGGTGTGATCCCCATTGGTAAACTGATTGTTAGGATTCTGTGTTTCTCATGCGGGCTAGTATTTGGAAATACTGCTTCGATTTGAGTAATTTTTTGAGCTATCCAAAACGGAATTTGCTTACGTTTTGTGGGCATTTTACCCATGACTGAGTTGAGAGTCTGTGGTGTAATTTTTAGTGTATTCCCCTGTTGGGGAGTTGGATTTGGATATGTCAATGGTGGTCGGACTGTAAAAGTCTGCATGACATATTGGACTAATTGTCTGTAAATTTTTATTAACTCTTTTATTTGAGTATGTAATTCCTCATCTGTCATTATATCCAGTTCAGGATGAGGTGTGTAGCCGGCTAAAATCGGCCATGTTGCTCCTGGTCTACCTAGTGGACCGAGCCTGGTAATGTTTTTGTGATGTTTTAGGGCGCCTTTAAACCAGAGCTGATGCTCCTGGTATGTTAATGGAATTTCAATATCCTCGAAAGGAATGTATTCCTCTGGTTGATCATCTTCTTTGTAGAAGTGAAATGTTTGTGATGTTGGATTGCATTCAGGAAGTAGTACCCATGAATAGAATACCTCTGTCTGAAATGATTCATGTGCCTCTATCACGAAAAGTGCTCTACCTCCTCTTGGCAATAGGCCATGTTTTATAAGTTTTAGAGTTATGGCTCTTCTTAAGTTTTGAGGGATGTGTACAACACCCTCCTCAGTTTCATTTAAACCTGTAAAGTTAAAAACTGCTGCTTGGGCTTGATCAGCGGCAGCTCCACCGTTTTCGGTGTTATTGTCTCCGTCAGGCATTTTGTTTTTTGAAAAATGTAAAACAAGTTTCAAGGAAACAAAGATAAGGTGCACAATATTTTGGAACACTGTATCCTTCAACGTTGAGCAAACCAAACAGCTAACATATATAGGGTACTGCCCTATGTAGCCATGGTGGATACTTAACCCTGCCCACTCCAGACGTCTTTTGGAGTATATGGGTAGGGGTCTATGAGAGAAAATAGCACGGCTGAGTTACTCAGTATCTAACGTTGAATTACCGCCTTACCAAACCGTTGGGCGCCATGTAGTGTAGCTCCTATTTCCCTAATAGGCTCTGCGCATTGGAATAATATATCCTATAGGTTTGACATAGGACTAAGGTCAGTATGTCCCTATCGAGTATATTAAACTTAATTACTTGTGCCAGCTAGCTCAGAGGCCACTAGAAACTCCTTGACAACAAGAAGGGAGTAGTTTCTGGCAGCCACAAAACATGACCAATATGTTTCCCTTTTAGAATCAGAACGTGTCCCAGAGTCGTGGAAACACTAGATAACTATTTCACTCAGCTCAGTCGTGCATGCTTAGTTTTCCTCAGAGTTACACAGAAATAATAGACGGGCGTTTTCAATAAAAGATTTATTGAACAGTCTTGTTTCTGGTGTAAGTATAATGTGCTGTTACGATCTCAAGACAATATGCAAGATAAATAATGTACAGGGTGAGCAGTAGAAATAAATAATACTGCGATAGCATTATCTTTTAGTACGAATGCTGTTACATAAATAACACAGACTAAAAATGCGAGTACTCATACGATGCGGTGCTAAGCTAGTTCTACCCCAATGAACCTAACCTAGGTGTAGGACAAGGTATGAAGTAGGTGAAGTATTCCTTACTATGGTATACTAAGAGTATGTTAAGTCTAGTATGCCTAGTATGCCAAGAGTCCCTCTAGGTTCTTATCAGCGCCATACCTGAAGAATGAGAGAGGTTGGAATCTCTTTGCCAGACTCGAACTCCAACATCCCGCAAGGAAGTCAGATCGCTGGAAGCTGGGCTCTCTGCGTGCAGGGAATGGCATCGTCTTCTCAGTGCGTCAGGCCGGGATACGGGCTCCTCTGAAGTCGAGGTCTCCTCTGGTTTACAGGGGCTAGGGAAGGTATATTTATACCTGAGAGTACCTTAGGAATGTTAGCATTGACGTGAATTGGACAGCGAAAGACGTCATGAATGAACCCCTAAGGAATAATGGTTCATGCATAATAGATGAGGCCTTGAAGAAATCAATAGTCCTGGGCTAGGGAAACTCCCGCAGCCTAAGGGTCTGTTCTTCATGAACTCGTTGTGACGTTAGGGTGGTCGGATGTCAGAGACCATGCCTGTATTTGGAGTGCACGGTTTAATGCCTAAATAAGGCCTGGGATTCTATGCCTATATAAGGGCAGGGCGAATTGTGCCTATATAAGGACATGATATTGGAAAGCCCGTTATGGACACCCTAAGAGGAATACAACACTTGGTCAAGCGGCTGTCGTTTGTCTGAGGGGTGGAAGAAGCTGGTGACCTTGGGTGGAGGTGGTGTCTTCTTTGGCGACATAAGTCCCTCTCTCTTTTGTCAAGATCTTGTGTATGGGCCTCAGTCTCTATCAATTGCGTCCGTATAGGGTCCACATCTTGTTGCAGTGATGTCGTTCTCTCTTACAGGTCCGCTTTCAGCTGTTCCATAGAGGCCTGGAGATTGCCTTTTAATTCTGTGCGCAGCTCCATCTTAAAGTCTTTCAAGGACACCAGCAGGTCTTCCTTGGTCAGCACCATGCTGGATTCGGCACTCCCTTGCTCAGGCGCTTGTTTCTTCTCTGCGGGCATAAAGTAGCTTGATACCTTGGTTGTAGACTTTTTTGGTGACCGAGATACGGTCTCCACCATACACGAGGGAATCCTTGGCCCCTCTGCTCACTGAGTGTGCCCAGACCCCGCTTCAATGCTTTGTTGCGCTTCTTTATATTCTTCCCCGGTTTGTGCCTAGGGCCTTCTCAACGAAGTGGAAGGAGCGGCTCCTCGTGGTGATTGTCCTCAGTGGTGGCCATCTTGGGGTCAGGCATGGATTTGTTGTCCCGGTTCTTCTGTGCGTCTAAACAGCACTCACTGACCCCTATGTACTCTCTGAGAGCCCCGCCGATGACTGCCGTACCCTCAGGCTCCTCCCGGGGTGCCCCCTGTACTGTCTTCCCGGTGGGGTACGTCGTCTGCCATATTTAAGTCAGGCGGGACGGAAGGGGTAACCTCTCCGCCTTCGGAGCAACTTTTGCTTCCCGGTGCCCCCTCTCGCTGATTGTGGGGGTCAAAAGATGTTGTAGCCTTGTGGGGCCCCTCAATCCAACTCACCCCCTCTGCCGCACTCCGGGTCCTCGCTGTTATCAGCTTTTGTCTTCTCCGGGGCACTCGGGACCTGTCCTTGCTTTCACGAGCTCCTCCGTGTGTGCGTGCCGTTTTCTCGTCTTCCGACTAAGAACGGATGCTAGAGACTCCTTCTCGATGCCTTTTCTCCCGTCTTCCCTTCCGAATTTCAGCATTGGCAGTCGTGGCGGGACGGCCCCATCTTGATTCGTGCCACCTCCTCGATCTGTCCGGCGTTTTCCTTCTGTCTGCTCGTATTCCGGTAGTTTCTGCTGGGCTCCCTCGTCTCATCGGACCTTCATGGACCCATTCCGGTATTTATCTGCTACGTTGGGGCTCAAAGATCGCCCTCGACAGCAAACTGGTGATGGAGCCGGCACGGATCACGTCCGTTTGGCTCCATCCATTCAAAACAAGAGAATTGATTGTTTAGATCAGCATATGAAATGAGAGCGAGTTCCTGAGTTAAACTGGTGTACTTTTGTGAATTGTGAGTTTCTTTTTCAGTGTAAGCATTTGGGTTTTTCATGAGGTCTGATGTTGAGAATTTCCAGGGTGCTTGCATTTGTAGTGTTGCACATTTTCTAGCTTGTCATTTGGAGTGGGAAAGAATGGTTAGTACTCTCCTGAAACTTGGGCTGTTTTTTTTCTATCTAGTTTCTGATTTCATGCATATGGTGTTACGTGTGAAGTATATAAACCACATATGACTGATGTGATGCTGCGTATTGCGTTGTGGTGCATGTATGGCAATTGCGTATGGTTATTCATTGTGTCTGTACCCTGTGCAATTTAGTGATGTATGTGTGAATATGATGTGGATGTTAGGTGGCCCCAGTGTCAGCCGTGGCCCGTGCAGGTAAGAGCAGTGGAGGGGATTTTGACAGACGACGAGGGAAAATTATTTATTTAATTTTCCTTTGTGGTCGTCTGTCGAATCGCCCCCCCAACCTGGCCCCACCGCCTCACCACTCTTACCTGCATGGGCCGCCTCTGCCCTGTGTGAGTACTGTTTTTTAGAGATGACAGATGATGTGTTATAGAGTGATCATGGGAGTTTTTACATTTAGAAGGAAATGAGATGTTTCATTACTGTTGCTGTTTTGCACTCTGAAGGTGCACATTTGGGGGGGACTGAGAAACCTCTTGTTCATGGAGATCTGAGGGTTTGTGATCTGACCCGCACATGACTGGGAGTCCGAGATATATGTCCGGCATGTATGCATGTTGTATGGTGTGATTATGAGTGTGCCAACATGTGGTGGTGGGTGTCTCAGGTCCAAGAAGGTTACAAAACATTACAGGCTTTCGACTGCTGCACAAGGTTAATCTCAACCTAGTTGTCCCATCATTCTAGTTTGCAGTGTGGTGTGGGGAGCTTCATGTCTTTTGAGTTGGAGAGTTTTCCTTGACCCCTTACAGATTTACTGTGGCTTTATTCGTTGACTTTGTGTATCTATCTGGGTATTTGTAGAGTGTAACAGGGTATCAATTGAGTGAATGTGTGACTTATATGTTTTCGAGATTTGGGGATTGTGAATGATTGTCCAGTACTGCATTGGTGGTGAAATGACTGTTCTTTGTTTTGCTGTTTGTGATTAGGGAGCCATGTAGTATTCTGTATGTCCCATTTCCTGTCTGAGCTGGTGTCTGGTGCTGAGAGTTAATGATGATTTATTAGGATGTTGATGTGTGTGTCGAATGGAAGCCTGTAGATAAAGTTGTTGGGGAGATGAAATCTTGACTAGAGCTAGGTACCTGACCTTGTATCCATGATTATAATATGTAAATATAGAAGATACACTCCTCTACCTGAAACTTGAAGAACCTCCCTCAAGACTAAACAAAGTCCATCTCTGTGGGTCTTTTCTCTCCAAGATGCTGGCTGCAATATACTTTCCAGGAAGATGACCACAATTCTGAACATATTGGCTGGCATGATGCTAATGCATTGCTCTGTGGCCTTTTGATAAACACAATGTGCTGAGTAGGACTCTTGACTGTCATGAGTATTTCGTTGTCATTGAAAAGATATAACGCAGCCCCTCTCTGGTTCAGTATTCAGCAGAAATAAAGCACACACAGAGAGCTTCCATGAGAAAAACAAATCAGACTCCACTGCAGCATAGCCTGTCTGATTCCATATTTCAAAAGTGTGCTCAAAGCTGAAAATGTTACACATTTACAGAGTAATTTCCAATTTGACTACCTCCATGGTCAACATGGTCAGCCTGAGTGTCCTCTTTATTGTGTCGTGTTTAAGAAAGTAGCACCAGTGGGTGGTTGGACACACCTTCACACAACTTCCATCTCTTTCCACTTCTCATCCTTCCTCAAAACACTATGGGGCATATATACAAGCCCCTATCGCCACCACAATGTCACTTTTCTCGACGTTGTGGTGGCGATACTTGCTTCGCCTTATTCACAAGGTGGCGTTAAGCCACTTAAGGTGGCTTAACGCCGCCTTGTGAATAAGGCACCCTTTTACGCTATACTTAGCGTGAAAGAGGCGGGCAATGGGTGTTGTGGTGGGCGTTCCACCACAACACCTATTGATTTAGACGCTGCCCCATATTTACAAGGGTGGCGTAAATATGGGGCAGCGCAGAAATTAAGACCTGGGAAAACCTGGTCTTATCCTGGTGCAATGAGGAGAAATGTTTAATTTGCGTTGTGCAGCACACATACCAACAGCAAAACACCATTGATAGCAGCTGAGAGGAGATGGGTTCGGGATCACCCTTTGGGGGGGTTGATCCAGGACTATCACCTACCTTCCGGACATGGGCGTCGTTGCTCTGTATCCCGCTTTGGTCTGCTTCTCTCATGGGGTTGTGGATAGTTGTTCTTGGGCTGCCTTCGAGACGACGATCCTGTTGCACTTCCCGCGGCGACGCTGCCTCTGCGGGAGTCGCCTTTCTCTCCTTGTCTCTTCCGTTTTGGTTTGGTCTTCGGCGCGCTGGTCTGTTCCCCGGGATGGACTGCTGTGACTTCCGTCTTGCCCCCCATCTGCTTCTCTGCTGCATCCCCTCGGTGGAGTTGGTGGCGCGTTGCGGCCATTTTCCCCCCATCGGCCGGCCTCCTTGGTGGTCTGCTGGTCTCGGCTGGAGGACCGTTTTTACCGGCCTGCTGTGCTTCGAGGCTGTGACCTCCACCCCCTCTGCGGTTTCTACACTGGACTTAAGTTAGGACTACCTCTGTTACCGGCCTGGCGGGTTGGACCGGCCCTGGATGCCTCCACAAATTTGGTGCCGTTCGGCGGAATCTGGAATTTAATTGAAACTAACGATTGTTTTCTGCCCTATTCCCTACCCCCCCCTACTCTATTGTTACTTTTTTCCAATGTTTAAGTAAGGACTGCCTCTGTTACAGGCCCGGTGGGTTGGACCGGCCCCGGTTGCCGTCACTAGTTTGGTGCCGTTCGGAGGAATCTGGAATTTAATTTGATCTTACGATCGATTCTGCCATATTCCCTTCCCCCCACTACCCTATTGTTACTCTTTTCCAATGTTTACACCTTGATCCGACGCAGTGAGTGGGGCCGGCACTGGATGTTTGTTTTTGCTTGACCCCAACCGGCCCCTGTAATACTATCCTCCATTGCCGGTCTGCCAGACCTGATCTACTTTCCAGCCCCCTGATTCTCCCCCACTACCTTCCATGCTCCATGGACTTGTTTATGTGTTATGATATGCTCTAGTAACTGATGTAATCATGTAACCCTGGGGCCGATTCACAGAACTAATCTGAGACAAAATCCTAAACTTACTTCTTTTGGTATTCACAGAAGGCATTTAGTAGTAGTAAAGTTAGGATTTTGTCTTAAGACTGACTTAAGACTGACTTAAGACTGACTTAAGACTGACTTAAGACTGACTTAAGACTGACTTAGGACAGACTTAGGACAGACTTAGGACAGACTTAGGACAGACTTAGGACAGACTTAGGACAGACTTAGGACAGACTTAGGACAGACTTAGGACAGACTTAGGACAGACTTAGGACAAAATCCTAACTTTACTACTACTAAATGCCTTCGGTGAATACCAAAAGTAGTAAGTTTAGGATTTTGTCTCAGATTACTTCTGTGAATCGGGCCCTTTGTTTTTATTTTTTTACGTTAACCTCATGTAAAGCACTCTGATACCTCCGGGTCTAGCCAGCGCTATATAAAACTCTGCAAATAAATAAATAAATTCACCTCCATGCAGGCACCCTTGCACTATGGTGCAAGGGTGCCTGCATTGGCACTAGGCAGCTAAATTAGCACCAGTGCAGGGGGAAACACAAGGCTGCATGGTATTCTTGTAAATATGGTGCAGCCCTGCGTTCAGAACTGGCGGAGCGCGACATTAAGTCAAGGAGGCTAACGCCGAGCCCCGTCACTTCCTTGTAAATATGCCCATATATCTGTGGCATTGTCATTGACTCGATATGTAACCCAGGCTACTGGATTTAAGCAGAAATAATGGCCCAAAACAGTGGGTGGGTGGCAGCCGCGGGTCATGCAGGTAAGAGCGGTGGGACCGGGTTGGGGGGGATTTCGAAAGACAACGACGATGGAAGATTAATTATTTATTTAATTTTCCCTCATGGCCATCTGTCGAATCTCCCCCCCAACCCGGCCCTACCGCTCTTACCTGCACGGGTTGCTCCTGGTGGGTGGACTGAACTATGCCGCAGGAAAAGGTCAATTATATGGCATATTACGCAACTAAAGGCAAATTATATGTCAGATTCTGCAGCAATATCTAACCATTAAGAAATTTAACATATGGAAAAAGGGATACATTAGACCATTGTAGTCTTGAAGACATCCCTCACTGGCTTTAAACTTGCCCAAGATCACCGTTAATAAAGTATCTGACCTGAATAGGTGGGTGGCCTTGAGTCAATTTAAAATCACTTGCACTTTTTCACTTTGTCCACAGCAAAACTAGCTCTGCTGTAAAACAGGCATCGAAGCACACCCTGGAGGCATCCAGCACCCAGGGTGGGAACCCAATGATGAAGCATGTCACCAACTAGGTTGGTGATTGAGGGTTCATTACAAAAACCCTAGGGTTACCCCTTTTGTCCTATATATGGAGCAACAGGCTCATTAGTACTGTTGAATTGGTATCGAGCTTGTTTCTCTTTTATTCAGAACATTGAACATGTTAAAAAATTGTGATGTTGAACTCAGTGTCGGATTTACTCTCTGTTCCAACCTGAAACCATCTCTTTCAAACAAGAGCCATCCATGCAGAACAGTGTTGTACATTACAAATATATCATGTAGGTTTCTCACCAGAAAGCACTTTACAATTAAAGACAATGGGCCTTAGAAAATGCAGATGCTTGTAGCTCTTCTAAATTCTGAGTGCCAAATTGAAATGACACCTGCTTTAATAACACTGTATTGTAAAAGTAAATCAGCTGTGACCTTAAAGAAACACATTTATGTCAAATAATAATTTACACCCCATTTAAAATATATTTCAATTAGTTTTTTAAATTTCTTTCTGTAGAGAAAAGCATTCCCGGGACTCGCTCATTACTGGTCATTAAACCATAGGGGGAACATTATTCTCTCTTTGCTCCCTGCATCAACTAACATTATCAGTGTGAAACAGACATACATCTGACACTGTAATATTATTCCTATACTTGGAGTAGCTTTCCAATGTTTTAGGCATTTACAATGAGTACTTCAGGAAATCTGCAATACCGGTAGGTTTCCTGGCATGTTCCATTATCATAATTAAACATGCAGAATTTTCACTAGGTGGAAAAGCGTGCAAGGCACAATTAATTAATTTATAAATGTGCATTTAGGACATCTCACTCTTTTGTTCTCCAGAATGGAAAAATGTTCCCCATGGAGGCCATTAACAGATGTCCATACATCCAACAAATTGATAGTTCAGCTATTACTAATATGTTAAGAGTACCTGGACTTTTGGGCACTAAAATGGTTGAATGGAAGTTATGTATTTTCATGTAGGCTCTTAATGATAAAACTAACTGTCATATGCAATTTTTAATGTAGTTTCGTGAGTGTAAAAAACAGACGTTAGGTGCATCTTTACCAAGTTCTTGCTCCACAACATTCCCTACACAACTTTTTAAGCAGCATTTTCAAATGAATGGATGAGTAAATGTAATCATCATAAACAGCTGTTCAGCCACTATATGGCAGTGGAGTATGGTGATGCACGTTAGTTAGGTCCCCAGTAAACTCCCCAATAGTGGAGAAGAAATAGTGAGCACGCTTGGCAAAAACAAGCTCACGACAAAAGGGATGATCCATATCAAATCAATCTCTCTCTATGAGTGAGTTAGGGTTAAGTATTGCTAACAACTTTGGCTCCCTTTGACAAATCTGCATGATAATGAACTGGCAATTAATGTAACTAGCTAAATTACTAGTTAGGTTTCAGCAGAGCAGTCTGAGATAAGAAACTTTAAAATGTCCACAGTAATTTTAGCACTGATGCAGCAAAAACTTTTGAACAGAATTACACTAAATTTAGGGGAAAACTAGAACTTTATTGAGAACATTGTGCTTTTGTTGTTTGGTGTAAATCCATTCATCAGTTCTGGAGATCTTTGTGCTCCAAAATGTATCAGCTCAGATTCAGAGGGTTACTCAATATGCCATGATTGGTAATTGCTGGATCATCCAGGGGCCCGTATCTGCTTAGGGTCCATGGACTCACATTTTCAAATATAAATGAATCTCTTAGAAGATGGGAACTTTTTGTGTTATCATCCTGTGGTGGTCTTCTGACATACTGGCTGCCACAACAAAACCCAATAGCATGAAAATAATTAGTGGGGCATTAGGTTGCAGGTGATGCCTTCCTGGCTACCTGAAGGCTGTGAAGGGCACAAAAGGGCAAATCAGCCCACAAAAGTATATATAATATTTTTGGTATTGGTTTGCGGACCCAATTATGACCTGGAAGCACCAAAGCGGTCATTTGGGGCAAGTGGACACAACATTAAAAAAAAAACAATTGCAACTATGTAGGCCAAACCTTAAGGCCAGCTCTTAATGTGCACAATCAAGGGCCCTTTCCAACCTGGGTTAGGCAAACCTTCGAAGGACACAGGGCCTGGCTACATGTCAGGGTCTGTGGCCAGTCCCTGGCCTGGAACAGCGGGGTTTGCTGCATTGGGGTTAGATGCAGGGCCTGGTTGGAGGTAGATTTGTTTCGCTGTACAGGCCAATTGACAAGGCACTGTTGCCAACCCCAAGCCCTTTGTTTTGGAGGACACATGCGTGCCTTATGATAGTCCTAACTGCCCAAGGGTGTAGGCTAAGCACAACTGGGGCAGGCTAACCAGCATAGTCCCAGTGACTAAACAACTCTGTGCACATCCGACGGTCATGCGCCATAGATGTTGGCCGCAAAGTGAGTTGGGCAAGGTCTGCTCAAAGTTCAGGACCTGCAGCCAACCTCTCTGTTCATAGCTCAGTACCATGCACAAGAAGGATTATCTGTGGTGTACTACCAGAATACTGAGTCCCAAATATTGTGCAACTAAAACTTTAGTAATATTGACAATGAAGCTATTGAGAAGGTAAGTATGAAAGTAGCTATGCCCTACTTAATTTACTTAATTCCACATATATGTACCTTGACTATATATATATATATATGTATATATATATGTATATATATATATATATATATATTCACTGAAAAAACCATAGGTTTCAAGGGCGTTATAGTTAGTTGGACATTTCACTCGTACAAAACCATAGAAATTCCCCCGTTATAGTTAGTTCAGCTAACTATAACTCGCACGCTCGCAATGCACTGCTGATGACGTCACATATTACATCACTCATGACATGGTCAGTGACATCACTCATGACATCACTGATGACATCTCAAATGACATCACTGATGACATCATCCTTGTGATAGAGTGGCAGACCTCCTCTCACCCTAATATAACCTTTGATACACACACTCAAAAATACAAACTAACATTTTCAAAACAATGGACATACCAATACCAGTTACAACACACCTATTCATTAATTCCAAGATCTACACACATCCACTCAATCACCAACAGTCCCTATACAGTCACTCATACATGTACTCACTCATCATATGGACACATACACCTATACATCCTGTTACACACTGCCACTCATCCATAGAGTTACTCACACACACAGTCACACATGCAAACAAAGTATCAAACACCCATTTACTTGCATATACAGTTATACACACACTACCACACTTACTTCTACAGAAACTTACACATACTTACTCTCTTAAACAATCACTTATAGAAACACCTACTTATTTGTACAGGAACTCTTCCAATCTCTCACTCTCACATATACTCACTTATATACACCAATACTCACATATACTAGTTTAAAACATATGTAGTTACTCATAAAGACACTATTGAGACAGTCATTCACTCACTAACACACCCATACACATACTCATCCACCTATACAGTTCTGCACACATGCTGTCTTCAACACATACAAACAGTGAGTCACTCATTCATGCATCTATGCACTAAGTAATACCCCCCACCGAACCATACAGACACTCATACTGATACTCAAAAACCAACTAATAACCCATATAGACACTCATGTAGCTACTCACCAACCCATGCAGCCACTTATACACAAAGTGAGAGACTGATACAGATATTTTCATATTTAAACATTACTCACTAACCCATGTATTCACTAAGATACACTTAGTCAGTTATACAATCAATTTTACAAAAAAATCATCCATTTAGACACTTATATACCCATTTATTCTTCCATCGACCTTGAGATATACATATATAAAACATATTTAATTTTCAGAAAAACACACATTCACTGGATGATGTCATCAGTGATGTCATCAGTGATGTCATGAGTGATGTCACTGACCATGTCATGAGTGATGTAATATGTGACGTCATCAGCAGTGCATTGCGGATGCGCGACGAGTTATAGTTAGCTGAACTAACTATAACGGGGGAATTTCTATGGTTTTGTACGAGTGAAATGTCCAACTAACTATAACGCCCCTGAAACCTATGGTTTTTTCAGTGAATTTCTAAGGTTTTTAAATGCTAATTTCTAACTATAACGTGCCTGAAACCTATGGTTTTTTCAGTGAATTTCTAAGGTTTTTTAAATGCTAATTTCTAACTATAACGTGCCTGAAACCTATGGTTTTTTCAGTGAATATATATATATTTATTATACTATGTATACATGTGAAAATGTCTCGGTCCCCTGTTTGCCTCGGTGGCACGGAAAAAATGGGTGGAACTGACGTCAGCACGCCGACGAGGTCCTCTTATGGCTCCGATGACGTCATACGGTGTCGCGAGCGGAGCCGTGCTCGTTGACATGGGAGAGCTAGGAAAGAATTTCCATGGAATGCTGGTGCAGGGGATATTCACCTAAGTGTTCAGGCTAGTCCTTTGGGAGCAACTGTTTATGTTGCCACTCCAGAAACCGAAACCAGTGATCCGAGGGCAGAGGCCCTGCAGATGGCACATGAGGTGGGGTGCCCAGTCGTGTGCACCGGCGGGGCAGCGAAGTGACAAGCACCACAACCCACAAAAAAGGTAACGAGGGCACTGAATATCACAGGATCTTCTCTTTGTATCTGGCAGGAACAACGAAGTTAAAATGCCCTAGTACCAAAATGTAGAATTAGTGCTACAACGGTCTTCAAGAGGACCGGCGTTGCCGCTTCTGCCTCCCGTACCCTGGAGGCGGCACATGGGTCACGCGGTACGGTCATACTGCGGTGGGACGCACACTCGTTGACCTCTCATGGCACTGCTCCACACTTCAGGGAGGACGCTTTCCATTAGCTATGTTTTCTGATGACATGTCGCGCCGGCCCCGTCCAACAACAGAACTCCTTTAGATCCAAACAGACTCTTCCACTCTCTCACCGGAAGTGAAACCAGGCCACGCGGACACTTTCACAATACAACAGCCGGGAATGCACTTTTCGGTAAAAAAACACATTCCTTCCTCCTAATTAATCAAATAAACGTCTCACTGAAGAACAGGGGCCAGCTTCGATCGGTAAACAGCCGTTACAACGACTTTTTACTTCGCGATACCATTACAACGCATGCATTACCACGCATGCGTTGTACATCACGAAGTCATTACTACGCATTTTTAGAATGCATGGTCATTTACCACGCATGCCTTTACAACGAATTTTGTTGTAAAGGTATGTATGGTAAATGACCATGCGTTCTAAAAAACATGTAGACGATCCATGTCGTTGTAAGGAAACAGAGGCTGTTCTGTTTCCTCACAATCGACGTGCACCGCCCCTCAGAGATGACGTGAAGCAGGAACCACGAGGAGAGAGGAACCATGAGGAGTGAGAGGTAAGGGGGATTGGGCATGGGGTGGGGGTTTCTTTTCTAGGGTTTAGGGTAGTGCAGTGGTGTTTGGGTGGTGTAGGGGTCGTGCTGGGGGTAGTGTTTTAGGGTTTAGGGTAGTGCAGTGGTGTTTGGGTAGTGTAGGGGGTTGTGCTGGGGTAGTGTTTTACGGTTTAGGGTAGTGCAGTAGTGTAGGGGTCGTGCTGGTGGTAGTGTTTTAGGGTTTAGGGTAGTGCAGTGGTGTATGGGTAGTGTAGGGGTCGTGCTGGGGTAGTGTTTTAGGGTAGTGCAGTGGTGTTTGAGTAGTGTAGGGGGTCATGCTGGTGGTAGTGTTTTAGGGTTTAGGGTAGTGCAGTGGTGTTTGTGTAGTGTAGGGGGTCATGCTGGGGGTAGTGTTTTATGGTTTAGGGTAGTGCAGTGGTGTTTGGGTAGTGTAGGGGTCGTGCTGGGGGTAGATTTAGGGTTTAGGGTAGTGCAGTGGTGTTTTGGTAGTGTAGGGAGTCGTGCTGGGGGTAGTGTTTTAGGGTTTAGGGTAGTGCAGTGGTGTTTGTGTAGTGTAGGGGGTTGTGCTGGGGGTAGTGTTTTAGGGTTTATGTTAGTGCAGTGGTGCTTGTGTAGTGTGGGTGGTCATGCTGGGGGTATATTTAGGGTGTAGTGTAGTGCAGTGGTGTTTGGGTAGTGTAGGGAGTCGTGCTGGTGGTTGTGTTTTAGGGTTTAGGGTAGTGCAGTTATGTTTGGGTAGTGTAGGGTGCTCGTGCTGGGGGTAGTGTTTTAGCACTTATTTTTCTTTCTACAGCACTAACCATAATTTCTATGGCAAAATGAACCCCTCATTTTGTTCCTTTTTAAATTAAATGTTTTAAGTGTTACCAGTTTATTCCAATCAAGATGGCTTCAGGTGTGCCATACGTTTGTCATAAGTAAGACTGTTAGCGCTCTAGTTGTTCTTTAGAACACTCTGGGAAGCTGCAGTAGAACACAAAGGCTTCAACTGACAGGCTGCTCCTGTTGAAATATAACAGCAAGATATTTGAGATCTCACTTAAAACATGTCCTAATTTTTCTTTCTACAGCACTAACCATATTTTCTATGACAAAATGAACCCCATCATTTTGTTCCTTTTTAAATTAAATGTTTTAAGTGTTACCAGTTTATTCCAATCAAGATGGCTTCAGGTGTGCCATACTTTTGTCATAAGTAAGGCTGTTAGCACTCTAGTTGTTCTTTAGAACACTCTGGGAAGCTGCAGTAGAACACAAAGGAATCAACTGACAGTCTCTGCCCTTGTTGGATGTACATGTTTTACTGAGAATGTCAGACTTCATTCTCACATGACTGGGAAAGATAATGTGAATTTACAGAAAATATGCTCTCATTTTAGCTTCTGGAGCATCTTCCAAAACTGTATGGGACAAGCATGTGAAAATAGTTTTCTCTCAAACATGATTCATGATATCCCAGCAGAAGGTTTTTCACAGGGTAAAATCACCTTAGAACACACCACAATTCCTGAAATTAGTATGGTACCATCAACAAATGAATTCTAATGTAACTAAAGTCTGTTATCACCCTTTATAGTTCTCCTTTTGGTAACCCTCAAAATCTTCGATTCACTACAATGCATTTCAATGGGGTACTATCATTTATATTGGTCCCAAGATGGCTGCCAGCAATTCCAGGATGAACTGATGACAGCCAATCAGATCTCACGATGACATGTGTGGTTAGGCTCCGCCCAGATATATGTGTTTTCTTTTTCAAATTTCTCAGGAACTACTGAACGGATTTACACCATTTAAGCAAAAGGCACAACCCTGAACCAAGGGCTAACTTTTTGGCAAATTTGGTGTAATTCCGTTCAGCAGTTCGGGCTGTAGCTGCGACTAAAGGTTCCTATGGAAAATTGCATGGGGAAAACACGTTTTGGGACCCCCCTTTTTTCTCGGCCCCCGCTTGCTGAATGACCCCGAGACTTTCAGGATAGGAGCGGACCGGAGCGCCCCAACAAGTTGGAAAATTTCGCGAAGATTCGTCAACCGGCGCCAAAGTTATTTCAAATAGAATGGTGCAGATTTCCTATGGAAAATAGGTCCTAACTATAACTATCTACTGGCGACCGCCAGTAGATAATATATATATATATATATTCACTGAAAAAACCATAGGTTTCAGGCACGTTATAGTTAGAAATTAGCATTTAAAAAACCATAGAAATTCACTGAAAAAACCATAGGTTTCAGGAACGTTATAGTTAGTTGGACATTTCACGCGTACAAAACCATAGAAATTCCGGCGTTATAGTTAGTTCAGCTAACTATAACTCGCACCCCGCAATGCACTGCTGATGACGTCACATATTACATCATTCATGACATGGTCAGTGACATCACTGATGACATCACTGACATCTCAAATAACATCACTGATGACATCATCTACGTGAAAATCTGATGCACCTCCTCACACCTGAATATAACATTTGATACACCCACTCTAAAATACAGACTACAATTTTCGAAAAAATAGACACATCAATACCAGTTACTAAATACGCACTGACTGATTCCTAGGTCTACACACACATCCACTCATTCACCCATACAGTCACTCATCAATACAACACTATCATATGTACTCATACACCTATACAGACACTCACACTCTGCCACATATCCAGAGTTACTCACACACCTAGTCAGTCATGCAAAGAATCAATCATACTTCCATTTACTCACCTATACAGTTATACAGATACCACCTCACTTATTCATACAGATACTAACACATAATTACTCTCTTATAGAATCACTGATACAAATACACACTCATCCATGCAGCCACTCTCACAATTACTGACTCTCACATATAGTTATTTATATACACCATCACTCACATATACTGCCTTTTCCTTATGTAGTTACTTGCACATGTGCCACTGAGACATCCATTCACTCACCAACACACCCATACACACACTCACCCACCCAAACAGCTGTTTCCACATGCACTCTTGAACCCAAACACCCAGTGAATCAACCACTCACACATCTATGCACAGAGTCACACACCTCCCACCCACCTACACACACACACACACACTCAGGCAGCCATACAAATACTCAGGCAAGCAATCAATAACCCATATAGACACTCATGCAGCTACTCACCAACCCATGCAGCAGCTTACACAACAACAGACAGACTGATACAGACTTTCACACAGTTTAGTCACTAACCCATGTATTCAGTAAGACACATTTAATCACTCACTTATACAGTCAGTCACGTACCTA
The DNA here is from genome assembly GCA_963921515.1 of Calotriton arnoldi. Taxonomy (NCBI): domain Eukaryota; kingdom Metazoa; phylum Chordata; class Amphibia; order Caudata; family Salamandridae; genus Calotriton; species Calotriton arnoldi. The sequence continues at coordinate 243,714 of CAWUFW010006403.1, read as the reverse complement.
CAAATCCTCCATACAGACACTTATACACCCACTCATTCTTCAATACAGCTTGGCATATATATAAAACAAATTTAAACTTTACAGAAACACAGTCACTGGATGATGTCATCAGTGATGTCATCAGTGATGTCATTTGAGATGTCATCAGTGATGTCATCAGTGATGTCACTGACCATGTCATGAATGATGTAATATGTGACGTCATCAGCAGTGCATTGCGGGGGCGCGAGTTATAGTTAGCTGAACTAACTATAACGCCGGAATTTCTATGGTTTTGTACGCGTGAAATGTCCAACTAACTATAATGTTCCTGAAACCTATGGTTTTTTCAGTGAATTTCTATGGTTTTTTAAATGCTAATTTCGAACTATAACGCCCCTGAAACCTATGGTTTTTTTAGTGAATATATATATACATATATATATTCACTGAAAAAACCATAGGTTTCAGGGGCGTTATAGTTAGTTGGACATTTTACTCGTACAAAACCATAGAAATTCCCCGTTATAGTTAGTTCAGCTAACTATAACTCGCGCGACCGCAATGCACTGCTGATGACGTCACATATTACATCACTCATGACATGGTCAGTGACATCACTCATGACATCACTGATGACATCTCAAATGACATCACTGATGACATCACTGATGACATCATCCAGTGAATGTGTTTTTCTGAAAATTAAATATGTTTTATATATGTATATCTCAAGGTCGATGGAAGAATAAATGAGTATATAAGTGTCTAAATGGATGATTTTTTTGTGTAAAATTGATTGTATAACTGACTGATTAAGTGTATCTTAGTGAATGCATGGGTTAGTGAGTAATGTTTAAATATAAAAATATCTGTATCAGTCTCTCACTTTGTGTATAAGTGGCTGCATGGGTTGGTGAGTAGCTACATGAGTGTCTATATGGGTTATTAGTTGGTTTTTTGAGTATCAGTATGAGTGTCTGAGTGTTTGTATGGTTCGGTGGGGGGTATTACTTAGTGCATAGATGCATGAATGAGTGACTCACTGTTTGTACGTGTTGAAGACAGCATGTGTGCAGGACTGTATAGGTGGATGAGTGTGTGTATGGGTGTGTTAGTGAGTGAATGACTGTCTCAATAGTGTCTTTATGAGTAACTACATATGTTTTAAACTAGTATATGTGAGTATTGGTGTATATAAGTGAGTATATGTGAGAGTGAGAGATTGGAAGAGTTCCTGTACAAATAAGTTGGTGTTTCTATAAGTGATTGTTTAAGAGAGTAAGTATGTGTAAGTTTCTGTAGAAGTAAGTGTGGTAGTGTGTGTATAACTGTATATGCAAGTAAATGGATGTTTGATACTTTGTTTGCATGTGTGACTATGTGTGTGAGTAACTCTAAGGATGAGTGGCGGTGTGTAACAGGATGTATAGGTGTATGAGTACATATGATGAGTGAGTACATGTATGAGTGACTGTATAGGGACTGTTGGTGAATGAGTGGATGTGTGTGTAGATCTTGGAATTACTGAATAGGTGTGTTGTAACTGGTATTGGTATGTCCATTGTTTTGAAAATGTCAGTTTGTATTTTTGAGTGTGTGTATCAAAGGTTATATTAGGGTGAGAGGAGGTCTGCCACTCTATCACAAGGATGATGTCATCAGTGATGTCATCAGTGATGTCATTTGAGATGTCATCAGTGATGTCATGAGTGATGTCACTGACCATGTCATGAGTGATGTAATATGTGACGTCATCAGCAGTGCATTGCGGGCGCGAGTTATAGTTAGCTGAACTAACTATAACGGGGGAATTTCTATGGTTTTGTACGAGTGAAATGTCCAACTAACTATAACGCCCCTGAAACCTATGGTTTTTTCAGTGAATTTCTAAGGTTTTTTAAATGCTAATTTCTAACTATAACGTGCCTGAAACCTATGGTTTTTTCAGTGAATTTCTAAGGTTTTTTAAATGCTAATTTCTAACTATAACATGCCTGAAACCTATGGTTTTTTTCAGTGAATATATATATATATTTATTATACTATGTATACATGTGAAAATGTCTCGGTCCGCCTGTTTGCCTCGGTGGCACGGAAAAATGGGTGGAACTGACGTCAGCACACCGACGAGGTCCTCTTATGGCTCCGATGACGTCATACGGTGTCGCGAGCAGAGCCGTGCTATTATGACGTCCTCGTTGACGTGGGAGAGCTAGGAAAGAATTTCCGTGGAATGCTGGTGCAGGGGATATTCACCTAAGTGTTCAGGCTAGTCCTTTGGGAGCAACTGTTTATGTTGCCACTCCAGAAACCAAAACCAGTGATCAGAGGGCCTGCAGATGGCACACGAGGTGGGGTGCCCAGTCGTGTGCACCGTCGGGGCAGCGAAGTGACAAGCACCACAACCCACAAAAAAGGTAACGAGGGCACTGAATAACACAGGATCTTCTCTTTGTATCTAGCAGGAACGACGAAGTTAAAATGCCGTAGTACCAAAATGTAGAATTAGTGCTACAACGGTCTTCAAGAGGACCTGCGATGCCGCTTCTGCCTCCCTTACCCTGGAGGCGGCACATGGGTCACGCGGTACGGTCATACTGCGGTGGGACGCACACTCGTTGACCTCTCATGGCACTGCTCCACACTTCAGGGAGGACGCTTTCCATTAGCTATGTTTTCTGATGACGTTTCGCGCCGGCCCCGTCCAACAACAGAACTCCTTTAGATCCAAACAGACTGTTTCACTCTCTCACCAGAAGTGAAACCAGGCCACGCGGACACTTTCACAATACAACAGCCGGGAATGCACTTTTCGGTAAAAAAACCACCTTCCTTCCTCCTAATTAATCAAATAAACGTCTCACTGAAGAACAGGGGCCAGCTTCGATCGGTAAGCAGCCGTTACAACGACTTTTTTACTTCGCGATACCATTACAACGCATACATTACCACGCATGCGTTGTACATCGCGATGTCATTACTACGCATTTTTTTAGAACGCATGGTCATTTACCACGCATGCCTTTACAACGAATTTTGTTGTAAAGGTATGTATGGTAAATGACCATGCGTTCTAAAAAACATGTAGATGATCCACGTCGTTGTAAGGAAACAGAGGCTGTCCCGTTTCCTCACAACGACGTGCACCGCCCCTCAGAGACGACGTGAAGCAGGAACCACGAGTGAGAGAGGAACCACAAGGAGTGAGAGGTAAAGGGATTGGGCATGGGGTGGGGGTTTCTTTTCTAGGGTTTAGGGTAGTGCAGTGGTGTTTGGGTGGTGTAGGGGGTTGTGCTGGGGGTAGTGTTTTAGGGTTTAGGGTAGTGCAGTGGTGTTTGGGTAGAGTAGGGGGTCGTGCTGGGGGTAGTGTTTTAGGGTTTAGGGTAGTGCAGTGGTGTTTGGGTAGAGTAGGGGGTCAGTGCTGGGGGTAGTGTTTTAGGGTTTAGGGTAGTGCAGTAGTGTAGGGGGTCGTGCTGGGGGTAGTGTTTTAGGGTTTAGGGTAGTGCAGTGGTGTGTGGGTAGTGTAGGGGGTCGTGCATGGGGTAGTGTTTTAGGGTTTAGGGTAGTGCAGTGGTGTTTGAGTAGTGTAGGGGGTCATGCTGGTGGTAGTGTTTTAGGGTTTAGGGTAGTGCAGTGGTGTTTGTGTAGTGTAGGGGGTCATGCTGGGGGTAGTGTTTTATGGTTTAGGGTAGTGCAGCGGTGTTTGGGTAGTGTAGGGGGTCGTGCTGGGGGTAGATTTAGGGTTTAGGGTAGTGCAGTGGTGTTTGTGTAGGGTAGGGGGTTGTGCTGGGGTAGTGTTTTAGGGTTTATGTTAGTGCAGTGGTGTTTGGGTAGTGTAGGGGTAGTGCTGGGGTAGTGTTTTAGGGTTTAGGGTAGTGCAGTGGTGTTTGTGTAGTGTAGGGGTTAGTGCTGGGGTAAGGTTTTGGGGATTAGGGTAGTGCAGTGGTGTTTGGGTAGTGTAGGGGTTCATGCTGGGGGTAGTGTTTTAGGGTTTAGGGTATGGCAGTGGTGTTTGGGTAGTGTAGGGGGTCATGCTGGGGGTAGATTTAGGGTTTAGGGTAGTGCAGTGGTGTTTGTGTTGTGAGGGGGTCGTGCTGGGGGTAGTGTTTTAGGGTTTAGAGTAGTGCAGTGGTGTTTGTATAGTGTAGGGGGTTTAGGGTAGTGCAGTGGTGTTTGTGTAGTGTAGGGGGTCATGCTGGGGGTAGTGTTTTAGGGTTTAGGGTAGTGCAGTGGTGTTTGTGTACTGTAGGGGGTAGTGTTTTAGGGTTTAGGGTAGTGCAGTGGTGTTTGTGTAGTGTAGGGGGTCATGCTGTGGGTAGTGTTTTAGGGTTTAGGGTAGTGCAGTCGTGTTTGTGTAGTGTAGGGGGTCGTGTTTTAGGATATAGGGTAGTGCAGTGGTGTTTGGGTAGTGTAGGGGGTCATGCTGGGGTTAGTGTTTTAGGGTTTAGGGTAGTGCAGTGGTATTTGGGTAGTGTAGGGGGTCGTGCTGGGGGTAGTGTTTTAGGGGTTAGGGTAGTGCAGTGGTGTTTGTGTAGTGTGGGAGGTCATGCTGGGGCTAGATTTAGGGTTTAGTGTAGTGCAGTGGTGTTTGGGTAGTGTAGGGAGTCATGCTGGGGGTAGTGTTTTAGGGTTTAGGGTAGTCCAGTGGTGTTTGTGTAGTGTAGGGAGTCGTGCTGGGGGTAGTGTTTTAGGGTTTAGGGTAGTGCAGTGGTGTTTGGGTAGTGTAGGGGGTCGTGCTGGGGGTAGTGTTTTAGGGTTTAGGGTAGTGGTGTTTGTGTAGTGTAAGAGGTCATGCTGGGGGTAGTGTTTTAGGGTTTAGGGTAGTGCAGTGGTGTTTGGGTAGTGTAGGGGGTAGTGTTTTAGGGTTTAGGGTCGTGCAGTGGTGTTTGGGTAGTGTAGGGGGTCGTGCTGTGGGTAGTGTTTTGGGTTTAGGGTAGTGCAGTGGTGTTTGGGTGGTGTAGGGGGTCGTGCTGGGGGTAGTGTTTTAGGTTAGTGTAGTGCAGTGGTGTTTGTGTATTGTAGGGGGTAGTGTTTTAGGGTTTAGGGTAGTGCAGTGGTGTTGGTGTACTGTAGGGGGTCGTGCTGGGTCCTAGTGTTTTAGGGTTTAGGGTAGTGCAGTGGTGTTTGTGTAGTGTAGGGGTAGTGTGAGTGTTTTAGGGTTTAGGGTAGTGCAGTGGTGTTTGGGTAGTGTAGGGGTCGTGCTGTGTGGTAGTGTTTTTGGGTTTAGGGTAGTGCAGTGGTGTTTGGGTGGTGTAGGGGTCGTGCTGGGGTAGTGTTTTAGGGTTTAGGGTAGTGCAGTGGTGTTTGAGTAGTGTAGGGGGTCATGCTGGTGGTAGTGTTTTAGGGTTTAGGGTAGTGCAGTGGTGTTTGGGTAGTGTAGGGGTCGTGCTGGGGGTAGATTTAGGGTTTAGGGTAGTGCAGTGGTGTTTGGGTAGTGTAGGGAGTCGTGCTGGGGGTAGTGTTTTAGGGTTTAGGGTAGTGCAGTGGTGTTTGTGTAGTGTAGGATGTAGTCCTGGGGGTAGTGTTTTAGGGTTTAGGGTAGTGCAGTGGTGTTTGGGTAGTGTAGGGGTTCATGCTGGGGGTTGTGTTTTAGGGTTTAGGGTATGGCAGTGGTGTTTGGGCAGTATAGGGGGTCGTGCTGGGGGTAGTGTTTTATGGTTTAGGGTAGTGCAGTGGTGTTTGGGTAGTGTAGGGGGTCGTGCTGGGGGTAGTGTTTTAGGGTTTATGTTAGTGCAGTGGTGTTTGTGTAGTGTAGGGGGTCGTGCTGGAGGTAGTATTTTAGGGTTTAGGGTAGTGCAGTTGTATTTAGGTAGTGAAGGGGGTCGTGCTGGGGGTAGTGTTTTAGGGTTTAGGGTAGTGCAGTGGTGCTTGTGTAGTGTAGGGGGTCGTGCTGGGAATGTTGTTCATTTCTATGGCAAAATGAACCCCTCATTTTGTTCCTTTTTAAATTAAATGTTTTAAGTGTTACCAGTTTATTCCAATCAAGATGGCTTCAGGTGTGCCATACTTTTGTCATAAGTAAGGCTGTTAGCGCACTAGTTGTTCTTTGGAACACTCTGGGAAGCTGCAGTAGAACACAAAGGAATCAACTGGCAGGCTGCTCCTGTTGAAATATAACAGGAAGATAGTTGAGATCTCACTTAAAACATGTCCTAATTTTTCTTTCTACAGCACTAACCATAATTTCTATGACAAATTGAACCCCCTCATTTTGTTCCTTTTTAAATTAAATGTTTTAAGAGTTACCAGTTTATTCCAATCAAGATGGCTTCAGGTGTGCCATAATTTTGTCATAAGTAAGGCTGTTAGCACTCTAATTGTTCTTTAGAACACTCTGGGAGGCTGCAGTAGAACACAAAGGAATCAACTGACAGTGTCTGCCCTTGTTGGATGTACATGTTTTACTGAGAATATCAGACTTCATTCTCATATGACTGAGAAAGATAATGTGAATTTACAGAAAATATGCTCTCATTTTAGCTTCTGGAGCACCTTCTAAAACTCTATGGGACAAGTATGTGAAAATAGTTTTCTCTCAAACATGATTCATGATATCCCAGCGGAAGGTTTTTCACAGGGTAAAATCACCTTAGAACACACCACAATTCCTGAAATTAGTATGGTACCATCAACAAATGAATTCTAATGTAACTAAAGTCTGTTATCACCCTTTATAGTTCTCCTATTGGTAACCCTCAAAATATTTGATTCACTACAATGCATTTCAATGGGGTACTATCATGTATATTGGTCCCAAGATGGCTGCCAGCAATTCCAGGATGAAGTGCTGACAGCCAATCAGATCTCACAATGACATGTGTGGTTAGGCTCCGCCCAGATATATATGTGATTTTACTTTTGATTTTCTCAGGAACTACTGAACGGATTTACACCATTTAACCAAAAGGCACGACTCTGAACCAAGGGCTACCTTTTTGCCAAATTTGGTGTAATTCCGTTCAGCAGTTCGGGCTGTAGCTGCGACTAAAGGTTCCTATGGAAAATTGCATGGGGAAAACACGTTTTGGGACCCCCCTTTTTTCTCGGCCCCCACTTGATGAATCACCCCGAGACTTTCAGGATAGGAGCGGACCGGAGCGGGCCATAAGTTTTGAAAATTTTGCGATGATTCATCGACCGGCGCCAAAGTTATTGGAAATAGAATGTTGTGAATTTCCTATGGAAAATAGGTCCTAACTATAACTATCTACTGGCGACCGCCAGTAGATAATATATATATATACATATATATATATATCTTCATGGTGCATAGAATTGGGGATACGTATAAGAAATCTATAAGTGCCTATACATACTAACTTTCATATTATGTTTACTATTGATATTCCTGCAACTGTATTATTGCTGCATGATATTTTTGCGGTGCCGAAATCCACCAGAAAAACAGTGTCTGGGGTCTTGTGCGGCCCGCCATCATCTGCTGCTTGGCTGTGATTAAGTGCGGGCCGCGGGGCCTGCCGGGAATGACTACTCGGCTAGGGCCCTCTCCTGTGCCTGCTTGGAGCCCCTGGTGCCTGGAGGGGTGCTCCACTACACTGCTGTGGCACCCCTGTGCATGGTTGGCACGTTCATCAGTGGGGCCCACCTGACCCACAGAGGCGCACTGGGGCTGGGCCGGGTCCCTTGCAACCGAGGGTGACCGGTCCAGTGAGGCTGGATTGGATACGAGGACCGGCCCTGCCTTGTGGCCCTCCTATTGAGCAGCAGCGAGGAGGTGAGTGATCGTCTGAGGTCCCCGGGGGATAATTACCAAAAACAATGTGCCGCAGCATGGGGCCAACCTGGACCCAGAGACAGGGCACGCCGCGGAGGATTACTTGGCTGGGGCTCTCTGTTGTGCCTGCTCGGAGCTCTTGGTGCCTGGAGGGAGGCTCCTCACAACTGTTGTAGCATCCCTGGGCGCGGACGGCGTGCTCATTGTCGGGGGCCGCCTGACGCACAGACACGGGCTGAGGCTGGGCAGGGTCCCTTACGGCCAAGGCCACCCACTTAAGTGAGGCGAGATTCTCAACCAGCACTGGATGGGGGGACTGGCCCTGCCTCGTGGCCCTCCCTCCGAGCAGCAGCAAGGAGGTGAGAGATTGTCTGGGGGCCCCGAGGGAAAATTACCATAAAAGCTGTGCCACCGAGCAGCGAGGGGCCTACCTGGACACAGAAACATGGGCCATCTTCTCACGGCGGCAGCTTTGTTTGCTGCAAGAGTAGTGATTTCCCTTCTGGGCCTACTTTAGTTCTCCCACAGTTTTGCATATTAGATGTTTAGGCTGCCTCTGCTTGCAAAGGGGCACATTTATTTTTGTGACATTATTTTAGGAATACACTGTTGTTATTCAGTGATTCAGGCTGCACATTTTGTCCAAGGTTGCCTAGAGTACATGACAACCTGGTGTACTGTTTTCTCTGTTTGGTCTGCAATAACTCCTAACATTTTAAACATAACACGGTAACACAGCTTCAGTTTTCCAACACAGTAGTTCTTACCATATAACCTGACTCTTCCCCTTTGGGGGCAGAGAGGAGAATTCTGGCAGCGATACCTGTCCTGGTACAAATGCCAGCAGAACGTGACATGCGTCCTTGCGTAAACTGAGTTTACACTCATGATGCGGACCAACTAATCATATACACCAGGCATGGAGTATGTTGCCAAACCCAGAGGTCACTAATATATATCCCTGTACTCACACAGCAAGGATAGGCCTAGACAGATGGATAATTTGCCATGGTTGGGATGTTTATTTTATACAGCCTGATAGTAGTGCTAAATAAGTTGTTTACTTGTATCTGCCTATTATCAATCAATATCAACTTTATTTCCGTTAAATGACCCTAAAAGTGCAACATGCAATATTGTACAATACATAATAAAAATAGGTAAAAATGTCAAAACGTTGGAACCGCAATAGCCACGTTTAGCCTACAGGGCTTGAGGCAGCATATTTTTGGATGGTTAATTGTAAAGGTACAAATTCGCCTTTTATATTTTAATCTCCTGGAGGGATAGATTATACAGTGAATTCCTACTTGATGGAATCTACTCAATCCACCACCATGCCCCAGTTGTGCACAGGGGTTAGAAATAGATACATATATTCACTCTGGTCCTTAGATGTTCATAAGGATTTAAGTGTTCCCCGAGGGCAACCGTTTCAATCTAATATTCCATGCCTACTGTAGAAAACGTGCCACTGCGAAGACTATCGATTCCTTTAGATTACTTTTTAGAATTCTTAAAGCCTCCCAGTAGTGCCTTATCCCCTCCAGCATACAAACTGCAATTATCCATTTCTTGCGCGGGAGTGAGTCGCTGGTGCAAAACAGGAGAAAATGGTCTACCGATTCTTTTCCCGTGGGCAAAATGGACAGTGTTCTGGAGAACAGCCCGATTTGTCCCACTTAGATGTTAATAATCTTACAGGTAATGTCCCAAATCTAAACTGCACATACAGATGTTTTGCTTGTGGGGGATAAAATCGGTCCAAATAAGCCTCAAACTTAGGTAAGCATTTGTAAATCAGAAACTGCCCAGTCAAGCTCCCTTCTATATGGTCATTCCAAATCCGAAGCATAGCATTTTCCCAGTATGTTTTTTCAGTTTCTGGTTGAGACCCTTCGCAACTTCTGCTGGTGAATTCCATAATTCTCCCATTTTCATCAATTCACACTGCTTCTTAACATTTTTCAACCATGGGGTATGGGTTTGTTTGTCACAGGAGATTAAATCTACCAAGGAGTCCCTGTAGGGAGCCAACTCCAAGGTTTTCTCTATCCGCACCCAATACAGCAGTGGCTTAAAAAAAGACCCCATGTGGATGGGGTTTAGAGCTAGATCCAGCTTCAGGGGAACAAGGGGTGTGGTCGATGGTAAATTTAGCAGGCCCCTAATAAAGTTGTTCTCTGCAGTTGTAAGAGGAGTTGACAAGTGTCAACCTCTTTCTCATACCTCTGCCCCATAGGTGGCTGCCGCCACCGCTGTAGCTCTATATATTTGCAGGGCCGTGGAAATCGCTCCACCCGCTGTAGCCATATATTTCCTCCCAATCTGCTGCGCACTCTGATTTAGAGCTAATTTGCTCTTCTCAAATTGGTGACCCCCAGCTCATAGTTTCTGACAGTCTTAATCCTAAGTAGGCCAAATGTTTGACCTGTTCTATTGGAGAGCCTTTGATTACCATGCTTGCTCTAAAGGATTTGTCTATATTTATACCCATAAATTTTGTTTTTGTTGGATTTATTTCAAGGCCCCTCTTTTTGCAGAAATCAGCATAGGAATCCAGTTTCGACTGAAGGCCCATGGGAGTTCTGGAAAGAAGGAGCGTGTCGTCCTCGAACATTAGGATTGGGACTGGTGCTCCTGCTAATTTGGGTGCATCATGCATACATCCTGATAACCATTTAACTGCCCCGTTAATGTATAGACTAAAAAGAGTGAGGCAAGTACTCACCCCTCTTTCCTCCCCGTCATTACGGGGATCAGTTAAATCACCACTCATATTCCACCTCAGCCTTGCAAAAGTATTGGTATGAAGGACTCTTAAGATCCAGAGAAGATCACCAGCTATCCCATATGCCTCCAGAACCTTCCATAAGTTATCTCTTGGAACCAGGTCAAAGACCGACCTCAGGTCACAAAATGCAACATATAAATGGTCCCTCTTCAAGGTCAAGTGCTTCTAGCACAGTACCATAATGCGGAAGACCTGGTCGAGGTGCTAACCTTTTTACTAAAACCAGTCTGCGTATCCTCCAAGATATGTTTATCCAAGACCCACATTTGGTGCCTTGCCAGGACTCGCCTGCAAAACATTTTTGGGCTATTATCCAATAAGCGTATGGGTCTGTAGTTGGAGGGAAAGTCTCTATTTCCTTTTCTAAAGATTGGGATTATGGCAGCACCCAGCCATGTAGATGGAATATTATTAATAGCATTGCTCAAAAGATTGAGATAAGAGACCTATACTTCAGGATGTGAAAAGAATAAGTCACCCGGAATACCATCTAACGCAGGGGCCTTTTCTTACTTCATTTGTTTAAGTGCCTTCTCTGTTTCCATCCGGGTAAAATATGAAGGCTCCCTCTTTGCAGTGGTCCCTCTCCCTTCAATAGTTACTATATTTACTTGCTCCAATAAAATTTCCTCCCTCTGATTCTCATCCTGGTGCATTTCTTGACCCCATTCACTATAAAGTGCCCTAAACTGTGCTACCCAGTTATCTGGCTGCACTACTGTCTTTAGATGATTGTCAATTTCCCGTGTGCCATTTGCCACTAGCTTCCAGAAAGCCTTCATGTTCTTGTTCGCAAGTGTATTAGTGAATTCTGTCCACTGTTCTGCCTCCCAGCTCCTTTTAGCTTTAGTCAGGATGTTTTTATAATTATTCCTAGCTGCAATTAATTCGGCCTGACTACCCTTCCTTGTAGCCTCTAGTAGGCAACGTTTTGCGAGACGATATTCTTTACTGAACCCGCTGGAAGGCATCCCCTTTTGCCAACTTTTTCAAAGAGGGGCTCAATTGTGTCATTATTTGGCAATGCACAGTGACAATTTCTGACTTGAGCATTTCTGTACTTGCTTTTGAAGACAGATTTACCATAAATATCTCATACATTAATGTTTGTGCAGCAGGGATAGCCTCTATATCTGCCCATTTAACATTTCCCCTGTTATTCACTGTCTCACAAAGTTTTTAGAGATTACAGAAAGCAAATTTGCACTCATAAAGATAGAGTTTAAAAATGTAGCACTCAGAGCATGATGGTCACTATCTGATCTTGGGATTACAGTCATATCCACCAGAAAAGGCCAAAGTGCCGGATCCAGCAGTATGTAGTCGATATTACTAGTCAGAAGGCCTCTTTTGAAAGGTGGACAAGGGGGGAGTACGATCTAGTGTTGCCATTAGCTATCCTTAAGCCATGTTCTACATTTAAATCTTCCAACTGTGCTGCCACTGCAGTCAGTTTTTCCAACTTTCTCAGGGGCCCTCGATCTAGTTGATGAATCAAAGGTTTGCAGTGATTGATCCAGATTCATTTGATTAGTAGTAAGACACGTGTTACAGTCCCCTGCAATACGTTTTAGGGCATTTCAATGTAAATGTTTCACCATGTCTGACAGATGGTCCACTATAGGGGATTGGATATTAGGAGGTACTGATTTGACGTAAATGTTGATAATAGCGATATATCTCACCCCAAGTGGGGTATTTACTTTGATTTCAAGCCCCAATAAGTCATTGCTATTAGATGGAACTATTGTCGCTGTTTCTTCATAACAGACTACAATAGTTTCAATAAATATATTATAAACTTTCCTTATGTCTTTCTTCTGTTTACTAAGGGCATGCATGAGAGAAGAAAGGTGATAATCTGTTTCCATAGTTCCCTTGGGGACTAGAGGGCCATGTTCTAGGTTGACAAAATCACCTGTTACTCTGGGAAGGTTAGGAGTTCAGGTGAGGCACTGCGAGCTAGCCAGATTTGGGCAGAGAGGTACTGACGTAGTAGACAGACACAGTCCCTATATTCTGATGTCCTGTCATCCCAAGGCACAGTTCTGCTTTACCAGCAGAACCCCTGCGACAAGACCTACTGGCCTGACATAATGCAGCAGCATTCCATAGTAGGGGCGAGGAGCAGGACACAGCACAAATAACATATGGACCGCCTGCACATTGTTATAGTGTGGAGCCTTGTTGTTGCGATCCGTAGTCAGACTGCCCTATCGGATTTGCTCAGAGACTCATGTGCTAAGCCCCATGTGAACTGATTTACATGCAGCAAGCTGTGGGACTGCATCAATTGCAACGACTCCCAAATACAATGATCGCTGACCATTGCTGCTGCAATTAGAGACTACACCAGGCTACTGGTTCCTCTGCATGCTCCCCTCTTCAATAGTCCAAAAGCAGAGGTGCTTCGCAGTGTCATTGGCTGCTCCTCTGAACTACCCTGTGCATGCAAGCTCAACAGCCTGGACGTCTGTGTGGTTTGGGCATTATTGGATACAATGGACACAGCTGAGAAAACATAGTCAAAGCTGCAATTTGACCTGCAGAAAACCCCCAGGCCACACGAGGAAGGTGTGGCAGCACCTGAGGTTGAACCTGACAACTCAGAGGTACAGATGAGAGGTGAACTGCGCTAAATCTTGACAGCCATGCAGCTCAGCGTTACTAAGATTGATCGGAAGATAGATGCCCTCTCATATCGATGGACAGGATGTCGGAGCGCATTGACAAACAAGCGAAGCATCTGGATTTGATGGAGAGACGGTTGTCGGAGGCTGAAGATGAGCAGGTCTCAACAATGGGGGTGCAGAAGCAGCTATAGAAGGCTGTAACGGCATTGCAAGCCAAGGCAGAAGGCTTGGAAGTCCTCTCCCGGTGAAATAATCTTTGCATTGTAGGCCTGGCAGAATCCACCAATGTCGGAAATATGGAGACCTTCGTGAAACGGCTCTTCAAAGTGCTGCTAGGGCGAGAGACTCATTTTGACCTTTTTGTGGTGGAGTGCACCCATCATTCTATTGCACCTCGACCGGTGCCAAGGTCCAGGCGCCGCTCGATTATTGCAAGACTGCTCAACTATCGTGATCGAGACACAGTGCTCTGCTGATCCCGGGAATTACAAACACTTCGCTGTGAGGGCACAGAACTTTAAATTTTCCCAGACTTTACACCTCATGTTCAGGAGGCATGGAGGCAGTTTCTTCCTGCCAAACGTAAACTGCAAGAACTGAAACTCGATAATGCTATGCTCTACCCAGCTAACTTGTGTGTGACTGTGGAAGGGAAAACCAAGATCTTCAGTGACCCTAAACTCCTGCAGCAGTTCCTCAAACATCCTGAGACAGCGAGCAAAAGACGGTGGTCACCGAGGTTGGAAGATGGCGAGCCAGGGACTTCTCATGATCTTGAGAGACTAGACTGATGTCTGTATTGCCTTCTATATCACCTGCGTATCTAACTGCTACATTCCACTTTATGCAATGTTTCACTTTGTATTGCTGTTCCTATTCCTGCTGGTCTGATGTCTGGGTTATCAGTATAGCAGAGCTGCACTGGAGAGTGAGGTACTTGGATGTGTCGCTGTGGTTGCTGGCCATGGGGATCCCCCGTAGTTCAATGTGATCGCGCTCTTTGGGGTTAGTCAGTGGATCTGTGGTGGTGGTTGGGATGGTGCTGGCATTTGGTACACATCAGGATCCTTTGGAGTGGTTGCAAAGTGGAGTTATATGCTTAAGTTTGATTGCTGCACGATTGACACATTGCACAATTCTGATGCAACTCTTTGCTGCAGGTGTGCTAGGCGGACACCACCTGTCCCCATGTGTGTATCACATTGTTCCTCTTGGGATTTCATGCTTGAGGCAACGGAGGGTTTGGGATGGGACACGTACGGTTGTGCCAGCTGTTGGGGGCATAGAGTGGGTGGGGGAGGTTTTAGGCATGTTCAACTGACTATATGGCACTGGCGAGTGCTTGCACTGTTGTGTGGCTTGCAGCAAGGCTTTTGTTTATTCTCAGCAAGACGTGGATATACCTAATGGCATGGTGGACGCTGCTGCTGTTGAGAGGCGTCCGTTACTGCTGAACTTCCTAACATGGAATGTCAGGGGGTTGAACAATAGTAGAAAAATCCATACAGTGGTAGTGTATTTGCAGTGTCATAATATAGATGTTGCTATCTTGCAAGAAACACACTTAGCCCCGGAAAGTGGGATGCTAATGCAGAGGCGTATGAGGGGCACTTGCTATGCAGTGGGCTTCACTGTGCATACGCGCAGAGTTTTGATTTGGGCCCGGCGTGATTCCGGAATCAAGTTGCAGGATGTTTATGTGGATCTGGAGAGTTGTTTCATGGTGGCACGTTGCCATAAGGAGCACTTTGCTGAATTACTTGCGAGGGTATATGGCCCCAACTACTATGACCCACAGTTTGACTACCCATTGCATGCCAAGCTAGCCCACTATAGTGACCTGCACCAGATTTGGGGCAGTGATTTTAATTGTGTTCTGTCCCCTGACTTAGAACACTCCCTGGGTCCGCCTAGTAGTATAGTAGCAGTGGCTGAATGGTGTGGCCTGGTGGATGTATGGCGCTATTGATCTCCACAGGGCAGGGGGTATACACATTACTCTGTGGTCTACAATACACACACGCATTGACTACTGGCTTATATCAATCAGCTTGTTGTCTAAAATCAGATGGTGTGACCATTTGGGGCACGAAATAAGGGTGTATTTGTAATGTTAATTCCCATAGGAACCTTTAGCCACACCTACAGCCCGAACCGCTGGACGGAATTACACAAAATTTGGCAGAAAGGTAGATGTTGTTATGCAGATTGTGCTTTTTGTTATTTGGTGCAAATGCCTTCAGTAATTGTTGAGAAAATTAAGTGTAAAATTATAGTGATATCTCTGGTCGCAAAGTCTTCGCGAACAAAGAAGAGCTTGTGCAGGGAAATGCACTGCTCTGATTGGCTGCCAACACTTCAACCAGGAAGTGTTGGCAGCCATCTTGAAACTCTGCTTCACCGATGGACCGCCACCTCCCCAGGGCTAATTTAGATTATATGGGGGGGGCCTCGTGGACTATCCCTGCCCCAGGAACACCCACCTCCCGGGGCTAAAATAAATAAATAATGATGCATGGGGGGCTCTGCCCCCCCCGCAGCCCCGGGGACCGCCACCTCCCCAGGGCACACATAAACTAATAAAGGGGGTCTGTTGCGGACCCCCAGCCCCAGGGACCACCACCTCCCAGAAGCTATATACAAGACGGCCCTGGGGACCGCCACCCCCCTAGGGCCGGCTCCAGCAATTTCCCATGGTACCCACCCCGGGACATTGCAGTTTGCTATGCCTTGGCCATGAAGCGGAGCAGTATTGATTTTGAACAGAGGGAGCTGCATGTTTGCAGCTCCCTCAGTCCAAAAGCAATGCCGGCTCCCGCAGGAGCCGACAGGGACCGCGGGGGCCTTGAGGCTCCCCCCACAGTCCCCAACTAGCTGGTTATGCCCTGGGATTGAGTCCCCGGGGCAATTTCAGCCTGGGGGCGGAGGCCAGCGTGGCCCATTAAAAAAAACAGTGAATGCCTGCCCCAGAGGATGGGGTCCCCGGGGCCGAAATACGCCTGGGGAGGGGGGCCGCGTGGCCCCCTCCCAATTATTCAAAAAAATTGACCATGTCATGAGTGATGTAATATTTGAGGTCATAAGCAGTGCATTGTGGGGGCGCAAGTTATAGTTAGCTCAACTAACTATTTAGGGATACCTTTGTAGCAGACTTCTAGAGGACCCATAGGTATTGTACTCTAAGCCAGTGGTTCTTAACCTTTTGACCTTTTGACTACTGCAAACCCCTTTTTAATCATTACTGGAATCTGGCCCACCCACTGAATCATCATTTGACTCAGGAGACCCCTGCCTAAGCAATGTTATTTAATTTACATCAAATATAAAAAAAAGATAAACATTTGTATTTTAATGGGAAGGTAGGAGCTTTTCTAAATTTAATTGAGGTCACCCATCATCCATACTGAATTCTGTTTGACGCGTGTGCACTCTTCCCATGAATCAATCTGAGGGTACCAACTAAATTGTTAGCCTTCATTTTCAAATTCCTTCACAATTATGGAACTTTTTAATTGTTCAATTTTACATTTTGTATCTTTATTGATATACACTTTATTAGTCTATTACTATTATTTTATTTTCTAGGCAGTCGCAAACCCCTTTGAGTATGTGTTGCGGACCTCCAGGGGTCCCAGGTCCACTGGTTAAGACCTGCTGTTCTAAGGCCAATATGTTTCAACGCATTTCCCCATAGTTACAAAATAGGTACAACATTTTGATACCTCAGACCTAAAGTTGCTTTCCTTTTACTTAGGCCTGGATGAGCAATAAATGACACATCTCTGAATAATTGTTGGATCATGGGATTCATTTTAAATCTGTAGGAGAAATAAGGTGGCCAGGTTGGCTCCCAGAATAAACAAACCCTTCCTTGCTTCCACTCCCATGAGAAGGCATGATCAAACCGAATTCAAAAGAGAAGATGACCTAGTTTCACTGTGATGTAATCTTAATTGCACTCTGTAAATCTACCTTCTCAACCAATTATGCAAGGGAAGCCTACAGGCAGATGAATTGCAGGCATCTATAGTGGTGTTTGTGATACAGTTACATGTGTACAGAAAAGTATTTTTAGACATGTCCTTCCCACAGTACTGCTGAATACACTGCCGCTGGGGTTTTCTCTCGGAAGGACCAAAGATAGGTTTCAGCAGCAGTTGGAAGATCTCTTTGTTGGGGACTGCCGGGCCCCTACATAGGTGGGCTGGAAAGCTTTGACATGCTGTAGCACTTTCTGCCAATAACTTCAGGCCGTTTAAATAACTAATTTACAGGAACTTAATTAAATAATAAATAAATGAATCCAGCATGAAAAAAACAAGGTATAGGCAACCTGCAAAATGAAAAATGGCTGTATGTTTGCACTTTATAGGCCTGATTCATAAAGGTGAACTTACACTTTTGTGTAAGTTTACATTTATTTTTCTGGTATTCACAAACTACAAGTTAATAGTAACTTTACAACTGCGGAGACTCCGCTGTCCGGATTTAGAACTCCGCACAGTAAAAGATAGTTTAGCCATTTTAAAGGCTTCGGGACGGGGGCCATGTTCCCCCTTCCCCTAAATACACAGATGTGCTGATCATCCACAGCAAGGGTCTTTTTTTTACCACATGGGAGCTCACGCCTTTTAAATAAAAAAATTTACTTTGGATTTGAAGATCCTTCGGCCTATGGTGTCAGGATATCTGCACAGAGAGTGCACCGTGCGGAGACTCCACCCCGAGTGAGGAGATTCAGCCACAAGTGAGGAGACTCCACACTCGTAACTTTACTACACGTAGGTGGGCAGCCAAGATGGCCGAGTGGCCGTATCCAAGCTGAGTTCCGTCCTGTGAAAGACGGAATCCTGCAGTTATCCTGATGGAATCGGCAGCGTGGCCCCAGGAAGAGTAGCCGCTGCCCACCTGGACCCCGAGGAACACAATACCGCGAAGAAAGTTTGACGGCAGGTAGCCGGATACGGACCTCCGGAGCTCCGGCGACACGAGGAGTGCCTGACCTTGCAATGGCGGTGCCTGACTTTGGGGCCGCGGTCGAGTAAGGCAGCGGCAACGAGGCTGTGTGGCTGCGGGCGCCTGGCGGGCGATCCCGGGGGCAGAGGTGATTTCCTCGTGGGACCGGACCACCCTCCGATGATATCGTTGTGCGGCCCGAGATGGGACCCGGCTGAAGATACGTGCGTCATGGCCTGGAGGGGCCGAAGGGCCGCAGTCGAGGTGGGACCTCCTGGAGGGGCCTGTCGTGGGTCCGTAGGCTGGCGAGGGCTGCTAAAACCCGTGAGGGGCCGAAATAGTGGCGTGGTCTCCGCCCTGCGGAGGATCGCCTGGGCCTTGCCGGAGGGCGGAATCACCGTGTGCCAGGAGTGGAGAGAAATGGTAGGACTTGGCCCGGGCCACTACAAGTTATTTAGTCCACAGAGAGTGCCACAGGGGCATTGCCCCTGCAACATGGGGTTGGCCTAGGGGGAGCCGTTGTTGAAAAGCGGGCCACTGCTGTCACCAAACTCAACGCCAGAGCCCAGGCAGACTATATAGCACAAAGCGTAGGCCGGTGACTGCTTCAATCCAGCGCCATGGGACTGGGGTCTCTGCTGGCCCCAGGGATGAAGGGCAAGTCAAACGAAGGAAAGGAGATAACACAAATTTCTACAGGAACATAAACAAAGGGGAAAGACTAACGAACAAGCAAAGCAGCACGCAACAGAGCCTGGCTCATGGGCAGCATCAATAGTTATAAGTTCCTCCCTCCCCTATGACAGCACAACACGGGCAAGGACAAGCCAGCACGAGGAGGGCAGTCCAATAAAATTGTGCAGTATACAGTATCTGAACCCGGCCTAGCGGAGCATCCCAGATGGGACGCGGATGACGCGAACAGCCATGACGCAGCTGCCCAAGACAAAATGGACATACTGAATGCCATCAAAGATTCTTGGGTGGCTTTAGAGACAAAGATGGACACAATGGCGATGGACATTAATCACCTACGCCTGGAACTTCGGAAGGTGGCGGAAAGAGTCACCAACACCGAGGAAGAAGTGGTGACATTGCGGGAGGAGGTCCAGCGGCTCCGCACAATGGTCTCCACAGTACAAACCCAATCCAACCGCTTGGAAGACAGAGTGGAAGATGTGGAAGGACGTTCGAGGAGGAACAACCTCAGGTTCGTAGGTTTCCCGAAAAAGCCGAGGGGCAGGCGGCGGACTTCTTCTTGGAGGGTTGGATCACCACAGCCCTAGACAACATCAGACTCTCTAAATTTTTCGCCATTGAAAGAGCCCACCGCGCCCTCGGGCCCCCGCTGAGCCCGGGCTCTCCACCTAGAGCGTTAATAGCTCGCCTGTTCAATTATAGAGACAGAGATATTATTCTCCAGCACATTCGTCTCCACGGCCCGCCGAAGTACGAGGATCGGGCAATCCGAATAATCCATGATTACACCAGCAAAGTTCAAGAACTTCGAAATGGTTTTTTAGGGATCAAACGGTGCCTACGGGAACATAACATCAAATATAGCCTCCTGTTCCCTGCAAAACTCAGAGTTCTGTACAAAGACGAGGTCCATTTCTATGAGACGCCACAAGAGGTGGTGGACTGGATGAAGTCGATAGGTCTGGAGGGGCCAGACCAGAATCCAGGTTGGCGAGAGCAGCGGTCGCGTCGGCAGAGACAACGAGGGCAGCGCCGTGATGGCGCGGAACAGAGAATCCCCTCCCAGGAGGCTCCTAGGTCGGGTAGAATCCTGGTCGACACGGATGGAACGCTATGGACAGAATCGACGGCCATACAACTCCAGAATCAATTTTCCCCTCTCTGCCTGGTGCAAGAAACACAATCACAGACAGAAGGAACCCCAGAATGATAAAGTGGCCAGGAGTGTGTTGATGACGGAGGAAGGTCCAAGATGAAGGACAAGCGACAGTGAAACTACTGTGAGTAAGAAATCGGCAGGGAGGACTGATGCTTGGCATTGGGAGGCCATAAGGACGGTGCCAGGTCCACTGAGAGGTAAAAGGTACGGGGGTGGGCACACATTGAGAATATATAACTAAAGGGACGCTATACTGTGTGGCTCTGTCACAAGGACATATTAGGACTCCCTAGCCGCCTTTCCATGTGAGTGGCCTAGCGGGGCTGAATGGTCCGGCGGGGTATCACGGGGCCTGGTGGCTTGGCCTTACTGTAAAAGTTACTTACGTAGATTGTGTTTCTATTGAGGTTGGGGGTTTGTTCATTTTTTTTCATATAGATTCAATTGGGCTAGTATTCATTTGTTGAGGTAAAAGGGATAGGGAGGGGGAGGGTAAGAGGTGTGAAGCGGGGCCCCAAGCCTTAGGCCATTGTTGGTGCAGAGGGGATGGAGAGCTACTGCCTATGGGCGTGGGGAGGGGAATGTTGGGGGAATTGTTCTATTAGGGCTAAGTTGAGAACCAGCAGTCATTCCAGAAGTTCTAATAACCAGGGGAAGAAATGTAGAAATGTTGCAGTTAGGTGCCGTGTTCGGCAAGAACTTTATATGAGAGTCAATCTGATGCCCAGGGAAATTCCAGTGACATGATGGATAAGGGAAGTACATACAAGTTTATAACATGGAATGTCCGGGGTCTGAACAATTTTGTTAAGCGCAACCGTATTTTTGCTTACCTGAAACGCTATGGAGTCTCAATTGCCTTTTTGCAGGAAACGCACCTGTTGGGCGACTGTCTCAAGTATGTTCAAAGACGCTGGAGGGGCCAGATATACGCGACGTCCTACTCTGGGTTTTCTAGGAGTACACTGGTCTGGGTGGCACCGGGGGTCCCTTTTAGAATGTTAAGAACCAAACTAGATCTTCATGGCAGATTTGTAATGGTTGAAGGCATGTTAGATGGTCACGATATGTGCCTGCTCAATATATATGCTCCTAACAATGATGGGGAGTTCCTGGGGTCAACTCTCAGTCAGGCCCAGCTTAACCCCGACTCCGAATTACTGATAGCGGGAGATTACAATTGCGCCCTCGACGGCACACTAGACAGGTTGCCACCGAGACCAAACGCCAAACCCAAAGTTAGGGAGGCCATGAGGGAAATGCAATCTAATTATGGTCTAGTAGACATTTGGAGGAAACGACATCCACGCCAGAAAACCTATTCCTGCCATACACCAGCAACAAACACATATAGCAGGCTCGACCAATTCTTCATGCAGGCAGAGACCACACATAGAGTGTGCGAAACACATTATTTGGCCCGCTACCTGTCCGACCACTGCCCCTTGTTGATAGAGTACACCTTGAGCATACCCCGATCCAAGATAGCATTATGGAAGATTAATGTGGAAGCATTGTTGGACCCGGTATACAAGGCGGCAATAGACACAGAGCTGAGAGGGTGCTTCACTACCAATTGGAAAACAACAAATACTAGGGTGACAGAATGGGACGCAATGAAAGTGGTAATCAGGGGGTGTGCATGGCAACAGAAGTGGGAGTCTGAAAAGTGTTAGAGCGAGATCTGCAGGGGCAAGAGCGTAAGTTGGCCGAGCTAGAAGCCACACTCCACACAAATGTAGAGGGCCTCCAGGGATGGACTGAACAGAGACAAAAGATAGGAGAGTTATGGGACCGGCTGGACAAATTTGACCGGAATAAAAATAGAAAGCGCTGGTATACAGAGGGGGGCAAGTCTGACCGGTTGCTGGCACGACTTAAAAAAATGGAAACACAGCCTAAACCAATACTGGCAATAAGGGACCAGGGAAAGCAGACTATGAAATATACTCAGAATGAGATTAATGCTGTCTTTGCAGAACATCTCAAGATAGTATATACTGAACCCCAACTCGTGACACCTGCCTCGACAATGGAGTCATTCCTAGAGGGGATTACAATGCCTTGCTTAGATCAGGATGTCCAGGAAGCCCTGAGCGCCCCATTAACTAAACCAGACGCAATGAGGGCGATTCAACAGATGAAAACTTCAAAGTCCCCGGGCGCTGACGGCCTGGTGGCTGAATTCTACAAACAGTTCCCAGATATATTGGCAGATAGACTGCTTGAGACTTTAGCTGAGGCACAAGAGCAAAAAGTACTACTGAGCTCCATGCGGGAAGCGCTCATAGTGCTGATCCCTAAGGCTTGGAAAGACCCCACGTCATCGGCCTCATATAGGCCCATATCTATGTTAAATGTGGATTTGAAACTTATAAGCCTCGTTTTGGCTTCTAGGTTGCTCCCATTTCTGCCCCAGATTATTCATGACGACCAATCGGGGTTCATACCCCGTAGGAACACCCTGCGAAATATCCGGCGCCTGGCACATGTTATGTAGTCCCTGAAAGGGAGACAGGGGGAAAGCGCCCTTGCCTTCCTGGTTATAGAACAGGCGTTTGACTCGGTCAGGTGGAACTATATCTGGCTGGCACTCAACAAATTGGGACTAGGGCAGCAATACATCGAAAAGGTCCAACTATTATATACAAAACCAACGGCTAGGGTCCGTACAGGACGCTATGTCTCTGAAAGTATAGGGCTCCGGAGAGGGACACGGCAGGGGTGCCCTCTCTCCCCGCTAATCTTCGCAATAGCAATGGAGCCGCTAGCCTGCCACTTGGGAATGACTCTTAAGGGACACGGCATAACAAAAGGACCATCTGAGCATGTTGTCACTCTATTTGCAGAGGATGCCTTGGTTTATTTAAATTCCCCAATGCAGTATACTGTAATATTACTTAGGGGCATATTCTCAAGGACTCATCGCCGAGTTAGCGGCACTTTATCGCAGCCAAAGTGGCGATAAATTTATCGCACCATTCACAAGCAGGTGCTAACAGCCGATATCACCAGTTTTCCTGCGATAGCAGCCGCAAAAAACATCGCCACAAATGATACTGGCAACTAACGCTAATGAGATGCAGAGTAGGCGTTCCCGTGCAAAAAGCCGCAAAAACACCACTTCGCAACATTCTCAACGACCAGCCAGATCGGCGATAATAATCAAAAACATGCGATAAGGCGCGTTAGCAGCAGGGTTTTAACACCTGCTCTTACCTGGTGTTAAGTCGGACGACAACCTGCACCATGAAAGGGAGTCCAGCCCACAGCCACACCAGAAGAACAACAGATGCCATGGAGCTACTGATCATGCAGCTCGGAGCCCCAAGAGGGCCACAACACCCACCGCCACCACCCCCAGGCCCCCCACCCCTCCCCAGGACCCTCCCCCCGGACTACCACACCGGCAGTGGGGTATGTGACGTGCTAGGCCCCTTTGATTGGCAGGGTCACATGTCCTGTGATGCCTGTGCTGGATGGGTGTGGTGTGGGTGGATTGCCTGCCACACTGTGAGGCACTGAGACATCAGGGGGCGAAGATGTGGATGTAGAAGCTGCAGCAGCATTCATCTGAGCAAGGCCTTGAGGCAGCAATGCCATGACGATGTGCTGCAGGGCATTGAAGGCCCCAGCCACATCCCGCTGGTGTGCAGCCATGGCAGCCATCCTGTCCGCCGTCATCCACGCCATGTTCTCCATGAGCCCCCGCATCTGTCCCAACTCCCGGCAGACATCGATGGAGCCACTCTGACTGGACAGTTGTTCTTGTCTCAGTATCATGACTCCAGCGATGTCAGCCATGGATTGCTGGAGAGCATGGAGTGGACTGTGGGTGTCCGTTAGGTTCTGAAAGTGGTCCCTGATGTGAATCAGCCACCCATGTATGGCATCAAGTCTGGCTGCCATGCGGTCGAACCCCGCCCGCACATGATCAGCCACCTTCTCCTGGCACTCCAACACACGGCGTTGGAAGGCCATGTGTTGGTCGTGGGGGTCCTGGGAGTCAGCCGTGGTGGTAGGTGCTTCCTGCTGTGTGGTCTGTACAGGGGGTGGGGTTTCCTCGATGCAGCTGGGCTGCCCTGCTCCTGGGCGTGGGGTCCTGAGGGTGTCCATGAGCTGTTGGAGGGCGTCGGGGTCGATGGTGGTGTGGTCCTCTTCGTCATCAGTGAAGAGAAGTTGGGTCTGCTCTGCAGGAGGTGTTGGTTCTCCCTCTGCAATGTGAAGGGTAGATGCAGTTTAACATTGTGTTCACATGTATGTTGACGCATTGTACAAATTTACAGACAGACTGCATGACAATGTACATTGTGACTGTGTGGGAGGAGCTGCCCATTTGATGCGGGACAGTGGATATTTCGACAACATCACGGATGTGTGTTTGTACTAGTACATTTTCATCCCACGTTTCCCTGCTATTCCAAATGTGATTGGCCAGTTTCTACACACAAGCGGCACCACTTGGGTTTTCTGTTCTGTTGTGAACGTGTTGCAGTTCATACCACATTGTTGTCAATGTTGATGTGCTCTGCATATCATGTGTGTGTGCCGCATTTTGGGAGAGTCGTCCCTGCAGCTCTGATGTGGCTGGCCCTTATCCCTTTCAGGCGGTGTGCCTTGACTTCTGTGCTTCTACAGTGCTGAGATGTTGCATACTTGGGTAAATTGGGCTCTTGGTGGAAGTTGGGACTGTGGGGCATGGTTTGTCCGCAGGTGTGTTGTTGAGGTCAGGGGTTGTTTGTGCAGGTGGATGTTTCAGAGTGTAACCTGCTCCTTTACGGATGTGATCCACACTCAGCCACCTCAGTGTCGTGGCGTGCAACATGTCATGGTATATTGACTGCAGCCATGCTATTCGTCATGCAGTGTCACTTACATTGTCAGTGTGGCTCACGGACACACCGCTTTGCTGGGTTCGGCACATGTGCATGGGTTTGTTGTGAGATTAGTGATGTGTGGGGAGGGCCCCCTCTGTGCACGTTGTGGACGGGGGCCCACTTGCTGTTTCTATGTGTGCCGCAGTATGCCAAGGAGATCAGGGGCATGACCCAGAGTCATTGTGGGTGTGCAGTGTGCTATTTTGATTGTGCATGTGTGCCATTGTGCCCATCTCCCCCCGTCCCCCCCGTCACTGGTGGTTACTCACCCTGTTGCCGTTGTGTCCGGTCATGTGGAGCAGTGTCCGGTCCCCCAACTCCTGCCACCGTCTCCCCACTGATGACTGTAGACACCATTTCCTCCATGTCATCCAGCTCCTCCTGTGGCGCAGGACTCCCACCTCTAGTCTGCATTGCTGCCTTCTGGTTGTTGGCGAGTTTCTGCTTGGTTTTGCGCTTGACATCATTCCAGCGCCTCTTGACCTCTTCCATTGTCCTCCTCAGCACTCCAACTGCATTCACCTTGTCCAGGATGGACTGCCATGTTGCATTTTTGGTTGCCAATGACACAGTGGAGGTGACGAAAAGTTGTTGATGGTGTTCTACCACCTCCGTGATCAGGATCCTGTTTTCCTGCGGACTGAACTTCGTCTTCCTCTTCTTCTTGTCCTTGCCCTTCCCTGTCCCCGGGGTCCCAGGCTGGGCCTCCGTGGGGATTGTGGGGTTCTGGCCATCCTCTGTACCTGCTCCGGTTGCCTCCATTGTGTTTCGCTGTGGTTCGTTTTTTTTTTTTTTCTGCTTTTATGGTGATTTTTCCCGCCTGACGTGTTTGATTTGCAGGCCTGGCGCTGCTTTTCGCTGATTGTCTTATCGCGATTGGGCCCATCACAACTTTTTTCACGTTCGGCTTCGGATTTTTATCGCCGTCCCGGTGAGTTCATCGCTGTCATTTTCCGCGTTATCGCGAAACTATCGCATGTTACCGCCGTGTTGGGAATACGAGGTTAACACAGGGTTATTTTCCCGCGATGGACGGCGATATGTAAACTTGCGTTAACCTATTTTGGCGATGTTTATCGCACGTTCTTGAGAATATGTCCCTTAGTGTGCTAGATAGATTTGCTCTAGCCTCGGGACTAAAGATTAACAAGTTTAAGTCGCAACTAAACCCGATCACGCGTCCTGAAGAGGGCAAAGGGGCCAGACTTCCACAACTGGAGCTCCCCTGGGAATTGGAAACAGTACGATACCTAGGCATACATATTGCCAGAGACAGGAAGCGGTGTTATGATCTAAACATGGGAAGGATAATAAAGGGACTGAACGGAAGTGTGAACTTCTGAAATACCCTAAAGCTGTCCCCTATGGGTAAAGTGGCCTTAATAACAAGCATTTGCAATGCAATAGGTCTCGCATTACTGATAGTTTGAGTTATTGGTGTTGCAAATAATAATGCAATGCCAATAGCTCATACTTTCAGTAATGCGAGACCTAGTGCATTGCAAATGATTGCATAGTGAGGCAGGAACCAGCATTGTAGGTCTAAGTGCAGTACCGCAAGCTGCTCCTAGAGCTCCCAAGTGAGCAAGGCACCAGCACTGCATGTCTAGGTGCAGTACTGCAAGCTGTTCCTAGAGGTCCCTAGTGAGCAAGGCACCAACACTGCATTTCTAGGTGCAGCACCGCAAGCTGCTCCTAGAGGTCCCTAGTGAGTATCATAAACTTTGAAGATATGATCAATCCACCCTACCCATGATGCATTGCATGCAAGACAGTACCACGAGTACATTCAAATAGCTATGTCCAGATATACAATTAGTAGCTTTGAAATGTGACAAAAGAATTATATTAATTTCGGATTAGGTTAGGTTGTACTCTATGTGGAGCTGATGAAGGGAAATTTCTAGAAGATCTAATATAAATGTGAGATGTGGTAGGTGCAGTACCGCAAGCTGCTCCTAGAAGTCCTTAGTGAGCAAGGCACCAGCACGGCCAGGACTGCAAGCTGCTCTTAGAGATTCCTTGTAAGTAAGGCCCCAGCACTGCCAGTATCGCAAGCTGCTCCTACAGGTCCCTAGTGAGCATCACAAACCTTTGGTCACATATGGTACTCCCATAATGCATAGCAGGCAAGACAGTACTGTGAGTATTGTATCAATTCCGGATTAGGTTGTACTCTATGTGGAGCTGATGAAGGGAAATTTATAGAAGGTCTAATATAAATATGAGATGTGTAGGTGCAGTACTGCAAGCTGTGCCTAGAGGTCCCAAGTTAGCATCATAAACTTTGAAGATATGGTAAATCCACCCTACCCATAATGCCTTGCATGCAAGACAATACCACAGTACATTCAATATATACAATTAGTAGCTTTAAAATGTGACAAAAGAATTATTTTATCAATTCCGGATTAGATTGTACTCTATGTGGAGCTGATGAAGGGAAATTTATAGAAGGTCTAATACAGATGAGTAGGTGCAGTACCGCAAGCTGCACCTAGAGGGCCCTAGTGAGCATCAAACGTCTAGTCACATATGGTACTCCCCTAATGCATTGCATGCAAGCCAGTACCATGAGTACATTCAAATAGCTATATCCATATATACAATTAATAGCTTTGAAATGTGACAAAAAAATTATTATATTAATTCCGGATTAGGTTGTACTCTGTGTGGAGCTGATGAAGGGAAATTTATTAAAGGTCTAATATAGATGTGTATGTGCAGTACCGCACGCTGCGCCTAGAGGTCCCTAGTGAGCATCAAACTTTTGGTCACATATGGTACTCCCCTAATACTTTGCATGCAAGACAGTACCACGAAGTACATTCAAATAGCTATGTCCATATATACAATTAATAGCTTTGAAATGTGACAAAACAATTATTATATTAATTCCGGATTAGGTTGTACTCTATGTGGAGCTGATGAAGGGAAATTTATAGAAGGTCTAATCTAAATGTGAGATGTGTAGGTGCAGTACCGCAAGCTGCGCCTAGATGTCCCTAGTGAGCATCATAAACATTGAAGATATGGTAAATCTACCCTACCCATAATGCATTGCATGGAAGACAGTACCACAGTACATTCAATATATACAATTAGTAGCTGTGAAATATGTCAAAAAAATTATTATATTAATTCCGGATTAGGTTGTACTCTATGTGGAGCTGATGAAGGGAAATTTATAGAAGGTCTAACATAGATGTGTAGGTGCAGTACCGTAAGCTGCGCCTAGATGTCCCTAGTGAGCATCAAACTTTTGGTCACATATGGTACTCCCCCCATGCATTGCATGCAAGACAGTACCACAAGTACGTTCAACTAGCTAGGTCCTTATATACAATTAATAGCTGTGAAATGTGACAAACAATTATTATATTAATTCTGATTAAGTTGTAATTTATGTGGAGCTGATGAAAGGAAATTTATAGAAGGTCTAAAATAAATGTGAGATGTGTAGGTGCAGTACTGCAAGCTGCGCCTAGTGAGCATCATAAACTTTGAATATGTGGGAAATCCATCCTACCCAAAATGCATTTCACGGAAAACCATACCACAATACATTCAATATATTCAATTCGTAGGTTTGAAATTTGGCAAAAGAATTATTATATTAATTCCGGATTAGGTTGTACTCTATGTGGAGCTGATGAAGGGATGAAGGGAAATTTATAAAAGGTCTAATATAAATATGAGATGGGTAGGTGCAGTACCGCAAGCTGCGGCTAGATGTCTTTGTGAGCATCATAAGCTTTGAAGATATGGTAAATACATCCTATCCATAATGCATTGCATGGAAGACAGTACCACAGAACATTCCCTTGCACGGGGGGGGACCCTGGAGGGGTATCTAACCTGTTTTGTCCATTTTTTTTCTTTAACCCAGGAACCGGTTGGCGAGAGGGGAGAGGAGAAGACGGATGAAGACAGGTGGAGTAAATGTAGTTATTTACTGTATGTATTTGACTAACATGACCTTTTCCCTTCATAGGCAAAAGGTCAATGGGATAGTTTGCGCAGTTGTTGCCAAGTTTGTTACCAACGACTAACGAATAAATAGGGTGTTGTGAAAGGTGACGATTGATGTATCTGAACCAGAAACGGCGCCCTGACAATTGAAAAAAAAAAATTGCAAGCAAGACAGTACCAAGAGTACATTCAAATTGCTATGTCCATATATACAATTAACAGCTTTGAAATGTGACAAAACAATTATTATATTAATTCTGGATTAGGTTGTACTCTATGTGGAGCTGATGAAGGGATGAAGGGAAATTTATAGAAGGTCTAATATAAATGTGAGATGTGTAGGTGCAGTACCGCAAGCTGCGCCTAGATGTCCCTAGTGAGCATCATAAACTTTGAAGATATGGTAAAGCCACCCTACCCATAATGCATTGCATGCAAGACAATACCACATTACATTCAATATATACAATTAGTAGCTTTGAAATGTGACAAAAATTACGGATTAGATTGTACTCTATGTGGAGCTGATGAAGAGGAATTTATAGAAGGTCTAACATAGATGTGTAGGTGCGGTACCGCAAGCTGCCTAGAGGTCCCTAGTGAGCATCCAACTTTTGGTAACATATGGTACTCCCCTAATGCATTGCATGCAAGACAGTACCACAAGTACATTCAAATAGTGATCTCCATATATACAATTAATAGCTATGAAATGTGACAAAACAATTCTATTAATTCTGATTAGGTTGTACACTATGTGGAGCTGATGAAGGGAAATTTATGTAAGGTCTAACATATATGTGTAGGTGCAGTACCGCAAGCTGCACCTAGATGTCCCTAGTGAGCATCATAAATTTGAAGATATGGTAAATCAATCAATCAATCACAAGATTTGTAAAGCGCACTACTTACCCGCGAGGGTCTCAAGGCGCTGAGGGAGAGGAGGGGGGGTGTTGCTGCTACTGGTCGAATAGCCAGGTCTTGAGTTGTCTCCTGAAGGTCAGCAGGTCTTGGGTCTATCGTAGGTTGAGGGGAAGGGTGTTCCAGATCTTGGCGGCGCGGTGAGAGAAGGATCTTCCTCCAGTGGTGATTCTCCAGATGCGCGGGACGGTGGCCAGGGAGAGGTCGGCGGAGCGGAGTTGACGGTTGGGAACGTAGAAGGAGAGTCGACTGTTGAGGTAGGCTGGGCCGGTTTTGTGGACTGCCTTGTGTGCGTGGATCAGGAGTTTGAAGGAGATTCTCTTGTCGACGGGGAGCCAGTGTAGGTTTTTCAGGTGGGGGGTGATGTGGCTGTGGCGTGGAATGTCGAGGATCAGGCGTGCAGAGGCGTTTTGGATTCTTTGCAGTCGTTTGATGAGCTTGGTCGGGGCTCCTGCGTAGAGGGCGTTTCCGTAGTCGAGTCTGCTGCTGACGAGTGCCTGGGTGACTGTTCTTCTCGTGTCTGTCAGGATCCACCTGTAGATCTTGCGGAGCATGCGCAGGGAGTTGAAGCAGGAGGAGGAGACTGCGTTGACTTGCTTGGTCATGGTGAGCGTTGAGTCGAGGATGACTCCCAGGTTGCGTGCGTGGTCGGTTGGTGTCGGCGGTGCCCCTAGTGACGTAGGCCACCACGAGTCGTCCCAGGCTGATGGGTTGGAGCCGAGGATGAGGATCTCCGTCTTGTCTGTGTTCAGCTTAAGTCGGCTGCACTTCATCCAGTCGGCGACGGCTTTCATTCCTTCGTGGAGGTTGGATTTGGCGGTGAGGGGGTCCTTGGTGAGGGAGAGGATCAGTTGAGTGTCGTCGGCGTAGGAGATTATGTTGAGGTCGTGCTGTCGGGCGATGCGTGCGAGTTGAGCCATGTAGATGTTGAACAGTGTCGGGCTGAGGGAAGATCCCTGGGGTACGCCGCAGATGATCTCGGAGGCTTCGGATCGGAATGGGGGAGGCGGACGCTCTGGGTTCTGCCGGAAAGGAAGGAGGTGGTCCAATCCAGGGCCTTGTCTCGGATCCCTGCGTCGTGGAGGCGTGTGCGTAGTGTGCGGTGGCAAACAGTGTCGAAGGCGGCGGAGAGGTCCAGGAGGATGAGGGCCGCCGTCTCGCTGTTGTCTAGCAGGATCCTGATGTCGTCTGTGGCGGCGATGAGGGCGGTCTCGGTGCTGTGGTTGCTGCGGAACCCTGACTGGGAGGGGTCCAGGATGCTGTTATCTTCGAGGTAGCGGGTGAGCTGTCTGTTGACGATCTTCTCGATGACCTTAGCTGGGAATGGAAGCAGGGAGATGGGCCGGAAGTTCTTGAGGTCGCTCGGGTCCGCTTTGGGTTTTTGAGTAGGGCGTTGATCTCGGCGTGTTTCCAGCTCTCTGGGAAGGTCGCGGTCTCGAAGGAGAGGTTGATGATGTTGCGCAGGGGGTGCGATGGAGCTGCCGGCTTTGTTGAAGATGTGGTGTGGAAAAGGGTCTGATGGGGAGCCGGAGTGGATTGTGCCCATGGTCTTGATTGTGTCCTCGGTGTTCACGTTGACCCAGGCTGTCAGGGGGTCGTGGTCGATGGGGTGCGGCGGGTCTGATGTGCCGGGGCCTGTTGGGGTCATCCGGGAGTCGAAGCTGTCGTGGATGTCGGCGATCTTGCGGTGGAAGAAGGTGGCGAGGGAATCACACAGGGCTTGCGACGGTGGGATGTCGTTGGCGTTGGAGCTGGGGTTGGAGAGTTCCTTCACGATGCTGAAGAGCTCCTTGCTGTTGTGTGCGTTGTTGTCGAGGCGGTCTTTGAAGGAGGTCCTCTTGGCGGACCTGATGAGGTGATGGTGGTTGCGGATGGCGTCTTTGTGGGCTGCGCGGCTGTCCGGCGTCTTCTCGCTGTGCCATTTGTTCTCCAGTTTCCGGCAGGTGCGCTTGGATGCTAGGAGTTCCGGGGTGAACCAGCTGGCTCTCTTGCTGGTGTCTTTGTAGGTTGGTTTTTCAGCGGGGCTAAGGTGTTGGCGCAGTCGTCCATCCATCGTCTGAGATTGCGGGCGGCGGTGTCGGGGTTGGAGGGGTCAGTGGGTGGGCTGAGTGCGAGGTTTGTCTGGAGTTGGTCTTCGGTGACTTTGCTCCAGCATCTGCGGGGGATCTGTAGGGTGCGGTGGTGTGCGGCGGGTTTCCGGAAGGTGAAGTGGATGCAGTGGTGGTCGGTCCAGGTGAGTTCGGAGGTGTGGCTGAAGGAGACGTGGGAGCTTGAGGAGAAGATGGCGTCGAGCGTGTGTCCGGAGATGTGGGTCGGCGTCGTGACGAGCTGTTTCAGTCCGAGGTTGGCGAGGTTGTCGATCAGGGTGGAGGAGTTGCTGTCGTTGTTATGTTATGTTATGTTATGTTAGTAGAATTTATACAGCGCACGAATACCCGTAGGTGTCTTGGCGCTTCCAATGCTACATACTGTGCTAATTGCCACTACTGCTGAAAAAGCCAGGTCTTCAGTTGTTTCCTGAACTCAAGAAGGGAGGAAATTTTTCTAAGATATAAGGGAAGGGAATTCCATTCCCTGATGGTGTTAAAGGTGAAACTCCTGCCCCCCCAATTCGACTTTTTAATCCTGACTGGCGACATCAGATGTGCATTAGCCGAGCGCAGATTTCTATTTGGAGAGTGCCAAGAAAAAAGGTTCTCTAGAAATTTCGGCCCTTCTTTGTGCAAAGCCTTATGGGCCATGCAGAGTGCCTTGAATTTTATCCGCTGGCCAACTGGCAGCCAGTGGAATTCTCGCAATATTAATCTGACAGACTGATATTTTGGTATGCCTAAAATCTGTCTTGCGGCCGCATTTTGCACTGCCTGTAACTTCCTTAGAAGGGTGGATTGCAGATTAATATACAATCCATTGCAATAGTCAAGTTTAGATAATACTAAGGAGGTTACAACCAACTTTCTACAAGATTTTGGAATAAAGGGCAGAATTTTTCTTATGGTTTTAATCATAAAAAGGAAGAAGACACAACCTTGGACACTTGAGCTTTAAAACTAAGTTTTTTGTCTACAATAACCCCGAGATTTTTTGCTTTATCTACCGGGGTCGGGAGGGGGCCAAGATTATCCGGCCACCAAGCTGGAGACCAGGGTGGAAAGAGATTTCCAAACATAATCACCTCTGTGTTGTTTGAGTTTAGTTTCAAGCAGGGAGAGCTCATCCAATGACTTAAGGAAAGCATACAGTCATGGAGTTTTAGTGAATGGTTAATGTCCTTATCTACTGTCGAGATCACCAGCTGGGTGTCGTCGGCATATGATGTAGGGATCAAATTAAAACTTCTTATCAGTGGCGCTAATTCCGCTACATAGATATTAAAAAGTGTAGGGCTCAACGATGAGCCCTGCGGAACCCCACATGGGAGAGTGAAAGAAGCAGACTTAAATTTACCCAGATGAACTGATTGGGTCCTCTCTGATAGGAATGATGTTAACAGGGAGAGGGCTTTACCTCTTATCCCAATTTCCTGTAGACGATAAATTAGAAGAGTGGTCAACCGTATCAAAAGCAGCGGATAGGTCAAGCAGCACCAAGGCTGCCGACCCACCGCTGTCTAATGAGAACCGGATTTCTTCTGTAGTCTTGATCAAAGCTGACTCTGTGCTATGGTTAGCTCTAAAGCCAAACTGGCTATGATCTAAAATTTGGTTCGTTGTAATAAAGGTAGAGAGTTCCACATTCATGGTTTTCTCAATTATCTTAGCAGGAAGTGGAATTTTCGCAATGGGCCGGTAATTGGCTGTATCATTTACATCTAAATTGTTTTTTTTTTAAAAGGGGCAAGATACAAGCCTGCTTCCACACAGTGGGAAAAGATCCTTGATCTATCATCTGTTGTTGTTCTCCAGGTGAAAGTTCAGGTCTCCGAGGAGGATGTAGTCGGTGGAGGTCAGGGCGTGCGTGCTGATGAAGTCGGCGATGGAGTCGCTGAACTGGGTTCGGGGTCCGGGGGGTCTGTAGATGAGGGTGCCTCTTACGGTGGTGTTGGGATCCGTGTGGATCTGGAAGTGCATGTGTTCGGCGGTGCTGAGAGTGTCGTCGGTGCTGTTCGAGACCTTGATGGTGTCTTTGTGGACGATGGCGATTCCTCCTCCGATTCCGTTGGTGCGGTCTCTGCGGGTGATCTTGTAGCCGTCGGGGATGGCTATGGCGATGTCGGGTGCGGAGGATTCGTTCATCCAGGTCTCTGTCAGGAAGGCGACGTCCGGTGATGAGGTGTCGAGTAGGTCCCAGAGCTCGACGGCGTGTTTGCGTGTGGAGCGGGTGTTTAGTAGGATGCACCGGAGATGGTTGAGGTCCTTCTTGGCGGGAGTCTCTGGCTCTCCGAGGCAGGTGAAGCTGCAGTTCCGGCAGGTGAAGGGAGCATGGGTGCGTTTCGGGGTGGCCTTGAAGCAGGTGGAGGTCCGTCCTGGGTTGAGAGCGATGAGGGTGCTGGCGTCGTATCGGAGGTGGTCTTCGTGGCGGATGCGGGGGCCAGGGGTTCTGGCGCTGGGCGCGGTCCAGGCGCGGACGGGCGCAGACGGGCTTGACTTAGGCGCGC
Source organism: Calotriton arnoldi (assembly GCA_963921515.1). Lineage (NCBI taxonomy): Eukaryota > Metazoa > Chordata > Amphibia > Caudata > Salamandridae > Calotriton > Calotriton arnoldi. The sequence continues at coordinate 209,389 of CAWUFW010006403.1, read as the reverse complement.
CTTCGGCGCACCAGCGGCGGCCGCACAGCGGCCGCCATATATGGGGAGGTGGGAGGGAGGAGCAGCTGGGAGGCGGGAGGCAGGGGCATCGAGTGGTCAGCGAGGGGGCGGGGCTGCAGGGGACACAGCGGCGGGAAACAGGAGGGCGAGGGGGTACAGAAATCAAAAGGGGCACAGGGGGGCACAGAACGAAAAAACAGTGCACAGCAGTGGGGGCACAGAACGGAGGGGCAAAAACCGTGGGGGCACAGAACGAAAAACAGTTACAGCAGTGGGGGCACAGAATGGAAGGGCAAAAACAGTGGAAAAACAGTGGTTGCACAGAACGAAAAACAGTCACAGCAGTGGGGGCACAGAACGGAAGGGCAAAAACAGTGGAAAAACAGTGGGGGCACAGAACGAAAAAACAGTCACAGCAGTGGGGGCACAGAACGGAAGGGCAAAAACAGTGGAAAAACAGTGGGGGCACAAATATAGAGGGGAGAGACAGTAACAGTGACGCGCACAACAACAAGAACCTACCTACGGCCTACCACTGGCCACCAGGGATGAGGCGCAGGTGGTAGCCTGCGGGTGGAAGAGGGCCTCAGATCAGCAGCAGCAGGGAGCTGGACGCACAGGTGGCGCTGTGCGGATGGGGGGCGACCTACCCATGGGGGGCGACTTAATGGTGGAGCTGCGAGGGTGGGAGAGCAATTTCACTGACAATGAGTCCACCATACCCATAATGCATTGCATGGAAAACAGTACCACAGTACATTCAATATATACAATTAGTAGCTTTGAAATGTGACAAAAGAATTAATATATTAATTCCGGATTAGGTTGTTCTCTATGTGGAGCTGATAAAGGGAAATTTATAGAAGGTCTAACATAGATGTGTCGGTGCAGTACCTCAAGCTGCGCCTAGAGGTCCCTAGTGAGCATCAAATTTTTGGTCACATATGGTACTCCCCTAATGCATTGCATGCAAGACTGTACCATGAGTACATGCAAATACAATTAATAGCTTTGAAATGTGACAAAACAATTATTATATTAATTCTGGATTAGTTTGTACTCTATGTGGAGCTGATGAAGGGAAATTTATAGAAGGTCTAATCTAAATGTGAGATGTGTAGGTGCAGTACCGCAAGCTGTGCCTAGATGTCCCTAGTGAGCATCATAAACTTTGAAGATATGGTAAATCCACCTGGCCCATAAGGCATTGCATGGAAGACAGTACCACAGTACATTCAATATATGCAATTAGTAGCTTTGAAATGTGACAAAAGAATTATTATATTAATTCCAGATTAAGTTATACTCTGTGAAGCTGATGAAGACAAATTTATGGAAGGTCTAACATAGATGTGTTGGTGCAGTGCTGCAAGCTGCGCCTAGAGATCCCTAGTGAGTATCAAACCTTTGGTCATATATGGTACTCTCCAAATGCATTGCATGCTAGACAGTACCACGAGTCAAATAGCTATCTCCATATGTAAAATTATTAGTTTTGAAATGTGACAAAATAATTATTATATTAATTCCTGATTAATATATAGAAGTTTTAACATAGATGTGTAGTTGCAATTCTATCAGTGAGCGTCAAACTTTGGTCACATATATTATTCACTGTAATGTATTGCATGCAAAACAGTACCAAGAGTACATTCAAATAGTTATGTCCATATATACAATTAATAGCTTTGAAATGTGACAATACATTTATTATAGTAATTCTGGATTAGGTTGTACTCTATGTGGAGCTGATGAAGGGATGAAGGGAAATTAATAGAAGGTCTAATATAAATGTGAGATGTGTTGGTGCCGTACCGCAAGCTGCGCCTAGATATCCCTAGTGAGCATCATAAACTTTGAAGATATGGTAAATCCACCTTACCCATAATGCATTGCATGGAAGACAGTACCACTGTACATTCAATATATACAATTAATAGCTTTGAAATGTGACAAAACAATTATTATATTAATTCTGGATTAGGTTGTATTCTGTTGAGCTGATCAAGGGAAATTTATAGAAGGTCTAACATAGATGTGCAGGTGCAGTACCGCAAGCTGCGCCTAGATGTCCTACTGAGCATCAAACTTTTGGTCACACCTGGTACTCCTCTAATGCATTGCATGCAAAACAGTACCACAAGTACATTCAAATAGCTATGTCCATATATACAATTAATAGTTATGAAAAGTGACAAAACAATTATTATATTAATCTGATTAGGTTGTACTCTATGTGGAGCTGATGAAGAGAAATTTATAGAAGGTCTAATATAAATATGAGATGTGCAGGTGCAGTACCGCAAGCTGCGTCTAGAGGTACCTAGTGAGCATCATAAACTTTGAACATATGGTAAATCCACCCAATCCATTGCATGGAAGACAGTACCACAGTTCATTCAAAATATACAATAAGTAGCTTTGAAATGTGACAAATGAATTATTATTCTAATGCTGGATTAGATTGTACTCTATGTGGAGCTGATGAAGGGAAATTTATAGAAGGTCTAACATAGATGTGTAGGTGCAGTACCGCAAGCTGTGCCTAGAGGTCCCTAGTGAGCATCACCACTAGGAGATGAAGGGAAATTTATAGAAGGTCTAATCTAAATGTGAGATCTGTAAGCGCAGTACTGCAAGCTGCGCCTAGATGTCTCTAGTGAGCATCATAAACTTTGAAGATATCCACCCTATCCTACCCATAAGGCATTGCATGGAAGGCAGTACCACAGTACATTCAATATATACAATTAATAGCTTTGAAATGTGACAAAATAATTATTATATTAATTCCGGATTAGGTTGTACTCTATGTGGAGCTGAAGAAGGGAACTTTATAGCAGGTCTAACATAGATGTGTAGGTGCAGTACCGCAAGCTGCGCCTAGATGTCCCTAGTGAGCATCATAAACTTTGAAGATATGGTAAATCCACCCTACCCATAATGCATTGCATGCAGACAGTACCACAGTACATTCAATATATACAATTAGTAGCTTTGAAATGTGACAAAATAATTATTATATTAATTTCGGATTAGGTTCTAATCTTTGTGGAGCTGATGAAGGGAAATTTATAGAAGGTCTAACATAGATGTGTAGGTGCAGTACCGCAAGCTGCGTATAGATGTCCCTAGTGAGCATCATAAATGTGAAGATATGGTAAATCCACCCTACCCAAAATTTAAGGTCTAATATAAATGTGAGATGTGTAGGTGCAGTACCGCTGTTGTGTAGTTCCTATAAAACCTATACAGGATCTGCGCATTTGGACAACATATAGTGCTGGCTTCGTGTCCTGAATGGTTCCAGACACCCCCACTGGATATGTTGGCCTGTATATCAGCTAGCTCACAGTGCCACTAGAAACTCCTCTTACCAAGGAGACAATAGTTCTTGGCAACTATCAGAACATGAGAACCCTAATCCCTCAGGACGGCTCAGTCACTCGTGCTCACTTAGTCTCAGAGAGATACACAGAACAAACAGTAGGGACGTTTTCAATAAGTATTTATTGAACAGTCTTTATTCTAGTGTAAAATAGGTGTGCTGAAACAATTATTAGACAGTAACAGATATAAGTGATTAGAAGCACTAGGAAAGTAAAAGGATGGTAGAGTTCTACCATTTTGCTATAACCATGAATACAGGTAAGTAGATGAAATACATGATAACAAAATGCGTACTCCTACTATGCAATCCTAACTAGATATACCTAAGTGTACCTAGCATGTGTGTAGGTGTTAAGCCAAGAATCCCTCTAGGACAGAGTCAACCCCCATTACCTGCAGTGAGAAACTGTGGGACCCCGTCCTGGTTTCGGGTTGGACACCCCGCAAGGGATGTCAGACCACTGCGAGCTGGAGTATCTGCATGCAGGGGACTTCAGCGGCTCACGTCAGTGTGTCGGCATGGAAGTCCTGATCTCCTCTTCCTATCTCAGCAAGATGTGATGTTTATATACCTGACGGTATCCCCAGGGGTTCTACCTTGCTGTGCCACTGTTGGACTTAGGATGACGTCGGGAATTAACCTTGTACATAGTTATTATGCACGAGATGGTAGCCCTGCTGAGATTCCAAGAATCCAAGGATCCTCATGCATAATGTATGAGGCTATTTGTTCAGGGAAATCCCCACGTTCTGTAAGCAGTACCGTAACTAGGTAAAGGGTCAGTCCTAGCAGCCGTTATGTATGTAGTGTAGGAACAAATACCAGTGAAAGGTTGGGATGCTACCCGAGCCTATATTGGGGTACCTATATGGAATATAACACCCACTCCTCATCCGACTAGACGACATAATCTAATTCTAACATACTACCTGTCTAGGTACTGGTACCCAAACAAATGTTTGTAAAAACCATAGTTCTGCTAAAAAATTTAAAAAATGTTTAAAAACTCTAAAAAGTGCTAAACAGAAAAATTGTCACTCAAGCAATAGCTCAAATATGTCCGTATATATAGTTCGAACTACAAGCATCAGAAAGCCATGCAGGTCATAAAAAGTGTCAATTTGTTTTGGAGTTCCAAATTTAGGTCTTGTTTTTAAAAAAATGAATTTTTTCCCAGCACACAATGAGCCAAATGTTTATGTGTCCTGGCTGGTAGACGCAACATTGCTGTTGCCTGCCTCCGCAGACGACGGTCCCTGTAACACCTCGCAGAGTACGTCAATCGAGCACAGATGATCTTCCGTACTGCCTGCAGCCGATGCTGGGGCAGCCTGTGCTCCATCCAAGGCCTTGTTGTCAGTGGAGAAGCCGGTATCCATTCCAACAGGAGCAGAAACTTCCTGTGGAGGCTCTAAGAATGCCACCATCAACATTGGAATACGCTGGGGACACTACAGAACATGCGCCGTTATCGGGTCCAGTAGTGCATCAACGTCTGGTTGCGCAATCGATGGAAGTGTCAGACAGAGATCCAACACGCATTCTTCTCCGCAGAACAGGCATCGGAGAACAGGTAAGATGCAGTCCATCCAGACTGATCTAAATGACAGGAACCAAGATGCACTCAGTTCCCGTAGGCGAGGTGTGCCCAGATGTTGTACCATGCGATCATGATATTTACGCTCCAGGAGCACTGTTTCCATCTCCTTGGTGACTGGGACATCCATTGAGCAGCAGAAAAATTACAATCAGGATACCTGCTATTAGAAACAGGATTAGCGGAAGTCCTCCAAAGATGCTTCCGAATACGGAGTGTATAAAGTTTGGTATGACTCCGAAGACTGTCTGAAAGATGCTTAACAGTCCCGAACCTATGGTCTTAAATAGGTGTACTATACCCGTCATATCAGACATGTTAAAGATACGATTTACCATTTTGCGAAATGGAAGGGGCAGTTCGTACGAATGAGTGCCTGTATCTCGGCCGAGGACCTTGCGATCTGGAGATCAAAATTCTCCCGGGCGGCGAGGTTAAGGGCACGGTTTTTTGTAGAAGCAGGGCTGTCATTCTGCTCAGAGTATCAAACCGTAAAAGAGAAACATTTAGTGAAGGCCATAACGACGTCTCCCTGACTGCATGTGTCGGTGGAAACAATACTTGCATAGAGCAAGTAACCCTGGAGCTCACGGTTACCAGATATGCGATGCCCGGAAGCATGCCACATCAACCTTGATAGTTCAGCATCACGTAACTCCCATTCGAAAGTAGCTTGAATACCAGAGTAACCACAGCTACTGCGATACCCCTCAAGTGGCAGGATCGGTTTGCTACCGAACCATTGCAGGCCCTGTGCAACATAATATCCTAGCATATGAGAGATTCACTCAAAGCGCTCTTGCAGTTCGTACCGCTTAGAAACACTTCTCGATCCCCACTCCTGCATCGAAATCCGTACGGTAATTCCCAAGATTCCTTGATATATTCCCTACCCATTTCTTCATATCTGCCTGCCTGTTGTTGTTCTAGGCAGTACTGAAACTGGAAAGTTGTGACCGGTAATGTTAAATGGCCATGGATCAACCATTCTGTGGACGGTGATTCTGCCACAGTAAAAGGTAATCTGTCCAGTTTTTCAATACGCAGCATTGTATATTTTGCTCCCCGCTGTGCCATTTTCATCTGTTTTTCCGTTAGATTGTATGCAGAAAATAGTGACGTACTGTTGAGAAAACGCCAAGGTACATAACCGGCGCTCAATGTTTGCAGCGTCTAGCTCAATAACATAATAGAACGCAATTGTGACTGTCCGTGCTGGACAAATCTTGTTCTAGTACATCAATGGCAGAAGATACAATGTTGCCCAGTGAATAAATCCTGGATGTAAACGTAGTCATACCATTGTCAACTACGGCTAACGCCTTTTCTAAATTGATCCTATCTATTTCTCGTAGTCTCTCCACTGCTTCTTGTTGGGAGATTTTCCAAATTTCATTATAGACAGCATAATAGAAACGTTTGTGACTTGGCTTTCTGGGACCTAGTAAAAAATCGCTCAGGTCCACCTTGTCTGTTAGTAAGGATAAGTGTTGTTTCACCTGTGTTAGTGTTGAGGTTCTTAGCCAATTGAGGCATAACTTCCCAGCACTGTATGATGTCACCACCCCTGGATGTTCTCTTTGTACATAGCGTGGGTCTGGCCTATGGATACTGAACCCTTCGGTGCTACCCCTGAATCTTTCCTGACATCTATTAGTGTCTGTGGGCCAAACCAACCATCCCTTCCATTTGGGGTCTGATCTACTGTATCATATAATTTCATCTACTGTACCCCCTGTCAGTGAGGTAAAGTTACCCTCGGCCTGTGATGGTGTTGGAATTCGAGGTGTATTTAAATCCTTGTTCTTGGCTATTCCAAGGCAGGAAGTCTGTTGCACAGTCTCATTTAGAAACATCATCTGCTGAGGAATGAGACATGCTCTAAATAGCGCTTCTGTTCCCTGGACTTGCCAGTCTCTAGAACCCCAGACTGATTTTAAGTCTATAGTGTCTTTCCATAAGTCGAAACCTTGTTCAGACAATTGGGTAATAAAGGAAGCAGAGTAAATCTGTTTGGTGTTAGTCAACATGGGCCATATTATCAACAACCGGCGATAAATATCGCTAAGCGCACTTAGCGCTAGGATATTTATCGCGGGTATCGATGAATTTTATCGCTGAGATAGCGTGCTATTAGCAACGCTTATCTCAGACTCGATCAAATTCCTGGCGCAAGCTGCCAAATGTCCGATTATCGCTGGAAATCCAGCGATAATCATGACATTTGGCGATAGCTTGTGGATAGGGCTGGGCATACTTAACCATGATATCCACCTTCCATTGGATATCATGGCTAAGTCGAACTAAAAGCATGCGTTAGGAAAGTAGCGTTAACCAAGGTTAGCGCTACTTTTCTTATCGCTATGCTTGTTAGCGATTCCCTTGATAATTGGAGAAATGTCGGTTAACGACATTTCTCCAGTTATTTTGGGATGGAACGCCCACTTTGCATCTCATTAGAGATGCAAAGGTGGGCGTTATGGAAAAGGGCGATAGGGCAAGGATTCACGCGATAGCGTGACCTTGCTAATACAGCGATAAAATTATCGCCGCTTTACGTCCGGAAACAGACGCTAAAGCGGCGATAATTTTTTATCGCCGGCTTGATAATATGCCCCCATATCTTTCTGTGCAAGTGTAGGTGCAACCTTATAGTAATATGAGGTCGGGTCTGAAATATGAAATCTTGAAAAATATGAAAATGTTTGTGCAAAAGTTTTCGAATTACTTTTCGGCGGTGTTGGGCAATGTTCCCATTGGTGATATGTGAAAACATTTCCAGGGTTACTGGATTTATGTAGAAAATGGTGACCATAATGTTGATAACAATACATTGTGTTAAAGTCTGATGTGTCTTCTAACATTTTATTGCTAGAAAATGCGGCAGATTGTTCTAAATCAGACAACATATTATTAACAGTTTCAAAATCCCAATCATCGGAAAATGTACTGGAGGTAATGATATCATTTAAGGAAATTTTAAATAAATGTGGTATTTTTAAAAGTTCTGTCGGTCCGAATATATCATAATCAACCTTGTCCCATACTATACCATTGGGGATAGGAACTGCTGTAATGTTCACTGATGACAAGTCTCTTTGTTCACGATGTGATGAAACATGAGGTTTCAGGAGTAAGTTCACTTTTGATGCTGCAGAGCTTTGGTGAAGGTAAGTTCCATTAACAAGTAAGCAGAAGACAGCTACTAAGCCTATCCGGAACAGAAAGAAAAGTATCCCGGTGCTTATCCAAAGTTCTATCCAAGGTGACACCAGGTAAGTTCTTTTAAGAAAAGTGTAGAAGTCTTTGATTTGTTATTTACGTGAAATTGGGGCTGGCTTTGTTTCAGGTTCACTTGGATCCGAAGAAAAGGTATCAAAGTCGATGAACTAGCCAGATTCAATTCGATCTATTTTAGGTAGCTCAGCAGATTTTGTTGTACTTGTAGATGGTGCTTGTTGAGGCATATTTATGTAGACATAAGTGTTAGGTCGAATTGAAATTTGTCTTTCTTCTTGATTTTGTATTCCTTGTTCAAGGGGAACGAGTTCCATGGCATTGTTGCTTAGTCCATCATTCCGTATGGGTGGCTCTTCGAAGGTGATGAGCCTTTCCGTTTGAACTTCCTGTATGGTAGCGGGAGGAGTGCGTCGGCTATCCAGGAGCCCCCAAGGCCTACTATTCAGTATCGGCCACATAGTGGTTTTATCAGATCAATGGAGACGAATCTTTTCTCCCTTTTTCCGGCAGGAGGCGGCAGAAGTAGAGTTCTTGTTCCGTCAATGGCCAGGACAGGTACAGGCTTTCTGTATGATGGCCCAAATTCTTTTTTGTCCGTTATTTTCTCTCTGACCAGATCCCCAACCTTAGGGACCCAGACAGGTCTTGCCGTAACTAACTTGACTTCCCCAGTGGCGAACCGTTTCACTTCGACATTGCTTTGTAGTGCCTGTGATTCATTCAGATCCTGTAAAACATCCAAACGTTTATGGATGTCAAAAGGTTTTTCATTTGCCACTGTGACTTCACAATCGAGATCAGGTACCCACATTCTTGTCCCAAATAGGACCTCATAAGGAGTGACACCCCCTAGAGAGCTTCTTGGCATGTTATTTAAGGCCCTCTGAACCCCATATAAGTGATTGACCCAACTACCACCCGTGCCTAATACTCTAGCTGTTAATGATTGCTTTTTCCTCTCCACGACCGAATTTCGCTCGGGATGGTACGGAGAGGACTACCGCAGTGCTACACCCAAACCTCACATGGCCTCCTTGTAAGCCCTAGAGCAAAACACGGGGCCACGGTCAGAATGTAATGTGCCTACTGCATATGTCCCTATAAAGACTCGCAAATCTTTGATAACAGTTCGAGAGTCAGCCGAGCGCTGAGGCCATACCCATAGGAATCTCGAGCAGGAATCCACTGCAATCATTATGTACTTGTAAGCCCCATCCGATTGTAAGGGGCCACAGTTGTCCAAATAGACACACGTGAGTGGTCTGTCTGATATTAACAACGGTGTCTGCGCTGGACGTGTTATGGTGGAGCTCTTCATCTGTTGACAGATGTCGCACTTCAAGATATAGTCTTTGGTCTGCTTTGCTAACCTTGGCCACCAATAGCATTGTTTCAATAAGGAAACAGTCGCCGTAACTCCTGCATGTGCAGAACTCAAACCCTCATGTGCAGCTAATATTAAGCCTAATCTGCGATCCATGTTTGGTATTTCTCTATCCCCCACTCCAGGAATCTGAGCAAATGGAACGTTGTTTGCATCTAACTTGTAGAAGTACTTGAGTGGAAAACCTTTCAGAAGTGCTTTGTTGTCTTTGGTGAAGCAATGACAGCTACCATTATTTGTACGTCTATTCTCGTTTTTGAACGAGTGATTGCAGCTACGGACGCAGTTCGTACTGCCCCCTTCGCGGCTTCATCAGCTAATGAATTCCCTTCAATGTGAACGCCATTACATTGATGACTCAGCGTGATTATCACGTTAGCTTTTGGTAGTTCGTTTTTCAACTCAGCTACCTGTTCCCATAGCATTTTGTGCTTAATTGTGCCACCTTTTGAGTCTTTGAACCCATTATGTCCCCAATAATGAAGATATTCATTGTATGACTGGACACAATAAAAAGAATCGCACACTATTAGTATGGGGAATCATCGATCCGTATTAATCAGTGCCAGTAAGAGCTTTTAGTTTTGCTAACTGAGCTGTGCAGTCTCCTAGAGACTGAGTCTTTGTACAGCTTGGATGGAACTTACCATCTCGCATATGACCTTTTACAATTGCACACGCGGCGCTGTATTGTTGTTTACTTCCTATGGCCAGTTGTGCAGATCCATCAGTGTAAATTATGTATTCATACTGATCTAGAGGCATTATTTCATTAGGAAGAGGATATTCTTGTTCATATTGCAGGAATGCTTGTGTTTTCAGATTTGAATCATATCTGTATTCTACATCTGATACAGAGAGAGAATTAGCCCATTGTATCCATCTCGGATGTAACGCTTTAGCGTTAGGAACGCTTGCCTTTGTAGCAGTCTCTAAGGCTGGTACTAGAGTCACAACAATTATTAGTTTCCCCTGAGCCAGTGCTCTTTCTCTCACTACACAATCTGTACTGCTGTCAGAATTTTTTCTGTGGCTGCGAAACGCATCTCAGCATTTGTGTACAAGTGTGATTTGTAAGCAATGGGTACTGTCTCGCCTTCATTATATGTGAGGTATGTGTACCCAGATTGACCCGCAACTATACGGGTCACCAGGTTACGGACATTCACACGTGTCTGTAAGTGTTTTGACGCTATCATGTCAGCCTGGAGTGAACGAAGTGTATATGTGTGTTCTTGTGTCCATTGCCTAACTGAAAAATCAGGTCTTATGAGGTCGTAGAAAGGTTTAACCCTTTCTGCGTAATCAAAAATGTATGTTCTCCCAAAATTCAGAAATCCCAGTATGGACTGTAAATTTTTCTATGATTTTGGAGGTTGGAGCAGCGCACACTTTTCTAAAAAGTTGGCTGCCAAGCTTTTCCCTTCACTTGAAAGCTCATATCCCAAAAATAGGACACTGAGGTGGGCTATTTTTGATTTCTTGAAGTTAAATTTGTAGCACTCAGAGGTGAATCCCAAAATTAGGGTGCTCACCCTCGTCAGCTGTGTTCCTCCAGGTCATCATCCGTCAGATAAATATCATCTACATAGGACAATGCCTCTTCATTCAGATTCTGAAGTAACTCAGTTAAACTGGCGGAAAACAACCCCGGACTGTTTTTATATCCCTAGGCTAGTCAACATAATTGATGCTGGGACCCTAGCACTGAGAATTGCGTCAAGTATCTGCTCTCAGGCACTATATTCTGGCAGAAAAATCCATTTGAGATATCTAGTGTTGTTTTGTATTTTATCCACACAATGTTATTCATTAATGCGGCACTGTGTGCGTTTTGTACTGCAAATGTTTGCGTGCATGAGTTCAGATGTCTGTAATCTAAAACTAGATTATATGAATTGTCGGGTTTCATTACGGGAAACAAAGGATTATTCATTAAAGAGGTACATGTTTCAATCACACCTTGGTACTCAAGTTGATCTAAGATCTCCCTGACCTGTTTTTTAGCTTCTTGCTTTATGGGATACTGTCTCTGTGGATTTGGAGTAGATTTTATAGGTATCACATGGTGGGTCGACTCTTCATCCCATTCAACATGGTTTCGATATAATGCTGGAGCAAGGGCTACTGCCCACTCCCGGGCATATGTGTGTTTTTAATATTGGGGAACGAGGTCGGAAAAAGCTGGCATAATTACAGTTTCCCTTTTGGGCAATCCATAACAATAGCAGGGGGCCAATCTTTTTCAGCTAATAAAATGTCATAGCCAAAGTTAGGTTCTCCCAAAAGAGACCTTTAATTTTCCTGGGTTTGTCCCCCTCCATCCGGAGTGTTCTCATGTAACCTATGTGGGACGCTTACCCTAGTATCAGGTGTTTCCACAGTGATATGTTCACTCAACTCCGCTGTCACCAGAAATTCCATCAGGTTCTGGTGAGCTATTGTTACTTCTGCTGCGCTGTCTGGCATCGTTAGAGCCCATTCCCCGTTCAGTAGTTGAGTCCTCAGAATCCTAGGCATGTCTGATCTTTAGACCTGCTACTTTCTTCTTTTTGAATTGAGGTTTAGGTTTTAGTTTTTCTTCTTGCTTAAATGCGTAGTCCGCAGCGCGTTGCGTGTCTCTGGACTTTGTACGCTCCTCCTGTCTGTGTTCCGACCATCCTTCTCTCTCTGAGTTTTTCACAGAGCCCTGAAAGGAACGAGAGGAATGTGTATCAGTGTCCTGATACCTGTCAGGTTTTCTAATGTTGTCCCTATTCCTAAGGTTATACCTCCTTTCGGAGGGCTCCTGTTGATGAGATCTACCTCTGGATTGAGATCTATTGTCTTTATTCTTTTGTTGTTTGTTATTGTCCCATTTCTTCTTTGAAGAAGCAGGTGCTTCCTTAAAAGTATCCTTTTCAGGATTCCCCATTAGTTGAGGTTTTACTGGTCTAGCTCCCAAACTATCTCTACCTAATTCTGCATAAGCAGTTTCAATTATTTTAGGTAATTCTGGGGCATATTACCTAGGAGTTGCGATAATTATCGCAAAGCACGCTTAGCGCTGTTTTATTAATTCTGATTAGGTTGTACTCTATGTGGAGCTGATGAAGGGAAATTTATAGAAGGTCTAATATAAATGTGAGATGTGTAGGTGCAGTAGCACAGGCTGCACCTAGATGTTCCTAGTGAGCATCATAAACTACTCTATGTGGAGCTGATGAAGGGAAATTTATAGAAGGTCTAACATAGATGTGTAGGTGCACTACCGAAAGCTGCGCCTAGAGGTCCCTAGTGAGCATCAAACTTTTGGTCACATATGGTACTCCCCTAATGCATTGCATGCAAGACAGCAGCATGAGTACAGTCAAATAGCTATGTCCATATATACAATTAATAGCTTTGAAATGTGACAAAACAATTATTATATTAATTCTGATTAAGTTGTACTCTATGTAGAGCTGATGAAGGTAAATTTATAGAAGGTCTAATATATATGTGAGATGTGTAGGTACAGTACCGCAAGCTAAGCCTAGATGTCCTTAGTGAGCATCATAAACTTTGAAGATATGGTAAAACCACCCTACCCATAATGCATTGCACGGAAGACAGTACATTCAATATATACAATTAGTAGCTTTGTAATGTGACAAAAGAATTATTATATTAATTCCGGATTAGGTTGTAATCTATGTGGAGCTGATGAAGGGAAATTTAAAGAAGGTATAACATAGATGTGTAGGTGCAGTAGAGGTCCCTAGCGAGCATCAAACTTATGGTACTCTCTTAATGCATTGTATGCATGATAGTACCGTCAATCTGTACACTTAGTAGCTTTGAAATGTGACGAAAGAATTATTATATTAAATTCAGATTAGGTCGTACTCTATGTGGAGCTGATGAAGGGAAATTTATAGAAGGTCTAACATAGATGTGTAGGTGCAGTACCACAAGCTGTGCCTAGATGTCCCTAGTGAGCATCATAAACTTTAAAAATGGTAAACCCACCCTATCCATAATGGATTGCATGGAAGACAGTACCACAGAACATTAATATATATATAAATAATAGCTTTGAAATGTGACAAAAGAATTATTATATTAATTCTGGATTAGGCTGTACTCTATGTGGAGCTGAAGAAGGGAAATTTATAGAAGGTCTAATATAAATGTGAGATGTGCTAGAGTAAAGTAATCACTGCTAACCTTGTTTAGGACCAAGTGAGTGTTCTGTCTGAAGGTCTTTAAGAAAATAGTGCCTTGAGATTGTAATTAAAACCTAGGGCGTAACAACACATATGATAGGGGGTGTTCTCATGGGAGGTTAAAAAAAGAGACAGGGAGTTGCTAAGAAGAGACTACAAAGCCTAATAACCCATAAAAAGCTACCATTTACAAAGGACAGGGACAGGAGCCAATTAAAAAGACGGGCGGGAAGTAGGCGGAGCTTTATTCACATATCCTGAATACAGCATGTCTCGAAGAGACAGCGCAAGCACTGCCTAGGCAAGACCTAAAAATGGTGGTGTTACCCAGATGCCTCTACGCTATGCAGGGGTCTTTATATGAGATCCTGCGGAAGGTCTTCAAAGAACTAGAAGTGCTGCTGACATCCTTGCTATGGAATGGGAAAGGCTGCAGGGTGAGTTTAGAGGTGATGAAAAGGCAATGTGACAGAGGGGGTTGGAAATCCAAGATCTGGAGTTCTATTACCTGGCATCGCAGCTACAGCACGCGATACCGTGGCTGGACACAAAATCCTCATGGGAGAGGACCTATTGGAGGGCACCTACGGGAACCAGCAGCTGGCGACCCTACTCAAGAAAGGACTACCCCCCCTGGTAGGATTAATGGCCAACGTGTGGGAGAGAACAGTAAAAACGGTAATCAAGAGGAAACCCTTCGCACCGGAGGCTGATGTCTGGGGAATCCCACAGTTCGCCATGTTAGAGCAGGCAATGACCACAGAAAAATGGAGAGACAGAGGCTGCCTAATGCTGGCGGACCTATACCAAGAAGATAGGTTCATAACATACCAGGATGCGGTAGAAGCATTACCATGTATTCACAACACGGCGGTAACATGCGATAGTCTCCCGATAACGCGTCAAATGTCCGCGATGCAACTACCGTGATGGCGATAAAAAAGGAAACCCGAACGTGAAAAAAGTTGCGATGGGCCCATCCACGATAGAAAAATCTGCGACAAGCAGCGCCAGGCCTGCAATTCACACACGTCAGGCGGGAAAAATCACTACAAAAGCAGAAAAAAAAAACACAAACAAAAACAAAACAACTGCGAAGCACAATGGAGGCAGCCGGAGCAGGAACAGAGGACGAGCAGAACCCCACATGCCCCCCGGAGGACCTGGCCGGGACCTCGGGGTCAGGGAAGGGCAAGGACAGGAAGAAGAGGAAGACGCGGTTCAGTCCGCAGGAAAACAGGATCCTGATAACAGAGGTGATGAAATACCATCAACAACTGTTTGTCACCTCCAATGTGTCATTGGCGACAAAAAATGGAACATGGCAGTCCATCGTGGACAAGGTGAATGCAATCGGAGTGCTGAGGAGGACAATGGAAGAGGTCAAGAGGCGCTGGAATGATGTGAAGCGCAAAACCAAGCAGAAAGTCGCCAACAATCAGAAGGCAGCAATGCAGACTGGAGGTGGGAGTCCAGTGCCACAGGAGGAGCTGGACGAGATGGAGGAAATGGTCTCCACAGTCATCAGTGTGGAGACGGTGGCAGGAGTTGGGGGACCGAACACTGCTCGACAGGAACCGACACAACAGCAAGAGGGTGAGTAATGACCAGGGACTGGGGGGACGGGGGGAGATGGGCACAATGGCACACATGCACAATGAAGCAAAGCACAGTGCACCCCCACGACTACTCTGGAGCATGTGCCTCATCCCCTTGGCACACTGCAGCACACCTAGAAACTGCAAGTAGGCCCCCGTCAACTATGTGCCCAGAGGGGGCCCTCCCCACACATCACTAACCTCACAACAAACCCATGCACAAGTACAAACACACATCCGTGATGTTGTCGAAATGTCCACTGTCCCGCATCAAATAGGCAGCTCCTCCCAAACAGTCACAATGTACATAGCCATGCAGTTTGTATGTAAACCTGAACAATGCGTCAACATACATGTGAAAACGATGTTAAACTGCATCTCCCCTTTACATTGCAGAGGGTGAATCAACACCTCCTGCAGAGCAGACGATACACCTCTTCACTGATGATGAAGAGGACCTCCCCTCCATCGACACCGACGCCCTCCAACGGCTCATGGACAGCTTCGGCACCCCACCTCCAGGAGCAGGGCAACCCAGCTGCATCGAGGAAACCCCACCCCCTGCACAGACCACACAGCAGGAAGCACCCACCACCACGGCTGTCTCCCAGGACCCCCACGAACAACAAATGGCCTTCCAACGCCGTGTGTTAGGGTGCCAGGAGAAGATGGCTGATCAGGTGCGGGTGGGGTTTGACCTCATGGCAGCCAAACTAGATGCCATACGTGGGTGTCTAAGTCCCATCAGGAACCACTTACAGTCCTTCACGGACACCCACAGTCCGCTCCATGCTCTCCGACGAACCATGGATGACATCGCTGGAGTCCTGACTCAGAGACAAGGACAACTGTCCAGTCAGAGTGGCTCCAGCGGTGTCATCCGGGAGTTGGGACACATGCGAAGGACCATGGAGAACATGGAGCGGGTGCAGGCGGAAAGAATGGCTGCCAAGGCTGCACACCAGCGTGATGCAGCTGGGATCTACCATGCCCTGCGGATCCTCGTCATGGCATTGCTGCCACAAGGCCTGGTGCAGATGAATGCTGCTGCTACTACTCCATCCACATCTCCGCCCCCTGATGTGTCAGTGCCTCACAGAGCGGCAGCCAATCCACCTCCAGCCCCTGATGTGTCATTGCCACACAGTGCTGCAGAGAAAACACCACCACCCACATGTGAGGCACATGAGACATCAGAGGACAAAGATGCGGATGAATCTGCCTTACCTGTTTCTGCCTGGTTCTGCCCTCTGCATCATCACCTTCCACTGTCCCCCGATGCACTCTGCGACACTCACCTTGGACCTCGACATGGACTGCCATATTCTGTTTGCTCACCAATGACACAGCTATCAGACTGCGGACTGAACTCTGCCTCTTCCGATGTACTTGTCATTCCCTGAAGGACGCTGGCTGGCCCTCCACGGGCCAATAATGTAAAGTGGCGTTTGCATGGCCCTGTACTGCTCCAGCTACATCACTCCACTGAATGTGCATTAAACAATATAATTCACACAGATGTGTCATGTCTATGAACATTCAAGTACAGAAGTATGGATGAATGTCGGGTCAGTGATTCCCCCTTACGTCCATGTTGCAAAAGTTGTGGGACTTGAGTCACAGGGTGCAACATTACCGATTGCGGATCGGGTGGTGCCGACACAACATCAGAGACACACGCATTAGTCACCTTTTTGTCCAGCCCAAAACGGAACCACGCCCAGAGCGCCGGGGTCATCGTTCACACCCCTACGCTGGACTGGCATACGCCAGGCCAGCCCACTCCACTTACGCTTACAGGGGTGGACGACAACGCTACATGTCCCAGGTCTTCCCTGTAGTGATCTGCTGATCACAGGTCTAGTTGTCAGCATGCCACAGCCACTCCCTGAGGGCTGGTTCACACCCACACCACACCCATCCAGCATATGCGTCACAGGACATGTAACCCTGCCAATGAAAGGGGCCGGGCGCACGTGCCCGAGGCCATTTCCAATATCTAGCTGAGTGTGTCCTTGTGGTCATTATTTATGCATGAGGGCCTAGGGCCCTACCACATCACATTCCCTACTGCCGGAGGTGACATGATGGCGTCCGTACGACGAGACTCAATCATGAAGGGCCCATGACTTGAGGTGCACAGAGTTGGTGGCATCCGAGGCACTTAGGCCGGCACGGGCCTACCGCCACGTGGCGATGACGTGAGGTGCACAGAGTTGGTGGTGATCCAGCGGTGTACTAACAGCAGATACTCCACTACCATATACTCACCTGGGCCCATATAACTTCTTCCACTAATACCAAGTAGACCGCTGGAGCTTGTAGTTTATAGATTTCATACTTCAGGAACAGTTATTTTTCCGTTCTTAACTAAACCTTCACTGATCAAATAGTTCTTTCCTCTGGTCGATGGACCATTAGTTGGAACTAATTGATGGTGATAATTAACATAGCTTATTAAACATTTCTTGATTAAAAGTGACATAAATCACAGACTCGGGAAATTTTAAAATCTTTATCTAAATTAGTTGAATGTGAACCATCTCAAAGTTTCAGTACAAACACCCTCATTCGCAAGAGTGTCAACTCAATCAATAAACAAAAATATTTCAGATTCACACAATAACTCTGCTCAGAAAGGAGAGGACAGAGAGAGAAGAACATCTATCAATACGATGAATTTATAGTTACCAAGAATGGTGTGAAGACCAACCCTCTGGCCAAAGGGCTGGTAAGGGTCCCCAGGATAGATCAGGAGGCAAAGACTTCAGGACAGGAATCAGGACAGGATACTTCACCTCTCTAAATACCGACGATTGCGTCGCACCCCTCTCTGACACTCTCTTCCTCCTCGTGGTTCTTCCGCGATCTCCTTTCTAACCCAATTAAGTTAATATAGATGGTTCTGCATTCGATTTCTTCATCAGCGTCTCACAGCATCAGCACCACCCCCCAGCACCAACAGCATTCTGAGCTCTCGACTTCCAGCATCGACGTCTCTCCCCGTGTCTGCTCCCGTGTCTGCTAATCTAACTAACTAGAACTACCTCAGTTATAACTTTCAGTATTCATGTACCACCCATTAATGTTGCAATATCACAAAATACTAACTCTGATTGGACAGGCGAGGGGGGATGATCGTCACACCATGCTTACATTTCACTTATTTAATTGAACCATTGTTTTCAAACCCATCCCCTCAAACTTTATTAAATCATTTCCTTTCCCATACATCTCCAAACTTTATTAATACAAAATGTTTCAATGTCATGAATAAAACTTCTTCATATGAACTCTTCACCCTCATGTTCCCAGGGCACATCTTCTCTGGCCTTGGACGCGTGACAAATCCTTACTCATCCTTCCTTATTCTCTCTCTTGTGCGCATGTGCGGGGTCAAGTCAGTCAGCTCAATTCAGACAAGTGTGGAAGGCCCAAATGCGCACTAATAATACAGCCAAAAGAAGAAATGTTATTCTCAAAAATAAATGGTTTCATTGTATACCACCAACCTCTACTCTAACCCACTTTAATTATTATTACCCTTTCTGCATTTGCGTTAGTATAAAACTTATTTTCTATTTAGCCAAGCAGGTGCCATGCATGTGAGCTTTCAAGCTGCCATTTTAATGCCTTTTGCGCATGCGCAAGATTTTCCCTCCAAGCATTAAACGTCATACTACGTAGATGCAGTAGACGCATGTGCTGTAAAGATCCCTTGTTAGTGTGCGTTTTAGTCCTTCGTTCATTTTGTTATAGTTAGTAAACACATACGCAAGCTTCATTGTCCCGCGTGTCTTTTCTAAAATGCGAATTATTAATTACAAACACATAGTTAGTAATTCGTTAATGAGTTAAAACGAAAGGATTGCTTCCGAGCAAGTCTCATTTACGAGTCCTTGCTCCATCAATCCCCTCTCTGATGGCATTTTAAGCCATCACAAAATTACCCATCCCATCCCAGATACCAACTTTAGCACATCTCAGTTCTCTATTTCTCCTCTCAGTTTTCCATCAATCAACTCGTTTCCTTCTAAATCCTTCATTTTCTTATATAATTTGCCTTTCATTTCTTCCAACTGTATTTCATCATATTTTCTTTTCCGTTTCTTTCCCTTTCCTTCTCTTTCAAAATGTATTTTTCCTTTCCTTCCTTTTCTACAACACTTATATGTAATCATTATTATCACCACTACGGTTATTATCATAACTAATGGTATTATTATTTGACCTAGAAAACTTTTACCAAAATCAGCAAACCATTTCCCTATTGATGTTATACTTTTTGTTAGTCTTCCCCACACACTGTCAACCTCCAGTTGGGTCAAATCTTTATGCATTCTTGTAATGTTTTCAATATATCCTTTAATTTCTCTGCTCTTGTCCGGAATATAAGTGCAGCAATATTGAATTTTCAACATACCACAGACTCCACCTTCTTTTGCTAATAATATGTCAAGAGCAAGACGGTTCTGTAAAACCATAGACCTGATTGCAACCATCTCTGTGTTAATCATTAAGAATCCTCCTGCAGTATCTGTAGAAAGACGATCAACTATGGTTGATAACTTACAAATTTTCTGTGAATTAAGAATGACTCCAACTGAGGGTATCAATCCACTAAAAATATCTTCTACAATTTCAGAAAAACCAGCTCTTCTTCTACGTGTTAGTCCATTAGAATTTCCATTGGTTCCACTGATTCTGTCTACATGATAGATTTTTGGAAAAACTATTCCAAAATAACAGCTCCCGTACCATCTTGCAGGTAACCTATAATAGGCATTGTTCCCGCAAACATAATACACTCCTGGAAATACAGGATCAGTTCCCCCTTTTAGTCCCCGCCCTCCTAAAATTAGGAAGTTGTGTTCACATTCACTGGAACCAATGTAATTATTGTTATAATCTGTCTTTAATCTATGGAGGCAGAATTTTCCCCTTTTCACAAATCCAGGGACATCGCAGCATGAGCCTTGCCATTTGCATAGATTCCCTCTTTCCCAGCCCATGGAGGTACATGGGTTTTCTGTTCAGTTGCTCTCTTTATTAAATCCTGTCTCCTTTCTTCTACTAAATCCAAAAAATCTTTTTCTTCTTTTCTCAATGTACATATTAGATTATCTTTATGTGCCTGAACTAAATCTATTGAACTCATTGTTAAGAAAAATTCACGCATAAACCGTGCATTTTTACTACTAGCTACTGGATTCATATTCTTTCTAATAGGTAAGTCAGAAAATACTACATCTAGATTTGAATAAAAATACTGAAGTCTCCCTGTAGCATAAAATAAACTTGATAAAATACTACATGACACACCATATGTTAAAGGTATATGGTGATACGTCACCCCTTCTGATACTGATGAGGGTAACTTCATACACACATAACAATTACTAATCTCCTTAGTATTAACATATTGAAATAACCATTTAATAAACACATTTGAAGACGTATTATAGTCTGATTCATTATGATAATTTGCTTCATCTTCTACCCCTATTTCTATTTTAGTTCCTTTTATTCTATCTACCTTGTCATTAGTATCTGTATTATTCTTGTCACTTATTTTCATTAACAAAGGTACTCCTTCTGTTAAGAATAACCATACTAATACTATTAATAAAATACTACAAAAACAAAATCTAAAACATTTTCTTTTTAATCCACGTTTTGGTTTTTCGGTAACTTCAATTTCTGCCATTTTTCTGAGAATTTCTTTTCTCTTATCCTTTCTTTGTCAATTTAACTTTCTTTTCGTTCTTAAGGAGGCCTCGTTCTTAAGGAGGCCTCAATTTGCTTTCATCAACCTCACCCGCAAGCTACAGAACATCCAGAACGCCGCCGCAAGACTGGTCCTCAACCTGCCAAAACACTGCCACATCTCCCAGCACCTGCGCACACTCCACTGGCTCCCTGTCGAGGCGAGAATCACCTTCAAGATGCTCACCCACGCACACAAGGCCCTCCACGGCACCGGACCAGCATACCTGAACAGCCGACTCAAATTCCACGCACCCCAAAGGACCCTACGATCAGCCCAGCTCTCCTACGCCGTGGTCCCCCGCACCAGAAAGACCAGATCGGGAGGCCGCTCCTTCTCCTTCCTCGCGGCCAAAGCATGGAACGCCCTTCCGCTCCACCTCAGACAGACAACATCGCTCCCCATCTTCGCAAGAAACCTCAAAACCTGGCTTTTCGACAGACCCCCTCCTTGATGGATGGAACCTCACCCCCCCCCCCAGCGCCTTGAGACCCTTTCGGGTGAGTAGTCGCGCTTTAACAAACCCCTGATTGATTGATTGATTGTGCAACATGAACTTCTTCTGTTTCATCACTCAGATCTAGGGATTCAAATTCTTCAAGTATAACATAGGTCCATTCAGGAGCCTTGTATCTTCTGTTTAAATTTCTCAATCTTGGACTTCTTCGAGTTATTTTCGCTAAGGTTTGTTTAGATCGTGTTTGACTTGTGATTTCATTTACTTGTTCTGGTCTCTTTTCTGTTTTTCTCAAATGATATCTTAATTTCTTTACTCCAGTTGGCCAATTGTCTCCCTTTCTGATTCTTTTGATCTGTACTGCACTTTCACCTTCTTTATCTCCTTTTAAAGTTCTTTTAATTTCACTTAATCTGGGCACAATCTGTTCTCGTTCTCTGTTTTCTGTGCTTGAATTCTTTTGCTTCCACCTGCTCAGGTCTTATCGTATTTTGTTCTTCTTCTTCCTGAGCTTGTTCTTCTAATTCTATCTGACCCTGTTCAGGTCTTACTTCAAACTGTTCTTTTTCTGCCTGAACTTGTTCTTCTAACTCTATTTGATCCTGTTCAGGTCTTATTTCAAACTTTTCTTCTTCTGCCTGAACGTGTTCTTCTATTTTTCCCTCCTCAGGTTCGTGTAAGTCTTTTTTATTTTCCACCTGAGTGTGTTCTTCTTCCCCTGTCTCTTCCTGACTACTTTCCTGTCTTTTCAGTTCTGTTGTTCTTCTTGTTTCAATAGCATCATCAATTACTTCAATCACTGGTATCCACTCTTCCTGACTTGTACTTGGCTGTTCGTCATATGGTTGTCTTTCAGAATCTATTACTCTCGATTCTTCAATTTCACAGCTTACAACTCCTGACGCTTCAGCCTGTTCAGTCAGTGGTTGCTCTTGTTGTTCTGATGGGCTCTGAATTCTTCTGGTATGACTGGCATGAATCCAATTGGGCAAACCTGCACACTTCACTGCTGTGGTAGTGACTAGTATGACTTGACGCGGTTTATCCCACCTTGGTGCTAGGCACGACTTTCTTGCGTGTTTCTTCACTAGCACCCAATCTCCAGGATTCAAATCATGTGCTTGGTCTGGCTGTCTTTCAACTGCGTCTTCTCCAACCTGGTGAGAGACAGAACGCACCATTTCAGCCAATCCTTTGTAATAGTCCAATACCAGATCATCAGTTATATTCATTAATTTATTTCCAGGAATAAATGCCTGTCTCATTGCTCTTCCCATGAGAACTTCATGTGGGCTCATTCCTGTTTTTCTGTCTGGAATACTTCTGAGACCCATCAACACAAGAGGTAATGCATCTGGCCATTTCAGCTTTGTGGATGCACACACCTTCCCTAATCGTGACTTGATTGTGCCATTTAATTGCTCAACAATTCCAGAAGCCTCTGGACGATAAGCACAGTGCAGTTTTTGTTCTATGTTAAATGCAGCACAGATTAATCAAATTATTTCATTATTAAAATGAGGGCCGCTATCTGATTCCAAAGTGACCGGGAAACCAAAACGTGGAACCAACTCCCTCAACAACAATTTTGCAACTGTAAGACTGTCATTTCTTCGAGTGGGATAGGCTTCCACCCATCTTGAGAAGAGGCATACTATGACAAGTATATATTTCAGTCCATTGCATGGGGGCAACTCAATAAAATCCAACTGTAATCTGGTGAAGGGCCCTTCTGCCTTTCCAACCTTTCCCCAGCTAACCACTGTCTTTCTACCTGGATTTTGCTGCTGACAGGTTAAGCATCTTTGGCAAAGGCTCTCTGCGACTACCCTGAACTTCGGATTGTACCAACTCTGTCTGAATAGCCTGATCATTGAGTCTCTCCCTATGTGTGTTGCTCCATGATACACTCTTGCCATTTTTGAAAGCAAACAATCTGGCATGACTGGTCTTCCATCTAAATAAACCCATACCTCATCTTCTGGTCTTTTTGTACAAGCTGCCTTTATCCAAATTTCCTTTTCCTTTTCCTCAACTTCTTCCTGCAATTGTCTAATCTCATCCCATGTTTCTGGTACTGAGAAAAACATAAGTTGGCATCTGGTTTCACCCGTTTCAATTTTTCTGTTTATGGCCACTATATTTTTGGCACAGTATTGGGCCACTTGATCAGCATATCTATTGCCAGCAGTCACATAGTCATTTCCTAACTGATGTGCAGCGCATTTTACAACTGCTATTTCTTTTGGCAATTGTAATGCTTCCAACAGATCCTTCACATTTTTGCTGTTTCTGATAGGAGATCCTGAAGAAGTCAGAAATCCCCTCTGCATCCAGAGCTGGCTGAAATCATGCACAACCCCGAACCCATATTGACTGTCCGTAAATATGGTTATTCTCCAATTTTTCCCCTTTTTGCATGCCATTGTTAAGGCTACCAATTCGGCTACTTGTGCAGATTTGACTCCAGGTAAACAGGATGCTTCAATTACCCCAGATATCTTACAAACAGCATATGCAGCACTTAATCCTCCTTCTTGTGTCCTGAGGCAGGATCCATCTACAAATAACTCATGGTCAGCCTCTTTCAAAGGTGTCTCCTTTATGTCTGGCCGGGGCTTAGTACATAATTCAGTTACGTCCAAACAATCATGATCACTCTCATCTCTCACTTCTTCATTGCATGGGTCTGGCAGTAGGGTAGCTGGGTTCATGATCGTACACCTTATCATCACGTTCTCAGCTCCCAAAATCACTCTTTCATACTTAGTTAATCGACTAGGGGTAAGATGTTGTGTTCTTGTTCTTGTCAAAAGAATCTCAACTGAGTGTGGAACATAAACCTTTACCGGTTGTCCCATCACTATCGACTCACTTTGCTCCAGACTCATACAAGTAGCAGCTACTGCTTTTAAGCAGCCAGGTAATGCTGAAGCCACTGGATCCAATGTAGCTGAAAAATATGCCACTGGACGTCGACTCAATCCATGTCTCTGTGTTAAGACTGAAAGTGCACAATTTTCTCTCTCACAACAAAACAACGCAAAGTCTTTTGAATAGTCAGGCATGCCCAAGGCAGGAGCCTCACACAAACAATTTCTCAATTCCACAAATGCCTCTATGCAGTCATCATTCCAATCAATCGGATCTTTTGCTCTTTTCCGGGTCATTTGTATTAATGGTTTCGCTAACATAGAAAAACCATTAATCCATTGCCTACAGTACCCAACCACTCCCAGAAACATTCTCATTTCTCTCTGAGTCTGTGGCAATTGCATTTCTTTGATTATTTTTATTCTTTCCGGTGTCACTTTTCTAACTCCTCTTTCTATTTTATGCCCTAAATATCTAACTTCTTGTTGACAGAACTGTAATTTTTCTGGAGACACCTTGTGTCCTCCTTCAGCCAAATGGTTCAGTAATGCAATTGTGTCTGTGACACAATCTTCTCGTGTTTTTGATGCCACCAGTAGGTCATCAATATACTGGACCAGAACAGATTTTCCAAGCATAATCAATGATTCTAGACACTTTTTCAAAATCTGATAAAAAATTGAGGGACTCTGTATACCCTTGAGGAACTCGACACCATGCGTAAATACGATCCTCAAACTTAAACGTAAAAAGAAACTGGCTGTCTGGGTGCAAAGGAATAGAAAAGAACGCTTGACATAAATCAATTACTGTGAACCAGCCTGCATTCCAAGGTATCTGATAAAGGATCACGGCTGGATTTGGCACTATTGGACAACATGGCACTACAATTTTATTTATTTTCCATAAATCCTGCACTATTCTATACTTTCCGCTGGGCTTCTTCAGTCCTATTATTGGCGAATTAGAAGGACTTCCCATCACTTCTTTTAAAATACCTTGTTTAACCATTCGTTCAATTTCTGGAATAACTCCTGCTTTTACTTCTGGACTCATCTTGTACTGTCGGGTATTTGGATACACTGCACCTTCTTTCACTGTCACTTTAACTGGGTCTATATTTGTCATTAGCCCAATGTCTTTTCCTGTAAAATCCCATACTTCTGGATTAACTGTGGTTCTCAAACTCTTCTGGTAATTCATTTTCAGTCATTAGTGAAAACATTTCATCTACTTCCGTTCCCTGTTTGGCTAACATCATCTTGTATACATCGTCTTCATCAGGGGTTTGGAAAGCAACACCATCTGGTGTACAATAGATTGTGCAGTTCATTTTGCACAATAGATCTCTTCCCAACAGATTTACAGGACTGGAATCGCAAACTATAAACCGATGCATTTCTTTGAAGTTTCCAATGTGTACCTCCATTGGTTTTGTGATTGGGGTTCTAATCTGTTGGTTAGACACGCCTACAACTTGGATTGATTCTCCCGAGAGGGGTAGGTTTGGGATGTCTGCTGTTCTCACAGTAGACCTGGTAGCACCAGTATCCAATAGGAAAGTAATGTCTTTACCTTCTACTTTCCCATCAACAAATGGACCTGACTGATCTACCGGCAAGGAAGCACCAAGCACGCACTCCTCTTCCTCCCCCCTCAGGCACCGTCATTGTGCAAAATCCGAATTTTCCTCATCATTCTGCAACAAATATTGTGTAATTGTTCTATTATTCTTACCACTTTCTCCTTGAAATCCGGTGTTCGCACTGAAACTCTGATGATTCACAAAATTTGGCATAGGAGCTGGTGGCATCTGATATTGTGGAGTAACTACCTGCTGCTGTTGATTCATATGTACTTCATTCTGCATCTGTTGGATTAAATTTTGATTTGGCCCATTATTACTCTTATTATTCTGAGTACTCGTACACTCGTTCTTCCAATGTCCAAGCTTTCCGCACGCATGACAAGGAAACTTCTTTTTCCCTTCTTCTCTGTCCATTCGTCCCCTATATTTATTACCATTCGCTCCTTGATCATTCTGACTCTTCTCTTTCACTTGATTATTATTTTGGACATTTGTTTTCTCCTCTTGCTGTTCTGCCAATTTTACTTGTGCCCACATCATTTTCTCTTTTAGCTTTCTACGCCTGGCCTCAGTGTTATCTCCGCAATATTTCACGTACTTTAAAATCTCATCCACTGTCTTGCTTTGCCAACACAACATGTGCTGCTGTATCATCTGACTAATCTCTGGTTTCAAACCGTACACAAACCGATACACAAAATGTCCCATATCCTTATCACCGATATCCTCAAAACCACTATACTGCTTAAATACTTGTAGTAACCTTTCATAATATGCATGTACAGATTCATTTGGTTCTTGAGTTGTTCTATCTATTTTTACCCAGTCTGTTTCTTTAGGAGGAATTTTCCCTTTCAAATACGTAATCACTTGGTGATACTTTTTCATCACCTCCTCCGAGGGTGCTCCTGTCTTTGCGTCTCTAGCATACTCCTCATTCGGCCAGTCAATTGTAATTTTACATTCCGTCCATAAATCAGCAGGTACCACTATATCAAATAGACCATCCAAATCCTTCAATAAAACCTTTGAAACCTTCACAAATTTATCTACCTGTTTATACCATTCAACTGGTTTTTCTCTCAGCTTTGGAAAATCATTTGTAAATGACAAAATATCTTGTCTACTCCAAGGAACATGAACATATCCACCTCCGGGAACCTCTCTCATTGGACATAATTTTTCCACTTTGCTTGATTCTCTTACTGGAAATGCAGCTGCTGCTTCTCTCGCTTGTACTTCCTCTTTCTTATCCATCTAATTCTCCATGTATCAATGTCTCCCCATTTTCGCAAAATGCTCATTAATTCCTTTATCTGTAGTCTCTTTCCAGAAGCATTTGCACTTTCCAAATCTTTATCAGTAAAGTCGACTCGATATGGTTTCTGGAACAACTTTGATTTCCCTATGTCTATTCCAAACTCTGAAGCAACTTCAGTCAGTCTCTCATGAAATACCCTTGCTCTTCTGGTTATACTCTTACATAAATATAACAATTCCTCATCATTATAAACATTCAATCTTTCTATGCCCACAAATCCTGTCATCTCTTCCAATTCCACTTTCAATCTGCTGATGTCTAAAATCTTTGGTGGTGGGTTTCGATTATCTATTTCCTGTGCCCATCTCTCTATTTCTTCAGGGGTAACTACTGTTGCACCTTCAGTTCTTATAGGTACTAAAGATCTCTTTTCTCTTAAATTCATAGGTGTATTTCTCTTCGGAGTTTCAGTTGAAGATTCTACATTTGGGAGATCCATTAATGAAATAACTGACTCACTTTCGCTAACCTGATCATCTGTAATTATTATTTTTTTCCTAGGACTATTTAATGGAATTGTCACAGGTTGTGGTTTCTGGTAAATCTTTTTATCTCCATACAATGGGATTACCGGACCAATGGTCACTGGCATTGTCAAGGCTTCAGTATTCAAATTTAATTGACTTATCTTCTGAACTAGGTCTTCTCTAGTTTTGTTTAAAGCATCTCTTTCATTATCCTGCAACACTCTGTTATATGACGTATCATGTAAAATCTGTGGGGTCAATGACATTCCCATTACTGGTGCACTTGGGGTAACCTTACTAGTTGCTTCTTGATAGGGCGGTGGATTTTTAATTAAAATATCCTCTAGCAACTCGTCATCTGATTCACCATATCCTACTGTATTCATGTGTTTCGTTTCCTCCTTACACTTTCCTCCAGACTGTTCCTCAGCCATTAACACTGGATATAAACCTTCTGATAGCATAGCTCTCCTCCATTGATTCATCTGCCCTTCGCGTGACTCATGCAAGTGTCTTGGAAAGAATCCTCTATATCTCCCACCTCTGCATTTCTCTCGTTCATATGACTCAGTCTCCCATTTTTCCAAAGCCTCATATTGAGTTAACCTAGGTGTAGGTTCCAAATCATTCATTTTCAATCTCAAATTCTGAAGAATCCTCCCATTAAACGTACCATCTTTAGGAAAAGCTAGCACTCCATCATCCTTCGTTATTCTATCCAATTTTCCAACCACACGCAAGTATGATATCCCCTTTCCATCATCATGAAAGATGCTGGTGTTTTCGGTGGCGGAATAGGAATTCCCACTCTGGTCAACACAGGTTTATCTTTTACAAAGAAATTCTTAATTTTCTTTATAAATGACATCTTTCTTTTCTCTCCATACATCCTTGAGGACCGATGTATAAAATTGTATTCTGCAAACCCTTGAAATCTTCTACCTGTATGCCTTGCACTAACAGTCAAATCAAAATTCCACATACAATCTCTCTCTCTCCACCAATCCTAGCGCGGCTTCTAACTAGCTATCCAATTAAATCAGGCTCACGCTCGTGATCTGACCAATGCCAGCGCGGCCTTTTTCTGACGTCAGTTCTGCTCCTTACTACTGACCCCTCCTTTACAAGGCTGCTCCTGTCACACGCCCGCTGTTTCTACCAATCCCAGCGCGGCTCACTGTGACGTCAGTACAACTCCAGCAACTGACCCTCCCTTCACAAGGTAAAACGAAAACTTATTTCTCGATATTTTCTTTAAAATTCTTTGTTATTAACAACATAAAGACATTCGCTACTCTGTCTGTTCCACTAAATCAAAGGATAGTTTATTTCTTTCCACTGCGAGTAAAACCTTCCGCTTACTCTTCATATACTGCGAGTAAAACCCTTCTGCTTACCCTTCATTCAAGCTCCAGAGAATCTGCTACTCCTCCAGTGTCACCCGTATTGGGAAATTTGACACCAAAGTTTCACCAGCGAACTCCATTTGCTGTCAATCTAGCTTGGAAGAACCTGCTACTCCTTCAGGGTTACCCTTTCTAGGTGATATAACGCCTAAAGTTTCACTAGCGAACTCTTTGCTATCAATCACTCTCACTTTTACGCAGAAAATAGTCCCTAACTTAACACTGCCAGCCCTACCTAGCTTCTCAGTGTTATTCCAACAGACGAGTAACCTCACTGGAGTGTGGTTTCTATCGCCACTCGCTATTCATTCCCCAGGAATTTTCCAGACAACATAAAACAAGGATGCTAACTCTTTTGTTAAAACATAAATTAATAATCAATAATCTATACTTATCACCAAACTAGTCAATAATAACCATAACTCTGCTACCAGAAAACTGATCCAGCGGTGTACTAACAGCAGATACTCCACTACCATATACTCACCTGGGCCCATATAACTTCTTCCACTAATATCAAGTAGACCGCTGGAGCTTGTAGTTTATAGATTTCATACTTCAGGAATAGTTATTGTTCCGTTCTTAACTAAACCTTCACTGATCAAATAGTTCTTTCCTCTGGTCGATGGACCATTAGTTGGAACTAATTGATGGTGATAATTAACATAGCTTATTAAACATTTCTTGCTTAAAAGTGACATAAATCACAGACTCAGGAAATTTTAAAATCTTTATCTAAATTAGTTGAATGTGAACCATCTCAAAGTTTCAGTACAAACACCCTCATTCGCAAGAGTGTCAACTTAATCAATAAGCAAAAATATTTCAGATTCACACAATAACTCTGCTCAGAAAGGAGAGGACAGAGAGAGAAGAACATCTATCAATACGATGAATTTATAGTTACCAAGAATGGTGTGAAGACCAACACTCTGGCCAAAGGGCTGGTAAGGGTCCCCGGGATAGATCGGGAGAAAAAGACTTCAGGACAGGAATCAGGACAGGATTCTTCACCTCTCTAAATACCGACGATTGCATCGCACCCCTCTCTGACACTCTCTTCCTCCTCGTGGTTCTTCCGCGATCTTCTTTCTAACCCAATTAAGTTAAAATAGATGGTTCTGCATTCGATTTCTTCATCAGTGTCTCACAGCATCAGCACCACCCCCCAGCACCAACAGCATCCCGAGCTCTCGACTTCCAGCATCGACGTCTCTCCCCATGTCTGCTCCCGTGTCTGCTAATCTAACTAACTAGAACTACCTCAGTTATACCTTTCAGTACTCATGTACCACCCATTAATGTTGCAATATCACAAAATACTAACTCTGATTGGACAGGCGAGGGGGGATGATCGTCACACCATGCTTACATTTCACTTATTTAATTGAACCATTGTTTTCAAACCCATCCCCTCAAACTTTATTAAATCATTTCCTTTCCCATACATCTCCAAACTTTATTAATACAAAATGTTTCAATGTCATGAATAAAACTTCTTCATATGAACTCTTCACCCTCATGTTCCCAGGGCACATCTTCTCTGGCCTTGGACGCGTGACAAATCCTTACTCATCCTTCCTTATTCTCTCTCTTGTGCGCATGTGCGGGGTCAAGTCAGTCAGCTCAATTCAGACAAGTGTGGAAGGCCCAAATGCGCACTAATAATACAGCCAAAAGAAGAAATGTTATTCTCAAAAATAAATGGTTTCATTGTATACCACCAACCTCTACTCTAACCCACTTTAATTATTATTACCCTTTCTGCATTTGCGTTAGTATAAAACTTATTTTCTATTTAGCCAAGCAGGTGCCATGCATGTGAGCTTTCAAGCTGCCATTTTAATGCCTTTTGCGCATGCGCAAGATTTTCCCTCCAAGCGTTAAACGTCATACTACGTAGATGCAGTAGACGCATGCGCGGTAAAGATCCCTTGTTAGAGTGCGTTTTAGTCCTTCGTTCATTTTGTTATAGTTAGTAAACACATACGCAAGCTTCATTGTCCCGCGTGTCTTTAATAAAATGCGAATTATTAATTACAAACACATAGTTAGGAATTCGTTAATGAGTTAAAACTAAAGGATTGCTTCCGAGCAAGTCTCATTTACGAGTCCTTGCTCCATCAGTGGCATCCGAGGCACTTAGGCCGGCACGGGCCTACCGCCACGTGGCGATGACTTGAGGTGCACTGAGTTAGTGGCACCTGAAGAGCTGAGCGGGTGTGCAGCCTGCGATGATGCGTAGGCCTCGATACGCCGTCCTGCCAATCAAGATTCGATTTGAATTGTGATCCCAGCTGGACCGCAGTGTACGCTGAGGGCAGCAGGCTGCACAGACATGACTCCGCGTCGCGGTGCTGCAGGGTGCGCTGGGGGCCTGTGGCGCGGAATCCAGCGATCAGCTGAGGAGGTTGCACCGGCACGTGGTGGGCCCTCTTGGAGACACGCCGGTGGCTGCAGGTGAGCATTGAGGCCTGGGTGCGCAGGGGCGGGCACTCATCGCTGGTTGGCAGACTGGTCTGGGGACCAGGGCTGGGGTGCAGCAGGCGCACAGGATCGCGTAGGCACCACCGGTCACGTCGGCGCCCTCGTGGCTGGATGGGGGGAGGGAAGGTGCAGGGTTATCAAGCTGATACAAACCGTGATGCTTACAGGTATGGGTAATCCTGCATCATGAGACCGTAACAGAATTTGGTGTGACCGTAACCTTCCTTTTCTATCCTACGAAGGTTACGACCACACGTACTTCTGTTACGGTCTTTTTGTGCAGGATTTGTCTTTCCTGTGAGCATTCCGGTTTGTCCAAGTGCTATACACTGTACCAGATTAGGTTTGTGACTATACGGACGCTTGACCATTGTCACCATTTGTCCAACAGGTTTCTGGATACTGACTTCCGGAGTATGGAATGGTATTGGGGAGTTCCTGCAGCATATGCAGTTACTTGAATCCACACGTTGCCCTGATAAAGTCCCTCGTTGGGCGTTGGCTGTCCTTTTCGTATTGTTTATTGTTGTATTTGTAATAAAGGACTGTTTTTACACTACTGTTGACTACTGGACTTCATGACCGTGCGCACACCCATTTCAGTTACTACAGTTTTGGATCTGGGGCATAGTGGCGTCTGGCAACGGCTGGCGTTGGGGTTTGGTTGCCAGTAGCGGCCCGTGGTGGGAGTGCTGCCGGGCGCTGACGTGGGGCAGATTACGGCCGATTAGAGGTAAGTAAACATATAAATAAATAAAACGAATTTCGTTGCGTGCGCTGCATCGCCAAATGCGATGCAGCGCGTGTAACAAAATTCGTTTTATTTATTTATATGTTTACTTACCTCTAATCGGCCGTAATCCGTAGTTTACTACCCCCCACCCTGCCCCTCCCCTGCCCCACGTCAGCGCCCGGCAGCACTCCCACCACGGGCCGCTACTGTTCGTTGCGCAGGAACACTACGAATTGGAACTGTCGTGTGGTGCAGTGACCGGGGCCCGCCGTTGCTATTGTGGACATGCATCCATGACATGGGTGAGGACGTATGATAGGGCTGGCCGTGAGACTCCTCCGACTCTGGCAGTTGTTGTTTGGGAGGTACCAGGGGCCAACAGGTGCAGCACAGCCAGCAGCTTAGTCTGCGGAGGGATGTTGGTACCGTCAGCCTGTGGGCAATGTGGGTCAGGATGCGGAGGATGGTTGTCCTTTTGTGCCTGTAGTGGGCAATGACTTCCTCTGGCGTTGAGTCTCTGAGGCTGGTGGGTTTTGGGAACGTCCGCTGTCCTGTTCTGCGCTGCCTCTGTGGTAGTCAGGGGGGGGGCCCTGGGGGTGGTTGCGGTGGGTGTTGTGGCCCTCTTGGGTCTCCAGGCTGCACGATCATTGTCTCCATGGCATCTGTTGGTCTTCAGATGTGGCTCTGGGCTGGGCTCCCTTTCTACTGCAGTTTGTCGTCCTGCTTAACACCAGTCAAAGGCAGGTGTTAAATCCCTGCTGCTAACGCGCCTTATCGCCTGTTTTTGGTTTGCATCGCAGATCTGGCTGGAAGTTGAGAATATTGCGAAGTGGTGTTTTCGTGTGTTTTTGCACGGGAACGCCTACTCTGCATATCATTAGGGTTAGTTGTCTCTCTCATCCGTGGCGATGTTTTTTGCGGCAGCTATCGCTGGTAAACTGGCGATGTGGGCAGTTTGCACCAGCTTGAGAATGGGGCGATAATTCTTTCGCCACTTTTGCTGCGCTAAAGTGCCGATAACTCGGCGATAAGTCCTTGAGAATATGCCCCAATATACATTAAAGAAGAACCTTGCCTGTCACTCACACCATTATTGTAGCTTTGGATAGCCTAGAATAGGGAGAATTGTCACACTTGTAGGATTATGACGGTTAGCAGTTCAATTGGTAATGCTATTGGCAGTGCTGGCAGGGGCAATGGGTAGTGCAAGCTGCAGTGGCCTACCGAGAAGGGCCCTGGCACTTACTTTTTTTTTTACAAATCAAGCACTGCTTAGCAGCCTCCAACAACCATGTTGTGTGCTCCAAAAATCACGGATACCATACTTCCTGTTCCTTTTGGAAATTGCTTTCCAAACTGCAGTTCAGTTTGATTCTAACAAGTTCTTCATATGGACAGTGGCGTAGCTAGACCTTCTGCTGCCTGTGGCCAGTGGCGTGGCTAGCCCTATGGCCGCCCGTGGCGGGCCCTGCGTTTGCTGCCTGCGGCGGCCACATTTAATTCCTGCGACGGCTGCCCTCAAAACCCGTACATCCAGGGGCTGACCACCCCGCACCCCACCTTGCTACACCACTGCATATGGATGATGGTTAAAAGGTTTTTATTTATGATCACTTGTTCACTCAAACTTAACCCAAAGGTGATGGCATGGTTCTAAGATTTTTTCATGTATTCATAATCAAGAAACATAAGTTGCTCAACAATGTCTGCTTTTGATTGTACTTTTTGTTTGATTAATCAGAAGAGTAGCATTCCTCTGCTGAATTTACTTATTTTAAAGAATTGAATGCCAGTGGGAGCAGCAGAATGTAAACAATGCTTATGAGGAGATTGTTTTCTGTTTTCTACTTCTGCCACCTCTAAGGCCAGGGATCGCAAAGGAAGTGCCAGGGGTCGCAGGGTCCAAGCCAGGGGTCGCTGCTGTGACCCCTGGTGAAGCCTAAATGATGTCCATAAAATACCTGCACACTGTTTCCGACTTGTTCTGTTTAAAGTTCATGCATTAACTGGAAGAAAAAAACTCAGGGGCATATTTACGTTCCCTGGCGCATCCCTGCAAATCAGCAGGGATGCGCCAGGGAAGATGCGTCACGCAAGTTTGCCCTTGCGCCACCGCCGATGCGCCGCATTTACAATGCGGCGCGCCGTGGCGCACGGATGGGCAGATGCGTGTCGCATCCCCCGACGGAAAGGCGGCGCATTGCTGGAGTTGCGTCGCAAGCGCGACGCGGCTCCAGCAAGGCTCGGGGGTGCCCTATGCCTAACATGCTGCGTCAATCCTTACGCCTGCTTCAAGCAGGCGCAGAGTTTTGACGCAGCATGGGCGTAAAAGTGACTCAGTGAAATCTTGTAGATTTCACTGCGTCACTTTTACGAGGCGTACCTGCGAGGGAACGCCCACCCTGCGCCGGAACGCCCACATGAAACCTGACGCAGGTTTCATGTGGCGCAGGGGTTTACAACGTGACGCATCTCCCTAGATGCGTCACGTTGTAAATATTGCGCAACGTGGCGCATGTTTTGCGTCGCTGCTGCGTCACATAAGTAACGCAACGGCAGCGCAAAAGTGGCGCAAGGGGCTTGTAAATCCGCCCCCCAGTATCATGTAAGGCCACCATGTAAGTAAAATGACTGTAGCAGAGCGCAGAAAAGATTTGGCGCCTTCCAGCCTTCTCAGCAGATGAAAGATAACTTTCTAAAAGCCTGCACTTTCATATTCTGAGTCAGCAGGTGCACCAGAGAAAGCGCCCGCTCTTGGCTGATTTCCATCCATTCTCCATAACCTCTTCTTGCTCTTTCGCATGTATAGAAAAACAGATTTTGTTTCCGCTATAGTGGCACCCTTCACTTTCTGATGTAGGAGTTACTAAAAAAAAAATCTACGTAAATTTTTTTTTATTTCTTGTGTCCTACTGCAGATGTGTAACAATGAGAATGAATTCCAATATGTTAACTGTCAAGCAACAACAGCTGCACTTGAGAGCAGCCGCCTTTACTCACATCGCTCATTGACTGTTTTGGTGACTTGTGTGGTTATTTATTTGGAAAATTGCTTCTATCCCCAAATTATTATAAGTCACGTTCCATTACTTCAGGCCGTGTGCTTAAACAAGGGGACTTGCAATATCCCATTAATGTACGGTTTAGGTTATTTTATTATTTTAGGGTTTTTCATTCCTAAGGATATTAACCCAGTTGCCTCATGTGTTGTAATATTAGCTCAGCTTGTCCAGTAGTTGCAATTTTTAACAATGGGGTACCTCACACTTCAGACCAGGCATGACTTTTCAACTAAGCACAGTTTGATGACATATTTTGACATAAAAAAAAAAGTTAAACTCTAAGTAACAAGTCCCAGAGTGCCACATGTTGTTGCCAAAAAAAACATGACTGGCCAAAGGGTTCATAGTTGATGTATCGCCTCTTAGCAACTAGTGATGAGCAGCCTACAAGCCAAAAAATCTGCGTTGGCCAGGGTATAATATGTTACTGATTCAGGGTTGAAAATATTTATCTTTTTTAAATTCCCTTTTGGTGAGGATACTATGGCTTTGTCAATCAATGGCATGCTGCCCTTGTAATTTTACATTTGCAGCCTCACTACAGACAGCTTCAGATGTCTGCTACATATAGGATTGCATACTATACGCCATAGACTGGGCAATGGAACAGCCCCTTGCTAATGATTAGATGACTTACAGGATGACTTTCCTCCCTTTTCTTGCATTTGCCCCACCCTTGGAGCATATCTTCTTTACCATTGTTTAATATTGGCTGGGGTGTAACCTTCCACTGCTGACATCATGGAACTTTTTTATTTTCCGTTTTTATTTCTTTTTCTTCTAAATCAGCACTCTAAGGAAGCACATGTTATGCTCCTTGTTCTATGTTCACAGAGCTCGCTTGAAAGCTTTCCTTGCTACCCAAGCCCCTCTTCTCTCTATTTTCCCAACTCCCAATGAACTGCTCTTTCCTCTTTTGATCTTTTTGTTTTAGCTTTCACAAGCACTTTTTCCCCTTGCTATGTGATCCCTCCCCTTCTGCTTTCTCACCCCCATTCACGTTGCTTTTCCCAGTCTCTGCCACTGAGCCCTGCTGCAGTTCAGTGTTGGACTCACTTTTAGGGGTTGGCGAAATTTGCTTTAATATAATTGTGTGACATTTCAGCGAAATTACATGTAATTATGAAAAATGAAAATTCATCATTTCACACTATATTATAGCGCAAAGTGAAACCACAACAAACAGCTACTCACATTCTGTTGTTCCTGTGCAAAGTGATGTAGTGCGTAATTTCAGGAATTTCGTGTAACAAGCATAATGTGAAATTCCTGAAATTTCATGAAGTACAGAGGCATCATTTTATTTTTAATCTGACCTACTCACTTTGTCCTCCTCTACTTTTCTCCTATTCTTTGCCTCTTTCCCCACCTTTCTGTCCCCTCTTCTGCCCCTCTCAACCCTCCTAACACACGCCACCTGACACTATTGGCTTTACTAATTCTAGATGCTTTTACAACTTAGACAGCAAAGCAAAAGTGACACCCTGCCATCTAAAAAGTATAAAAAATGTTAATTTTCTTTACTTTAAGATGTGTATTGCATTGATTGCTATCTTAAAAGTAAAGAAAATCACATTTTGCATGCTATCAGGTAGGGCCCCATATTGTGTGGTGCAATGTGGCCAGACAACATAGCTATAACCCTGAAAGTACAGAAAACAACACTATCATACTTTCAAGATGGCAGCCATGTTGTGTGGCACAACATGGTCTGACGCACCGTGGCACTCACTTAGCTATTATAGAAAACGTTTTCATACTCTCAAGATGCCCAAGATGTTGTGCCATGGCACATTGTGTCACGCAACATGGAGGTAATCTTCTAAGTATGAAACATTATTTTCTGTACTTTCAAGACTACTGCCAGGTTGCATTAGACCAGTGGTTCCCAAACTGTGTGCCGTGGCACCCTGGTGCGCCATTAGAACTTGTCAAAAAACAAAGGGATCCACCCTTATCGGAAAGTATAGAAGTGTTCCTCCAGACTACGTGTGTCTCCTACAATGGTAGAAAGCACACAGCTTTGTTTAAATACCCCTCACCCACCAAAAGGACCCTTGGTGGCATGCTTCATCATCGGGGTCTTCCCGCCCTGCTGCGGGACGGGGCGTGCCATGACCTACGACTACGTGGGAGCACTGGTTATGAAAAACAATACTATGTGTGG
Organism: Calotriton arnoldi; assembly: GCA_963921515.1. NCBI lineage: Eukaryota > Metazoa > Chordata > Amphibia > Caudata > Salamandridae > Calotriton > Calotriton arnoldi. Next base: position 171,663 of record CAWUFW010006403.1, on the reverse strand, counting down.
TGTAGGAGTGTGAGTGGAAGGGTCAGAAGTGAGTGAATGGTGAAAAATTAAAAAATACCTGGCTCAGTGGAAAAAATAAATTTTAATGTTCCTTTGAGCTGGTATCGTTAAAAGTGGGGAATGAGATGGAGATACTATGCTTTAATGAGCAGTGTCTCCTGTGTCAACATGTTTCGAAGCCCTCCCCTGGCTTCTCATCAGGACCTAGAAGAGATCCCTTCTGCACTCAAATCAAAACAACTGTGTATTTACATATAATCCTAACTAAGTGGTGCACATAAATTTAACATGCACAGTATACTATACCCCAGTAGGTATATTGCTGAATGGGTTTCTTATATCGCCCAGATAATGCCCCATGAGCCTTCAAAACGGGAGGGAAGGGGTACCTATAGTCACACAAATATCAAGGTTACCTCCTCGCCAGGACACTGCCTCGCCGCGGCTCCGTGGACGTATCCACCTCTTCTGCTCTTTTGAGCATTACCTCTTCACTCCCTTCTTGTGTTACTTTGATATGGCGCCATTAGAACTTGCCAGGGACGCCGCGCACGTCTTGAAAATGTAGAAAAGATTGTGGGCCTCATTTATGTGACTCCTTGCGCCTCCGGAACGTCACTTTTTTTTACGTTCCGTGGCGCAGAAGCCTGCGTGATATTTATCAGGTAGCACTAAGCCACTTTTTTCGGCTTAATGCTGCCTGATAAATATCAGTCCCTTTGGCGCAGTGTTCTGCGTTAAAGGGGCGTGCAATTGGTGTTGCTGGGAGCGTTCCCAGCAACATCCATAGCCTTTTGACACTGCCCCAGATTTACGAGAAATCGTAATTCTGAGGCAGCGCCAAAAGCTTACGCCTCCCCAGGGGAGGCATAAGGGAGGTACAACGAGGAGAAATATCTTTATTTCTCCTCGGTTTTCCTTTTTCTATGCGTGCTGCATTCTGCAGCACACATAGAAAGAGGAAGAAGCCTCTTATGATTATTTTTGTACAGAAAGGTTTCCCTTCCTGTACAAAAATAATCATCACCGCAACGCAGGCACCCTTGCACCATGGTGCAAAGGTGCCTGCGTTGGCACACGGCAGCCCATTGTGCGCCGGCGCAAGGGAAAAGGACAGGAATGCGCCGTATCTTATAGATACGGCGCATTCCTGCCCTTTTCTTTTGCCGTAGGGAAGCGCAGCAGGAAGGCCTGCGGTGCTGCCCTGCGGTAAAACCTCATAAATGAGGCCCTGTGTGTTCTGAAGAAGATTTTTGTAATGTGCAAAGGGGCAGATCTACAAGAAACAAATGCAGCGCGGTGCCGCAAGTCATTTTGCTGCGCCGCGCTAGTTTCGAAGCACAGGTGTTAGACCTGGCATCATTGGCGCGGGTCTCCCTTCCTCTTTTCTCTTCTGACCTTTTATGTTGGCTGGATTTAGATGCTCTGGGCGCTGTGCCACTGCCAATCAGTGACACAGCGCGAATGCTCCCTGTGTAAAGATAACTGTATGAATTGGAATAATCATAATTGGCTCGTTTGGTTTACCTGTCAGTCCCTAGTATCAGTGCACTGCGTGTGCCCAGGGCTGATAGACCAAATACTGCTGGTGGGCCGGCAGCGCTGATTTGCGCTACCCACCGAAGCAGCTTTGAAAGTATGTCTGTGTAGCATGTTCTAATAGCAAGTTACCCTCCATTTCACTGTTCACTTTTGCGAGGCCACCCGTTCTCATAGGCCAGAATGTGCAGGCTGAGTATTGCATGCCTTAATCCTCCCTGCCCCAGGAACCTGATAGGAACGTCGAATTTGATATGTGTAAGCTCAGAACATGGAGATGCATCTTTTAGTAAGGATTATTAGCGTAGCCCGTGTTCGAAAATGCCTCTACTAGAAACGAGGTATTTTCTGGTCTGAAGCTTTCCTGTAGGCTTTTGCTAGCGTGTGTATTGGCCGTCTGGTTTTGGAGCAGCAGGACCAGCTGGGTCAGACCTGGCCGGAGAGCGAGATCGGCATTTAGAGTATGGGGAGGGGTGACTCTTTGATCCGAGCAGGGCCGTGCCTGGCAAGGTGAATGATGGCTCCATCTCCCACTGGGCGTCTGATAGCAGACCCCCAAATTCCCACAGGGCAGGATGTCGCCTCGTAAACCAAGTGCTCCCCGACCCCACCGAACTGGTTCTGACTGGATGCAGTGATTTGTGACTGCAGAGAACAAAGACTTTCTAGGTATAAAGCGCTGCGCTGAATCCTGTTTCAAGTGTGTTCCTTCTGGATGTCAAGACGAAACTCTGTCCGAGCGGACAGAGGAAAGGACTTTGAAACTTTCACCAAGCTTGCTGAAGAAACTACCCAAGGGCCTGAATTGAGAGCGCCTCCTGCTGAAGTCTCAGGGACATTAGACTTCACCCCATCAGCCGCCCGAATTCCTTCGCTCGGAATTCTACTTGCAGGTGAGGCCTCCGTCGAGTAATCCGGAACCTCTAGTTCTACTGTGAGGAACGCGGACTGGTAACCTTTGTGAACTCTGTGTGTGGGCCGCCGCAGCTAAGAGAGAGCTGCCGCCGCTGAGTGCCCGCCTTAATTTGAATCTGCAGAACCTGCGCTGAAACTGTGTGGGCCGCCGCAGCTAAGAGAGAGCTGCCGCCGCTGAGTGCCCGCCTTAATTTGAATCTGCAGAACCTGCGCTGAAACTGTGTGGGCCGCCGCAGCTAAGAGATAGCTGCCGCCGCTGAGTGCCCGCCTTAATTTGAATCTGCAGAACCTGCGCTGAAACTGTGTGGGCCGCCGCAGCTAAGAGATAGCTGCCGCCGCTGAGTGCCCGCCTTAATTTGAATCTGCAGAACCTGCGCTGAAACTGTGTGGGCCGCCGCAGCTAAGAGAGAGCTGCCGCCGCTGAGTGCCCGCCTTAAATTTGAACTTGCAGAACCTGCGCTGAGGCTGTGTGGGCTGCCGCAACTAAGAGAGCTGCCGCCGCTGGATGCCCGCACTCGTGTTAATTGCGCCACATCGTGGATTGTCCTTTGAGCCGCCGCGCTCAGAGAGAGTTGCTGCCGCGGAGTGCTCGCACCCTTGCTAACTGTGCATCATCGTGATTTGACCTGTGAGCCGCCGCAGCTAAGAGAGAGCTGCCGCTGCTGAGTGCTCGCACCCTTGCTAACTGTGCATCATCGTGATTTGGCCTGTGAGCCGCTGCAGCTAAGAAGAGCTGCCGCTGCTGAGTGCTCGCACCCTTGCTAACTGTGCATCATCGTGATTTGGCCTGTGAGCCGCTGCAGCTAGAGAGAGCTGCCGCCGCTGAGTGCTCGCACCCTGGTTAACTTTGCATCGTCGTAATTTGTCCTGTGAGCCGCCGCAGCTAAGAGAGCTGCCGCCGCGGCGTGCTCGCACCCTTGCTAACTTTGCATCATTGGGATTTGTCCTGTGGGCCGCCGCAGCTAAGAGAGAGCTGCTGCCGCTGAGTGCCCACGTCTTTGTCAACCTTGCACCATCGTGAATCGTCATGTGGGCCGCTGCAGCTAGGAGAGCGCTGCTGCCGCCGCGAGCCCACCACGGAGCTGCACGACGAGAGTCATCGCCACCACCAGCCCGGGCCGCCGCAGCCTCGTGCTGCTGCCGCTGAGGGCCCGCCTGTCCCGGAGTGCCCGAATCGCTGCGAGTGCACTTTGCGGACCACTGCCATCGAGAACTTTGGTCGCTGGGAGTCCGCCTGTCACCGTCTCCGCTTCTTCGAGAAGCTACGTGCTGGGTCCCCGTCCAACGGCAGGTATCTGGTGCGCAACGGGTCGCGTAGACCCAGGCCTTGAACTCAGTCAGTGCCACGTTCTGGTGAACACGTATTGCCTTTTTTTTAAGTCCCCTAATGATTTACATGCCTGATGACTGGTTAAAACGCTTCTGAGAGTCTCGTACCAAACCTTAGATAAAGATACTATTTTTTCTATACCTACTTTAGTTGTGTCCTTTTGTGGTGTCGTTACTGCCTTATTGTGCATGGTCATAAATGCTTCACACATTGCCTCTGAGATAGGCCTAGCTGCTCGTGCTACGTTACCACAGGGTTGAGCAGGGGTTATCAAAGGGGCTAGCCCACTTGCCCTGACTTGGGGAGAAGGGTCCCTATTTGGACAGTGGCACCAGCCATTGCCAACTAGAGACCCCCATTTCCAACATTGGCGGTCAGCGGTGAGGATCAGAACTTGCATTTATGATCCACGTACAATAACTGGTAGACACCACTAGTGAGTACAGACCAAAGCGCAGACACGCGCGGATTTGTTTTCTCCGAATTTTTTTTTAGTTGGCTGTTTAGTATTGAATTGTTGATCGCAGCCATGAGTACTGCTAACATGGGAAAGCCAACCTCCAATGCTTCGGAGGATCTCGCCTTTGAGGAGGGAAGATTCGATACCTATACTGCCAAACAGCTGAAGTCATTTTGTAAGCACTTCGCAGTCCCCGTGATAGGTCTCTCTAGGAAGGAAGAGTACCACAAGGCGCTGAAGGCCTGGTGGGAAGCGAGAGAGTCCGCTGTGGATGAGGAAGAGAATGCTGGAGGGCAGCCGGATGACGCAGTAGAGGGGGGGGGAGATAGAACACCCTCCAATCCAGGTACTAGTGTATCCCAAAGGAGCCTGACCCCAGAAGAGCTGGAGGACAGGGAGAGAGATAGGAAGCATAGTTTGGAGATGGCTAAATTGGAAGGTCAGAAGGACCTTGAGAGTAAGAAGTTAGATATTGAGAAAAATCGATTGTCATTTGAACTTGAGAAAATGAGAATGGAACATGAGAGAATGTCGAGGGAGATAGAGATCAGGGCGAGGAGTGTCCCGGTCTCCCCCTCTGGTGGCAGCATACCGTTAGTAACTCCTGAGAATAGAGTTTATATTCCTAAGGATGTCATTAAGGATTTTCACAAGAGTGAGGATATTGGGCAATGGCTTGCCGCATATGAGATAGCAATGGTGTCCCACCGGGTCCCTGAGCAGGATTGGGGAGCGGGATTGTGGGGGCGCTTTGTGAGTGATGGTAGGGATACCCTGTTGGACCTGCCTGAGTAGAGCAGGATGGTGTATGCCCATATGAAAGAAGCTTTGATGACCCGTTATGGTTTGACCCCAGAAATGTACAGGCAGAGGTTTAGGACCTGTAAGAAGTTAGAGGGGACCACGTGAGTTGAATATGTGTCTTTTTTCTGCAGAGCAATGGATTGCTGGGTAAAAGGTAGCAAAGTGGAAACTTTCGAGCAATTGTATGATTTGTTTGCGTGGGAACATTTGTCCAGTAACTGTTTTCCAGAGCTACGCCAGCACCTGATTGATAGCAAGCTGACTAACCCTAGGAAGCTTGCTGAGGAGGCAGACCGCTGGGTGAGCACCCGGGTCCGCAAAGGTTTTGTGGGAGACTTCGCCCGAGGTGGGCAGGGTCCCCAGCAGAAAAGTGGGGGGGACAAGGGTAAACGGAGGGAGTTCCAGAGAGGGCCCCAAAGTAATTCCCAAGGGAACCAAGCAGTGGTATCCCAGCCTCCCCCTGAGAAGAAGCCAGTGTCCCCGACAGGTAGGCCTGTTCATAGGGGGCTCCTTACTTGTTTCAAGTGTGGTCAAGTGGGCCACCGGTATTATGATCCCCAGTGTCCCCAGAGGGACCCCAATGCATCCCCTCATGTACCACCCCGTGCACCATCCCGCCAGATTGCCAGTGTAGCCCTGGGGGGGAGGAAATGGAGGTCCAAGGTGGATGGGATCCCGTAGAGTTAACCCTTGTCTCACTAGGGGACTTCGAGAAGGTCCCTAACCCCACACTGCCAACCAACACTAGTGTGACTGCGGTCAGCTCCCGGTTGGTGTCCAAAGAGCAAGTTGTCCCCCATGCATTCTGCCCCGTAGTGTCAGCAGACAACTCAGAGAGCCAGTGTGAAGTGGCTCAGGTTCCCTTCGAGTGGGGGGGTCACAGGAACTCTTCAAGTGGCTGTGAGGGCCGCCATGCCTGTAGACTGTCTGTTGGGCAACGATCTGGAGAACTCCCCGTGGGCTACGGTGGAGAGAAAGTCTCATTTGGAAATGTTGGGGTTGCCTCAGTGGGCGTGTGTGACTACTCGGTCCATGACAGCTCAGAAGGATGTTCAGGAGGGTCTGGAGCCTGAAAGTATGGCCCAGGCCCCTGCCTCACAGAGAAGGGGTAGGGGGCGCGGGAAACTGGCCCCCACAGTTCCCACGGTCCCGGAGGGAGCAGACCTTGAGGGGGATGCCCTGGGACCTACAGGGGAACAAGTGGCTGAACTGGGGGACCTACCGGAGCTGACCCATTGGCAGCAGGAAGGGGGGCCCTCCAGGGAGGAATTTTGCGAGCAGCAGAGAACCTGCCCTTCTCTTGAGGGGGTGCGGCGACAGGCCGCCGCCCAGGCAGTAGGTGACCAGACAGGGTCACATTGGGTCTATTGGGAGAACGACCTCCTTTACAGCGAGCCTAAGGTTGCTGAGCCTGGGTCAGCCCGTGTGCTGGTGGTACCCCAGCGCTTCAGGACCTTCCTACTGGGGTTGGCTCATGATGTGCCACTGGCCGGACATTTGGGGCAGACCAAGACCTTTGAGAGGCTGGTCACCCACTTCTATTGGCCCCAGATGCGCAGGAGCTCCGATGCTCACTGCAGAACGTCTGAGACTTGCCAGGCAAGTGGGAAGAGTGGGGGGAAGATTAAGGCCCCACTACAGCCCTTTCCCGTGGTGAGCACCCCATTCGAAAGAGTGGGCATTGATATTGTGGGGCCTCTGGATCCCAAGACAGCCATGGGCAACAGGTTCATCCTGGTCTTGGTGGACCATGCCACCCGGTACCCTGAGGCCATCCCGCTCAGGACAGTGATGGCCCCCGTGGTGGGATGGGCACTGATGGGGATTTTCTCCTGTGTGGGATTCCCCAGAGAGGTGGTGTCCGATAGGGGAACTAACTTCATCTCCAAGTACATGAAGTCTCTGTGGGAGGAGTGTGGGGTAACGTATAAGTTCACCACTCCTTACCACCCCCAGGGTAATGGGCTGGTTGAGAGATTCAACCGGACCCTTAAGGGCATGATTATGGACCTAGGCGAGCCCATGAGGCGTAAGTGGGATGTCCTCTTACCATGCCTGTTGTTTGCTTACCGTGAGGTGCCACAGAAGTCCTTAGGGTTCAGTCCCTTTGAGCTGCTCTATGGTCACCCGGTAAGAGGGCCTCTGAGCCTGGTCAAGGAAGGCTGGGAGCAATCTCCCAGGAAACCTCCCCAGGATGTGTTTAGTTACATGCTGGCCTTCAGGAACCAGACTCGGCGTTTCAGGAAACTTGCTGAGGCAAGCCTGGAAACCAGCCAGGAAGAGATGAAACGCTGGCACGATCAGAATTCCACTCTGATCGAGTTTCAGCCTGGACAGAAGGTTTGGGTCATGTCCCCGGTGGAGCCCTGTGAGCTCCAGGATAAGTGGACCGGCCCCTTTGAGGTGGTGGAGCGCAAGAGTCCTGTTACCTACGTGGTGGACTTGCAGTCTCCCAGGAACCCCTTGCGGATCCTGCATGTTAACCGCCTGAAGCCCCACTTTGAGAGGTCTGAAGTGGGCATGCTTCTGGCCACAGATGCTGGGATGGAGGAGGAGAGCGAGCCCCTTCCTGACCTCCTGTGTGCAGGGGAGCGAGATGGGTCAGTGGAGGGTGTGGTCCTCTCCACCACACTGACCCCTGAGCAGCAGGGTGATTGTCGCCACCTGGTGGGGCAATTCAGTGATCTGTTCTCCCTGGTACCTAGTGTCACTGATTGGTGTGTCCATGACGTGGACACCGGGGACAGTCCTCCCATTAAGCACAAGGCTTACCGAGTGACTGACCGGGTAAGGGCCTACATTAAGTATGAGGTTACCAAAATGTTTGCCCTTGGGGTGATTGAGTCCTCTAGCAGTCCTTGGTCCAGCCCAGTGGTCCTGGTACCAAAAGCTGCAGCGCCTGGTACCACCCCCGAACTTCAGTTCTGCGTGGACTATCGGAGCCTCAATTCAGTCACGAAGACTGACGCGCACCCCATCCTCAGAGCTGATGAGCTCATAGATCGGTTAGGGGCTGCCAAATACCTCAGCACAATTGATTTGACGTCTGGGTATTGGCAGATCGCCTTGACCGAGGGGGCAAAGGAGAGGTCAGCCTTCTCCACAGCCGATGGGCACTACCAGTTCCGGGTGATGCCCTTTGGAATGAAGAATGCCCTTGCCACCTTTGAGGCTGGTCAACAGGGTGTTGGTCGGGCTGGAAGACTTCAGTGCCGCCTACCTGGATGACATTGCGGTGTTTAGCTCCTCTTGGGAGGACCACCTGCACCACCTCTGGGAGGTATTGATGGCACTGCGGAAGGCAGGCCTCACAATCAAAGCCAGTAAGTGCCAGATTGGGCAGGGTTCTGTAGTGTATTTGGGGCACCAGGTAGGGAGCGGCCAGGTGGCGCCCATTCAGCCCAAAATTGAAACTATCCTGGCAGGGAACCCCCCAAGACTCAGACGCAGGTGAGAGCCTTCTTAGGACTCATGGGGTACTACAGGAGGTTTGTCAAAGGATATGGTAACATTGTTGCACCCTTGACGGAGCTGACTTCTAAGAAGCAGCCAAAGAAGGTAAACTGGACTGACACCTGTCAGAACGCTTTTGACGCCCTGAAGACTGCCATGTGCACTGCACCCGTGCTTCAGGCGCCCGACTTTTCAAAGGAATTCTGTGAGAAGTTGGCCTGGCATATGCTGTCCACTAATTATAGTGGGCACCTTGCACCAGTCCAAACAACCCCTTATTGGAGATAGGTTAAAGACAACCTTTATTGAAAGCTATCCTAGTGGTAGCTATGGAGAGCAGCCTTCAGGCTAAGTCTTGAAGGAATGTAAAGCAGCTTGTTTTACCAGTCTATAATCTCTTGAGTGACCAAATGAAAGAGGACCACACCAGGTATATATTCAAAATATATGTATTTATTGCTAAACACACCCCTCTAGTCTCTTTGAGTCTAGAGTTCGAAGTACATAAGTTATAAGTTAGTTATCTACAGTAATAGCACAAATACACGTTTGAGCCCTAGGGGCGTACCAAACCATATACCAATAAAGTGGTATAAGAACCACGACTGAGCTAGACACAGGGCCTAGAGCCTGTAGAAGTGCTTGGACCACAAGGAACCACCCAAGGTAGTGACACAGGGGACCCACGGGGGACGCGTGCAGTGTATGAACACAGCCGCGAATCGCCGTTGACTTCTATGGGGAAAGTCGTGGTTGGAATTTAAAAGAAAAGGGACACTTAGAGGAGGACTTGGAGCAAACCCTTTGAGAACTAGGCTGTTCTAGTGTCAATACCCACGGGAGCACCGGAGTACTCGAGTTACCTCACCCAGGGGAGCCGGGTGCATAGGTGTCTTTCGGGGTCGGGTTTCGTCGTCGCTTTCAATGGCGATCTGCTGCAAAGTGCTGCTGGCGGCCAAGTCGAAAGTGTTCGGGTGGATCCAAAGGTGGATCGAAGATTTGAAGAACCTGAAAGCAGAGGGGACAGAGTCTGGGTCACTAGCCAGTGACCAGGAAGGCGATGAGCAGATGCCCACCGATGTCGAGTGCTTCAGGTAGGTTGACAGTCGTCTTGACTCTTCAGCCACGAAGTCCAGGAGGCGTCGACGACAACCAAGAGCTGGATTCGAGCTGTCCCACGACGTTTGTCGATTGCAGGGGTGTCGGCGACCGGATTGGACCCAACAAGCCTTGGCAACGGCAAGTCTTGTGGAAATGGAAGAAGGACGATGATGCAGACCAGCAAGGTCTGTGGGACTCACCCAGTGAGGGTAAGTCAGGGCACGCCTGGAGCAACCAGGGAGCCCAAGCAGAAGAAGATTGGCCTTCGGGAGGGCCTACTAGCCAACGGACTAGCGACCGCAAAGGAGCCTCGAGTCGACGCACGTGGAGCTGGCTCACAGGACACTCGTGGAGTGGAGGCCAGTGATCTTCGGTGCAGTCGGTGCTGGAGGCTGGGGCTACTCGGAGCCCAAAGCATGACTTCGTGGGAGACCCAGAAGAGGATGCACTTGCAAATGCGATCAGTGTCCAGGGGTCACGGTTCCACGTTACCCACGACAGCTACGGGCCTCAGCTTTGCTGGGGACTCAGGGCAGCCTCGGAGAAGTCTGGAAATCCACCTCTGGTGATGCGAAGACTTTGGCGTCCGGCGGGAGCTTCAGCGATGCAGACCGGACAATTGCTTCTTTGGTGCCTGCCAAGCAGGGGAGTCACTCCTTGACCCCAAGGGAGATTCTTCAGTCCTCTAATCTTGAAGTAGAGCGTCGAAGGTCCAGGATTCTGTGTCAGAGTTTCGTCCAGGTTAATCTAAAGTCCTAAGGACTGGGGTCCCATACTTATACTAAGGTAGGGGGTTGGACATACTCTGTGGACCCACCTATGGGAGGGTCAGGGCAGAGGGGTGGTTACACCCCTTTCCCTTTGTCCAGTTTCGCGCCAGAGCAGGGGCTGGAAGCCCCTGAGCCGGTTTGAACTGGGGTATGCACAGGGACACCAAATGTGCCCCCAGTGCAGGACTTCAAAGCACCAGAGAGTGCTCCCGCCCAGCCCCAATACACACTATCCTGTCTGGGGAGGTGGTTACACCTCCCTGGGACAGGAAACCTATTGTCCAGGCCTCCCCTGCCGGAGTTTCGGTCAGCAGCAGGAGGCCAGACTCGTGTCTGTGGCAGCGGCATCCATTTTGTGATGCCAGGGTTCTGGAAAGTCAGTACCGGGTATACCGGTGTGTACATGTCTCTCCCTCTAGAAGGGTGGAATGCTACCCCGCCGCCAGAACTGGTGGGGGGTAGTATTCCAAGATGTTTGACACCAAACACGACATGTTTCCGTGCAGCCATCCCAAAGTTAGCATTTAACGCGAGGTTATAATGCGCTTAAGAGTATATGGTCAGGCTGCACTACAAACCGCATCAGAGAAGGGTCTCCGAACGCTGCAGAGGGGCCCTGCTCATGCAGGGGCACCCTCTCACATAGGAACCACGCACTCTGCCTCCAGGATTGATAAGGCCTGCCATAGGAGTGACTTATAGGTTTATATGTGTGTATGTATGTAGTGATATAGGTAGCCTATATCACAGTAAGGGGTGCATGCACCACCTTACCCAGGCTGCAGTAGCAGACCTGTGGTGTCCTTTGGCTGGCCTTCCAGGGGTGGCACAATACATGCTTCAGCCCCTGGCAGGCCTCTGAGGTACCTATGCCCTGGGTACATAGTATACCATATACTAGGGACTTATAAGGGCACTCCAGATTCCAATCAGAGATGTGCCTAAGGCACATGGAAACCATTTTAGAGAGGAAGCAGCAAGGCTGGGGTTCTGATTAGCAGGGCCCCAGCCAGACTAAAGTCGAAAAACAGAGAAGCATCAGCAAAAAGTGGGGGTACCCATGTGAAGCAGATCCTACTCTCCTACAAATTCGTTGTCCAGACAGACGCCTCAGAGCATGGTATAGGGGCTGTTCTGTCACAGATCAATGAGGAGGGACTAGACCAACCGGTAGCCTTCCTAAGCAGGAGGTTACTTCCCCGGGAACAGAGGTGGAGTGCAATTGAGCGTGAGGCATTTGCTGTGGTCTGGGCGCTGAAGAAGCTGAGGCCATATTTGTTTGGGACTCACTTCCGTGTTCAGACAGACCACAGGCCCCTTAGGTGGTTGATGCATATGAGGGGTGAGAATCCCAAGTTGTTGAGGTGGTCCATTTCCCTGCAGGGTATGGATTTCACGGTGGAACACCGCCCTGGTACAGAGCACGCCAATGCTGATGGTCTGTCCAGGTTCTTCCGCCTTAGTGATGAGAACTCCCAAGGGAATGGTTAGTTCTCCCCACATTTCAGCTGGAGGGGAAGTGTGTTAGACCTGGCATCATTGGCGCGGGTCTCCCTTCCTCTTTTCTCTTCTGACCTTTTATGTTGGCTGGATTTAGATGCTCTGGGCGCTGTGCCACTGCCAATCAGTGACACAGCGCGAATGCTCCCTGTGTAAAGATAACTGTATGAATTGGAATAATCATAATTGGCTCGTTTGGTTTACCTGTCAGCTAGTATCAGTGCACTGCGTGTGCCCAGGGCTGATAGACCAAATACTGCTGGTGGGCTGGCAGCGCTGATTTGCGCTACCCACCGAAGCAGCTTTGAAAGTATGTCTGTGTAGCATGTTCTAATAGTGAGTTACCCTCCATTTCACTGTTCACTATTGCGAGGCCACCCGTTCTCATAAGCCAGAATGTGCAGGCTGAGTATTGCATGCCTTAATCCTCCCTGCCCCCAGGAACCTGATAGGAACGTTGAATTTGATATGTGTATGCTCAGAACATGGAGATGCATCTTTTAGTAAGGATTATTAGCGTAGCCCGTGTTCGAAAATGCCTCTACTAGAAACGAGGTATTTTCTGGTCTGAAGCTTTCCTGTAGGCTTTTGCTAGCGTGTGTATTGGCCGTCTGGTTTTGGAGCAGCAGGGCCAGCTGGGTCAGACCTGGCCGGAGAGAGAGAGATCGGCATTTAGAGTATGGGGAGGGGTGACTCTTTGATCCGAGCAGGGCCGTGCCTGGCAAGGTGAATGATGGCTCCATCTCCCACTGGGCGTTTGATAGCAGACCCCCAGATTCCCAAAGGGCAGGATGTCGCCTCGTAAATCAAGTGCTCCCCGACCCCACCGAACTGGTTCTGACTGGATGCAGTGATTTGTGACTGCAGAGAACAAAGACTTTCTAGGTATAAAGCGCTGCGCTGAATCCTGTTTCAAGTGTGTTCCTTCTGGATGTCAAGACGAAACTCTGTCCGAGCGGACAGAGGAAAGGACTTTGAAACTTTCACCAAGCTTGCTGAAGAAACTACCCAAGGGCCTGAATTGAGAGCGCCTCCTGCTGAAGTCTCAGGGACATTAGACTTCACCCCATCAGCCGCCCGAATTCCTTCACTCGGAATTCTACTTGCAGGTGAGGCCTCCGTCGAGTAATCCAGAACCTCTAGTTCTACTGTGAGGAACGTGGACTGGTAACCTTTGTGAACTCTGTGTGTGGGCCGCCGCAGCTAAGAGAGAGCTGCCGCCGCTGAGTGCCCGCCTTAATTTGAATCTGCAGAACCTGCGCTGAAACTGTGTGGGCCGCCGCAGGTAAGAGAGAGCTGCCGCCGCTGAGTGCCCGCCTTAATTTGAATCTGCAGAACCTGCGCTGAAACTGTGTGGGCCGCCGCAGCTAAGAGATAGCTGCCGCCGCTGAGTGCCCGCCTTAATTTGAATCTGCAGAACCTGCGCTGAAACTGTGTGGGCCGCTGCAGCTAAGAGATAGCTGCCGCCGCTGAGTGCCTGCCTTAAATTTGAACCTGCAGAACCTGCGCTGAGGCTGTGTGGGCCGCCGCAGCTAAGAGAGCTGCCGCCGCTGGATGCCCGCACTCGTGTTAATTGCGCCACATCGTGGATTGTCCTTTGAGCCGCCGCAGCTCAGAGAGAGTTGCTGCCGCAGAGTGCTCGCACCCTTGCTAACTGTGCATCATCGTGATTTGACCTGCGAGCCACCGCAGCTAAGAGAGAGCTGCCGCCGCGGCGTGCTCGCACCCTTGCTAACTTTGCATCATTGGGATTTGTCCTGTGGGCCGCCGCAGCTAAGAGAGAGCTGCTGCCGCTGAGTGCCCACGTCTTTGTCAACCTTGCACCATCGTGAATCGTCCTGTGGGCCGCCGCAGCTAGGAGAGCGCTGCTGCCGCCGCGAGCCCACCACAGAGCTGCACGACGAGAGTCATCGCCACCACCAGCCCGGGCCGCCGCAGCCGCGTGCTGCTGCCGCTGAGGGCCCGCCTGTCCCAGAGTGCCCGAATCGCTGCGAGTGCACTTTGCGGACCACTGCCATCGAGAAGTGTGGTCGCTGGGAGTCCGCCTGTCACCGTCTCCGCTTCTTCGAGAAGCTTTGTGCTGGGTCCCTGTCCAATGGCAGGTATCTGGTGCGCAACGGGTCGTGTAGACCCAGGCCTTGAACTCAGTCAGTGCCACGTTCTGGTGAACACGTATTGCCTTTTTTTTAAGTCCCTAATGATTTACATGCCTGATGACTGGTTAAAACGCTTCTGAGAGTCTCGTACCAAACCTTAGATAAAGATACTATTTTTTCTATACCTACTTGAGTTGTGTCCTTTTGTGGTGTCGTTACTGCCTTATTGTGCATGGTCATAAATGCTTCACACACTGCCTCTGAGATAGGCCTAGCTGCTCGTGCTACGTTACCACAGGGTTGAGCAGGGGTTATCAAAGGGGGTAGCCCACTTGCCCTGACTTGGGGAGAAGGGTCCCTATTTGGACAGTGGCGCCAGCCATTGCCAACTAGAGACCCCCATTTCCAACAACAGGGATGCGACATATTTACAACAATATGTCGCATCTCTGTGCTTCCCCCTGTGCTGGCGCACAAACTGCTGCCATGCGCCGGCGCAGGCACCCTTGCACCATGGTGCAAGGATGCCTGCGTCGTGGGGAGATTGTTTTTGTGCAGGAAGGGGCACCTTCCTGCACAAAAACAATCAATTGAGGTGATTTCCTCTTACAATGTGTGCTGTAGAATGCAGCACGCATTGAAAGAGGAAAAAAACGAGGAGAAATGAAAACATTTCTCCTCGTTGCACCTCGCTACGCCACCCCTAGGGTGGCGTAGCACTGTGACGCATTTCCAGATTTACGATTTCTCGTAAATCTGGAATTGCATCAGTGGAAATGGGTGTCGCGTGGGAACACCCACAGCAACACCCATGTCACGCCCCTAACACGCAAAGTGTTGCGTGAACAGGGGCGATATTTACAAGCACAGGTTAAGTCACGCAGGGTGACTTTACCTGTTCTTGTAAATATCACTTTGCAGGCTGCGCCACAGGTGCGTCACGCAACGTGATTCACTGGCCGCGCAAGGGGCTTGTAAATCTGCCCCAAAGTTTGTAAATTGGCTGTTTGCGGGCCAAGTAACCCATTTAGTATTGTCATGTGCGGGAGTAACTGAATGCCCACCTGTCAGCGTCTGGATCATGGTTTGGCCTAGCATGTAACATGCTTCAATGTAATAAAGAGCCTCTGCTAAGGTGGGGCCAGGCACTATCAGGACACATCAATGCTAAGTGTTATTGCTGCCGTTGTTCTGCAGCGACTCTAGATAATCGTCATTACAAGTAGGTTCAGTGAGTAGCAGGAAATGTGAAATGTATGAACAGGAAAATCGGGCAACCATGTGAGATTACCCCTAACTCTACTTCACACCTTCTTTATACATATACACAACCTCTTCAGTCTTCATTGTCATTTTACTTGTCAAGGCCAGACTACTGCACGCTTCCCCTTTACCCCCGGCCCAAACAACTCCCCTCGCACCCTCCTGAAAGTCTTCTTTGAATGATTTATTTCTGTAAGGCAGGGATTCTTTGTGCATGTATGACGGTCTACTGTCTCTGGCCTTAGTAATATAAACATACTTACATAAAAAAATTGAGAGTACAGTAAATGTGTGTCATGGTGGAGTCAGAGGAATTGAGCTTGACCAGCTTTCAAAATTAGGGGGAATAACGTTGTCATCCCTGATATGCAGCTCAGCGGGAATGGGGAAAAACCCATTGACATTGTGGAATAGTTTAGTACCTCACCAGATTTCAAAGGCGTGAAGGTTCAATCTAAAGTATATGTTGCAAAGGAAAGTTCTTGTCTATTGAGATGGCTGCAACAGAGAGAGTAAACAACAACATTAGATCCAAATCTCCTAGAACAGGATTTGTGGTATGAAGACCACGTGATCTTGATAAAGGAAGAAGGGGAAGGTTGTGTAGAATTTGAATGGGAAAATTCCCTAAGCTGTTTTCTGATAAAGGGGGTATGATTAAAGGATTTGCACAAAAAAATCATACTTAATTATGGAGTTGAACCCAAGGTTCATAAAGTGAGGAATGTGCCTTTAACTGTGAGGGAGGGCCTGAGGGAAGGATTCAAAGATTATGTAGAATGCTCAGAACGGTTGTCTTCTGTTGAAAACCACATGCAAAATAAAGACTGTGAACCAATTTGAGAGATATAAATTACTTAATTAATGACTGATTGAAAAGTGTAAAATTACTACTGGTAACTTTTCACATGTAGGGCAGAGTTCTACATCACGGAGGTGGAAATCAGCTTATAGTAAAGTATGGGGAAAATTAAAGAAAGTTAATTAAACTTTAGAAAAAAATGTTATGGTAAATATTAATGTAAATACATTTAATAGGTTTATTTTAAATGTAGAATAAAATAAAAAATGCTAAAGCAAAATTAACTTACATTTGAATCAAATATTTAATTAAATAAATTTAAAAAAATTTTTTAAGTCTTAGTAAACTTTTTATATGTATTTATTATTTTTAAAAGTATGGAAAGTTATATATATAATTACTATTAAATTAATGAATTAATGACAAAGTTATTAAAATATTTTTTCATAAAATAATATTTATTTTGTATTTATTTATTTGTAACATTAAATTGCATATTGTATTTACTGAATTTTTTTAAGGGATATTATAGGTGAGTATGTCAGTTAACACAATGTTTTAAACTAACATACCCACTGAAATTCACAAGTTCTAGTTATCTCAAGTAACTCTAGATGTGCATACATCAATGACCCAGGAGACTTACTGGTCTCCTGGGTCATTGAGGTATGCACAAGTTATAGCTGTATCTGAGGAGCTGCTGCACTCCCTGCAGCTCTTCACAGCATTAGAAAAATGTTTGGTGGTGCCCTGCCCTTTTTTAATGTCACCACCAGGATAAAAAAAATATAATAAAAAAGGTCTTGGATAGCATTAATGGGCACTCCTTGCCTACTATTAAATTGTATAACTTTCATTTGGGCATTCCTGGAAATGTTGTGTAAGTGCTTGAGGGCATCTTCCCCCTCCTTTTGTGAGATCTACACCTAAGTCATTCTTCCTACTTTCTTTGAGGGTAAGGAGACTCATGTTGTTTTGATGTAAAGGCATTGTAAAGATTCATCATCATATGCTGATCTCCACCCCATGTTACTAACATTTGTAATGTCCTATGAGTCTGTGGTATTCCTGGTAGGAGAACCATTTTTGCTAGAGCTACTGAACCCAGCAGGGATACAGGGAGATTTTTTCAGAAGGCGACTAACACTCTTATGGAAGTGAAAGCTCTGTTCAGGTTACAGGATGTGATGTGACATCTTCTGGTCTTCTAAACCCGCTCTCACTTAAGTACTTGAAGGTGTACATTGTCGATTCAAGGCCAGGTTGAGGGAAATATGGTTTCAGACACTCAGGTCTCTTCGGGGAAAGATGTGGGACTTGCTTCTAGTTTATTATTCTAATTTCCGCAGGACAACAAGAAGGCCTGTGCAAGCGCCATATAGGTACAGTAAAATATTACCTGCATAAAGTGGATCCCTCTGGATCAATACGCTACATTTCGGTATAAAGATAATTCAAGCTCTAGTCACATTAATAGTCCCCTAGTATATGCAGAGTACGTTGTAAAAAAGACAGATTCTCACCATTTACTGTGAAGCCGATCCCCCTCAAGTTTGGTGAGGTGTGTTTTCTAGAGAATAGCATAGTGTGCTCCCTGCCTGCCGTGTGGGAGTTCATTTTGCACCAAAAAATCTATAAGAAGGTAACATTATGAACCATAGTCTTGCGATAGGTGTAGGAAGCTGGCTCTGTCTATACGATACCAAAGTGAGATATAGTGTGCACAGAGTCCAGTGGATCCCCAAAGGTAAAGCAGAGGCTAAAGTAGATAATAAATTACTCTCTTTTGTGGTAGTGTGGTTGAGCAGTCAGGCTTAACAAAGGATAGTGTTAAGCATTTGTTGTACACACTCAGACAAGAAATTATGTCTCACACATTCAAAGACTGAATCCAGACCAATTGTTTGTATAAAAGTTTTTTTTGTTGTTGTTTTATTTCTAGAACCAAGATTTACTCAGTAGCAGGTAAGTTAAACACTTCATACAATGTTTTTTACACAATACAGTGAACACTGGATTTGTAGGAACATTCAGATTACTTTTGCAGTTGAGAAAACGATTTGTAAACTGTTCAAAAACACTTGAAATTACTTTTAGATTACTTTTGAAGTTCTTCATGATTACTTTCCTAGTTTAACATGAAACACACTCCTAACACAGTTCAAACAGCACAGGACTTTAGGAAACAGGTTAACTCTTGTATAGGCACTAAGTCACTTTTGTTGCAGTACAAGACAGTTCAACACTTGGAAGATTTTTCAGAGAAAACCCACCATACAGTCCCATGGAGAAAAACGAAGTGTTAAGTTTGCAGGTAAGTAAATGGTTTTAGGATTAGCGTTTTGAGGGGGTACAACCAAGGTTCCCCAAGGTTCAGGTTTGTACTCAAGGGGCACCACCAGTGGCACTAGGGCGGCCGGGTGCAGAGTGCAGGGTGCCAATGTTAGCCAATGGGGCTAGGGGGCACCTCGGGTGGGGGCTGCTCACAGGCAGGCCACTCGGTCTTGGGAGTCAAGCTCCTAGGGTTAAGGTAAGGACAAAGGGGGTCCTAGGTTGGCACCCAGTCCACAACATAAGCAGCGCTGGGGCGGCCAGGTGCAGGGTGCTCAGAAGGTGTCGGGAGCCCAATGCTTTTCTACGGAGGATGTCGGTCGTGGAAAAGGACTGCAGGCTGGAGCCAAAAGACTGGATGAAGGGAGCCAATGACTGGAGGATGAAGTTGAAGGGTTGCTGGACACCGTTTGTCAGGCACCTCAGGAGCAGTGGGTGCAGGGGTGTCCTTTCATGTCGGGTTCTTCTCAACAGTTCCGGTCGCGTTGGGAGGACACTTCAGGATGAGGCTGCAGGCATCAAGGAGAAGGTTGGTGGAGGTTGTCCAACGCTGGCACACAGGTCAGGATCGCCGGGGACCTCGCTGGGGTGTTGCACGACTCAAACTCGGGTGTCAGGTGCAAAGTGTTGAGGACTCGCGGATCCTGCTGGATCCGGAGTCCTGGCTTGGGTTGGTGTTGGAAAAATCCGGTGTCCACTGGAGATCAGAGTACTTTAGGAAGGCAGGGCTGGTTCTCCTGGCTCATGGAGGCTGCTGGCTATGGGACACACCAGTTTCAGCTTGCAGGGGTTTCAGAGCAGGAGACAGGCCCATAGGGCTGGGGCCAAAACAGTCGTCGTCCTCCTCCTCTTCTGCAGCACAGCTCTTCGGTCCTTCTTCTTCTGGTCACATTTAATCTGAAGAGGCAAGGTCCAGGAGTGCCCCAAAATACTAGATTAAGGGCTACTACAGGGGTGTGCAGGTTGGGACCAATGGGTCCACACTAGGGTGACCAACTGGCATGGGTGCAAATTCAGGACGGTGAGTGTAAAAATTCAGGACAAAGGGTCAAAATTCAGGACAAAAATTCAGGACAGGAGGTCAAAATTCAGGACAAAACTTCGGGACAAAAGGTAAGTTTTACAGACACATCAGAGGAGGTCGCGCAATAGAATATAATTAAGCCCATCCATATCAAACACATTCAACCATTTGCAAACCTATCCATTATGTATCTTTCCATCCATCATTTCACTCATCCATCCCTCCATCCACCCTTTCACTCATCCATCCATTATCCATCCATCCACCCTTTCACCATATCCATCGGTACACTCATCCATCCACTCTTCCACCCATCCATCCATTCACTCATCCTTCCAGCCTTTTAGCCTTTCACCCATCCAGCCATCCTTTCACTTACTCATCCATCCATCCAGTCACATCCTTCCACCCATTCACCCTTTCAGTCATCCATCCATCCTCCCTTTCTCTCTCCATGGACCCTTTCACTTAGCCATCCTTCCTTCCACCTATCCATCTACTTATCCACTCATGAATCCATCCATTGACCCTATCACTCATCCATCCACCCTTTCACTCCTACACTCATCTATCCATCCTTTTGTCCATCTACCCTCCCTTTCCCTCACTCATCCATCCTTACATCCACCCTTTCACTCATCCCTCCATCCATTCACCCTTTCACTTATCAATTCATCAATCCATCCATCATTTCACTCATCCATCCACCCATTCACTTGCCCATCATCCACCCTTTCACTCATCCATCCATCCTTTCACTCATCCATCCACCCTTTTTACCCATCCTTCTACCTTTCCACCCATACATCCATCTTTTTAACTTTTCTCTCATCCATCCTTCCACTCAGTCATCCATCCATCCTTTCTCTCATTAACCATCCAATCACCCTTTCATTCATCCATTCACCCTTTCACTAATCTATCCAGCCATCCACCCATACCTTCACTTACTCACTCACCCACCTTTTCATATTAATTATGAGCTGAGTCTTTGTCTGCAGAGTTGCAGACAGAAGAGGCCCATCAAGAATTTCACCCCTGCTGTAGTTCATAAAGCAAGGGGTGGGGTGGCGGTAGGGTTCACTATGCCCTTGCACATAGGCAATCTGAGTCATGAGTCATGCATGATGCACAGTGCCAGGACGTGAGGTGACTGTGACATGGTGTTGTTTCCAGGGCTTTAAGTGGGATGACAAAACTGGGGGGTCTCTCCAAAGGGGGGTTGTTCGATGTAATTAAGGGCTTAGCTTAAAACACCTAAGCTAAAAATCTGCGCTTAGCATAGTGTGCCGCCCGACTGGTATTTTGCCTCTTCTGTCATTGTATCCAGATATATAATACAACAAGTAACGTTTCACCTGCAACAAGCCAGAACTATTGGCTTTGTCAATGGTTGTTAGCTGCATAAAATAAAAAAGCAGCAATAATGGCTTCCTTGAATACAAAATTGAAAATGCATGAGTTCTAAAATGGAGAGACTGTGAAAGAACTCTAGCCCCTTCTTGTTAACTTCTTTCACCAGCATCTTTTCTTGAACTGGATTCTCAGGTAGCAGCATTGGCGTTTTTGTTCATTTCTTCTGTCTGACAGAATGCCCTGCCCTAGTTGGAGGCTGGAGGAGGCCCACCACATGCTTTGCAGCCCAGACTGACCCATTGTCATTCTGTATGTGGCAATCATCAGCCGCATACAGAATGACAAAGGGCAGGATGGGGCTGCTCTTGTGCTCCGAGGAGGAGTGGGAGGCGGTCCCATCAGGGAGTTGAGGCTTCATGCAGGGAACAGTGCTGTTCCCTGCAATGCCCAAAATTACGGACAAAAGGCGTCCGTAAAAAGGATCCTCACGGACAACGGACGTGAGGTCCAAATTACGGACGGTCCGTGAAATTTACGGACGGTTGGTCACCCTAGTCCACACCCCCTAGTTTGCCACCCTCCAGTGGGAGGGGGACATAGGTCTCTTCCTGATTGTAGGGGTCTCCCCATCTTCAAGATGGCAGGGACTAGGAGGTGGCCTTCACTTCGCCTCCCCCACCTGAGGGGTGGGGGTTGGCAAAGGTGGGCACACCTCCCTTTCTGGCTAGGTTTTCCTGCCGGTTCTTGTGCCCAAAATGGGGGTCAGAACCGGTGGGAGCCAGTTTCTGAGAGCAGCAAAAGGCTGGGGGTAGCTAACAAAGGTGGCAGGCCTTTGAAGCTCCCTCTTTGAGGACCCTGCCCATCCTGGGGGAGGAGGCATGGCACCTCTGTGAGCAGAGGCTCTCTACCCAGGAGTCCAGAGCCTCTCTGGTGGTGGCAGATGGCTGGGAGCCAGTCAGGAACCACACCGGGGTTGGTCGTTTTTTAGGGGGATCTCTAAGATGCCTTCTGAGTGCATTTTTCATTAAATCCCACACTGGCACTAGTGTGGGCTTTGTGTGCTGGGAGGTTTGATACCAAACTTCCCAGACTTCAGTAAAGCCATCATGGAGCTGTGGAGTTTGTGGTGACAATCTCCCAGCCCATGTACTCAATATGGCTTCACTGCACTTACAGTGTCTGTGAATGGCACAGACACTGTAGGAGCACATTGCTCCTGCAGCTATGCCCTCACCTGGGTATTGTGCACCCTGCCTTTAGGGCTGTAAGGCCTGCTAGAGGGGGAACTTACCCAGGCCACAGGCAATGTTGGTGGGCATGGCACACAGGGATGTGTGCCATGCTGACTCTTCAGTTTCGTCTGCACCTAAACACGCAGCCTGCCATGGCAGGGTGTGGGTGTTATGGTGAGGGGTCTCTGAGGGTGGCACAATACATGCTGCAGCCCTCGGAAGCCCTCTCTGGTCATGAGGCCCTTGGTACCAAGGGTACCTTTTACAAGGGACGTACATGTGGCCCAGATTTGTGCCAATTGTGGGTACAAGGTACAGTTTTGGGAAAGAACACTGGTGCTGGGGCCTAGTTAGCAGGATCCCAGCACACACTCAGTCAAGTTGGGATCAGGTATCTGGAAAAAAGTTAAGGGGTACCCATGCAAAAAGCAGGACTTTCCTACAAGAGGTCAAAAAGGGTATGGCAAATGTGTGTCAATGTACATATTGTACAAACCAATTTTAAATGTGTTGCATGTCATTAAAATTAATGTAAGAAATACGTTTTAATTCTATTTTAGGGGATGAGATGTGTTATACTCTCATGCTTTTGTATTAGTGAATATGTGCTTATGATGTTTAATGAATTGTGTTGATATTGCACTGCAGATTATATTGTTGCCAAATGCCTAAGGGTTCCCTTCAAGTGGTACCCATTTATTTCTGCTGAATAAAGATGCATTATTAGCTATAGTTGGAAACTTTAATTACGGACAGAATACATAATATTTCAATCTCCTTTTGGAATTCACCAGCTACAATAATTCTCTTCTGCAGATCAATCATTGGGTGATTAGCTGCGCTTTATAAATCCTGATTGATTGATTGATTAAAGCGCTACCCAGGGGCGGCTCATCTGTTATCACGGAGGAGTGTCGCCCCACTGAAAAATAAAATGATAATAAAACCATTTTTTTAATCATTTTATGTTTCCTACTGAGCCAGTAAGCACTATATAAATACAATTGCCAGCCAAGTCTTAGGGCGGCGGCGGGGCAATCCTGACGAAGCGTCATGCCAGCAGAAGGGAGGAGTAGTGGTGGGCACTGTATGTGCGCATTTCAGTTTGGCCGGCAGTCTTAGGACGGCCAAACCAACATGCACACTTATATTTCTCCAGCCAGAGGTGTGTTGCACAGCCGGGTGGAGAACTGGCACAGGCTCCCTGTGCCTGAGCGAGCGTCAAGTCAGCCTGCTTAGGCCAATAATGGTGCTGCTCTCATGCTGGTAAATAGTATTACCAGCATGAGAGCAGTGTCTGGATTGGCCCCTGGGTGCCTATGCAGTGTGCGCCATCGTCGGGAGGGGAGCACAGCGGCAGGTAAGTGATATAATTTTTTATTTCCCCCTTCCCTCCCTTCCCACTTCCCCCACATTGCCCCACCACTTTTAAATTAGAGCAGCCGACACTGGCACTACCTTCCTTAAACACTGATGACAGCATTGGTAATAAGGTTTGTAGATGTAGAGAGTTTTTTTAAAGTTGGAAGATGCAAGTCAGCTCCCTAGCCATACACTCTAAATAGCGTTGGACAGGACCTCTGCCTATTTTTTGCACATACCCTCTGTAAGCCAAGCTCTTAATAGCCCCCAGGCATGTAGAAGTTTTTGTGCACTAATAAACTTGTAATTTATTATCAATGTGCAGAATTTGAATTTACATAAATACACTTATATAATAATATTGCCTTTGAAACTAGTTCGATCCGACCTGTTAAAGTGCCTTTTCTTGGCTTATGCTAACTGGGCTTCAGGCCTCGATGCCATCTTGTTCAAAACGGTCTCACCATGTCACATTCACTGTTTACTAGGTTTGTTGCACATACTCAAGCAAGTCATGTTTGTTTATTTCTGAATTATGTTGCTCTTGAAGAATACTCTCTAGCATTGATCTTGAAGAATACTCTCTAGTACGGTCTCGGTAATGTAACTTTCCTTCAAGGTTCTTCCGCCTGCTTGCAGTATTGCATCCATTCACAATGGTCACTGTTGTTTTGTAACTAATTTGTTCTGACATCTCCAGATGACATTAGCATAGAGAGGGCGGAATCAATGGTTGTGTAGTGGGTTATTGCTTAGGTGGTAAGGCTCTTTATTTCAATGCTCTGATTTGCTGAAATTGTAATTCTTTTGCTCACACCATGTTGAATGTGCACTTTCAATATTAGTCTTTGGGAAGATTTTCTATATAAACCCTCAGCCAGATGGCTTTCCAAGCGATACTACTAGCATCGATACTGTCTGATTTCTTACTGCTTTGCTGCTCATTTGGGACTTAGTATTTTTTTGATTTTGCCTGTTATTTTATATTGACCTATTGCTGAATGCCTTTATGGCAATGACTTTTATGCAACTGCACTTTACAATTTCTGTACTGCACCCTGAATTTTTGTAATAAACCTTTCTAAATTTGTAATTCTAAATTTGTAATTCCACCCCAGAACTCACTTATTGAATTTGTTTTCCTTATTTACCTGTGTTTTTGATATGCGGATTTGCACCTTATCTTGGGACACACTGCCTCATGAAACTAAGGGTTAACAGCATCCCCAGTCCACCCACCACCCACCTGTGGGCGTGCTATTAAGGTTTTTTTGGGGTGTCTGTTTTAAGGAGTACCCCTCGCCCCACAGATATCAATAATGTGTCAAAACCGTGACTAGAAAATCACCTCCTTTTTAAGTTTAATGTTTATTTTGATGTGCCAGGGTCCTTGGGTGGCCCTGCATTCCAATAATGATTCAGTGGGTATCCCTAAGTTCCAGTAAGTATGAAGTGGGGGTTCACAGAAGTCAAAAGGTTAAGAACCACTGATCTATGTGATAAATGCCTCCTATCCCTATCAGATATCAAGCTGATGTAGTTTCAGGTGGCTTTCTTTTGGAAACACTCTCTGAAAGTGTGTACGAAATTGCAGTGTATAGCAATTCTCACTTATCAAACTTAACCAATCAGATTTTCAATTCTACTTCATACATAGGTGGGTTGTTAGACTTCAACTTCATACTCAAATATTTTCACTGCCCACTGTTCCTCTTTCTGCAGACTCTGGTGACATGACCGATCTCGATACCATTGGTGTACTAGTGTTTAATTTAAGGACATGTTTGCCACTGTCCATATGATGACCATCTCCATACCTATAACACTTCAATTTCCTGCTCCCAGATTGAAGTTGGTGGGGTATTTTGCTCTGTGCTGCTTTGATACAGTAAGTGTGGTGTCATGCTATTGGCTGATTGGTGAGCCATTACGCCTCCTTTGGAGTACTTGAATTGCAATGCAGGAGGGACAATTTTGCATCCCTAAAGTAATTATCAAAAGTAATCAATGTGCAATGAATCATTACACATTCAGGACCAGACTTATTAAAGTTTAGTGAGTCATAAGCCAGTCATAAAGTGGTCTGCAACTGCTAAATTTGCAAAGTAGAATATTAAAGGTATATTTCTTTAATTGCGCACTTAACCAAACGAGTATGGAATCACAATTCTGCAGCGTCAAAAAGAGATTTCCTGATTGCGATAACTAAATAGTGAATCGTGAATGAAATGTATTAAGCCTTTGCAAATAGTGAGTGATGCAACTCAGTCATTGTGCACAGCAAATTTATACCAAATAAGAGCAGGTTTTACCCCCAGGTGCAAACCGTAAAAGGAGGACCAGTAAGTTTTTTTCCATACAAATTGCCTACACTATGGGGCATATTCTCAAGGACACATCGCGTAATTAGTGGCACTTTATCGCAGCCAAAGTGGCGATAAATCTATCGCACCATTCACAAGCTGGTGTTAACAGCCCATAACACCATTTTACCCGCGATAGCATCCGCAAAAAACATCGCCACAGATGACCCCCTCAACTATCGCTAATGAGATGCAGAGTAGGCGTTCCCGAGCAAGAATCGGCGACAACCCCACACCACAACATTCTCAACGACCAGCCCGATCAGCGATAAGACCACAAAACAGGAGATGAGGCGCGTTAGCAGCAGGAACCTAACACCTGCTCTGACCTGGTGTAAAGTCGGACGACAACCTGCACCATCAAAGGGAGACCAGTCCACACCCACACATGAAGAACAACAGATGCCATGGAGCTACTCACCATGCATCCCGGAGCCCCTAGAGGGCAACAACACCCTCCGCCACCCCCCACCCCGGGCCCCAGCACCCCCCGCCCCCAACCCCCCCCCCGGACCACCACAGAGGCAGCGCAGACAAAGACAGCGGACCCTCAGGAAACGCACCAGCCCCACAGACCTAACACCAGACAATGTCAATGCCCCCTACAGGCTCAAAAGGACAACCATCCACCGCATCCGGGTCACCATTGCCCACAGCCTGACGGTACCAACACAGCAGACAACCAACGTCCCTCCGCAGACAAAGCTGCTGGCTGTGCTACACATGTTGGCCTCCCGTACCCCCCAAACAACATCCGCCAGAGTCGGAGAAGACACACAGCCAGCCCCATCCAAGTTCCCCACACCTGTCCTGGATGCCATCACCAGCCAGGTACCCCAGTACCTAAACGTCCCCCACAATGTGCAGGAACAGCTGGAGACCAAGCAAGGACTACACGCCATAGCAGGAGTCCCGCACCTGTTGGGGGCAATCCACCGCACACATGTGCAACTTGTGTCCCCTGCTGAAAAAACACACAATTACCGCAACAGAAAGCACACGCATCCCATCAATGTGCAGGCAATAGTGGACCAGCGGGGACCCTACACCAAGGTTGCAGCCAACTACCCAGCCAGTGTGCATGATTCCAGCATCCCCCGACAGTCCATCATCAATCAGCGTTACCAGGATGGCACCCATGGAAATGCACTGCATGTAGGTAAGTACCAAATAAAAACAGCACACACCTCAACTCCACAATCATGCAACTCACAACACTGGCAATGTGCACGTCACAAAATCACATATAACATGCCAGACAACATGCCCACCCACCAGACACAACAGCACAACTCACTGTGGCAACCTTGCTCAGCCATGTACACGAACCATCAACGGCATGGCACCGCAGCCACACAATAGTTGAATGTGGGGAGAGGTGGGAACCAGGTATGTGCGAAGGAGGCAAGTGGCCCATGAATGAGAATGTACACAATGCCAACTGTGGTGAAGATGTCCTGGACATATAGCAGTATGCAGACCACATACATAACCATGCCCACATGCACTGCTGATGTGTGGAGTGCAGTGGACAGTGGACGCAACCATGTCACCACAGCCATTGGGGAAGAACGCAGAAATGTAGCTTGTGACGTCCCCCCCTGCAAGCGTGTGCGGAGTGGCCTGGCCCGGCGTACGCAAGGCCAGCGTAGGGGTGTGAATAAAAAGCACGTAGCCCAGGGCGTGGTCCTCTTCCGGAATGGCAAACGTGCCTGCCAGTGCGGCGCCTCCTAGCCCACCACGAGGCCGACGCCCTTGCCGTGAGCGCTGTGGCCTGCGAACCTATGCGCCTGCTGCACCACGGGCCGCTGGACTCCCAACCTGTCATGCCCGCCCCTGCGAATACAGGCCTCACAGTTCACCTGCCGACACCGGCATGTATCGAAGAGGGCCCACCACGTGCCGGCGCAAACTCCAAGCCCGTACCCCGCGTCCTTGGCAGCCTCCTCACACTATCACGGCCCCCGCGACACAGGCCCGCTTCGCCCCTTTACCTTTTACGTACTGCACCGCTGCCTCCGGCCTACGCTACGCTACACTCAAGTAGGTCACACATGTGGAACTGAGTCGTGATATCTGCATGGCGGAGTCCATATCATTGTACGCAAGGAGACGAATAAGAGGAAGACGCGGTTCAGTCCGGAGGAGAAAAGGACCATCTTCACGGAGGTGTCCGGACACTGACGACAACTGCCCTGGTGTCACTAACTCTGTGCATCGCGGGCCAATGACCCATGGATGTGTGCCCCTACTGACCGCTACCCCGGGCCTACACTGCGGTCAAGTAGGTCACACATGTGGGACTGCGTCTTGATTTGGCAATGGCCGAGTACACACGCAAATGCCGAGTTTAACTCACTATACTCCCTTCTATGTGGTGACACGAAGTATGTGAAGGGCATCCCAGCCACACGTGTCTGTGGGCCCTTGGAGACTATGCCTTCGGACTACACTGCGGGCCTGCAGGCCTCACACAAATCCAATCCAGTCTGTACCAGGCAGGACACGGCATCGTCGCTGGCCAAACACCCGCTCAGCTCTGTCGCTACTGCCTCGGTCAACCACGAGTCATCACCACATGCCATTTCAACGCCGTGTGTTAATGTTCCAGGAGGAGCTTGCTGAACAGCGGTTGGCCCGCGCTGCCCGCTGCCTCCGGACCACACAGCGGTCGAGGAGGCCACACATTGGGAACTCTGTCATGAATCATTTATGGCCCAGCTGATGACATTGTACTGGCCACGTCGCAGATTGCATCCCCTCACAGCTCCGGTGCCACTAAGTCTGTTCCCCGACATCCATGGACACTTACTTCTTGAGATCTGTTGGATACTGAGTCCATGGTTTGGGGGTTGTCTTCATCATCATGTTGGTGATACTGACTATGTTGCCAAGACGAGGCTGTAGCATTCCACTCCTCCATTTGCCGCTTCCGGCCGGCTTCTGCCCTCTGCATCATGCCCTGGTGGAGCCCTTCCACTGTCCCCACAAACCTCCGCGACATTCACCTGCGACATCGACGAGGACCCGCTCCCCTAGCGTGGCACTATCTCACTGCACCGCAAGTCACCGTCCTGTGGCGGTGTGGCTGTGCCCGCCGCAGTGCAACCGGGGCCACTAACTCTGTGCAGCTCAAATCATGGCCCCAACCTGAGGGCATGTCGGATGGCCTCGGTTCCGATGGCCTGGGGGGCCTCAACGCCATGTCTCTGTGGCCCTGCGCTGTCCGCTGCCTCCGGCCTCAACTGCGGTCCACCTGGGCTCACACATCAGATCGAGTCCTGGCCTGCCCGGACGTGGCATCACCGCAGGATGCACACGCCACCACCGCCAGGACCAACCCCAGATGACAGGTGCCAGAGTCGTAAGTGTGTAACTGCCAGACTGTCAGGGTTGCTCACACCAGTTGTGGGTGCCATCATCAGCTTGATACCCTGCTCAGCCCTACAGGTGCCACTTACTCAGTGCACAACGAATTAAGGACCATTCTGCTTGCATGTTGGGTGAACACTGTACTCTCTCCGGCTACCATCATGATGCTTCACAGTTGTTTCTGTTATGCTGGTGTATTATGTTTCTGCTTCAATTGTGATCACTGTTCAAGTTGTTGCCAGCACCAACGACTCCCTGAAGGCTGGCTGACACTCACCCCACACACATCCAGCACATGCATCACTGTGCATGTGACCATGCCAATAAAGCTGTCGGCCGCACGTGCCCGTGGCCAGTTCAAGAGCTCTAGGAGTGTGTACGTGTGCTCATGATGTATGCATTCAGGCCACGGCCCCACAACATCACATTATGCCGTGTGCAGAGGACGCAGCCATGTCACCGCAGCCAGAGTGTGGGACATTGCACATGTAGCTTTGTCGTCCCCCACTCAATACGTAAGAGGAGTGGACTGGGCCGGCATGCGCCAGTCCAGTGTGGGGGTGTGGATGATTATTCCGTGGCTCAGGGTGTGGTCAGTCATGGAAATGTGCAGATGCGGGTGTCTCTGTCGCAGTGTGGGTCTCCTTTGGGAAGTGTAGGTGGTCCATGATGGGACTTAGACACCCACGTATGTGATCTAGTTCGGCTTCCATGAGGTGGGACCCCACCCGCACCTGTTCGGACACCCCCTTCTGGCAGTCTAACACCTGGCCTTGGAATGCGATGTGTGCTTGGGTGCGCTGCTGGGAGCCAGCCGTGGTGGTGCGTGCGTCCAGCTGTGTTGTCTGTGCATGGGGTGGGGTATCCACGATGCAGCTGGGCTGCCCTGCTCCTGGGGGTCGATTGCCCGAAGATGTCCATGTACTGTTGTAGGGCGTCGGTGTCGGAAGTGTGGAGGTCCTCTTCAGAATCACTGTGGAGTTGTCTGCTCTGCTCTGCTGGAGGTGTTGTTTGTCCCTCAGCAATGTGAAGGGGAGATGCTTGTTGACATTGTGTTGGTATGTATGTTTACGCATTATTCAGGTTTGCATACAGACTGCATGACAATGTACATTGTGACTGTTTGGGAGGGGCGGACTGTTTGATGCGGGACAGTGGACATTTGGACTACATGACGTAGGTGTGGTTGTACACGTACATTTGCATCTCACAGTTCCCTCCTAGGTCAGATGTGATTGGACATTTCCTACGCACAGGCGGACCCAGTTGTGTCCTCTGTTCTGCAGTGTAAGTGTTGCACTGTGTACCACATTGTCGTCCATGTGGATGTGCTGGCATTGCTATGTGTGTGTGCTGCATTTTGGGAGGGTCGCATCTGCAGCTGTGATTTTGCTGCCCCTTATCCCTTGGAGGCGGTGTGCCTTTGACTTTTGGACTTTTAAGGTGCTGTGATGTTGGCGACTTGGGTCATTTGTGCTCTTGGACGGTTTTTGTACTCTTGTGCATTGTTTGTCTGCAGATGTCTTGTTGCCGTCAGTGGTTGTTTGTGCAGGTGGATGTGTCAGAGTGTGACCTGCTCCTTTCCCGATGTGGTCCACACTCAGCCACCTCAGTCTCGTGGCGTGCACAATGTCATGGTGATTGTACTCCGGCCATGCTGCTCGTCATGTGGTGTCACTTGCATTGTCAGTGTGGCTCTCACATACGCATCTTTGCTGTCTTTCGCACGGGTGCATGTGTGTGTCGTGGACTTGGTGATGTGTGGGGTGTGACCCCTTTGGGCACATGGTGGACGGGGGCCTACTTGATGTTTGTATGTGTGCTGCAGTGTGCCACGGGGATCAGGGACATGACCCAGGGTCATTGTGGGTGTGCGGTGTGCTACACGTCGTTGTGCATGTGTGCCATTGTGCCCGTCCCCCCCGTCCCCCCAGTCCCTGTTCGTTACTCACCCTGTTGATGTTGTGTCCGGTCATGTCGTGCTGTATCAGGACTCCAGACTCCTTGCACCGTCTCCGCACTGATGACTGTGGCCACCATTTGCTCCAGCACCTCCTGTGGCGCTGGGCTCCCACCTCCATTCGCCGTTGCTGCCTTCCTGTTGGCAGCGGGTTTCTGCTTGGTTTGGCTTTTCACATCGTGCCAGCGCATCTTGGCCTCATCGACGCTCCGACTGCATTCACGATGGAATGCCATTTGCCCGTCTGTGTTGCCAATGACACGGTGGAGGTGACGGACAGTTGTTGTTCGTGCTCTGTCACCTCCGTGAGGACGATCAGGTTGTCATGCGGACTGTGCCCCGTCTTCCTCTTCCTCTTCTCCTTGGCCTTTCCCGACCCCGAGGTTCCTTGCTGGTGGTCTGTGGGGCTTGTGGGGTTCACGTTGACCTGGGCACTGGTTCCGGGTGCATCCATGTTGCTACGCAGTTTTTTTTTTTTTGTTTTTTTTTCTTGTTCTGCTTTTATTGTGCATTTTCCCTCATGACGCGTGGGTATTGCAGCCCTGTCGCTGGTTATCGCTGATTTTTTTATCGCGGTTGGCCTCATCAGGACTTTATTTGCGTTAGTGTTTCGCATTTTTGCGGCGTCGCGTTGATTTTAACGCGGACATTTGACGCGTTATCGTGGGACTATCGCATGGTGCCACCAGGTTGAGAATGCTACGTTAACACGGCGTTGTTTTCCCGCGATGGACTGCGATATGCAAAGTTGCGTTAAGCTAAATTTGCGGTGGTTATCACACATTCTTGAGAATATGCCCCTATATGTAATGGCAAGAAAAATGAGGCTGTTGGCAATGCAGCAGCGAAGAATGTGGCGCAAAGAAAGGGTATTTAAGGTCAGGATCACAGTATTTGACCAGAAAGAGGAGGAACCCTATGGTAATTACAGGCTCATTAGTCAGGTCATCCCTAATTGATGAGCTACATCAATTAGCAGGCCCAAACATTGAAAGGAGTGTATCTATACCCACACATGTGCAGGTAGTATGTTCACTGCACCTTCTAGCCTCTGGCAGCTATCAAGGGATTCCAGCAATAGCTGTAGGAATGTTACAATCGCTCACTTTCAAGGTTTTTATGCTTTCCTGGCTGCAGTGGTGTCAAGAATATCCAGTCACATCTCCTTCCCAATTATAGCCAATAAGCACTAGATCAAAGGTGCAATTCTGTAGAATAGTACATTTTCCTCAAGTGTTTGGATGCATTGATGGCAGACACGTTCTAACAGACCTTCCATCTGCAAAGGAGCACTCTACCACAACAGGAAAAACATCACTTCCTGAATACACAGTTGTGTGTAAAGCTGGATTTCTCATCATGGACCATGTGGCTAGATACCAAGGGGTACCCCTGACTTGTACAACCACCTGGCCAGAGGTGACTTTGGAGACCGCTACCAGTTGGGTACCTTTTTTTTAATATTTCTTATGAAGTACATGGGCATAAACTGCACATACAGATTCAAGCATTTTGTACATAGCATATATACCTTTACGAACGGATTATCATTCCTGCAAACGATGTGTAAAAATAGCAACATAATAATTCCATGCACAGGTTTAGTGTATCATACTAAGAACCTTTTAACCCTCCCCTCCCTGAAGTCTGATGTGCCAAGATAAAGGTATTACGCTCCGAAGCTGATGTCCATCAATACTGGGGACCCATTTCCATAACTATTAGGTAAATGGTCAAAAGAATTCCTCTCAGTGTCATATCACAGTCAGTCTGGTACAGGTTACAATCAACAAACTCTACAAAATAGAAAAGGGAATGCGTGAGTATACGTGTATGCCAGGGGCAGATCATGGTGGGTGGATATCAGCTTTGATGATGTCTTTGAAATGCTCCAGGAGCATGTCCCAAGCCTGAGCAATGACATATTTTCTTAGGCTCTCTCTACCCTCTCTGTGTAACAGTGTGCTCTCAGCCCTCCTCCATGATACTACAGATCGGGTCTTATAGATCGCTTAGCCAGGAGCAAGGCGGGGTTTAGGAACTTGACCGCAGGTCTTTCAAGTGGAGGGTGAAGGAAGAGACCCAGGAGGACTCCGCCATGTGAGTTTGTTATTGAAAAAGCCAGTCACAGTGGTCAATGTTTGCAATAATATGGACCAGTAAGTCTGGAGCAGGGGCCAAGCCCAGAAACATGAAGGAGGTCAGCATCAAGAAGCAAACATCAGGTGCATCTCGCTGCAGAGCCTGGAAAAAAGTTTGTTGATCCGAGCTGGCATAAGATAGGCTTAATTTAGCATATTAAATTGAATGTATTTAAAAAGAGACCCCCTAGAGACTTTTTTAGGGTATTTCAATTTTTTTTACCAGTTTGATCATGGAACGGTTTAGCGAGGTCTGTCTTCCAGGCAGTTCTGAGGGGTACCCAGGATCTGTCGACCAGTGGCAAGAATGCCCTCTAATAGCATCTTATAAGTTTGGGGAGAGGATGTGGTCTGACGGCTAGAGCTGCCGACTTTGGAGCTGGAAAACCAAGGTTTGAGCCTCGGGGTCGCGTCCACATCCTGTGATTCTGGGCAAATCACTTAATCTCCCCATGCCTACCAAAAAAATGAATGTGTCCTTGTGTAACGTAACCAGTGCTCATGTAAAGCGCTCCAATACCTTCGGGTCGAGTTTGCGCTATATATATCTGCACACAAAAAAAAGCTTACCCCATGTACCCACTACCCACTACATTGAGGGGGATATTCTCAAGAACGTGCGATAATCATCCCCAAAAAAGGCTAACGCACGTTTTCATATCGCCGTCTATCGCGGGAAAATTACTCCGTGTCAACGTCGTATTCTCAACACGGCGGTAACATGCGATAGTCTCCCGATAACACGTCAAATGTCCGCGATACAACTACTGCGACGGCGATAAAAAAGGAAATCCGAACGTGAAAATAGTTGCGATGGGCCCAACCGCGATAGAAAAATCGGCGACAAGCAGCGCCAGGCTTGCAATTCCCACGTCAGGCGGGAAAAATCACTACAAAAGCAGGAAAAAAAAAACACAAACACAAACAAAACAACTGCGAAGCACAATGGAGGTAGCCGGAGCAGGAACAGAGGACGAGCAGAATCCCACAAGCCCCCCGGAGGACCAGGCCGGGACCTCTGGGTCAGGGAAGGGAAAGGACAGGACAGGAAGAAGAGGAAGGCGCGGTTCAGTCTGCAGGAAAACAGGATCCTGATAACGGAGGTGATGAAATACCATCAACAACTGTTTGTCACCTCCAATGTGTCATTGGCGACAAAAAATGGAATATGGCAGTCCATCGTGGACAAGGTGAATGCAATCGGAGTGCTGAGGAGGACAATGGAAGAGGTCAAGAGGCGCTGGAATGATGTGAAGCGCAAAACCAAGCAGAAACTCGCCAACAACCAGAAGGCAGCAATGCAGACTGGAGGTGGGAGTCCAGTGCCACAGGAGGAGCTGGACGAGATGGAGGAAATGGTCTCCACAGTCATCAGTATGGAGACGATGGCAGGAGTTGGGGGACCGGACACTGCTCGACAGGAGCTGACACAACAGCAACAGGGTGAGTAACCACCAGGGACTGGGAGGACGGTGGGATATGGGCACAATGGCACACATGCACAATTAAGCATAGCACAGTGCACACCCACGATTACTCTGGAGCATGTCCCTGATCCCCTTGGCACACTGCAGCACACCTAGAAACTGCAAGTAGGCCCCCGTCGACTATGTGCCCAGAGGGGGCCCTCCCCACACATCACTAATCTCACAACAAACCCATGCACAAGTACAAACACACATCCGTGATGTTGTCAAAATGTCCACTGTCCCGCATCAAATAGGCAGCTCCTCCCAAACAGTCACAATGTACATTGTCATGCAGTCTGTATGTAAACCTGCACAATGCGTCAACATACATGTGAACACAATGTTAAACTGCATCTCCCCTTCACATTGCAGAGGGAGAATCAACACCTCCTGCAGAGCAGACGGTACACCTCTTCACTGATGATGAAGAGGACCTCCCCTCCATCGACACCGACGCCCTGCAATGGTTCATGGACAGCTTCGGCACCCCACCTCCAGGAGCAGGGCAGCCCAACTGCATAGAGGAAACCCCACCCCCTGCACAGACCACACAGCAGGAAGCACCCACCACCACGGCTGTCTCCCAGGACCCCCACGAACAACACATGGCCTTCCAATGCCATGTGTTAGGGTGCCAGGAGAAGATGGCTGATCAGGTGCGGGTGGGGTTCGACCTCATGGCAGCCAAACTAGATGCCATACGTGGGTGTCTAAGTCCCATCAGGGACCACTTACAGTCCCTAACGGACACCCACAGTCCGCTCCATGCTCTCCAACGGTCCATGGCTAACATCGCTGGAGTCCTGACTCTGAGACAAGAAAAACTGTCTAGTCAGAGTGGCTCCAGCGATGTCAGCCGGGAGTTGGAACACATGCGGAGGATTATGGAGAACAGGGAGCGGATGCAGGCGGAAAGAATGGCTGCCATGGCTGCACACCAGCGAAATGTAGCTGGGATCTACCATGCCCTGCAGACCCTCATCATGGCATTGCTGCCACAAGGCCTGGCGCTGATGAATGCTGCTGCTGTTTCAACATCCACATCTCCGCCCCCTGATGTGTCAGTGCCTCACAGTGCGGCAGCCAATCCACCTCCGGCCCCTGATGTGTCAGTGCCACACAGTGCGGCAGCCAATCCACCTCAAGCCCCTAATGTGTCAGTGCCACACAGTGCGGCAGCCAATCCACCTCCGGCCCCTGATGTGTCAGTGCCACACAGTGCTGCAGAGAAAACACCACCACCCACATGTGAGGCACATGAGACATCAGAGGACGAAGATGCGGATTAATCTGCCTTACTGGTAGCAAGGAAGCGGTAGCATTCATCTCCGCCATATGGCCTGTTTCTGCTTGGTTCTGCCCTCTGCATCATCACCTTCCACTGTCCCCGATGCACTCTGCGACACTCACCTTGGACCTCGACATGGACTGCCATATTCTGTTTGGTCACCAATGACACAGCTATCAGACTGCGGACTGAACTCTTCCTCTTCCGATGTACTTGTCATTCCCTGAAGGACTCTGGCTGGCCCTCCACGGGCCAACAATGTAAAGTGGGGTTTGCATGGCCCTGTACTGCTCCAGCTACAACACTCCACTGAATGTGCATTAAACAATCAAATGCACACAGATGTGTCATGTCTATGATCATTCAAGTACGGAAGTATGGATGAATGTCGGGTCAGTGATTCCCCTTACGTCCATGTTGCACATGTTGTGGGACTTGAGTCACAGGGTGCAACATTACCGATTGCGGACCGGGTGGCGCCGACACCACATCAGAGACACACGCATTAGTCACCTTCTTGTCCAGCCCAGAACGGAACCACGCCCAGAGCGCCGGGTCATCGTTCACACCCCTACGCTGGACTGGCATACGCCAGGCCAGCCCACTCCGCTTACGCTTACAGGGGGGGGGGACAACGCTACATGTTCCAGGTCTTCCCTGTGGTGATCTGCTGATCACAGGTCTAGTTGTCAGCATGCCACAGCCACTCCCTGAGGGCTGGTTCACACCCACACCACACCCATCCAGCACATGCGTCACAGGACATGTGACCCTGCCAATAAAAGGGGCCGGGCGCACGTGCGCGAGGCCATTTCCACTATTTAGCTGAGTGTGTCCGTGTGGTCATTATTTATGCATGAGGGCCTAGGGCCCTACCACATCACATTCCCCACTGCCGGAGGTGACATGATGGCGTCCGCACGACGAGACTCAATCATAAAGGGCCCATGACTTGAGGTGCACAGAGTTGATGGCATTTGAGGCACTTAGGCCGGCACAGGCCTACCGACACGGGACGGTGACTTGAGGTGCACAGAGTTGGTGGCATCGGAGGCACTTAGGCCAGCACGGGCCTACCGTCACGTGGCGATGATTTGCGGTGCACTGAGTTAGTGGCACCAGAGCTGAGCGGGTGTGCAGCCTGCGATGATGCGTAGGCCTCGATACGCCGTCCTGCCAATCAAGATTCGATTTGAATTGTGATCCCAGCTGGACCGCAGTGTACGCCGAGGGCAGCAGGCTGCACAGACATGACTCCGCGGCACGGTGCTGCAGGGTGCGCTGGGGGCCTGTGGCGCGGAATCCAGCGATCGGCTGAGGAGGTTGCACCGGCACGTGGTGGGCCCTCTTGGAGGCACGCCGGTGCGCAGGGGCGGGCACTCATCGCTGGTTGGCGGACTGA
Organism: Calotriton arnoldi; assembly: GCA_963921515.1. Classification (NCBI taxonomy): domain Eukaryota; kingdom Metazoa; phylum Chordata; class Amphibia; order Caudata; family Salamandridae; genus Calotriton; species Calotriton arnoldi. The sequence continues at coordinate 134,330 of CAWUFW010006403.1, read as the reverse complement.
TCTGGGGACTAGGGCTGGAGTGCAGCAGGCGCACAAGATCGCGTAGGCACCACCGGTCACGGCGGCGCCCTCGTGGCTGGGTGGGGGGAGTGAAGGTGCAGGGGTATCAAGCTGATACTAACCGTGATGCTTACAGGTATGAGTAATCCTGCATCATGAGACCGTAACAGAAGTTAGTGTGACCGTAACCTTCCTTTTCTTTCCTACGAAGGTTACGACCACACGTTACGGTCTTTTTGTGCAGGATTTGTCTTTTCTGTGAGCATTCCGGTTTGTCCAAGTGCTATACACTGTACCAGATTAGGTTTGTGACTATACAGACGCTTGACCATTGTCACCATTTGTCCAACAGGTTTCTGGATACTGACTTCCGGAGTATGGAATGGTATTGGGGAGTTCCCGCAGCATATGCAGTTACCTGAATCCACACGTTGCCCTGATGAAGTTCCCCGTTGGGCGTTGGCTGTGCTTTTCATATTGTTTATTGTTGTATTTGTAATAAAGGACTGTTTTTACACTACTGTTGACTACTGGACTTCATGACCGTGCGCACCCCCATTTCAGTTACTACAGTTTTGGATCTGGGGCACAGTGGCGTCTGGCAACGGCTGGCGTTGGGGTTGGTTGCGCAGGAACACTACGAATTGGAACTGTCGTGTGGTGCGGTGACAGGGGCCCGCCGTTGCTATTGTGGACATGCATCCATGACATGGGTGAGGACGTATGATAGGGCTGGCCGTGAGACTCCTCCGACTCTGGCAGTTGTTGTTTGGGAGGTACCAGGGGCCAACAGGTGCAGCACAGCCAGCAGCTTAGTCTGCGGAGGGATGTTGGTACCGTCAGCCTGTGGGCAATGTGGGTGAGGATGCGGAGGATGGTTGTCCTTTTGTGCCTGTAGTGGGCAATGACTTCCTCTGGCGTTGAGTCTCTGAGGCTGGTGGGTTTTGGGAACGTCCGCTGTCCTGTTCTGCGCTGCCTCTGTGGTAGTCAGGGGGGGAGCCGGGGGGGGCCTTGGGGTGGTTGCGGTGGGTGTTGTGGCCATCTTGGGTCTCCAGGCTGCACGATCATTGTCTCCATGGCATCTGTTGGTCTACAGATGTGGCTCTGGGCTGGGCTCTCTTTCTACTGCAGTTTGTCGTCCTGCTTAACACCAGTCAAAGGCAGGTGTTAAATCCCTGCTGCTAACGCGCCTTATCGCCTGTTTTTGGATCGCATCACAGATCTGGCTGGTCGTTGTGATTGTCGCGAAGTGGTGTTTTTGTGTGTTTTTGCATGGGAACGCCTACTGTGCATATCATTAGCGTTAGTTGTCTCTCTCATCCGTGGCGATGTTTTTTGCGGCAGCTATCGCTGGAAAACTGGCGATGTGGTCAGTTTGCACCAGCTTGGGAATGGGGCGATAATTCTTTCGCCACTTTTGCTGCGCTAAAGTGCCGATAACTCGGCGATAAGTCCTTGAGAATATGCCCCTGAGTGTTTAGCAAAACTAATATGTTGGCAGCAGCCCATTGCGAGTGAGAAATAAATTGAAAGGGGATTGTTTGAGGCAATCATATGTGAGAAATTGTCCAGGTGGAAGATTATACTCTGCTACCGGTGCATGGAAGTCCATCAATTCGCCATAACAAATAATTTGCCAGTTGTGAGAATTACAGCAGTATGCCAGGATCCTAAGTGTCCCGATCTCAAGTGTCCTGTTTTGGCCTGTAGACCTAATAGGGAGATGGCGGGGCAAAGGGGGTCCATACACTAGTAAGTCTGTTCGTTCTAGCTAAACAGGACACTGCTGTGTGAAGCAAGCCCATAGCCCGGGGATCCAAGCGAGTGGAAGGAAACACTTGAAAGCAGCCTTTGTGAGCCCTGTCTCATAAAGAGAGTGCCCAGAGAGCCAGCGGGCTATCCATAGCAGCTGCACAGCCTGATAATAGCGTTTAAAGTCTGGGAGGGCAAGCCCTCCCGCCTCCACCAGGAGTTTCAGTGTAGTAAGGGCCACACGGCATTGCCCAGAGCCCCAAAGAAAAGCAAGAAGCAATAAATCCGATTGTTTAAAGAAGCAACAGGGGGGGAGGAGGAAAAGATTGGCAGAATAATAAACAATATGAGGGAGGACCACCATTTTTACCAAAGCCACACGTCCAGTCAGTGAAAGAGGTAAAGCTAACCAGAAGGTCATAGAGACCGGAGATGTTGCATTGCCTTGCCCAGGTTGCCATCACGCAAATCTGCGGAGAGTGATAATTGACCCCTAGATATCTAAATGTAACCATTTTCACCTGCAGCCTGGGGTTTAACTGCATTTTAAGGGGAAGCCTGCAGATTTTTTGTAGAGAAAAGATACAAGATTTAGGCCAGTTCACCTTAAGGCCCGGAAGAGCCGCAAAGTCAGAAAACACCTGTGCTATGTCAGACAAGTCCATATTTACTTCACAAACATACAAAAGCAAGTCACCAGCATATCATATCACGTGGGTCAGGCCCCAGATCAGTAACTCCCAGTCAGCTCTGTGGAGACAGAGGTGGGCTGCCAAAGGCTTCATAGCCATGGCGAATAATAATGGCTAAAGGGGCAACCTTGTCTGGTGCCTCGACGAATGGGCCCTGAAGAAGAGATGCATCTGTCAGTTTTCAGTCCTGAAGCACTTCACAATCCCGGTGTGTGTTTCCTGGTTTCTGTGACTGGCTACTCCCACAGCATTTTTATTTCTTTAATCCTTTTCACGATGCATGGCTTGGTACTGGACCTGTGTTGAATGATTTTTGAAAGAGTGTGTCAATGTTTCCAAAACACCAGGATGCCCAGCTCTGCTTCACTGAATGTTCTTTTTAGGTCGAGCATTTGAGACCTCTTGTATATACTTTAGTATATACTTATATGTGTATGTACTTTGTGGGCTCTGGAGACCAGCCCTAGGACTTGTCTGCTTCCGCTTAGGGACTTGTTTTCTGTTCAACTGCCTCTATTTAATTGTCTTGATAGAAAACGACCAGCAGATGTCAGTAAAATACCAGAATTGCTTTCTGCTTAGGGACTTTCTTTTTTTATTTTTCTGGCAACTGCCTCTATTTAACTTTCTTGATAGAAAACGACCAGCAGAGGTCAGTAAAATACCAGAATCACTTTAGCATTCTCTAGATTCCAGTCTATTGAAATTGTCTTCCACAAGCACCCGTAGACAATAATATTTTTTTCAAATCTTGTATTTTCAGTGATATGACCACCGAAGACCCTGATTTTATATTAAAAACAGAGGTTTGCACTATACCATTTCCCACTGAAAGGCAATATTTCTCTCCATGTGTTCCCATACCTGGCGTGTCACGCAGTTTGGTGCTTACTTTCCCTCCATGTTAAAGAACAGTAGATGTTTCAGCACCCGGGCTAATGTGCTGCATAGCTAAATACATATAAGGTCCCAAAGGCGAGACCGATTGCATTGCAAATGCTTGTTTTTCCTACCATCCACCATACTCTCTCCCTTGTCAGTGGCCATTTCCAATGTTTATTTTATATTTTTGCACCAACACAGGTAGTTCCCACACACCTCCTCTGTTCTCTTGCTGCACGTGGCTCACTTCCTGTTAATGATGTCAGTAGAGTGAGCCAGAGCCTCATTCGCTACTTCCAAATTGTAATTTGCAATATTTGCAGCAACAGAGTAGTTATTTGATAATCGTAATTTGGAAATAGGAAACATTTAGAAATCACAAAATTTACATTTCTAAACTACGTACATCTATAATCATTCCTATTTGCAAATACAGACTCGCAAATGTTTTTGTTCATACATCTGGCCTTAAGTTCTTTATCTTATGGATGCATTGAAAGCAAAAAGCAATGTTTTTTTTCTTTTTCTTTTTACAGCAGCATGCTTTTTTAATGTTTTTGTCAGGTTTCAAAATGCAAGACATCTTAAGGAACAGATCTCAGTACAACTTTGTACATACTGAAGAAACAAATGGTGACGTTCACTGATTAGACAGGAGGTTAAACATCAAAACACTAATTGTGTAATATTACCTAAACTACGCAAAAAAGTTGCTAGTACATTGTCCGGTGACCGTCCTCAAAACCACATTCTCTCTTTTGCTCGACAAGTAACGTGCTTTATGTTGCAAGATCAATCTCATTACTTCCTTCCCATGTTCTAATTTAGACCAGCTCTTAGAAATGCTAAAAGCCACTGAATGCTCTGAAGCCTGTACTGGGTACTGATGTCACTGGGAGGTCAGGCCACGCGCTGTACCTCAGAATTGTCACGGAAGTGGGTTTCTTTGGCGCGAGCTTCCGCGAGAGCAGGAAGCTCTGACTGCGAACGTCTTTTGTGGTCCACGGTTTCGTGCCCACATCATCAACACCTTGAGTGCGGGGACTAGCGTCTTTCATGTCGTTTTCAAATTTGGCCAAATTTCAACAAGGCTATATGTGCTTTACTTGTCAGACTCTCTCACTCGATGTTGGTGCAGTCTCAAGAAAGTAAACAAAACCCCAAGAACTGCATTCCGTATCGTTATTATTTTAAATTTGTATAGTCATATTCTGCCATTAGCATAGTACCGAAAGGAGCTACGTGTTTTAATACTGAAGCCCCCATAGGAATTCTGTAGTAAATGTCAAAATGTGCAGTATAGGAATTACCTTCAATTTTGAATGCATCTGTGTATTTAAATTTCTTGACTTGACCTGCAGTCCTTGCTTACAGTATCTATGGTGGGCACTGTCATTTCCTACTGCAGGCACATGGCCTTGATAATCAAGTTGCTCCTCTTTTGTCTGTCTCGGCAAGGACAATCAAGGTGAACAGTCAAGGCTTCCTCCAGGAGGTGTTAGAGAGTTTGGAACTCAGATACTGCCTGACACTAGTAAATATACTCAGCCCTAACCACCACACAGAGCTGCCTATGCATCTTAAAAAGACTAACGGCCTGATGTGGATGGGATACTCTATCATAAACTTGTTGAATATCCAGTAAACCTTATAACAAGTGCATTATATCCTGTGGCACTCTAATAGGGCCAAAAAGATATCCACCACGTTTGTGTCAAAGTAACCAATCCATCAACTCTCAATCAGACCCCAAGGGAAATCCGTTAACTACACAAAAATAAAAGTTGGTGCTGGCAAAATGACGGCCTGTGAGTATATGCAGCGGGTCGCAGATTGGGGTCTTCGCTGGGATGCACCCGAAGAAGATGGTTTACTAGGGCCCCCGCATCTTCAATTATCATGCCTGCCTTCTGTATCTTGTGCCTGCTTTGTACGCTGCTTTGTATGCCTGGAGGATTATGCGGCACTGGATCGGCTTCACCGCAGCAACGTAGCAAGAGCAGCAGCTGGCGTATTCCCATGGTTCCGGGCATCAGAGCAGGGGCAGTGGGGCTGCACTGCAGCCGGAGGAATCTTGGAAACATACCGGTGAGGAGCAGAGATGGGTTTCTTTTGCCTGAGCTGTCTAGAGTATCTCAACGGATATCTCTAAGCGGAACTCGTTACATTGTTTCATCTGCTATTATGGGGTTGGGAGGTGGCCAGCTCAATACTTTATTGCAATCCCTTGAAGGTCCCCTGGCTCAGCTGAACATAAGGAGGATTGGTGAACATTTGGATTTTTCCTGTTATCACTATAATTTATTAGTCATATTTTTGCCGGGATGCCGGCTAAGTGGGCAGTAAATGGGGGGGCTGGCTGCAGCTGGTGCCAGGATGCCTTCTTTTCTCTCTCCGACTTGGTCAGTTTGTCTGACAATGATTAAAATGACAATCAAACACTTCAAGGGGCTCATGATTATATAGCTTGTCCAGAGCCTCCAAGGAGATCTTTCATGACATCTGGCACCTTTTCCACCGCTGTCCCGTCTGCTTTGGGGGGGCTGAGTGGCACTGGATATTTGTTGCTACCAATCTGGAGGATATTGTTACGGCTTCCTTTGAACAGAGGGTCATGGACCCTGTCTCCTCATTAGCTGATGAGGAGGAGTTGTTATGTGACCCGGATGGAATGGAGTTAACACCTACTAACAGCTTTCCACCAGTGTCTATTCCCTCTATTACCCCACTAGATGTTAATCGGTCTACTCTTAAGGATTTGGCCTCCGGGGGGGGGGACCCCCTGTCCCGTCTGGACCATCATCTGTATAGGACGCACCCACCCTGAATGTCATCTATAATCTCCTTTTGCATAATAGGGAGGAGTATTGGAAAGATTCTCTAGCATTGAACTCGGCCCACTTTAAGACTTAGGTGGTTCTGTGGAAGCTCTCAAAAAACATGGGGTATTATTCAATCTCGCCTTGGAGAGGTGGAGACGTCCCAAGATGCCTTCCATACGGCAGTTGAACAGAATCGATCAGCTAATAACTAGCATAAATCCCATTTCTCCAGTCTCTCATCTAGAGTGGACGACTTGGAGAATAGGTCGCATAGAAATAACAATCAAGTCCTGGGTATCCCTAGAAGGAGCAGAAGGGGATGACCCCAGCCTATTTCGAGAATCTTTTCCTACATTGAGTGACTGGTAAATGGATAGTATCATCCAGAGGGCACATTGTATCCCATTTAGACATCCTAGTAAGGGTGGGTTGTCCAGGTATCCCAGGCCATTCTTATGTATGTAGGGAATTTTATCCTAGGGCAGGAGATCTATCGAGCAGCCTCACCCCAAGTCACCCATTAAGGCTTTTGGGGTGGAATTTTTCATTTGGTCACATTTTTGCCATCAAACTGTGGTGAGACGCTGGCAGCTCCAGGAGCATATCCCGAGTCTGCAGAAGATTGGGGCTATTATGGAACATGAAACCTTGTGCTTCAGATTTGATGATCAAATTTATTATTGATATGATGGTTCAAAGGTTTTGGAGTTGCTAGTTAAATGGCAGACATGGAACTGAGTCTTTGTCTCCCTTGTTATGATCATTTATGGTTCTCCCTTGCAGGTGGAGTGGCCCCCAACACTGTTGGTTTTTGGTGAATGGTAAATGTTAGGGAGTACGCTATTACTTGCCCGGCTTGGGTGGGGCCCTCCTTTTTTTCTTTTCTTTTTGGGGTTTGGATGGGCACCTCATGAGGCTATAAATCCGGGTGTGTCGGGGGGCGTGGCCAAACAACATGGCCGATCGGACGTGATTCCGATCGGCTCCTTCCCAGGCCCTGCTGAATTGGTGGCATCAAGGCACCTTACCGGCGTCGTAAGCACGGATCCGCGATGCTGTGGAGGCGCTGACCACGGGGGGCTGCTTCGGTGCGTCTGAGGTCCCGGTGTGAGCGCAGAGGAGACCCGGAGCAGAGAGGGCGGCGCAGCGGCGCCGGAGAGAAATGGCGGGCGCCCGGGCGCTGGGAACGAGAGCGCGGGGTTGCTGATTACCCGCATCACCTTGCCGCGGATTTGCCCCGGAGGTTCCTGTCACCGGCACTCGCGGGGGGCGCGGACGAGTATATCGGCCCCCTGCTGTCCCCGAAGGTAGGCAGCGGCTGTATGCGGGACCGACCCGACTCCCACACAGCGCTCGTCATAATGGCGGGCAGATGCGGCGAAGGAGATATGAGCGCCCAGATCGGCTGGCCCTGCCTGTGAAGATCCCTCGGAATAGGGATGAAGTTCCCCTCCGGCCCCGAGATCACCTCAATGATGAGCGTTGCTGAAGCGGCCCTGCTAAGCGCTGAGTGAGTCTTCGAACCCCTCTGTTGTTGCAGGGGCCCCGAGAGTGTGCGCGGAGGAGCAGCATGCCGCTCTCCTTTTAGGGCTTCAGCAATAAGGGGTCAAGCGCAGAGGTGAGGAGCGTATCGGCAGGGGGCTGGAGTCCTGCACTGAGGAAGCACAGCAGAGCGGTGCCTGACCCCAACATGGCTGCCAAGGAATCTCCGCTTACAGGCTTGTAGCCCCCACGCGGCGCCTGAAAGGGGAGGATACCTGCCCCGTAGGGAGACTCACGGGAGTGGGCCGAGGCGGAGGCTGATTGGCACCATCATTGAGCCGGTTGTCTCTCGCTGGCTGCCGGGAGAGACGGGTGAGCCTGAACTGGCCGGGCGTCTGGAAGAGAAGAGCAGTGTGGTCCCGGGAGTGGAAGAGTGAGCGACGGGGGCCCCACTGGCGGATATCAAGGGCGCTCAGGTCCCACACAATTGAGATGGCAGGGTAAGCGAAGGGGTCCCCACACGAAGATAACAGAGGCGCACTGGTTCCACGCATTTGAAGAGGCGGCCGAGAGCTGACCGAGGGGAGGGTCCACATATGCCACCCAAAAAGACCCCCAATAATAAGGTCTCCAACTACTTCACGTCGGGCGGAGCGGGGGCGGTCGAGGACGAGGCGACGGTAAGACCGGCGAATATGGCACTGACCCGAGACGACCTCATGTCCTCTCTTCGCGAGTTCAAACAGGAGCTGCGATCAGAGCTACGAGCGGATATCAAGGCTGAGATGGAGGCCTCCTTCGAAACTTTCTGTGCTGAGGTACGAGAGAAACTGGTGGCTGTGCAAACAGATGTTGACTCGGTGGGCACGCGTACCCTCGATCTTGAGGTGCAACAACGGGAGGTGTCCAACAAGATTAAGATCCTGGAAGAAGGAACTGCTGACTTGCGTGGCCAACTCCGTGATTCACTACTCAAGTGCGAAGATTTGGAAAATCGCTCTCGCCGCGAAAACATAAGAGTCCGAGGCCTGGTGGAGGATTGCGAAGGCCCGGATCTGGAAGCATTCATGGTGGGACTCTTCTCCTCAGCCCTAGGTGAAGACGGCCCTGAAGTCCAGTTGGAGAGAGTGCATAGAGTTGGCCCGCGCCTGCCGGGGGAAGGTCGACGCCCAAGAGATGTCCTGGCAAAGTTCAGTTCTTTCAAGGTCAAGGAGATGGTCTTGCAGAGGGCAAGGGTCACCGACACGCTCACCTTCCAAAATGCCACATGCTCGCTTTATCAAGATGTAGCGCAGGCCACTCTCATGAGACGCCAACAGTTCCGCCCAATCACCGAACATCTGCGGGAGAAGAAAGTTAGGTACAGATGGACATACCCCTTTGGGATCTCTTTCCAATGGAATAACAAACAGCACCACTTTGTGGAACTTTCAGAGGCAGCCGATCTGCTAGGAGTGGAACTCTCCTCTTCCTTACCGGACCCGAACGGGAGGGGTCAACCTGAGCGACGCAATGGGGGGCAATGGCGTCAAATGGGCAGGAGAAACAAGAAATCACCAGACTGAGGCATCATTAGAAGTGCAACCGCTCGGTTGTCTTTCTGCCTGAACTTGCTGTAAAGCTGTGGGGGGGTACACCCCCTTTCCCCTCCTTCCCACCCAAAGGGATCCTCCTGCCGAAGATTTGGAGAGCTGGATGGGGCAGAGGACTTGCATCTTCCGTACCAGGTTGGGGCCGGGGTGCCCAGGCGCTACGTGATGCTCTGATCCCAGCGCTTGACATGGACACCATGAGAGAACACTGTATCGGCAGTAGTAGGTCGGGGGGACAGTATTATCTACACGGTGGTGGGGGGGGCTCAGGGGGAAGGGTGTTGACGGCCGAGGTCTGGTAAACGGCTAACCGTTTGAGTTGCATTTGGGGTATTTTGATAACCCCTTCCGCTGCAAGGGTTTGAAATTCAGCGCTACTTGTTCTTCCGTTGGGGAAAGGGGGCTCTCTTTTTCTTTCTTAATGCAACATATGCCTTGATCTTTGCTATGATAAGGGCTGGGGGAATGGTAATGGTCATGTTCCTCGAGTGTATTCTGGTACAGGGGTTTCCCTCTAGGAGGGGGACTCTATGCACTCATGTTAAGTATTTGTTTGGGTTTTTTCAGTTAGATGTCATGGTTCTTTTCTTTTTCTATGGTTTGTGGGCGAGGGCGGGGGGATGGGGGGGTCAATTGGGGCTTTTTCAGAGGAATCCTACGCCGAAAGGGCAGCATCCCCTTCTAGTTACAGATGGCGGTTAGAGTGCTTACATGGAACGCTCGGGGATTGAATTCCCCTAACAAGCGTCAACGCTTCTGGAAGTACCTGCATGACCACAATGTCCAAATAGCAGCTCTGCAGGAGACGCACCTCAAAAAGTCAGACGAGTCCCGACTACGCCATAGAGCTTATCCCCTCATATTTCGATCTTCACACTCCTCGAAACAAAACGGGGTGGCATTGTTGTTTCACGCAGGGGTCCCCTTTCAAGTCCAGGACACTAAAACAGACAAAAGCGGGAGGTTCCTTATGGTTCGGGGGGACCTTAGAGGCCGCCAATGCACGTTCGCAGTTCTATACGCTCCCAACACAGGTCAACAAGATTTCATCCTCTCCTTCCTTATGTCTCTGGAGAACTTTGCCCAGGGGGACATAGTGCTCTTGGGGGATTTCAATCTAGTCTGGGATCTGGGTATGGATACGACACACTCACACAGGGCTCCAGGAGGGGCGTTTGGAAAGGCGCTGCATTCACAGCTTCAGCGCATGGGGTTGGTAGATGTATGGAGGGAGGTCAACCCCACGACGCGAGACTACTCGTTCTTCTCTCACTCACATAAAACATATTCCCGTATCGATCACATTTTCATGAGCCAGTTCTTGCTCCCCTCCGTACTGCAAACTCAGTTCCATCCGATCTGCCTATCGGACCACGCCCCCCTGGAGTTGACAATCACCTGGCCAAACCCGCGTCCAAAACATGCTCGATGGTATTTCCCCAATTTCCTGTGCAGGGATAGACTTCTACGTGATGACCTCAGAAGGGCCATCAAAGAATTTCTAGAGCTGTACGACCCTGAGGCTACTTCTCATGCAACTACCTGGGACGCTCTTAAGGCAGTTGTCCGAGGCAAGTGCATCGAACTGGCCACTACTTTACGCTCTCAACAATGTGCAGAGCGCCTTCAATTAGAACGGGAATTAACAGCTGCAGAGCAGGCCCACAAGGATAGCCCCTCGGCTCCGGCACTACGGAAGGTCACGGCTCTAAAAGGGAAACTGCAGGCCATCTACACCAACAGGGCGGAGAAATCCATCCTACGCCTACAATCTAGGGGTTATGAGGGCGGGAATAAAGTGGGATCCTTGTTGGCGCGCCAACTCCGGGCCAAGCAGGAAAAAGAGTATATCAAACTAATAGTAGATGAGCAGGGTGTAGAGCACAGGTCAGAGGAGGGGAAAGCACGGGCTTTTGAGAATTTTTATAGGACTCTTTACACCTCAGAACTTCCAGGGACGCATGACCCATCGGGGTACTTGAGCCCCATAGACCTCCCTCAGGTCGGGGCTTGCTCTAATGAAAAGTTAGCGAAACCCATAACCGCTGAAGAGGTACAGAAAGCAATCGACTCCCTTAAACTCCAGAAGGCTCCAGGGCCGGATGGCTTCTCAGCCCACTTCTACCGTACTTTCGCGCCGGAGCTCGTTCCCTTCCTAACAATACTATTTAACATCATCGCCTCTACGCAACAGGTCACTCCTTCCATGGGCGAAGCAATTGTGGCAGTGCTTCCTAAACCTGGTAAGGATCCCTCCGCATGCTCTTCTTACCGCCCGATTGCTCTTCTAAACCTAGATGCAAAAATTTACTCTAAAATCCTGGCCACTCGTCTCGAATCCATCCTCCCTGGTCTCATAGATCCAGACCAGTCTGGATTTATAAAGGGGCGTCAAACCCATGATAACTTGCGGCGCATCATCCATATCATTGAAAAGGCCCGCAAAAAAACATCCCAACAGCGCTTCTCTCGCTAGATGCGGAGAAAGCCTTTGATCGCGTGGAATGGCCCTTCTTATTTAAAGTGCTCCAGCGCTTTGGCTTTAACGAAACTTTTATAGGGATGATTCGCGCTAACTATCATTCCCCCAGCTCTCGGGTCCTTGTCAACGGAGTTGCTTCTTCCCCTTTTCGCCTGGCTCGCGGGACGAGACAAGGCTGCCCCTTGTCCCCCTCCTTTTTGCCTTGAGCATAGAACCCCTGGCACATAGGATCAGAGGAAACCAAGAGATCCATGGTATACGTTTCGGCACGGACGACCACAAGATATCGCTATTCGCCGATGACGTGCTTCTTCCAGTGTCGGACCCTCTTGTCTCTCTTCCGGCCATCCATGCAGAGCTAGAGGCGTTTGAAAGGGTGGCGGGATTCAGGATCAACCGGTCCAAATCCTTCCTACTAAATTTAACAATGCCTAAAGATGATTGGCGAAGGGTGGAGGAGGTGTCACCATTCCGCTGCACCATCAAGGAGATCACTTACTTGGGTGTTAAGCTTACTCCTCGAATACAGGATCTATACAAAGCTAACTTCCCCCCCCTTCTGAGACAACTAAAGACGGATCTGGGAAAGTGGAGAGGGGCTTACATCACCTGGTTGGGCAGGATTAATGCCATTAAGATGAATGTTCTCCCTCGCTTACTCGATCTTTTTCAGGGTTTGCCTATCCCAGTGGAGGGAGGCCTATTTAGGGAGCTGCAGCATATGCTGACCACATTTATTTGGCAAGGGAAAAGGGCACGACTTCCCTATAATTTGCTTACCAGACCGCGTAAAGAAGGTGGTCTAGCACTACCGGACTTTCAGTCCTATTATCGAGCGGCGCAAATGCGGGTAATTACGGAATGGTCGCTGCGGGCTTCGGAGAGGCATTGGCTGCATATAGACAGGCAGATAACAGGGCGTACTATTTGGGATCTTCTATGGAAGCCAAAGCAAGACAGACCTCTCAATGCCTACATAAGCACGCCTATGTCCACCACACTAAAAGTCTGGGATACCCTCACTAACAGACTGCACCTTACGACCTTTCCCTCCCCTCATACGCCTATACATTTCAATGCTGCCTTTCCCCCCGCACTACAAGAGGGTCCCTTTGAGGCTTGGAGGGAGGGCGGTTGCCTCATGATCTCTCACTTGTTTGAAAGAGGAGAACTCATCTCTTTTCAAGAGTGCAAGAAGCAATTTGCATTGAATGACAAAGAAGAATACCACTACTTGCAGCTAAAACACTGGGTGCAGCGGCCCCTGGTGCGGCTGGCCGCCACCAGGGAGTTGCTCCCTATCGAGAGGTTTGCTCACTCGGGGTCCTCTTCCAAGGGATGTATCTCCTATCTGTACGCTCTCATACAGGCGACGAGTCCCAGAACGGCACCGCGTTTTAAACGCTTTTGGGACGCTCTCGTAGATGCTCCATTGGAGGATAAGCGTTGGGAACATCTGGGCAGAGATATAGTGAAATTCAACCGCTCAATGTATCTCAGAGAAGCACACTACAAAATCATGTACGATTGGTACTTGTACCCTCAGAAACTTCACACGATTTTTCCTAGTTCGTCGGACAGGTGTTGGAGGGGATGTGGGATGTTAGGTGATTTCAGACATATATGGTGGGACTGTCCTGCCATTAAACCTTTCTGGAAAGAAATTCTGTCCCAAATCAAGCTTATCTTAGGATATCCTATTCCCACCTCCATGGAACAAGTTCTGTTGGGGGTCCGGGATCTAGCGTTGAAGCGGCAGACACAGGGTGACAAATCAGTGCTGTGGCTTTGTTTGGAGGCAGCCAAAATGGCAGTTGCTGCGGCTTGGAAAAAACAAGAGGCCCCTTCCCTAACCCAATGGCATGCGAGACTGTGGAGGGCTTTGGCTTTGGAGCGCATGACTGATATAATTGAAGACACTAGAAAAGGTTTTGATCACATCTGGTCTCCGCTGGTCAGCTACTTGTCGGAGGGGCTCCCTTTGACGGCTTGCGGTCCAAGGCTTAGGGCCCTTCATTTGTTCCTTATCTAACTGTTCCAAATGAACGGGCTTTCTGAGGAGGGCGTTGAGCACCCAAGTAGAGGCCCAGAAAACCCACTCCTCGCGCTCACATTTCTCTAATCCGCACCATGACATCACAGTTTTGTTTTTTTTTTTTTGTTTTTTTTTTAGGTATAATTAAGTTTCCTTTTTAGGTTAATTTTTGGGGAGGGTAGATTGTATTCAGAAACATGGGTATGAAAGCAACATGTTAAGACGAAGCTGTGCTATATATTAAAGTGCATTCGCCGCGGACCTTGTGGGAAAATGTAACCTGCATGAGCGTTCCGTTTATCTGGGTGGAATGTATTTACAACTAATGTTGCCTATGTAATGCTATGGTCGCACTCTCTGAGAAAAATTTCAATAAAACAGAGTTTGAAATAAATCCGGGTGTGTCATTGGCAGGGGGTTTGATACTGTGATTATTATTAAAAAATAGTTTTTGGGTGCATCCAGGGGGGGGCTGGGATTCTGGCCAGGACTGACCGCAGTCATGAGCCAAGTAGCTGGATGTCCTTGGTGTGGTGGATGATGGCCCTACATTTCAAGCATAGCATAAGGGGGTGGGATGGTTCCCCAGTTTGGGGACTTAGAGTGTGGGGAGGGGGGTCATGTGTTGGAAGCTTGGTCCAGTGGTCTGGTGTTCTAGATGAAGGGGTGGAAAGGGTTGAGGTGTTAAAATGAAGAAATTTTTTGCTGCAGGGAACTATGGTGATTCCTGATTTGTGGGACCTGGTTTAGGGGGAGATGTGACAGAAATGTGACTGGTTGAGGGATAGCTCGTGGATTTCAGCATGTAGTGATAATGGCTGGTGATAATAGGTGTCTTATTCTTTCATGGAACATTAATGGGGTTAAGGCACCTCATAAATGTAATTTATACCAGGAACAATTATATACCATTAAGCTACAAATTGTATGCCTCGAGGAGATGCACTGATCCCCCGCAGAAATTACATTGTTAGAAGAGCTTGGCTATAGAGTCCTATGTACCCCTTGTTTTACCTCTGCTCAGAGGGGGTTTGCATTATTGGCCCAGGACAGAAAATGGGGGGTTTTGAGGCTGGTTGACTCTGGTGGTCGGTGACTTCTTCCAACTATCCAGAAGGACAATATGTGTCGTACTATTTGAGTAATCTATGGACCGCATAATGAGGACCTGACAATTTTTGACTTTTTGTTAGCTGAACTCCATCTATGGCCATCGCCCCTTGTTATTTGTGGGGATCTTAATGTCACATTATGCCCAAAAAAAGATTCTATGTATCAGGTCCAGGATCACCTGAGTCTGGCTCTTTGGGGGAAGCTTCGGCTCAAGGGGGCATTGAAACAACTTATCTCTTCTTATGCACTGGTTGACCTATGGCATTTTGACAGAACCAACGAACCTGGCTTTACGTTCTATTCTGCCTCTCATAAAACTCTCTCACATGTTGATATGATTCTAGTGAGTAATAAGTTGATCTCGCTATCAAAGATTGTGCTTAATCCAAGAGTTATATCTGATCATAAGTTGTCTATCTCTGCTTATTCAAGAAGTAGCCTCCTTGAGCCCTCTGTGCTTCAAGGATGGACATTTGAGCATAGATTGCTCTTGGAAGAGGACTATATTCATTTTATGAGCGTATTTTCACGTGAGTTTTTAGAGGTCAATGTTGGCTAAGCAGCTATTATGTTTGTTTGGGATGCACTTCAGGCTTTTTGTCGGGGACATATGCTGCAGCTTTCAGTCTATCAATGGAGTGTGGTTATACTGGAGGAGAGCGAGGCCCCCTAACTCTCAGCACCTTGGAAAATTGTCTGGGACGAAGTATAACACGTTGCATACGGAATCTCTCGTGGAATGGCTGTCTGTCTTGCGGCACTCTCTTGGAGGGGATCGGGTGGTTAAAAAATGCCGAGTTTGGCAACTGTTAACCTTTGAGAACAGTGAAGAGATGGGTCAGCTGCTCTCCTTTAGAGTTAAGGACAGTTCCAGTCTAAATACTATCCAGCAGGTTTGGAACGAAAAAGGGAGCTCGTTGTAGATCCAGCTGGCATGAGAGAGGTTTCCCTGCAGTTCTATCAGAACTCTATCGAGAGGACTGTTTTCCCTCTATTGAGGCTTTGTGCCAATTTGTTGGGCGTTATTTTCATTGTAAGGTGAATCATGCCCAGATGTCAAACTTAGAAGCACCCATAACCCTCTCAGAGGTAGAAGCTGCTAACAGCTCTGTAGCCAAAGGTAAGGCATCTGGATCTGAACAAATCCCTTTAGAATTTTATGGGCTTTTTCGTACATCTTGGCCCTGGTCCTTCGGGATCTGTTTAATTCCTTTAATGGGTCTGGTCAGGTCCGTGGGTCTTGGGGAGAGACCAATATTGTCATCTTTCCTAATAAAGGGAAATGCTCTACCGTCTGTGGTTCATACTGTCCAATTTCTTTAATCAATGCTGACTCGAAGAACTACACCCACATCCTGGCTAACAGGCTATCAGCAAAAATCTCAGGTTTTGCCGATTTAAACCAGCATGGCTATATCCCTGGACGTGATACAACCTCACACGTTAATACAGCTATCACTGCCATGGAGGCCGCCTCAGTTGATGAGGGTTCAGTTGGTATGATCATGCTTGATGCAGAGAAGGCCTTCGACCGACTGCCTGGCCTTTTCTCTGGGCAGTCATGGAGACTGCCAGATTAGGCCCTGGCTTTATCGCCAGAGCTTGTCACGAGGATCCACTGTTCAAGATCTCTCGCTGACCCCATCGACATCTCTCATGGCACCAGGCAGGGCTGTTCTCTCTCTCCCCAGCTGTTCACTCAATATATCGAGCCCTCTATCCAGTCTCTCAAAATGGCAGAGGATATCCATCCCTTGGGAATTCACCAATTTGAGGTGAAGGATCTAACTTACGCAGATGATGTGGCAGTTCTAACTCCCACCCTGGATAAGGTTATAAGAGCATTTGAAACGGTGTTAGAAATTGAGGTTTCTGGTTGGCAGGGTATACACCCTGTCCAAGCAGGAGCCACAAACCTAGTAAGGGTAAGTCAGATACACAACCTAAATTAACCCGTCCTCACCCTCAGGTAGATTGGGACAGAGCAGTCATGCTTAACTTAAGAGACCAATGTGTTTAGTATTTGTGCACACTTTAAATACAGTCACACAGTGAAAACACCACAAAAAGACTCCACGTCAGTTTAGAAAAATAGAGAATATTTATCTGAGTAAAACAAGACCAAAACAACAAAATTCCAATGAGTAGAACTTGAGGTATGAATTTTCAAAGATTACATGCAAAAACAGCGAGAAGTCACTAGCTCAGGCTGACTGCGATAGAGGGCAGGCTGCTACAGAACCCACACAGAGTCCGGTGGAAAAGTATCTTGTATGGAGCAAAGCGTTGACGTCGAGAGCAAGATGCGTCTGTCTTTTCTACACAGTTGGGTTGGTGCTTTGGAGTCAAGCCACGAAGACGGTGTTGAAAGATTGGCGCTGCGTTGTCATCGAGCCTCACAGACGGTGTTGAAGTATCAGCACTGCGTCCTCGTTAAGCCTCGCAGACTGTGTGGAAGGATCGGCGCTGCATTGTCTTCAAATGGGCACTGCGTTGGCATCGGAAGATACTGCGTCGCTTCCGATTGGTGTAAAGGGGCCACTGTGTTGATTTTGAAGAAAACAGCTGCAGAATGCACTTCTGAGGCCCATGACTGGAGGGGGCACCTCTGGCTATGGTAGGACTCACAGATTGCATAGTCCAGCAGCACCAGCAGAGTTGCAAGAAGTCTTTTTTGTCCCTGAGACTTCAGAAAATGGGAGGCAAACCAGCAAGTCCTTGGAGGAACTTGGGTTCAAGGAGGTAGAGAGCAGGTCCAGTCCCTCTCACTCCCAGGCAAGAAGCAGCAGGCCAATGCAGCAGAGCAGGTAGCAAAGTGGCAGTACTTCCTGCAGCACAGCAGCTCTTCTTCCAGACAAAATGTCCTTGGTTCCAGCAAAGTTCTGATCTGATGGTGTCAGGGGTCCACTACTTATACACTAATATGCCTTTGAAGTGCGGGAGACATCAAAGAGGCTTTTGAAGATCACAAGGTCCCTGTCTTTCCTGCCTTGGCTCCAGACTCACTACAGGGGTGTATGCAGCTCTTTATGTAGAGACAGGCACAGCCCTAATCAGGTGCAAGTGTCAGCTCCCCCATCCCTATATGTCACAGGAAGTCTAATCAGCCTGGTGATGGCCCATCAGCATTGAAATGTCACACCCCAGCTCCCTTTGTGTGACTGTCTAGAGGAAATGCACAAAGCCCAGCTGTCACTCAACCCAGACGTGTATTCCGAGGTAAGCAGAGGCACAAAATGGTTAAAGTAAGTAAATGCCAACTTTCTAAAAGTGTTACACGAAACAAAGGGGTTTGGCTCATAAAGTCAGTAAGGCCGAGCCACCGAAAAAGTTTTACCAAACAAACGATGCCAAACTGACTGTTCCTTTTCAATTCATTCGTGGCCGCTTTAATCAATAACAGCGGCCACCATTTATTTTTCAGTTTTGTATATAAACATCATACAAAAGAGTTATCACACACAGAAGATCAAATACAAAATATATTCACGTGTTCATCCCTCCCAACGACATAAATCTCAGCAAAACAGTAAATATAAACACAATTTGAACAAAACCAAATATTACAACATAAAAGTCAAAACAAATGTTCAGTTCACATCATTTACAAATCCAGATGAGAGCAGTACTGTGTATTAATTTTTGTGTGACTTTAAGATTACTATTACAATCCAGGGTATCGTTAATTGTTAATGGTCAGTTTAAAAAAAAAAATCACAACCTGAGTGTGAAAATTAAGCTCTGCCAGAGGTGCCTTGTCCATTCATATGACAGCAGTTGAATTTATTGTGAAATTTAATTCAAAAAGTATATATGTGATTATTTTCAAGCTCTCATCTGGATTTGTAACTTATAATAAATGTTTTTTTAAATAAAATAAAATATGCTAGTAAATTGTAGGGCCAAGATACAATCGCAATCATAATTACTTCATTTATACGATGAGATGAAGTAAAAGAGTGAAATACCCAGATTCAAGAGTGAAATACCCAGATAAGGTGTATGACACACTTACAACTAACAGAACTTTTAAGCATAGGATAAGCCCAATACCAGCAGCTGCTCTCCACTTAAAACATGGGAACTACACAGGGTTCCCTGTCTCTCACTTGCATCATTTATGTGGCACTCTAATCCTGATAGGGTATTGTTTGACTTTATATAGGGTGTTCCCTTGTTTCGGGACAAAACACTCACCGCTAGTAAGGTACTTGGGCTTAAAATAAGCCAGAACCAGTTCCAAAGATTCTTTATAAAACTCTTTAAAGAGACACAACTATCACAAAGTCATTATCAATGGCTTTGGACCACTGAAATGTTGCCAAGGTTTAGGCCCTCATTGTTATTGGCAGTGTAACTGTGGCCTGTGGCCTGAGTTTACGGCACTTGGGGGTATATTTACAAGGCGATAGCGCCACCAGAACGTCACTTTTAGCAATGTTCTGGTGGCTCTATGCTCCTTCTCGATATTTACAAAGAGGCGCTAAGCCACTTTGAGTGGCTTAACGCCGCCTTGTAAATACAGCCCCTTTACACATTAGAATGGCACAACGAGGAGAAATACTTTAATTTCTCCTCGTGTTTGCTTTTTCTATATGTGCGGCATTCTGCAGCACACATAGAAAGAGCAAAACGCCATGAATAATTGTTTATGTGCAAGAAGATGTCCCTTCCTGCACATAAACAATTACAGAAATAATGACGATTTGCTACGTCTATGTGTGCTGCAAAATGCAGCACATATAGAAGTAACAAATCACCATTATTGATTGTTTATGTGCAGGAAGGGACCCTTTCCTGCACATAAACAATCATTCCGTGTAATGCAGGCACCCCTGCACTATGGTGCAAGGGTGCCTGCTTTGGTGCTAGGCAGCTAATTTTAGCGCCAGCGCTAGGGAAAACCCAGGAGTGCGCCATATTGTTGTAAATACAGCGCATCCATACATTTTGGAAATGTCGGAGCGCGGCGCTGCCACATTTGGTGCAGCGCCACGATCCGACATCTCCTTGTAAATATGCCCCTTAGTTTTAATGACAATAGTATTCAGCATCTTGCCAGTCTGTAGCCCATGGAATGAACTGCTGAGTTTGGGCCCCATTAGAAGTGGCTGTCCTGTATATCGGGGCAGTGATAACTCTGAATAGTAAAATAGCTGTCGTCCGCAGCATGGTACAATAGACAGTCTGAAAGAACAAAAACAGAGAATACACATGAAGACAATTTTTTCACAGCAATTTACCTTTTAAAAAACAGAATGCGATGGAAGTGAATTGCAAAGTCCACAGTCGGGGAAAAATAAGATACTTCTATAGACCTCACAATATTCATTCTAATATTATATTTAGTGCTAAATATTGAGAAAAGTTTTAAGCAGGTGTAAGGCATTGATTTGTGGTGAAAGTAGCAGAAGTGTAGGTTGTAAAAGGCAGTTGGGCCACGTAAATATTGGACACAAAATGAATACAAACATTATGGAAATCAAGGTACAGAATGTTAAGAATGGGAGAACTCCACTGGGGGCTTACCTCAGGGCAGGTGCTGGACAGTGGTTGGGGGCAAAATTACTATTCTACCTCCGCTGGGGGCGTCCATCTGGGCAGGTTCTGGACAGTGGTTGGGGGCTAATTTTCTATTCTAACTCTGCTGGGGGCATCCCTCTGGGCAGGTGTTGGACAGTGGTTGGGGGGCTAATTTTCTATTCTCACTCTGCTGGAGGCTTACCTTAGGGCAGGTGCTGGACAGTGGTTGGGGGCCTAATTTTCTATTCCAACCCTGCTGCTGGCGTCCCTCAGGGCCGGTTCTGGACAGTGGCTGGAGGCAAAATGACTGTTCTATCTCCACTGGGGCTTACCTCAGGAAAGGAGCTGGACATTGGTTGGGGGCAAAATTACTATTCTAACTCTGCTGGGGGCGTCCCTCTGGGCAGGTGCTGGGCAGTGGCTGGGAGTCTAATTTTCCATTGTTACACCACTGAGTATTTACCTCAGGGCAGATGCTGGACAGTGACTGGGGGCACAATTACTATTTTAATTCCACCGGGGTACTTACCTCTGGGAAGGTGTTGGACATAGACCATGGTTTTAAATAAAAATCTGAAATAAAATACAAAATAAACTCTTAATAAAATGTATTTTATTTTCTCTCACAGACGCAAACAGTGTTCCAAAAGTGACAGTCTCAGCAAAAAACCACAACCAACCTGAAGAAAGAACAAATGAAGTATCACTCCCTTGCTTCAACAAGCCACAAACCAAAGATCATCAACGATCAACTAAACCTCAACAACATTCAAACAAGAATACTCCAAGGTAAACACAAGATTTTCCTCACAGTTTTTGAGCAAAAAATTAATAGCATTTTTCTCCTTCTAGGCAACTGTAGTTTTCATAATTCAAAAGCGTATCCTTCCAAAATAATTTACCTACATTATTCCTCCCTTTCTACTGGAAAAAAATAAAATAAAAACTAATCAGTAACAAAACTCTAAAATGTAATTAATTCACCTTTTCTATTTTTATTTTGCTTTTGCAGGCCTACACAAAATGGCATCATACCGTCGAGCATTGTATGTAGAATCTAGACATGGAAACAGACTTTTGAAATACAATGCCTATCTTTACTGTTAGGAGAAGATAACTGAGCCCAAGAATTAACGGAGGTGTGTGCAGTATCACTCACCCCATTGCACAGGCAGAGCAGTTACTCAGGAGCAGACTGTTCTTAGTACAGTAGAGCATAACCACTCTGCTCTGCAATGGAGACTGAAGTTAGAGAACATGTGCAATACATAAAAATGCTGGCATCCACCTTCAATGACCCCTGTGGCTCAGTTTTGCGGAAGGCATCACAAAATATTCCCATGCATGTTGCAAGCAGTATGTCCTCCATACCCAAGCTCCGTAGAATGGTCCAAAGAAGAAAACAGGCAAGTAATCCACAATGTGTAGCCTCTCAAACATACTCCGACATTAACATAACCCTGAACTAACTTTAACTTTCAGTGAAGAACCTTTCCTGCGGCATGACAACAAAAACCCCCAAAAAGAATACCAATTTTTAGCACAGCGCATAACCTGGTAACCCTTGAGAATAGTGAAATGTGGATGATGAATGGGACCTTTAAGTCCATGCTCTATCCATTCACCCAAATTTACACTATTCACTGTAGATTAATAATACTACAGTGCCAATAGTAAATAGTTTACTCCCTGATAAGCAATCCTCAACATACACAGACTTGTTATCTGTAGTAAAACCTAAAACAATGAGCAAAAGTCCTAGAAAAGTGATAATTGACTTGGAATTAGCAATGAATGATAAACATGGTTACCAAACTGTACCCAGAAACCCAAATTGAAGGATGCTTTTTCCAATTTTCACAGGCATTTTGTTGTAGAAAATTGAGGGATGGCACAATTCTTTTAATAAAGCAATTGAAAAACATCACCCCAACCTATATCATTTCTTGGAACTTTTAAAGAAGGAACAAGGGTTTCAAGAAATGAGAATTGCGCAATCTGTCAGGTAGCCTGAGCCCACGTGTTTCCAAAAATAAGTAAGGAAATGTCTGAACGACTAGTGGCCAAAATGCAACAGTTTTTGTTTATTATAGTTTCAGACTACCTGGACAGTGTTGCGCACATCTTACACTACAAAAGCTGCCTACCTAACCACTACATTACATGCCTGTTTTCATACTACACCACAATTTAATTGTTTTATTTGCAATTTTGTAGATTTTTGGGGGTTCCTGCCTGTTGACCTCTCTACATTTTCTAAAGATTTTTAAAGCTATTTTGAGCTTACAACAAACTCTTGATGAGGGAAAACTGCTGCAACCTGCATGGGAATGTACAGTTTAAAAACACCTACAAACTGAGGGCCTTATTATGATGGTGGTCAGTCAGACAACCGACCACTATCATTTCAGGTAGGAGGCCATGTGACAATGAGTCAGAGGTCCTGCCCGCCCTATTAGGATACAACCGCCGTGCAGGTGGTAGTAAAGTGCTTTTTTCTAGTGCGGACAGTAGAAAAAGGCACTTTGTGCACATCTATGCACCATGTGCCAGACACCATGTGGTGCCTGGCACACTGTGTATGGATGTGTGGGAGGGCCCTACATGTGCTACCAAGGCCACTTAGCAGTGGCCCACGGGGGACGGGGGCCTGCTTGGAGCCTCCAAAGTCCATTTCCATCTGCTTTTTAATGGCGGTGGGACCACCACGAAAAGGCAGTTGGAAAGGGGCATCTTAATCCCTACGGCGGTGCCTGCTCAGGCACCACCTCTATTGTAGGGATAGGAGTCTGACTGTTGCCCCAAAGGGATCTTGGATCCTGTCAGAGGTGGCGGTCCTACCACCCAACCTCTGCAATCTGACCGCCGGTATTGTAATCCTGCGGTCGGACTGATGCTCAGGATGCCGGGTGGATCGCCATCGCCGGCCTGTCGGTGGTGGTCCACCCGGCATCGTAATAACCCCTAAGTACCTCCCCACTTTTACCTCACAGTAAAAATAATCACCAATGTACTAAAGATATCTACTTAAAAACATTCTTGCCTGCTGCAACTCTTCTTTTGCTTCCGATACTCGCTGCGACCTCTACTAACTGTAGAAAATGAAGCTCAACTGCGTATGTCAGGCCTGGCTGCTTGAAAAGAGAAAGGACATTTTACTCCATTGAAAACAATGAAAATACATGGAAAATATTTTTAAGAATGTTTAAAATTATGTTTTGGCATGTAATAAAATTTTGGGATAATTTTTAAAAATATTTAATTCAATAATTCCATTTTTGAGCATTTTTTTAAATTCGTAAATAAATATTTGACTTTTCTAATGTGTTACCTTTTTTCTAACTTGTTGCACTACTGTAAATGTTTTTGCTTATTTTTAACAAAATGTTTTATAAAGTTTTTTGAGTGTGCTTCATTTAAATAAACATCAAAGTTAAAAATATGTAAACATCTATAATTAATACTGAGGTATTAAAATTAATACCTGAGTAATAAAACACTTCCCCAACCAAAAACCCTATTTTTCTTGCATCCCGTCCCTAAATGTTAGTGTCCTCAATTTAAATAATTGACTAATAATTAATTAATATATATTTATTTTTAATTAACAACGAGTTAATACCCAGGTCTTAAAATTAATGCCTAAGTATTAAAACACTTCCCCACCCATTTTTCTTGCATCCCATCCCTAAACATTAGTGTCCTTAATTTAAATAATTGACTAATAATTAATACATATTTAAAATTGTTATTAATTACGAGTTAATACTCAGGTCTTAAAATTGATAACTAAGTATTAAAACTCTTCCCCACCCAAAACCCCTATTTTTCTTGCATCCCGCCCCCAAAAGTAAGTGTCCTTAATTTAAATAATTTACCATTAATTAGTTAATATTTGTTTTTTAAATTAGTGCCTAGTTAATGCTCAGGTCTTAACATTAATACCTGAGTATTAAAACACTTCCCCACCCAAAAACCCTCTTTCCCTTGCATCCAGTGTCTAAAAGCTAGTTTCCTTTATATAATAAATTCTATAATAATTAATAATTTTATTAATCAGTTTTCTAAAGAAATGAACTCCAAATTATTACTCTGGTATTAAAATGAATGCCCAAGTATTAATACACTCCCCCACCCAAAACACCTATTTCCCTTGCATCGGGCCCAATAAAAGTAAATGGCCTTATTTTAATTAATTATTATTATGAATTTAATTAATATATCAAACCTTTTTGTTTAATTAATTGCAAATTAAGACTCGGGTGTTAAAATGAATTTCTGAGTATTAATAGACTACCCTACCCAAAACCCCTATTTTCCTTCCATCCCGTCACTAAAAGCTAGGTTCCTTAATTTAATAATTATCATTAATAATCAATTAATATTGCAAATTACTTTTAAGAAATTAACTACAAATTAATACTCTGGTATTAAAAATAAAACTTGAGTATTAATTTACACCCCCATCAAAAACCCCTGTTTCCCTTGCATCCCACTCCTAAAAGTTAGCATTAGGATGCAGGCGGTCGGAGCTCGGCTGTCAGGAGGAAAGACCGCCGCGTCCGACAGGATCAAGGATCCCGCCAGTGCGGCGGTCGGACTCCCATTCCCTGCAATGAGGGTGGTGCCTGCTCAGGCACCGCCATGGGGATTACAATATCCCTTTCCGCCTGACCTTTCATGGCGATTCACCCGCCATGAAAAGGCAGGCAGAAAGTGACTTTGGGGGCCCCTAGAAGGGCCCCCCATACCTCCTGGCCTTCTGCTATGGGGCTTGAGGGGCACCTATGGTGCCCTCCTAAACATCCCTGCACCATGTGGTAGGCACGCATGGTGCCTGCCACATGTGCAGGGATGTTTTAAATGTGTATATTTTGTATTGCAGCGTGTGCTGCAGCCCGCAGCACACGCCGCAATACAAAATATACACATTGCGACCGCCGTGAAGGAGGTCACATCGTAATGCGGGCAGCGGGACCGCCTACTTCTAGTCGGGTGGTCCTGCTTCTGCCACGGTGCCGGTCGGACGAGAGTCCGACCGGCATAGTAATCCAGCACTATATTTAAAAATTATTAAAAGTAATTGAATAATATATATTACCCCTGCATCTTAAAAATAAATATGTTTGTAAAATTAACAGATAATTATAAACTACATATTAATTTCTCACCTGAGTACATAGGGGAGAGGAGGTGGGCGAACGGCTAGGGCGGTCGACCTCGAAGCTGTGGAAACGGGGTCGAGTCTCGGCAGGGACTCTCAACATCCTGTGATTCCGGGAAAATCACTTAATCTTCCCATGCCTAACAAAACAACAACAAAAATGAATGTGTCCATCTGTAACGCAACTGGTGCTCATGTAAAGCGCTCTGATACCTTCGGGTCTAGTTTGCACTACATAAACCCCCGCCCCCCCCCCAAAAAACATACATTTTGTGGTAAAGACTGGAATTTTAAACTATAACAATAGCTTTCATTGTAGTGACATGGGGGCATATTATCAAGAACGGCGTTAAAGTTATCGCCGGTTTAGCGGCAGAAAACTGCCGCTAAAGCGGCGATAATGGGCTTGATAATATGCCCTTGAGAATTCCAATAGAAGTCCATGTTCTGGTGTGAACATGGGCTTCTATTGGAATTCTCCAGGGCATATTATCAAGCCCATTATCGCCACTTTAGCTGCAGTTTTCTGCCGCTAAACCGGCGATAATTTTAACGCCTTTCTTGATAATATGCCCCGTGGGATGTAATGCCATTCGTAGTAACAGATTCGGAGCAAAGGGTGGCGTAGTAATGACTCTGTCGTCGTGGCGGTTTCGTTGTTAAGGTTTCACGTTGTAAAACCTTTGTTAAAAAGGATATTTCCTTTGGAAAGCACACTCATCTAATTAAATAAAAATGAGCTAAAAACAAACACATTTTTAAAGAAGTTGTTGCCATGTTACATTACTGTGAATATATGAAAAATTATGTGTTTTGAAAAAAAACTGTCTTTGTGCTTTGCCCGAGTGATAGTACCCTGCAAACGCTAATAAACGAATATGTATTAACAATAAGTAATAATTTAAGCCAACAACATAGTTCATAATCTATACATTGGCTACAGCATTTAAAACATGTGAAAATAACTGCTAATTTTTAAATCTCTTTTGTTTCTTCTCCATATTATTTTGCAATACATTTCTAATTGCACCATACACTAGGGGAACTATTAAATCATGACAGTTTGTGGTGTCCTGTGTTTTGTTAAAGTATATCCTCATTAAATGAACGAATAATTTTTCGTGTAACTCAAAAAGAATTTAGTAATGTTACACTGCCATATTAGGTCACCACCGTTAAATAGGTGTTTTCTAAAATAGACATATGTCTGTGTTTTGTTCCTTATATTAATCATGGAATTGTTGTGGCACTTCAGTGATGTGAATGATTGTGATACCATCGGGGTTATGATCATATGACATCCTTTCCTGTGAAGATCCAGGATCAAAGGTCATATGATGTTCCTTCTTGTGATGTCATTAAGGTCAAAAGGTGTGTGATGCCCCCCCCCCCCCCCGGCACTTTGATGAATCAACATCAAGGCAGGTCATGAGTTCAGATCCTGGCAGGGAGGTCTCAGCCTTGCTCAGTTAGAGGTTAGTAAATTGAGCATCAAAATGCAGTAGGAAGTGCTATATAAAAGCCTTGATATTAAAGTTCTCCCATGCCATACTACATCACAGATTGTTTGCAATATATATAGCAATTACAGCATATGAGGGATGTTGCTTCTTTAATAAAGTAAGACTAAGCACATAGGCTAATGAAGCATTTCTCCCCCACAGCCATTCTCACACTGCAAAAATGTAGCAGATAAAGCTGGGATTCTGCAAGGAAAATATCTGAGACCCGCCTCTGAAAGTCTAGTAACACTGCATTGACATGGAGGAGCACAACCTCTTCTTACTAAGTAAAGTACAGTAAGTGTCACTCTGCATAAATATTCTATTTTTATAACGTGATTCATGGTGCATAGGTTTGACTGGTGGATCACAGAAGGCGAGGCAGATGTGGGTGTTTGTTGTTTACTTCTCATACATTGATGGGCCCCATGTCAGATCTACACATTCTCATGATGTTAACTAACAAGAATCTGACAATACCTGAAAAGCAGCAAAATAGCAAGAAAATGGCTGAGCTATTCAAACACAGGTGTTAGCATCCACAAGAAAAACACATAAAGCAGAGGTGCAGTTGCCAATTAGAGATAGCCAGTGGTACCATGTGTTATCTCTGCCTTGCTATTTGGTACCACTGACACCCTTGCTATTCTTGACATCATGAGTCAGGAAGATCATGACTTTTAAGAAGATGTGGTCTAATGGCTAGAACTGAAGACATTGAAACTAGGGAACGAGTTTCAGATCTTGGCATCAGCTCAACGTCCTTTGATTCTGTGAAAATCACTTAACCTCTCAGTGCCTAAAATATGTGTAACTAGTCTGGTTCTTTTGTAAAGCACCCTAAAGCCGCCAAGCCATGGTGGCGCTACATAAAACTGAAAAAAATATAAAAATGACAAATAGCAAGCTTTACTTTCTGTAGCCTCCAGTCGATGTCTTTACCACAACCCCACAGAAGCTAATAGGAAACTGTGAGGAGCTAAGGGTAGGTTATGAGGAGTTAGCCCTATGATGTCCCGGGGTGTCAAACAGTGCAGACGTCCATGACCTCTGCCTGCTCTTCCATTATCTAATGACAGTAGCCTTGAGAGTGGGGTTTGGTGGGCCAGATGTGTATGCTGAAGACATAGAGGGGTATGGATTATGCGTGCGCTGTAATCCGATTAAAATTTACGAGCACTGAATCTGTAACATTTTAGTTTGAAGAAAAGGATGTGACACTTGAAGCGCAACAATCGCAATAATGAGATGTTTCCCTCAATATCGCATCTGGTCATAATTAGTGTGCATGCAAAATAAGAAAAGCAGTTTCAGCTAATAAATTGTATATTTTCGTAAGTATAAGTAAGGAATCAAATTTTCATAGAGTATCGTCTTAATATGCAGAGTTTAGTTACTGTATATTTAAAAAAATTAAACTTTATTCGGTTTTTGTCAAACCATAAAAGTCACAGATAAAAAAGACAATACAGAAAATAGGATTCAAAAGAAAGCAGTTTAACATATTTTTTTTAAAAACCCATCAATTCAATTATGCATCAGATATGTTAAAAAATTTTTACAAAACATGACACCTTACCCTATGAGTAAACAGTTTCTTTTCGTTATAAAGTGCATAGTGCCTTTAACTAGAGGGCCCAAAAGGAAACAGCTTAACATGTTTAAAATTCATGAGGACACATCAAATCAACGGCCGTCCGGGTCAATTCATTTAAAATTCAATGTCCTAGATTAGACACAATAATACAATAATCATTCATTTTTCTTTATAAGGTGCACGGTGCCTTTAATCAATGCCAGAAAACTCAGCCAGAAATAGGGGCCTAGAGACAGACAGTTATACAAAGTGCATGGTGCCTATAAAAGTGCCAGAAGAGTTTTAAAAGTCTCCAGATTTGCGAGTGACCTATAAAGGCCAGTGAGAAAGATCAGGTTTAAAACATAATGTTTCAGAAAAAACAAGGCAATCATTTTGCAACTTGCCTCCTTGAACAAGTTGCAGCAGAGATAAATCTGTAAATCTGTATCTGTATTTTTAAATGATTAGGGTAAGAGTTTCCAACATTGGTCATTAGAGTAAAAGTATCAAACATCAGACAACGCGTGTTTCGTGACGTCTTACTTTTGTATGTTGCTTCATCAGGGCTTTATCATTAAATAAACATAAACATATAATAAGTTAATTACAGAAATAAAACATAAAAAATAAAAATAGGCCACATGTCACAGGTTTAGTTACAATCAATACCAGACAACAAAGGACAGATAGAAAAGGGAAAGCAAAAATAGGAATAGAAATTAAGAACAAGAAGGGGAACAACAAAATTGTTATGCTTTTTAAATACATAAAGTGTTATAAGAATTCAGCAGGTCTTAAGGACCAGATATTTTACCACGTGGCAACGATACAAAAGAAATCCACTATTAATGAAGTAAAATGACTCACAGGCTTTACAAATACGTGTATATGGATGTATAGTTTTATCCCTAAAAAGAAACAGAGAATTATAGATTTTGGCCAGATTCCCTACCAGTGCTTATAACAGAGTATATGTTAATCACAATTTATGGTATGCATGTTTCCTTTCTAAATTATCCTCATTAGCACACCTCACAAATTATAAAATGGAATGTGGAAGAGTTGAAATGTTGTCTCTGGCATCATTTAAATACTCCATAAAGCGAACCACACTTCTTTTAAATAGCCTCCTGTCATCGAAGATAAAGTGTAATCGGAGAGAGAGTTAAAGTTCAAGTCTGGAGTATGTGACGTGCGACGTGTGCTAAGATCTTCATATGTTTGTTCAAAGATTTGTAGCAAAGGTGTAACAGTATGTATCTACAACTCAAAAATTGGTTTCTTTAGTCCTGTCAAATGGAAGACATATAGGGCCCAATTCACAAAGGTAAACTTAGACATGAAATTTAGACCTAAAGTCTAAGTTTAGACCTGAAGTCTAAGTTTAGACCTGAAGTTCAACTTTAGACTTGAAGTCTAAGGACCCGATTCACATAGGTAAAGTTAGACAAAAGTCTAACTTTACGACTTTCGGTATTCACAAAGGGCATTTACTACTCATAAATGCTCTTTGTGAATACCGAAAGTCGAACTTTATGACCTTCAGTATTCACAAAGGGCATTTACGAGTAGTCCCTCCCTGTAAACGGATTCTCCATAAACCATGCGTCGATGCGTTTTGGTGGATTAAAAGAGAATTCAACCACCTTCTTCAGGACAATACGAATGAATACAAATCTCCCCAACAAGACAAATAATTTGATTTCAGGCTGTCAAAAAGATCTTCAAATTGAATTTCATCATTACTTAAAACTCCAAAGTCTTCATTCAATACTAGGAGGAATAACCTTCCACTTGTCGAGAAGACATCGTTTTTCAATATCACATGAATTATCCAGATAGGGGAGGGGCATACATCACTCACAACAAGAAATCCTTATATGGTTCAGGGATGCTCAGTCTCTTGTTCCTCAGTTCCTTACCATTTTTTTTCAAGTAATTGTAAATCCTCTCTCGCACGGATCGCATAGAGCGGGTATAGTCGCCTGCTCCGTGGGAACAGCAGATTTCTTTAAAATTTGCACATATCTTGACGTATTTTCAAAGCCGCATATGGGTCCTCTGTTGGTCATCCCTTCATTACATAATGGGTTCCAAAAAACAATCCTCAGTACAGTTCTTTCTGTGTCGTTTACTATTCTCATAGTAGATCTGCCTTTCGACTTCATATAGAGGGGTCGTCTGCGCCCATTCATGCCCAGACAGTGCCCTAGCACCACAACTCATGGCCTCTTTAATCCAGCCGGCAGGCAAAGGGTAACATATTCTAAAGAAGTCCTTCTGAAGCATAATATGTACAGTACATCTTAAGTTTGTAGCTCTAAAATAAACTCTGTAAAATGGGACATGGGACTTGAATGGTCCTGCCAACAATGTGGTTTCACCACTACTCAAATCCTCAGGGGGAGCAAGTAATTTGCTCTGAAATTCCTATGATTAGAAATATTCAAGCTATTTAGGTATGTTCTAACACTGATAATTTGAAAGCCATTACGGGCTTCCTTCTTAAGACTCACTCTCTGACTAAAAACAAGTTTGAATTTGGAGAGTTTATCCACACACATAAAACTGAAATTGTGTTTTTAGCTGAAATGTAGGTGTGTGATTCATCTGGCCCAGACTTAGCTACTGCAATACCAGCTGGGTATTCTATTCTTCGTCAGGATTAGATGAATGACGTGGGTGGTGGTATAGCAATCGTTTTTAAAGACAAGTTTAGAAGTTCAATTTCTGTGTTGGAATCATTACACTGTGAGGCCACCCTCTTATTCATAGACAACCGGGATCTAGGTCTGGCTTTATCCAAGTTGTAGGATCCCTACTAGAAGTGTTTCTTCATACACCCAACTTGACCAACTTAGGGGATATAAATTTTCAATTTGAGATGGTAGAAAACCCAGATGCGACTGCTTTTTCCGATAAGCCTCTAGTTGGCAGTGGTATGCACCCTGTTCAAGGAGGGACCCTTCCTTCTTGTCAGAATAAGGGAATTACACACTTACATAACTCATGCTCACCCCCTTGGTAGCTTGGCATGAGCAGGCAGGCTTATCCCAGAGGCAATGTGTAAAGTATTTGCACATAACACACACAGTAACACAGTAAAAACTCTACAAATGGACACCACACCAAGTTGAAATGAAACAATTTAACTTCTGAAATAACTCGATGTAAGTTACTGGATAGAGCTTACGACCATTGTTTGTTTATAGATAACAGATTGAACAAAAAGGTAGGAAATCCCTTGTAGGCACATTTACCCGCTGATGTATTTATTACCCAATCCTCCAAGGGTCTATTTGGTTTCCAACTCCTCCTTCTACTAACACTTTCTAAAAGTGGCATTTTCAAACACACAATTTAAAAAACCACCTTTACTAAAATGTGTATTGATACATTCTGAGTTCAGAGAGCCCAAATTCCAAATCTATAGCTGTTCCCAATTGAAAGTTACACTTGTAAAATGTTACAAGGCAGCTCCAATGATAGCCTAAGGGAGAACTAGTCCTTGCAATAGTGAAAAACGAAATGCACAGTATTTCACTATCAGGAAATATAACACACACCTGTATATGTCCTACCTTTAACATGCACTGTGTCCTGCCCATGGGGATACCTTGGGCCTACCTTAGCTGTGACTTACAAATAAGAACAGGGAAGGTTAGGGCCTGCAAGTGGTTGCACATGGCAGTTAAAACTGTGCGCACAGACAATGCAGTGGCAGGTCTGAGACACATTTGAAAGGCTACTGGTGTGGGTGGCACAATCAGTGCTGCTGGCTCATTAGTAGCGTTCGATTTACTGTCCCTGGGCACACACAGTGCGCTTTACCAGGGACTTACCAGTAAATCAAATATGCCAATCATGGATAACCAATCATAATAACAATTTACACAGGGAGTACTTCCACTTTGAAACTGATCAGCACTGGCAAAGTGCCCAAAGCTTCTAAGCCAGCAAAAACAAAATCCAGCACACAGTCAAAAATACAGGAGGTGGAGGCAAAGAAATCAGGGGATACCACGCCAAGGATGACAAGTCTTACAGACTGCGTGGCTGCTACTTCATGCACTGGAAGGCAAGGGGTGTAATGATAATGCAGATAGGGATGTCATCTGTGGGGTGCTTTTAGGACGCAAGCAGACTACTTTGAAGGGTTAATGATCTTCTCTGCTACTAGAAGGGCTGAGCTAGAGTGCATGAGGTGAATCAACATGATTGGACAGAGTCCCTAGAAAAAAAACGGTTAATGTGCTTGGAGTCGGAGGAAAATATTTTTTCTAGTACGTTCGTAATGAGGCTTAAAAGAAAGGACTCCGATGGAAATAGTTTGTTTGGCAATGAGGGAGGGAACCACATCAGAGCTGCATTTTCATTCCATTGCTGAAAGATGTTTACTTCCCTTCTATTTTACTTTTGGGGTCCTGAATCACTTACACTTCAAATTATCATTCCCTTTCCCTAAAAACCTAATTCTTGATCCCTGAAACGAGGTGCCCTCAGCAGCAGCTACTGTGTGACAAGCTAGTAAGACTGCTGCTTCCCATCTCTGGGGAGAAGGTGGTATCTTTTTGGGGACTCCTTTTTAATGAGAGTGATTTGAGAGGTAAGGGTTGGGTAATGACCTGAAACTCACTAAGTCCAATTTCAGAGAAAAAGATTTGGCTTTTTGGAAGGTAAAGCAAGGTTCATTGAAGGTGACACTAGTTTAACGACGATGATTTGAAAAGCGTGGCAAACCAGATCATTTCCAAAACAAAGTGTTTTGAAGCATATAAACGATTGCTTTAAACACAGATCATACTAACAAAATGTCTGAAAATATGTATTATGACCTTGTTTTTAAAAACGACTCCCACCTTAAACACTGCTGACCGTCAAGGCCCAGGATCAAGTGACGAGACCAAATGTTGTGCCTTCGGTTCCCTAAAGTACACATGATCAGAGGGCAGGGGCTGAGAAGTTGACTTTTTTGTCAACAATCTCTGGCAATATATGTCCAGGCTGACGCAGGGGTTTAGGAGGGAATGGGCCCAGCAGGCCAGGCAGCAAAACAACAAGATCCTGCACAAGAGGCTCAGGCACCACTGCTGATGGCGGGTGCGGCAAGGAAAAACAAAGCTGGTGCCCACCAGTGTGTCTAATCTACGAAGCACATGTGTGTTGCTGGTCACCAATTGGGTGGTGCAATTGTGGGAAAACTACAGGCAAGACCCGCCCCAGGGATCACCCACGTGATGGCTGGTACGCCCAGAGTAGACTCACAGGAAGGCTGGGAGGGGCATGGCTGATAGATCTGTTAAGCCCTGGCCTGGATGTGTTTCACTTACTGTAAACACAATTGACTGCTCAGCGTTGTTCAGGATTATATTCTAACTCTGGCCTAGCGTTTAAATTTGAAGGCGCAGTTGCACGCTCATATCTGTTAGACAATATTAGCGTGCTGGCTGATGCTGACTCGTTGGTGGCGCGCCTCAATTGCAGTATTGTCAGAGGGGCGCTATAATGCATGCGTGGTACTTGGCAGGGCGGCTGGAGGCGATTATGCCGCTCCATATGGTTAAACAGAGAAGGGCGCATCCAAATGCTCTTTGCTGAACCAGTCATCTAAGAAGCCTGAAACAAACTTTCATAGTTTTAAAAGTTTGAATCAAAAAAGTAGAAGGATAGTTTCAATCTACCTTTTAAGTATTTAGACACTGCATCATTTACATCACCTTACACCATTTTTCAAATTGCAGTTCACAAAATGTAACCTACTGCATTTAATGGGCCTGTGATCTTATTTATATAGGTAATACATGCCAAAATATAGAAATCAGAATTGGATAACATCCGAGTCAAATTAAATGCAATGTACCGAATGCTCCTTGTTGTTTCCCATTCCACAGATGTTCATGATTCAGAGAACGACTTAAGATGGCAACTTATTGAGATTGTACAAGTTCAAACCAGAGGTTGTGATTTTGCAAAACTACTTTCAACAAGCATTTGCAATGCAATAGGTCTCGCATTATTAAAGTTTGAGCTATTGGCATTGCTAAATAATGCAACACCAATAGCTCAAACTTTAATAATGCGAGACCTATTGCCGCCGGCTCAAATTAAGCACTGGAAACATCCATTTCTTTCAGCAAGCTCTTACTGGTTAACAGCACAATAGTCAAGTGGATGGTACATGTTGTTGTGCGCGACAGGTTCGCTCATACAGAGGATTGTCACAGTGGTTAACTCAGGTGAATGGGAACAGCATACCTTCCTCTTTACTGAAGGCCCGATAAGCATGGTGGGCAGCATTAAAGGCCAGTTTCCTGATGCAAACCAAAAAAGAGTTCCAAAGCTCTGCTGTCTGAACAGGGAAGGTTGATCTTCCAAGTTGCTATCTATTCCATTACAGAATTTCAGCTCTGAGATGGCCCTTAGATCGAAAACTTCATCTGAGCCAATTGTTCTTAAATTTCCTCGAAATGAAGTAAAGAGCCAGGGGCGTAACGGAGACCCCTGCACTCCCCGCGGTGCGGGGGCCCCCATAGTTTCTTGTTTTGGAAGGGGCTCCCTCACCCTCTAAGCCATGCTATTGCATGCCTTACAGAATGTGTGCAAAGGCAAGGAATAAGAAATAGTTAAAAGCTTGGAAAAGAAACTCTGCTTTACCAAGCTGGCCTCTGCAGTGTCGGGGGGAGGGGTGTAGAGGAGCAACCGTTTAGGGGCCCCCCCATTGAGCCCATTCTGCATGGTGCCCCATCATTTTGTATTACGCCACTGGAAAGACCTTTTTACAGGTGTGCACTATGTACCGTACAGAGGGCCTTGAAGGTAACTCTTTGCTCTAGTTACTCAGTTCAGAGCTATTAGAGCGGGCTGGTGTGGTCCAGTGCTGGGGATAATCTCAATTGGTTAAATTCTACTAAGAAAATGGAGTGTGCTGAGTGAGTGGAGATTATTTTGGGGGCGGTTTTGCAGGATAATGGGAATAGTAACATGATACAACATGTGTATTTATAAAGTGCATGCTCGCCCAGAAGGGTATCTTGGCGCTGAATAACAGATGTTTGTTACCCAACTCAATGGTACTCATTTTATCGACCTCAGAAGGATGAAAGGCTGGGTGGACCTGCAGGGATTTGAACCTGTGACCATGAAGTCAAACACAGGCCCCTACAGTGGATGCATTAGTCAACTAAGCCACCAGACCTGACATAATAGCACTTTGAAATGCATAGGTATGTGCTCATGAAAACTTGGAAACAGAAGAACATATGCCCCATTCTGTAGGTTAGCACTGTAGCTTGAGAGAGCAAAACATATTGAGGTCGGTATCTGTGGAAGTAAAAAAAAACGAGCGTTTAAGCTATTGGCATTTTAAATGACAATGCCTATTATTTAAGTGTTTTTAAAAGCAACACATATATAAAAGACATTGTTATTTCTAATGCCAATAGGTCAAACTCTGGCAAATGCGAGACCACTTTAATGGTCTCATTACATTTCATCGAAGACAGTGCTCTGCTGCCCATCGCCCCGGAGATCTATGCGACTCCACTTTAGAGGGCACTCCCTACAGAAGCACACTTCATCTGAGATGTTTGCAAGTACAACAGCAGCACACTGACCCTCAGAGAATTTCACTAGCTCCCACTAGTCTCAAGCTATCAGCTCTGTCACTGCACCAAAGCTGATTGCCACCTTCAAGACCTCCAGTGGAGTGTGCACACCCTGCAGCAGCATTACAGGATTGAGAAGAGAGAAATGATGGAAAGAGAAGACAAGATGCTAGGCATTCTCCTCCTGGACTCACAGTATCTCGAATGCCATTCCAGTGCATATCTGCCAGAGTTCACCCTATCTCAACTTAAACAAGTAGATGATAAATCATGTCTTTAGACAACACTCCCCAGGGTAGTCACCTAGACGCCAGCATAGCCCAGGGCAGTTCCTAGTGCTGCTCTATCCCACCTCACCAGTTACGTTACACAAGGACACGTTCATTGGTAGTCACGGGGAGATTAAGTGATTTGCCCAGAATCACAGGATGCTGAGCCGATGCCGAGGCTCAAACTGGTTCCCAGCGCCAGAGTCTGCAGCTCCTCTCCCCAGGACAACAGCTCCATGTGAGTCTCTTCTCAGGACAATCTCTGTCTTCACTGTGAACCCCTACTTTAGATGTTACCTCCACCGACCCGCCTGCATCTGAACCACCTGGTATAAAAATACCATCGCGTGCACCAGAGCATTGCTTTGTAGCGAGGTCCCAGCATTAGCATAACTTAAAGCGAGAGAAACACAGCGAAAGGAATGAAATTCATTAAACAGAGAGAAAGGCATAGGGATTGCGAGAGAGAGAGGGAGAGAGCAAAGATAAAGAGAGAAAGAGACAGTTACTCGTATGAGATACCGAGATGAGAACGAGATACCGAGATGAGAACGAGGTAGCGAGTGAGCATGACAGGTACAACAATGCACAGGAGATGTCATGAAAGAGAGAGAGACAGAGCGCGGTGTTCCTGAAGCAGGCGCCGCGCTCAATATTATAGTTATAAAAACATTTTAAATGAAACTGAGCGCGGTTTCCCTAAAGCGGGCGCCACGCTCAGCGTGCAATTTTATTTTATTTTTTAAATAAAAGCTGTGAGAAAGCGCGGTGTCACCGAAGCGGACACGGCATTCATCTAAAAAAGAATAAGCATCGCCATTGAGTAACTTTTAACATTTAGAGCGGCATAGCGCTCGATGTGAAAGGCGCCCGCCATTGTCCTGTGGTGGCGCGCTGCAAATGCAAGAAGCAGTCGCCATTGTCCCCATTAGTTAGTTACACAAGCTAACACAAGCAGACCCGCCCCCCAAGTAAAGGCACTGCCTTTCTCCTTCGGAAGACGCTCCTTCGGGGCGGGAAACAATAAGTTTGGCGGTTCTGTTTTCCTTCCTTCACATTAACACTGATTCAGGTATACAAAAACGCAGCCTGGTGGACGTTGCTCCGGTTCCTGGCACTCGACCCTCTTCTTCTCTGCCCCCGAACAGCCCCGTTTAGGCTTTGAAATGAATCCCCTGCTCGCCCGGAGCCGATACTATTGGAACGAGCGTTGGTGACCGACCATAGAGCTTGCGAGGAGCAGGAAACGAAACCAGTGGTGCGCGCGCACCACAGAGGAGCGGGGGGGGAGGAAGGGAGCGCGGCAGCAAGGCGAACGCGCGCTGCTGCACGTGCTAGACACCGCTGGGAATGGGCGGGGCAAAGGCGGGACATGCGCCCGCCTTTGCCCAATTGCGTGCTGTATTTTATTTTTAAAAAAACGCTAAATCCAATGGCAGCCGGCGAAAGCAAAACCACACGCACGAGCGTGTGGTCAGCTTTCAGAACCCCCTACATGAGGTCTCGCGCGAGCAGTGCTATGCACTGCAACGCTAGGCGCGAGACCTAAAAAGAGAACTTGCATGGATAATACGCTGTGATTCTGTAAACACTGGCCTTAATACCACTGTGGGCTGCCACGAACTACAATAAAGTGAAGCTTGTTACAGTATTCATTAAGTTGAACTGCTTATATGTGGCACACGATGATAAAAAACTGCTTTCAAAAAAGAGAACTGGTTTGTATACTAAGTTTTGACACTGTGAAAACCAGCCTGAACATCATTTCGTATTGACACGAGCTAATATGAAGTAAAGCTCCGTAATGGATTCAGTTGAAATTTAATTTATTTCCCCTTGTTTAAAAATGTTGTAGTTGAATGTTTTTTTCAAAATGGCTTTAAGTTTCTCTGTGAAATTACTTTTCTGTTTTGTATTATATGTGACACACTGATTCTTTACCATGTTCATTATATTAGCAAAGTAGTCCTTCCTTACTTTCAGCCTTGTGTGCATTCATCATTTCACCTCCTCTACGCTCATGGGAATTCACAGCTTTTTGGACTATTCTCATAAACTGACATGTGCTCACTGGCACCACCTAATGTATTATTCCTCGTTTAACTTTTCAGAATTGGGACCCGTGGCCCATCCTTCTCATACTGCATTGAATTATAACCAGCTTCTTCTTCTAAAGTTCATATTACTTTTGACCCTCCCTTTCTTTCCACTTTGCAGTTTCTACTGCTCTCAACTGATACTGGCCCACACATTTTCGCCCATTCATTTCTAATTATCTTTTTTCTTTGCCCCAGCTCTAGCTCAGGCTGTTTTTACTCACTGTCCTGATGATAAACCTCCTATCATTCGTGATCCAAACATCATTGACATCGCACATATGTACTATATGGAAGATGTATTCCTTGTCTGTGAATAATCAAAATATTGTTCTGTTATTTCACAAGACCTTTCTTTTTTCACACTTACAATTATCACAAATTTTGCATGTGAATTACTTCTGAGAACTTTACTATAAAGGTTTTTTGTGTAGTAAAAATATTGATATCAGCCAGTTATGTGTGTTGACAATTAACATTAATTGATGATTCATTAATAATCTATTTTAACTTGAATGGAACCATTGTTTTTTATGCTCTAGTAGATAGCCTACTCTAGAAGATCACCTACTCTATAGGCCGACTTTCTATAGTGGATGGACTACTGCAGAGGTCAACCTTCTCTAGAGGACAGCCTACTCTAGAGGCCATCCTACTCAAGAGGTCAGCCTACTCTACTGGATAGCCTATCCTACGGTACAGCCTTGTGTAATGGATAGTCCACTCAAAAATGCCTGCCTACTCTAGTGGATGGTTGTATGATTGAGGCACACATGACTAAACCACGTGTGCCTCTACCACACAGCTTGAACCACGAATCTGTCTTAACCAAGCATTCCTTTATCACGCATGCCTTTACCATACAATTTCGTGGTAAAGGCATGAATGTTAAGGGGGTAAGGTTGGCTAAGGTCACCTCTACTCCAGCCCCCAAACCCCTTCCCTTAGCCCTAAATTACAAACCCCCTACATGCCCCTCCACCCTGAGGTCCAAAACCTTCCCTGAAAACTACCCATTCCTCTCCCCCTGCCCTGAGGCCTAAAACCCTGCCCCTTAACATATACTACCCAGACTCCCCCACCCCTGTGCTGTCCCTAAAATTACCCCAGCCCCTTCCAACGCCCTGAGGCCTAAAACCCTAAACCCTAATTAAAAAAACTACCTGACCCCCCCGAACCCTAAAAACTACCACAACCTCCCCAAAGCCCTAAAAACCACCCCGACTACCCATTACCCTCCCCTTGCCCTGAGGCCAAAGACCCTGACCCTTTACATACACTGCTCCGACCCTCCCAACCCCGCGCTGTCCCCAAACTACCCCAACCCCTTCCACTGCCCTGAGTCTAAAACTCTAACCCTAATTAAAAAAACTACCTGAACCCCCTGAGCCCTAAAAACTCCCCCCAAAGCCCTAAAAGGTACTCCAAGCCCACCAACAAGTCCTAAAAACTACCCTGACCCCCAGCCCCAAATAACTACCCGACCCCCCAGCCCTGAAAACTATCCCTCAACCCTTACAAACTACCCACCAAAACCCAGCCCTTACTGCCCTTACCTCAATCCTTCCTGCTTCCGCCCAACAGCAGCTAGACCGCGCACTGCCTTAATCACACATATGCGTGGTTAAGGCATCTGTGTGGTTAAGGCAAGCGTGGTGCCCGCGTTGTTCCGACTGTTTCCCCTATAGGATACCCTACTCTAGAGGACTGCCTTGTTGAACAGCCAGCCTATACCATGGCAAGCCATTCTTCATAAAATTCTTAGTGGTGTGGCTAGAGGGAAGGAAAGGGAAGACTGCCTCTTCACTCTCAGAGAACCAAAACATTTTGACAGGCAAGAGTTAACT
The DNA here is from genome assembly GCA_963921515.1 of Calotriton arnoldi. Lineage (NCBI taxonomy): Eukaryota > Metazoa > Chordata > Amphibia > Caudata > Salamandridae > Calotriton > Calotriton arnoldi. The sequence goes on along the minus strand of CAWUFW010006403.1, from coordinate 93,894 downwards.
CCATGTGAAAAAGCATTTGACTGCAGTTTGTATTTCCTTAATGTGACTTCTTACTGTTAGCAAACACCAGAAGCAAGCTAACAAATTTAGGGGCATATTATCTAGGAAGTGGCGGTGAAAGGCGTTAGCCTCCTTGGCTTAACGCCTCTCATCGCCACTTCGGAAACGCAAGGCTGCACCATATTACCAAGGCTATGGTGCAGCCTGGCGTTTCCCCCTGCGATGGCGCTAAGTCTCACGACTTAACGCCAACGCAGGCACCCTTGCACCAGAGTGCAAGGGTGTCTGCGAGCAGGGAGGTTTGTTTATGTACAGGAAGGGACACCTTCCTGTACATAAACCAACCTTGGCATTTTGCTTTTTCCATGTGTGCTGCACAAGGCAGCACACATGGAAAAAGCAAAAACGAGGAGAAATGAAGCATTTCTCCTCGTATCGCCACCTTAAGACCAGGATTTTCCTGGTCTTAAGTTCGGCGCTGCCACCTATTATCGCCTCTCTTGATAATAGGTGGCAGCGTCGAAGTGAATGGGTGTTGCGGTGGAACGCCCACCGCAACACCCACTGCACGCCCCTTTCACACTAAGTTTAGCGTGAAAGGGGCACTATTACCAAGGCAGCGTTAAGCCACTTAACGTGGCTTTTAGCCACGTTATGTGGTTTAACGCTGCCTTGGTAATAGGGCGCTGACCCTATCGCCACCACAACGTCACAAAAAGTGACGTTGTGGTGGCGATAGGGGCTTGGTAATATGCCCCTTAGAGTAAGTTTGGAAAATGCGAGAATGAACACCTAAGCACTCTTGAAAACGTGCCAGTTGCGCAATAACCCATGCTGAGGGAAGCCAGGAATCCCAAACTGGAGTTGTCTACCACTTTGTCTGGTATTTTTCTGCTGAAGTGTCTCCTGCCAACATGGCAGGACTTGCTCAGAGTTAAACACCTTGGGGCAGATTTACGTTTCCTGGTGCATCCCTGCAAATCAGCAGGGATGCGCCAGGAAAGATGCGTGACGCAAGTTAACCCTTGCGCCACCACAGATGCGCCGCATTTACAATGCGGCGCATCATGGCGCAAGGATAAACAGATGCGTGTCGCATCTGCCGGCGTAAGGTTGGCGCAGTGCTGGAGTTGTGTCGCGGGTGCGACGCAACTCCAGCACTGTTCCAACCTGGCCTATTCTCAACATGGTGCGTCACGCCTTACGCCTGCTTCAAGCAGGCGCAAGGTTTTGACGCAGTGGCGTCGGAAAAGTGACTGAGTGAAATCTTGTAGATTTCACTCAGGCACTTTCCGAGGCGTTCCTGTGACTGAACGCCCCCCCCCTGCGCCAGAACGCCCACATGAAACCTGACGCAGGTTTCATGTGGCGCAGGGCTTTACAACGTGACGCATCTCCCTAGATGCGTCACGTTGTAAATCCCCCGCAGCATGGCGCTAGCTTTACGCCGCCGCTGCGTCACAGAAGTGACGCAACGGCGGCGCAAATGTGGCGCACGGGGCTGGTAAATCTGCCCCCTTGTGTGGTAGCAGGCCCACACTGGCATAGTGGAACTGCAGTCACAAGTGTGGTTTATAGATGAACTTTTAACATATATAATTTTCATAAGGTATTACGAGATTTTGTGGGAGACATTTTAAATGATGTTTGCATGGAACTACAAAGGTTTCAATGGCGGTACCACACAGAAGTAAAGCAATGGCAAATTGTATCTAACGAGGAGCCCCAAAATAGGCCCCCTAACTAATACTATTTCAATGGCATTGGGTATCCCAGATAGCTGTTACAACGGTAGAACTGACAACTGGTGCATAATCTATTCCATCCTACCTACAGTATAAACCGTGAATACCCATCAAAAGGAGAAGTTACGATCTTGCAAAACTGTTTTAATATAAATTGTAAAGGTGGTTTTTTTTCATAGTGTGGTGAGTTCAGTGAGTAATTTGATTTAATTTTCACCGATTTCACTGGAGTTACAATAACACTGCAGCTACCTTGCACAGCTTGTTTCACCTTCTTCCTGCCTCTTATTAGGTTTGGCTTGACAGCACAACTGTCTGGAACACCTAATGTTCCTAGTTCTATAAAATGTACATAAAGTGGAGTTTGCCTTCACCTGAGGAGTATTTACTCTCTCACCACATGCTACTAGATGTTTGGCTAGTGCTTGCGTTGTTATGTGTTGTCATGCATAAGGGACTACTTTACATCTCAAAAGTACACTGTATCATCCTATATCAAATTCTGTATCTCATAGGTGTTAGATATAGAGAAAAATAATCATTATTGTTTTTTTTTTCATTGCTGCAGTCGTATTTAAAATATTTTAGTCAGGGCTCAAAATGCAAGACAGTTGTGGGTATGTGTTTTTTCAGAAATGCAGAGACGAAAGAAGCGTTTGCCAGCCGACCATTAAACACTTTTTGTTGTAGAAATAGAGTGTAAGACTACACTGAGAGCTCGAAAAGCAGAGTTCTAAAACTTTTAAAAAGAAGCTAAAAGTGAAAAACTTTAAGTGATAAAATATACTTTTATTGGAATTTGCAAAAAGTGAGTTAAAAGTGCGAGAAAGAAAAATAACTGAGAAAAAAAGTAGAAAAACACTGTCACATTGCTTTGCCTTAACTGCAAAATTCAACTCCTATAAGAGACTACCTGACTTTAGTTCTGCCCTTAACTGTAAAACTGTGCTACATTCTCTCCCTTAAGCTAACCCTTCCTCATGAGCTGTCCGTTATCCTGCCCTTAACCGAGTCCAGAAGGCTGGTTAATGGGTAGTACTGGACAATTTCAGGCTGGGTCATGTCTTTAGCAAATATTTTAGTAGTCCGTTTTGAAAAACGTCATTGTGTTTTGTTTCATTACTGTGATTGGGATGCTGCTGTTGTTATGAGTCCTTCCAGTCCTTTTTAGGTCTCGTCTAGGCAGCGCGCATGCGCTGCTCTAGGAGATGACCTTTAGAAATCGGTCAGCTCTTTTCAGGGTGGCATCCACCTTGCGGGAGCGAGCAACGCGTGCGCTTGTTTACATTTCCCTGCTCGCATCACTTTCATCACTTTCACTTTCTAGTCGGCTTCACGCGTGCGCTTGTTTACATTCAGCGGCGCGCGCAGGGACCATCTGTTTTGCACTGTGTTCTATAATTGCTTTTGTCCTGCCTGACACGCTCTTTGGCAAAGCGCTTTTTTTTTTAAACCAGCCCCACACGCCTGATGTTTCACTGCTGGGCTGCTAGACTTTGTGTCTGTTTTAGGTTGTGGTGGCTTTAACTTTCAGACCATTATGCTGCCTATGCTCCGCATGCATTGATACTCGAACACTGGAAAAATACCTCGCCTGCGGGGAAGGCTGAAAACAGCAAAAGACGGGCAAAATAAATTGAGATGCCTTTACATTTGAAACGTATGCAATTCCTGTGGAAGCATTCATTTCGAGACTCGCACCGTCTGCTTTTGCAAACAAATTGGTTGCATTTACCTGTCAACACACGCAAGTTTGTCTCGTCTTCAGGCCGCCAACCCAAGTTCAATGGGACCAATGAAACGGGGTGGGGTGATTCCTCCTGTCTGTGTTTGATGTCCGTATCTATCACAGAATGTCTTTCTCGGTCTGTTGTGTGTCTGGACATTTACTGACTGTCGCTCTCACTTTTTGTCTCTGTCTAACTTTGGCAAGCTCGGTCTCTTTCGTTCCCTCTTTCACTGTTTCAGTATATCGTTGTTCACTTCATGGTGCCATTCCTTTTGCTTCCATCTGCTTGTCTAACTCTGCGCCGTTCTCTTTATTTTTCCCTCTTTGTGTGTCTCGCTATGTCTGTCTCTCAAAATGTCTCTATGTGGCTGAGGTAATATATAATGCTTGAGTTATTGTCAGAAACTTGAATTTGAGAAATAGGCGCAATTTGTAAGGGGATTTTGGACATTGGAATGCTGAGCGCTACACTGAAAATGATCATGTTTCACAGGGTGGCTAATGACTCCTATAAGGCTTTCGCTCCTGCATTCGAATGTTACAGTTGCTCTCTATTTAATTTTTAGCATGCTGCCCTCAATGGATGCACGCTTTTAGATACTAAATGGCCTCTCTCCCATTAGAGAGCATGCCTGCTTCTCGCTCCCATAATTCAGAGACAGATGATTTAATGCCCAATAGCAATAGAGCCTTTTTGCAGCAACTAGAATGGTTTAATTTTCGGTTTCAGGAGAGTGTGCAGTATATGCACTTTTACCCAAGTGGACTTCACAGAACTGCTCCTCATCTTCAGGACTACAGTTTTGAAAATGTATTTCACGACATTGTTACCTTGATGGAGAATTTTCATGTGGATCTTCGTTGAGTCTTCCATTCTCAAATGACCTATAACAATTCTTCCATATGAAGCAAAAAGCGCAATGTTTGTGTTGAAAATCTGCTCTGCATATTCTGTCCTTTAAGACGTACTAGATTAAATGAAAGTCTCATTAGACTCTTATTTAAGTTTGTTTCAAATTATCAAGGGAAAGAAAAGAAGAAGCAAAACTATTTTTTAAAGAGTTTGAAGTTCTTGGTATACGGTTGAGGAGAGTGAGTGTGCTTTTTACATTAATAAACGTTTGTCAATCAATCAGTATCAATCAATAATCAATATTCGATCTTCCAAAATCAGATCATAAAAGACAAACAGATAAAAACAGGCAGTTTACAAAAAACATTAAAATATCCACCATAAGATTCATTAAAAAGCATCCACTTGGAAGGGTTATAAGTGCGTAGAGCTAATTGCAGCGACTCAGTGGAAAACTAACAACATTAAATACAAATATACTCACTTCCATTATTTTTAAAGCAGAATATTATTCCTTGATAAATTTCATTGCAAAACATCAACTTGGAGAAATTAGAAATGCTTAGATCAAGTTTCAGCATCATAATAAACAAGCATTGGCATAGCCAATAGGTCTCGCTTTTGGGACCTTATAAGTATTTAGGTATGCAGCACAATATCCTTGGTGCATCAACTGTTGCATGGCTAAACACTTATAAGGTCCCAAAGGCGAGACCTATTGGCTATGCCAATGCTAGTTATAATGATCCCATGAGTTAAAGACGTGGGTAGTCGTGGTTCTATTTTCTCCAATGTGTTTCAAAACATGCTTAGTGATTTCAGGTATGCATCGGGATAAAGACAGAGGCCTAGAATGAGAAAAACTTTGTGCTGAATACAAAGTGCACAAAAGTGACGCAAAAGTGTTGGGTTTCTTATTTACGTGCCAGAGCAAAACTTTACTAGCTCTGGAAATGTGCCTAAAAGTAATGCAAAGTACCATTTTCTAATGCTCTATGTTACTTTGAGTCATGGGGGATCCCAGGGGCTGTATATGGGAGTTTTCATGTTTCCACCTATGATTTTTGACAGAAAACCCTATACCCTATCTACTACAAAGGACTTTATGCCAAAACATATGCATTCTTAAAGCAGGCACAAAGTAGGAGAAAGTTTTTTTTCCTCCCAACTCTTCAAATTTTGCATGTGTTCCGCAAAGTACAGCACACCTAAAAAGTGGGAAAAGTTTAAAAGTATGTCTGAGCATGGTATTTTTCCAGTACCAAACATATGCTAGTCATCAAGCACACACCACAGAACTATGGTACATAGGTGTGTGCATGACACAGGGGTGCCTAGTTGTGTACGAGCGTATGGGAAGATAGCAGGAATGCAATATCTTTGTAGATTTGGAGTTATTCTGCTCTTTCCCTCTCACACAATAAAGTGCAGGAAAAATGAACATTTGAAGGTCACCTCAGCATTGGAGCTTGGCTTTCTTGTGAAGTATTTTGCATCCTTGCAGTTTTTCTGTCTGTGGGTCCTGTGTCTTCTGCAGGATAGTTATGGCTTTTTTTGATCAGGAAATTGCATGTCTCAAGGTCTTTGTATTTGTTTGTTTCACCTATTTCTTTGATCAAAGGTGAGGGCCTTTAATGTTCAGTATAACCCTCTACAGTGGGTAATAAGGCTAATAGAACATTCCTCCCCATGATAGCAGAATGTCCTTATTATAAAAAACAAAGGACTCACGGAGACTGAAATGGTGGCAATGCCCCCGTGGCACCGAAGTCTTTGCTTCTCAGCTCTTGCTGTGAATGTTCAACAGTTAAGAGCTGCGTGCTGGGCCATGGCTCTAAGGAGGCTGAAGTCAGCCCTGGTTCTCCCTGGACTCAGCTAAACTGCATTTTTTTTGTTTAGCTGAAGCCAGGGAGGACCAGGAGCTGAGCAGAATTCTCCCCTCCCTTCTTCCGAGTACCACTGTGAGCTATGGGAGGAAGGAGGAGGGAAGGCTCCTGTTTGCCATGCTGCAAATGCTATGTTTTTCCCTTTCCTGTGCCCAATCCATATATTTTGGAGAGGCAGGGGAAAGAGAGAGGCAGAGGCTGTGTATTAGGACATTGTAATGTTGAGAGCAGCAGGTCTATATCAAGTTTTATAGGCCACTGCTTCTCCATACCCTTCAATGGAGATCTCAACATTCCAATGTTCACATTTGATTTCTTTCATCCTCAAGTTTTATTTATGGCATGTGGGGTTCTGTCAGGACCTTGCAAACCCTTCACCAAATCATCACATGATTTTACGACCCGGTGGTCGCACTCTGCCAGAAGTATGGCAGCAGTGGTAGGTTACGAGAAATCGCAGGACACACCAAGGTCTAGCAAGGAAGTCTACTATACCCATTTGCGCTGTGGCTTGAGGCACAGTAAGAGCAGGACTGGCCAAGCTCTGCCCCTCGGTAAGGCCTCATTGGGCATTTTGAGAGCTGAGTCAGGTGGGTGTGGCCAGAGAGTTGAGGCAGATGGGTGTGGCCCAAGAGCTGAGTCAGGTGAGTGTGGCCTAAAAACGGAGTCAGACGGGCGTGGCCTGAGATCTGAGTCAAGCAGGCTTGGCCTCAGACTATTTAAAGAAGCCCAAGCCTCATGCCCCACCCCAACTGCTGATTATTGAACTGCCAGATCAGACTGCACCATTGGATTCCTTTAGAGTGCTTTTCCTGGATTTCTTTGGATTTAAAGGTCCAAGACTTCTCGCTAAATGACTCTGAGGTTAGCCTCATTTTGAATAGAGGTCAAGATTGAGTTTGACAGAAAAAAAGGTGCTTGGGGAAAAAATCCCCAAATATTGTGAGACTGTTGATTTAGTCCAAGGGGTAGACAAGACTTGCGTGAAAGCGTGTTTGGATTATATTGTCCCAATATTTCAATAGTTTATTATCTGCTGTGGAAAAGTTGATCCAGTGGAGAATACTTCGAAATAAATAAGTTTGATAACTTCTGATGCAAGAACAAAATAAAACTGTTAAAGAGACTTTGTAAAGTAGCAAATTTCCAAGTTTGTCACAGTTGTCTGATGCAAGATTCAAAATACTCCTGAGAACTCCAAACCCGTGGATCTAAGGGAGTGAATAATGGAAATGTCGGGATCAGACTCAGCTTGAAAGGACAAGGTATTGAACTACTTCAAGAAGGTCATAATGCCATGCTAGATTGTTGAATAACCACATTCTGTTGTATGTATAGTCAAATTCTGGGTTTAGCTGTTATTTGGTTCTTTTGCAAACTAATAGTTGCAGTCAACGAATTCCCTGAAAACCCCTTCTGCAATTTCACGGTGGGTGAGCTTAAAGTTCATTCTTCGCTGTTGACAAACTTGGGTCAGCAATTCAGGTAGGAGAATATTTGGCATCTACTTAAAGACTAAACGTACAAGGTCCATTTCAACAATAGAGGGCCATTAACTAATCAAAACCACGCCTCTTCACAGTATCTACTCTCCAGTGTCCCCTTCATAACCCCCTCCACTCTTGCCTTGAGTCAATTTGTTGTGTGTTCCACTTGCGACTGCTGCAGCAAGGTATGTGTGGCGAGTAGTTGCATTCTACTCCCACGTAAGTACTCTGGGACCTTGACAGGTTCAATACTCTCAAATACCCACGGGGGCATGCCAGTGTCCTGCTAGCTGCAGATAAAGTTTTTTTTTTTCTAGGTCTGAGACTTTATTCCTTTCCAGTTTTGCTGGAGGTAGAAAGCCACCCTGGACCCATTCATGTGCTTTACTCATGTGTATTGGTGGAAACCTATAGAGTGAGGATTTCTTTATTCTGCATTGAAGAGATGATGTCAACCTCATTGTTTCCCCTATCGGAGGACTAAACGCTATGGGGCCGATTCCGATTCGGGCCGGAAATCTCCCCGACCGAGCCGGATCTGGAGAGATTTCCGACCGAATCGGACCCTAGCAGTCCGACCGAACGAGTACGATGCGTTCGCATGCTATCGGACTCGATTCGGTCGGACTCCCATTGAAGTCAATGGGAGCCAGTCATACAACGCGTACGCGGGCTCCCATTGACTCAATGGGCACGACGCGAACAAGGGCGCCCCCTACAGCGTGTTCGCGTCGATGCGGGTCGCGCCGTACATGCACGTGTAGGGGGGACCCATGGGTCCCCCCTGTGTGCGACTCGCACGCCTACGCTTCCAGGGGGGTCCGACACGGACCCCCAAAGTGCGGCTCCGACAGCTCCTTGGAGCCGGACTGCGCAAGTCGGTCGGAGCGGTCGAGGTGCGCATCGTACTTACCCGGCCGGGGAACGTCTCCATTGTGCGGTGCGAGTCGTCCCCGTGCGAGTCGGTCGGAGCGGTCGGGTCCTGCGAACGAGTCGGTCGGAGATTTCACGAGCGCAAGCATCGTACTCGCTCGCCCGGACGCACGTACGAATCGGTCGGGAAAAAGGGCTCCGAATTGGATCCGGTTAAGCCGAATCCGATTCGGTGCCCTACCGGCCGAGATCGGAATCGACCCCTATAAATTTAGGAATCCCGTTCTGCCAACTTTATGGGTTAACTGTCGGAGTCAGTGGAAGTTCCACTGATGGTATCCCAGTAGTTCCCCAACTCTAAAAAGATTGGGGTAACCACATTTTCGTGGGGGAACCGCTAGTTCATTGCATTTCTTCTGCTCAGTCAAACCATAAACGAAATGCAATATTTTCCAGTGGGAGTGGAGAATGCATCTGGTGAGATGGTGCAACCCAGGAAAGCGTGACAACGTAGTATGTGGAAAATGCTGTTTTAATGAATTAGGTGCATCACAATATCCAAACAATAACCTGGCCAACACCTTACAGGCTGTCAATGTCTCATTAATATGGTTTAATCATGAAGAAAATGCCCCTTCCCCTAAAGACCACTCTTAAACATTTCCAATAACTTAAACAACTCCCCAACAAATCTACCCAACTTTCTTTCTGAACTCTTTCCCACCGCTCCAAAGTCATTTTTTGTTGCACCTCTGAAATCCTAAAAAATTTCCAGCTCCTTACCCCAACCACCCCAAGCTGATCCGCCCACCCGGCAGTGTAACCAACCTTATTGTGCTCTGTAAACTCTCACCATACCTCCCCCCTTAACTCACCTAATGAACACACCTGCTCATCAGTGACAAATATAACAAAATCCATCCTGCGGCCCTGCCCCACTTCCGCGCATCCAAGACACATACTTTCACACACACACCTACCTAACTTTGGGGAGGGTGGGAGGGACTGGAAAACAAAACCCTCACTTACCTAAGTGACCAAGGTATCGCTGATCACAAAATGATGCCTGGCATACTCTGACTGACCTGTAACCCCACTAGCTACCCCATCCGATATCCCTGAGCCAATTAGCTCTTAGCAGTGCCTGAACAGCACCAATCTGGCCGAAAACCCAAGGGGGTGAGGCCTCTTTGCTGCCTTCCCCCTAAGCTCCCAAAAGGTGAGGTGGTGCACCCCAGGAAGGCACAACAACATAGTATGTGGAAAAGGGTGCTTTAATAAGTCAGATGCATATCACAATATCCAAACAATAACCTGGCCAACACCTTAGATGCTATCAATGCCTCATTAACTTGCATCTTGAAATATACAGCCCCCCCCAAAGACCACCCTTAAACATTGCCAAGAACTCACACAACTTCCCAACAACTCTCCCCAACTTTCTTTCTAAACTCTTCCCTCTCGCTCTAAAAACTCTATTTGTTGCACAGCTGAACTACTAAGAAACTCCCAGCCCCTCACCCCATCCCCTCCTGAGCTGATCCACCCGCCCAGCAGCATAACAAACCTTAGTGTGCCCTGTGAACCACCACTATACCTACCACTCAGAAAAACCCAAGTCTGCTGGCGTTTTACTGCCCCCCGCACATAGACTCATCATCTCCAAGGCTTTTCCCTCAACAAACCGGCCAAATCACCCGAATCTCCAATTGGAACAATTCCATCCCCATAAAAGAGAGAGGTACTCCATTGTACCCGAACAGGTGCCTACTTTCAACAATAATTTCTATATGTTCCAGCTTAAGTATGCCCTCTACCAGACCGAATTTTGACATTTTCCTACTAAGCATCCAGGATGCCCTGTTGATTGCTGCTGGGCTGCCCCTGTCCACACCTGACGTGCCACCAGCGCAGTCCAAACCAATGTCATACCATACCAGAGCCTTGTAAGTTCTTACAAGTCTCTCTTCACAGTCCTAATTAGAGCCAAACCTTTCAACTGAACTAAATTGTTCTCACCCAAATGGATCAACAGGACTTCTGGACAACATTGACCTATAATCAGTTCATCCAAATGTGGCAGTAATTCCTCCCACCACACACACCCCCCTTTCCCCTCTACTTTAACTGAAACTTAGCATTATATAGACCCAGCTGCCTGCCAAGCTTTCTCTACTCTGCCTGGTGAGTCACCCATGTGACAAAGGAATGCCCACAAATCCACACCACAATGTGCTCATGTGCTGGGATGGGAACACAACCTGTTACAAGAACAACAACAAAACTAAGGTATGGTCCATTAGAATAAAGCTAGCTTTGGCCGCACATTTGCTTATAAGCTTCTGACCTCCATCTCCCTCTAACCCTTTCTACTGGTCCTCCGCTGCTGCTCCTGCTCACCTCTGTGACAGCTCCTATACAAAATTAATGTGTCCCAAACTCCTTAGATGGTAGCACCAGGCGCTGCAGCACTTTGCACAAAACAAATAGCAATTGCACGCTCTTAATTCTGTCCACCGCTTCATGCTCAAAGTCCCACTGTTTCCCTCCCAAGCCTCTGCCAACAAATTCTGTCCATCACATAACCGGACATACGTCCCCAAACCCATACTCCCTCAACACTAATAACATCTTGCCTCTGCTTAAAACTACACCGTGCACCCAACCTCTGATGTACAGCTGAAGCTATGAACTCTGTCCAAGCTTGTGCATAGATAGGCCTTTCTAGTGGATGGTGCTAACAACTGCTCCAATAACTGAAACATTCTCACTCTCCTACCTAATGTAATTCTTCGGCATCACCGTCTTCATGTGTTCTGCCTCTGGCACAAGCCCACAGAACCTCTGCCACTGAAAATGAGATACTGCGCAGCATCACTCACTCCTGAGGCTTGAGCCGGGAGTTTTCATTAATTTCGCGCATTTGGACTTTGCCTCTCCTTAAATTGCATGGAACCCTAGCAGTCCGTTTTACTTCTGTTTTATCCTTTTAATACTTTTAATATAACGTTAGCACTGTTTTTACTGAATTTGCGTATTTGCACTCAGTGTGTCCTACCTGCTGCCGCTTCACGCTGCCAACCTCCGGGGGAGCGGGGATTAGTGGTGGGCGTGCTCGGGGCTGGGTGTGCACAGTCGGCCTCCCGAGACTCGTGTGGAGTCGGGACGCCATTTTGGGTGAAGTTTAGGTCAGTGGACTAGTCTCACTGACTATAAATTGCCATGCTGACGCGACCGCGCAGCATCACTCACTCCTGAGGCTTGAGCCGGGAGTTTTCATTAATTTCGCGCATTTGCACTTTGCCTCTCCTTAAATTGCACGGAACCCTAGCGGTCCGTTTTACTTCTGTTTTATCCTTTTAATACTTTTAATATAACGTTAGCACTGTTTTTACTGAATTTGCGTATTTGCACTCACTGTGTGTCCTACCTGCTGCCGCTTCACGCTGCCAACCTCCGGGGGAGCGGGGATTAGTGGTGGGCGTGCTCGGGGCTGGGTGTGCACAGTCGGCCTCCCGAGACTCGTGTGGAGTCGGGACGCCATTTTGGGTGAAGTTTAGGTCAGCGGACTAGTCTCCCTGACTATAAATTGCCATGGTGACACGACCGCGCAGCATCACTCACTCCTGAGGCTTGAGCCGGGAGTTTTCATTAATTTCGCGCATTTGCACTTTGCCTCTCCTTAAATTGCACGGAACCCTAGCGGTCCGTTTTACTTCTGTTTTATCCTTTTAATACTTTTAATATAACGTTAGCACTGTTTTTACTGAATTTGCGTATTTGCACTCACTGTGTGTCCTACCTGCTGCAGCTTCACGCTGCCAACCTCCGGGGGAGCGGGGATTAGTGGTGGGCGTGCTCGGGGCTGGGTGTGCACAGTCAGCCTCCCGAGACTCGTGTGGAGTCGGGACGCCATTTTGGGTGATGTTTAGGTCAGCGGACTAGTCTCCCTGACTATAAATTGCCATACTGACGCGACCGCGCAGCAGGCGCGCCGAAGGCAAGCTAGTCTGCGCCCGTCCGCGCCCGTCCGCGCCCCGACCGCGCACAGTGCCAGCACCCCTGCCTGTTTGATTTCAGGGGGGACAAACATTAGGTGCTATTCCAGGTCTCAGCTCCTGGACCTGAAGCCAGCCAATCAGTCCTCTGGCTGTCTGTGTCTCATGTTTAACACGAGACCAGGGTCTTCCTCAATCACCTGCCCCAAATGTAACTCCTCACTGCCTCGGCTCAGTTACCAGCCTATTAAATCTACTAATGTAGAAGTTAGGAATCATTTGGAGAATAACTTAAAGGTGATCAAATGTCTGTTGCTTAATGCTAGGTCCTTAGTGAAGCACAGTGTTGAGTGTGCCTCACTCATTGAGGGAGAGAATATTCAAATCGCCTTATCACCGAAGCCTGGACCGACGAAAGTTCAGGCCCCGATATTGTAAAACCCACACCGCCGGGGTATCTCTGCTACTACCTCAACAGGCCAATAAAGAGAGGGGGGGGCTTAGCCATAATTTATCACAACTCATTAAAAGCAGCCTTTCACACAGCCTCAAACTTGGCCTGTGAGACTCTCTCCTTTAGTTTCGGCCTATCATACCATCACACATTCAAGGGTTCCTACTGTACAGACCCCCGGGACCTAGGAGCACTTTTCCTAATTCCATTGGGAATCTGCTGGAAGAAGGGCTGTGTACAGATTCCTTTACAATCCTGGGAGATTTTAATTACCATTTGGAGTTATTAAATGACCCTGACACGATGGCCCTCATAGATCTGATGAGGAGTGCTGACCTAAATCAGCAGGTGACGTATTCCATGCACTTAGCAGGTCACACTCTTAATGGTATTTTCTCAAACCACCCCCAACTGTGCTTCACGGGCTCATTGCCTGTGACGTGGACAGATCACGCGTGCGTTGGATTTGAGATAACCCTGGCCAACCATAATTGGTCAGAGAAAGGCTCTAAGACTGTGATTAAAAGTAGAGCCTGGAATAAAATTGAGAGTATGGACCTTCAAGCCGCACTTACGGCATCTGCTGGTCAGTTACCCTCAGGACTAGAGAAGGCGGTCACCCATTTCACTTCATGGGTGGAGTCAGCCTGTAATCTACTAGCCCCGGTTAAAACACTATGCCCAAGAAGATCCCATCCCACAGCCCCCTGGTACTCAGAAGAACTGAGGAGACAAAAACTCTCCTGCAAGTCCCTTGAGCGGAGCTGGAGGAAAGAATATAAGGATGAGGATAAAAAGAGTTATAGGCAAAGTCTTGCCATTTATAAGCAACTTATATTCGAGGCAAAGAAAAAGTTTTTCACGAATTGAATTAACGCTGCAAATAACTCTACCAAAGAACTTTTCAAAACAATTTCTAGTCTGGCTTCCCCCAGCACGACAAGAGTGGAAACAAGTCAGGAACTTTGTGATGACATTGCCAGGTTCTTCTTGAACAAGGTAGAGGTCATTTTTTCAGACTTCAGTCATCCAAGCCCGGAGGGAGCAGGAGTATGGTTGGAAGGTAGGAGGCCAATCTCTGATACCACCCCGGTTCTTGATAGATGTGGGCCTCTGTCTACAACTGACACAGAGAATCTGCTACTCTTCGCAAGATCAGGCTCCCCCTATGACCCTTGTCCAGTCTCAGTTATCAAACAGGCTCCGTCTCCCGTAGCCCTCATGCTCACGCCGCTGTTTAATACTATGTTTGAAGCAGGGTACTTCCCTAGGCCATAGAAGCTGGCCTCGATATTGCCTCTGCTAAAAAAGCCTAATTTGGACCCAAAGGAACCTAATAACTTCCGGCCCATATCACGCCTCCCACTACCTGCAAAAATGGTCGAGAAAACCATGAACACGCAGCTTAGGACTTTCCTACGTGAAACTAACGTTTTAGACCCTACTCAATATGGGTTTAGAGAGGGGCATAGTACAGAAACCGCCCTATTAAAATCTACGGAGGAGATAAGGGAGGCTGTGGACAGGGGAGGCAAGGCAGCTTTAATTATGCTGGACCTGTCCGCAGCCTTCGATACGGTCCACCATGATGTCTTAATGGACCGCCTGCAGGCATGTGGCGTCAAAGGCAAAGCATATGAACTCCTAAAATCCTTTTTGACAGACAGATCACAAACTGTGGCTCTGGGTGATTTCCAATCTAAACCTTTCACGCTGCCATGTGGAGTGCCTCAGGGGTCCTCCCTTAGCCCAACGCTTTTTTAATGTATATGTTTCCTCCTTGGCGACTCTGATTAGGTCTTTTGGTTTCAGTCTTACATCATATGCAGACGACACACAAATTGTGGTGGCTCTGCGGCCCGGTCAGGCAACAGGAATCGACATCAGATTCCACGATTGCATGGCAGCTATCGGGAGCTGGATGTCACAAAACTGCCTGAAACTAAATTCAGGAAATCCCGAGGTCCTCCTGTTCGGAAACGATCCTAATTTCTGGACCCCAAAGTGGTGGCCAGATGATATGGGGACTCTTCCAACCCCCGTTAGGAAGGTGAAAAACCTAGGAGTCATCATTGATGAAAAACTCAATTTTGGCGATGAAGTCAATGCAGTGGCATCTTCCACCTTTTTTATAATCAGAATGCTTAAGAAAGTACTTCCCTTCCTTCCGGCTAATAGCCAGCGGACTGTAGTTACGGCACTCATCATGTCCAGGCTCGATTATTGCAACAGCCTGTATCTAAACTTGCAAGAACGTTTTTTGAATAAATTGCAATTGCTGCAAAATGCTGCAGCTCGGCTGCTCACATGTACTCCCAAATCTGCCTCCGTCTCTAAGGAAATTAAAAAACTACACTGGCTGCCGATCAGGAAACGGGTGCATTTTAAAGCACTTTGTACTGCCTACAAGGCACTACACGGTATTGGCCCAGAATTCTTAAAACAACAAATGCAGTGGTACATACCTAGAAGAACCCTACGCTCCGGAGGAGCCAAATTGATGATAGTGCCACCAATCAAAAAGGCCTCTTGGGGAGGAAGAAGCTTTGTGGTGTGCGCTGCCAAGGCCTGGAATGATCTTCCCCCGTATTTGAGAAAGGCCCCTGACCTCCTCACTTTTAGGAGAGGATTGAAAACGTGGCTTTTTACGCTTTAACCCTGTGTCTCTTGTCCCCGAACTCCTGTCTCAATGTCTCAGAGAATTTAGTGGTCAGCGCCAGGACACCTTCGGGTAATTGCTGCGCTTTAGAAATTACTATAACATAACATAACATAATGCATCCGCAATTTCATTGACTACCCCGAGGTCCCAAAAAATGGTATTGAACTACAGACACCCCAAAACAAACACTCTCAGCAGCTGCAGCATGCACAGATCCCTTGCAGATTGTCTATTGACGATATTCACCACTGCAATGCTTCCTACATTGAAAATCACCTTTTTATTCCTGAAACAGCCACCCCACAAGACCAAGGCTATTACCAAAACAAAGAACTCAAGAAATACAATGCTCCTACGCTCAGACTTCCAGCTTGCAAACCACTATTAAGCACACTACCTTCCCTGCCAGTAGAGACCAAAACAACCATTGCCATCAGCATCAGAAAAATAATGTGAATGACCATTCATCCTAATCCACTAACCCCAAAGTATAAAACCCCATTGAAGTTCTTCAGAAAGGCCAAACACATTCTGAGACCCGTGGGCACTCCAGCTGACAAACGCACTCTGTGGTGCGGTAGCACCAAACTCACCAGTGCCAGTCCAAGCCTTCTGCAAATAGTCCTTTCTGCACTGAGCACCCTAGAAGTGGAGTTTAGATGCCCCAGAAACATCTGACCATCCTTCACATGCACTTTCTTTTTCTCAAGCATCTTTCCAAGCAAATCCAGTATTTTTTATTTCTGTTCTGTTCTGTTATCCGGCAGCCTCGCTTGCATCCTGAGAGAATCAATCTCAATACCTAGTAATGTCAAGAATGGCACCGGTACCAAGATCTTATCTGCTGCCAAGTGTAACCCAACATCCTCCATTAACGGGCGCACACACTCTATATCCCTTGCTGGCATCCCGCCATCACCGCAGGCATAACTGTCACCTAGCAGTCCTCCTAAGTCCCACTACCTACTTGACCCTGTGCACCATAGCCCCACACAAGGAGCCCAATGCTCCCGGCCCCCCCAACTGGCTGCATGGAATCCTGAACCCTGGGCCGAGCAGGTAAGCTGGCACCGATGGGGCAAAGTTCACACTCCCCATGGCCTTGGGTGTTACAGCCACCAGTTCTTATAAGCCATAACCAGCCTGCGCCGCCTTCACTGGCGCCACGACCGACACAGCTTTAACCCGTGTTACCCTCCTCACTAGGCCTGCCGCGAGGATGGCCCGCCTTCGTATCAGCCTGGCTCCCTTTGTTCACGGCCCATATTTTCCCCGCATTCACTTTTTTAGCTTTTGTATTTGCAGGGGAGCAGACTAATATATCTCCTGCCTCCCACCCACTCGGAAAACCTCCTCATGGGACAACCCCTCTGTAGCACCCAGGCCTGCTGGAACACTCCCGGCTTCAGAAGACCTTCCCTGCCCGCCTCCTGTACTGCTAAAAGGGCCACCATCACCTTCTGCGATTGCATGGCAGCCATCCCGATCTATGGTCTACCTGACCACTGGAAAATAAAAGCCCGCTCACTTAAGTGACCATGTGTCGCTTACCACAAATGGTGCCTCGCCCACTCCAGACTTTCCTATAACGCCTCTGGCCCTCCCGCACGATATCTTTAAGTCAATTAGCTCTTAGCTATTCCTGGACTGCACCAACCTTCCCAGACACCCCAGGGAGCAAGCCATCTTTATTGTCTGCTCACCAGTCCCCCGATGTGCATGTGTGCTACAGACACACTGACTACAACAAAACACTTGCTGCTTGATCTCTGTAAGAGGAAAACAGCCTTAAAATTTAGGTCCCCTACTTGTCAATTTTCTGAGTCCTTTTGGAGCACAAAGTGCAGTTTTGAGAAAGTTTATCCCATGCAGCCATGTAGGGTTTTAGAATAGAAGTTTAAATCGCCTTTATTTGTTTAGGGACAACTCTGGGTTATGCTTGATTGTGATGGAGCAGGGGTTTGAGAAAATTAAACCTGCTCGGATTAATTCCTCAGTAACATTTAATAACAGTGTGCGGTGAAACTGCAAAAACACGAAAACACGGGGAAATGCTTATACGCATGCGTGGACTAATGTATGAAAAACTAGGCCGCATTCACGTTCTGCTTGAAAATTAAAATAATAATAACTCTGCTTTCAATGCGTTAATGCTTTATTAGACAAATAACGCGTGATAGTGCAAGTGGTGGGTGGTAAACAGTGAGAATTATATTTCATGAAATTAATAATTTCTGTGTTTTATTCATCGTAGTGAAGCTTGCATGGGCTTACATCGTCAAGTGATGAGTTAAGGGTTAATAAGAAAAAGACAAATAAAATCGAGCTCTGAGAGAGAATGGAGGAAGGCAATGTTGACGACCTTCGAGAACCATTGTATGTCTGCCAAGTAACGGAAGGATGGCCGTGAGATCATGAGCAAATTGTACAAACTTCTTCCGTGGAAGTGGCAGAGGCGGACAATAAAAATGTAGAGTTTTGAAACATGTTACAAATCGAAGGAAGCTGTATTCATGAAACGTGGATTACGTATTGTTGAAAATGTAAAACAAAGAAAGCTGTGAAACCATGGACGTGACTATGGTGGTATGATATATTGACCAATGAGAGACCAAGATTCTGAAAATGTTGCCACAATGGTGGGATGGACATGTAGGTTTTTAGAGTATAACTGGAGGGTGTTGAGAGCTGGGGGGCGCGCCTCTTTGAAGAAGCTAGAGAGGGAAGATCGTCGCTGTCCGTCGGTTTGCTGTATGCAGATAGAGGCCTACCTGTTTCCTGTTTTTGTCCTACTCTCTGTTCCCTGAAACTTTCCCGGGGAACCCCCATCTATTCCCATGGCCAGGGGGTAGATTTTCCACTAAATATTTAGGTCAGTATAGCTAAAACTTGTATTTTGCATAAATATTTGCAAAAGTATATTTGTCTCTGAAACTTATGTCTCTTCGTCTATCCACTCCTTCATTGCATTTCTATTCATTGTGATTTGAGTTTGATATCTTTTTGCTTTGACAAATGTTCTCTCTCTGTGATTTATTCTTTGTTTGCCTTGTAAAACTGTACATGATGAGCATTTACCTTCACATTATTTGCAATAAATACTATTAACTTTATTCTGAGTTTGTGCTTTATTTAGTAGAATAGATCGATAGTTAGTTTCTAATTATTACCATCAACTCTTCAACTAATGGTCCATCGACCAGCGGAAAGAGAAGTTGATTACAGGTTCAATTATGAATCTAGTATGTTAGGATGAGCCTGTAGTTTGTGATCAACTGATTTAACGTTTAAACTTGAATCAGTGCTATCAGGGATTTATGTGTTGGGTGTATGAGTATGGGCCAGTGATTGTGGATTATCGATTATCGATCCCTGATTGGCGCTGGATCAGTTTTTGGTAGCAGAGGATGGTTATTATTGATTAGTTTTGTAATAATAATCGATTATTGATTACTTGTTTCTTAACATGAAAAATTAGTGTTTTGTTCTATGTTGTCTTGAAGTACAGGTACGGAGTTACCTAAGATCCCGGGATGATAATGTATTAGCCTGAAGAGGCAGAAGAATAGTGTGGATAAGGTATCACACTGCAGAAGTACTTTGTCTGTTGTCATAATACTTAACGGCGAGAGGCTGTTAGTGTTATATTAGGGACTATTCGGTTGAGAGTAGATTCTGTTTGAAATAGCGAAGGGTCCACTTCCGAAACTCTGGCCTTACATCCCCAAAGGAGTACCAAGACCTCTTTCCATGTGAAAGCCCTCTTCTGAAACTTTGGCTAGTATCCCTAGAGGAGTACCAAGTCCTGCTGTAGCTTGTTTGGGTGTAGAATAGCGCTGGTCGTTATTTTACTTGAAGTAAAAGAATATTTCTTTTTGAAGTGAAGACTATCTCTTTATTTAGTGGAACAGACAAAGTAGCATTGTTTAATGTTTGTTTTCTAACAAGGTTTATTGAGAAAAGTATAGAAAAACATTGCCGTATTATTTTGTAAAGGGAGGGTCAGTAGAAGGAGTAATGCTGACGTCACAAAAAGCCGTGCTGGCATTGGTCAGGCCGCTGGCGTTCAAAGTGCTGTGATTGGTTGATTACTGTGAACCGCGCTGGTATTGGTTAAGGTACTGATTACGTAGGAGTGTTCTGATTGGTTGGTTAGTGTGAGTCGCGCTGGTATTGGATGGTTGTTAGCAAATAGAATAAGCGGAAGTGCGACGAATTTGTTGTTTGATTATTGAATTGTATTCTAGCAAGTAGTTTTGGGAAAGATGAAGTTGGTTAAAAAATAAATCGTTTCTTTAAAAAGGACAAACCAATAGTTACAAGAGAGGGAATTCTTATTCCACCTCAGGGAAAAGCTGCTTCTTTTATGATGTTGGAATGTGGTTACCATACGTGTACTTGGTTAGAGAATTGGGTGAAATACACGGAAGATGATGGTGTTTTAGCTTTTCCGAAGCATGGTACATTTAATGTAAGGATTCTACAGAATCTGAGAGAACGAATGAATTCTCTAGAACCTAGACCAAGACCTACTCAGTATGAAGCGCTTGAGGCATGGGAATATGAGGCATATGAGCGAGAGAAGTAAAGAGGTGGAAGAAGATACAGAAATAGTATGACTAGATATCCTTTTGAAAGTCGGGGAGAATGAATGAAAAGATGGAGGAGAGCGGTTGTGACAGAGTTTCTGTATCCAGTTTTAGTTGCTAAAGAAGCAACGGAGGCAAATGTAAAGAGAAGAAGAAAATGTAGAGACATCAAGGATAGATTTTGACCCACGTGATTCTGATGATGAGTTGTTAGATGACATTTTGACTAAAAAACCTCTACCTTATCAAGAGAACACAAATGAGATAATTCCAAATGCACCATTAATGGGAACCCCACTGATTCCGCAGGTTCCACAAGTCCCAGTAGTTACTAGAGCAGTCCAAGAGAGTGAAATGGATATGTTGAATAGGGCAAGAGAGGAGTTGACTCAGAAAATTAATCAGTTGAATCTGAATGCGGAAGCATTAACAGTGCCAGTAACGATTGGACCTATAGTTCCGTTGTATGGAGAAAAACAGAATATATCAAAAGCACATGCGTTGACAATCCCAATAAATAGAGACAGGAATAAAGTGGTAACGATAGTTGATCAGGTAGAACAGACAGAGACAAGTACTTCATTAATTGATTTGCCAGTTTGTGAGATGTATACTGAAACCCCTAAGAGAAATGCGCAAATGGATCCGAGGAGATTAGTGCAGAATGTCACTCCGGTATCAGGGAGTTCAATGGGACCCTCACCAGATGAATTAGATGACTGGATAAGGGGAATGGAAAAGCGAAAACCTCAACCACAGAGTATAGATCTGAGTAAACTGAGAGTGGATTTGGAAGGAATGATTATTGGTACAATAAGCCCAGACAGATTGAGTAATTATCGAGATGAAGAGTTGTTATTTCTGTGCAAAAATATTACTTGGAAAGCGAGAAATCTTCATGAAAAGTTAACAGAGGCTGCGTGTGAATATGGAGTGGACATAGAAAAGTCAAAAGTGTTACAAAAAACATAGACTGGATTTTACTGAAAAGGATTTAGAGAGTTTGAATGCATCTGGTAAAAGATTGCAAATAAAAGAATTAATGAATATCCTAAAGAAATGGGGAGATGTAGAACGGTAGAAAGGTAGATGGGCAAAAAAGAAAGAAGAAATGAATGCCAATAAAAATGCGTCTTTATTTCCACTGAGAGAATCAGAACAGGCTGAAAGGGTGTGTCCAATGAGAGAAGTTCCGGGTGGTGGATAGGTTCACGTTCCTTGGACAAGACAGGATATATTGTCTTTTACTCATGACTTCCCTAGGTTGAGGGAGAAACCAGCTGAATGGTACAAACAAGTAGAGAGGTTTGTGAAGGTTTCAAAAGTCTTGTTGAAAGATTTGGATGGTTTATTTGAGATTGTTGTTCCAGCAGATTTATGGACAGAGTGTAAGATTACAGTTGATTGGCCTAAAGAAGAATATCCTACAGATCCGAAAACAGGTGCACCTTCAGATGAGGTGATGAGGAAATATCATCAGGTAATTACATACCTGAAGGGAAACATTTCTCCGAAAGAGATAGATTGGGTTAAAATTGACAGAACAACCCAAGAACCAAAGGAGTCGGTACATGCTTATTATGAAAGGTTGTTACAGGTGTTCAAACAGTACAGGGGTTTGAGAATATTGAAGATAAAGATATGGGACATTTTGTGTATCGCTTTGTATTCAGATTAAAACCAGAAATTAGGGCCTGATTATGATGGCGGAAGGCCCTGCGGTGGCGGTCTTTCCGCCATCGAACGGATATTTCCCACCGCCAGATTAGGATGGCGGTGGGAACATGACTGCGTCCGCAGCGGACGCAAAGACCGTCCACTGCCAGAAATCGTACCGATTGCCTGGCGGACAGTCCAGGGAGCCCAAAATGGTGGCGGTGCCTAGCAGGCACCGTCCACCAGATTAGGATGCAGGCAAACACCGGCCTTTCCATGGCGGCGATGCCGCCATGGAAAGGCATACGGAGTTCTGCTACAGGGCCCGTTGCGGGCCCCCGGGGGGATGGGGGGGTGGGGGGCTGAACTTGGGGGCTACCTACCCCTACATTGCCATGCTCAAGGTGGCAGGCACCGCGCGGTGCCTGCCACGTTGTGCATCGCAATGCAAAACATGGTTGTTTAACATTGCGTATGGTGCTGCAGCCAGCAGCACCGTCCGCAATGTTAAACTACCAGGATGCGCCCGCCAGTGTGGCGGGCG
This sequence comes from Calotriton arnoldi, assembly GCA_963921515.1. NCBI lineage: Eukaryota > Metazoa > Chordata > Amphibia > Caudata > Salamandridae > Calotriton > Calotriton arnoldi. Next base: position 71,418 of record CAWUFW010006403.1, on the reverse strand, counting down.
CATCCTAATACGGCGGGCGGGACCGGCGCACCTATGGCGGACGGTCCCAGCTCCGCAGGGATGGCGGGAGGACATAAGTCCGCCTGCCTTCCTAATGAGGCCCTTAGTAACATGATTCAGCAACATTTGATCTGTTGGCAGAGTAAAACGGTTGATGAGATACTGAGGAATGCAAAGTATTGTGGTGATGATATTGAATCAAGGCACAAGAAGCTAAAAGAGAAAATGTTGTGGGCACAAGTGAAGGTAGCAGAACAGCAAGAAGGAAACAGTGGTTCCCAAACAGATTTTCAGATGAGAGGTCAGAATCAGAATGGTCAAGTAATGAGTGGTGGTAGAGGTAGAGGTAAGATGAATAAAGATGAAACGGAAATATCCTTGTCATGCGCGCGGAAAATTTGGGTATTGGAAGAACGAGTGTAGATCTGCTCAGAAAAATAATGGGTTGAATCAAAATTTAAATTCACAGATGCAGAATGAGGTGGTTGTGAATCAACAACAGCAACAGCAGCAGCAGATAGTTACTCCACAATTACAGGTACCACAAGCTCCTATGCCAAATAATGTGAATGCCCAAATGCCGAGATACAGTGCGAACACTGGATTTCACGCAGGTGAACAAATTGGTAAGAATCAAAATGTGCAAATGATTCTGCAATACTTGTTGCAGTGCAATGAGAGTGATTCAGACTCATCTCAATGACGGTGCCTGAGGGGGGAGGAAGAGTGCGTGCTTGGCGCAACTCTAGAGGTAGATCAGTCAGGTCCATGTGTTGATGGAAAAGTGGAAGGTAATGATATTACATTCCTAGTGGACACTGGTGCTACCCGTTCTACTGTGAGAGCAGCAGAAATTCCAAACCTACCCCTCTTGGGAGAAACTATCCAAGTTGTAGGAGTTTCCAATAAGCATATCAAAACCCCAATAACAAAGCCAATATAAGTTCATATTGGAAGATTCAGAGACATGCATCGGTTCGTGGTATGTGATACGAGTCCGGTAAACCTTTTAGGGAGAGACCTACTGTGCAAAATGAATTGCACAATTTATTGTACACCAGATGGTATTGCTTTTCAAACACCAGATGAGGATGTTGCGTTTAAAATGATGTTAGCGAAGCAAGGGACAGAAGTGGATGAACTGTTTTCACTTCTTACTGAAGAAGATTTGCCTGCAGAGTTGAGAAATACAGTAAGATCTGATGTATGGGATTTCTCAGGAAAAGAGATTGGTCTGATGAAAGGTGTGGATCCTATCCAGGTTACGGTGAAACCGGGTGCAACATTTCCAAACACACCTCAATGCAAAATGAGTCCTGAGATAACAGCAGGAGTTATTCCTGTGATTGACCAAATGATTGAGCAAGGTATTTTAAAAGAAATACTAGGCAGTTCTTGTAATTCACCTATTATGGGAATTAAAAAGCCAAGCGGAAAATATAGGATAGTACAAGATTTACGAAAAATAAATAAGATTGTGGTACCCTGTTGTCCAATAGTACCGAATCCAGCAGTGATTCTATATCAGATTCCCTGTGATGCAGAATGGTATACAGTAATTGATCTGTGTCAGGCATTTTTCTCGATTCCTTTACATCCGGATAGCCAATATTTATTTGCGTTCTGGTTCGGAGACCGTGTTTTGGCATGGTGCCGAGTTCCTCTAGGGTACACAGAGAGTCCATTGATTTTTAATCAGATTTTGAAAAAATGTCTGGAGACTTTAATTATGCCAGAAAAATCGGTTTTGGTTCAGTACATTGATGACCTACTGGTGGCATCAAAAACACGAGAGGCATGTGTGACAGATAAAATTGCCTTACTGAATCATCTGGCAGAAGGGGGACACAAAGTGTCACCAGCAAAATTACAGTTCTGTAAACAAGAGGTCCAATATTTGGGACACAAAATAGAGAAAGGAGTGAGAAAAGTGACGCCAGAAAGGATCAGTGTGATTCAACAAATGAGTCCTCCAAAAACTCAGAAGGAAGTGCGAATGTTCTTGGGAATGGTTGGATACTGCAGACAGTGGATCAGTGGTTTTTCACTGATTGCAAAGCCTCTACAGAGGTTGACACACAAAGATGTGACTGATCCAATTGAAATGGATGATGAAAGCATGAATGCTTTTATTGAGTTACGAGACAGTCTTTGTCGAGCACCTGCTTTGGGAATGCCAGATTATACAAAGGATTTTGCGTTGTACTGTTGTGAGAGAGATGGGTGTGCACTTTCAGTTTTAACTCAGAGACATGGAATGGCACGACGTCCAGTGGCATATTTTTCTGCTACTTTGGATTCAGTGGCTGCAACGTTACCAGGTTGTTTGAAAGCAGTAGCTGCTACTTGTGTGAGTTTGGAACAAAGTGAAACGACTGTGATGGGACATCCAGTTAAAGTATATGTGCCACACTCAGTTGAGATTCTTTTGACAAGAACACGTACACAGCACATGACCTATAGTCGGCTGACTAGGTATGAAAGAGTAATATTAGGTGCTGAAAATGTGACTGTGGTGAGATGTACGACAATAAATCCGGCAACCTTGTTGCCTAGTCCATTTTGTGAGGAAGTAAGAGACGAAGCAGATCACGATTGTTTGGATGTGACAGATTTGTGCACGAAACCCAGGCCAGACATTAAGGATACCCCGTTAGAGGAATCAGAGAGTGTGATGTTTGTTGATGGATCTTGTCTGAGAAATGAAAAAGGCGAATTGAGTTCTGCTTATGCAGTATGTACAGTGGCTGCGGTTCTGGAAGCATTGTGTCTAAAAGGGGTAAATTCTGCACAAATTTCTGAGCTCATAGCTCTGGTTAGAGCATGCAAAATTGGCAAAATTTGAAAGTAACCATATTTACTGACAGTCAATATGGTTTTGGGGTGGTTCACGATTTCGGACAGTTATGGATGCAAAGGGGATTTCTGACTTCTTCAGGTTCTCCTATCAGAAATAGCAAAAATTTGAAAGATTTATTGGATGCCTTGCAATTGCCAAAGAAAATTGCAGTAGTCAAATGTTCTGCACATAAGTCAGGAAATGATTATGTGACAAGCGGCAACAGATACGCTGATCAAGTAGCGCGTTTCTGTGCACAAAATTCAATTGCGATAAACAGAGGGGTGGAGAAGAAAAATACTAATTGCCACCTAATGTTTTCCTCCTGGGAAATCTGGCATGAGATTAGACAATTACAAGAAGAAGCAAGTGATGAGGAAAAGGAAATTTGGAAAAAAACAGGCTGCAAGAAGAGAGCAGAAGATGAAGTTTGGGTGTATATAGATGAAAGACCAGTTATGCCAGATTCTTTACTATCCCAAATGGCAAGGGTATACCAAGGAATTGCACATGTTGGAAGAGATGCAATGATAAGGCTCTTCAAGCAGTCATGGTATAATCCTAAATTCAGAGTCATTGCAGAGAGTTTATGCCAAAGGTGTGCTATATGTCAGCAGCAAAATCCAGGCAGAAAGACAGTTGCAAGTTGGGGACGGATTGGAAAAGCAGCAAGACCATTTACAAGGCTCCAGCTCGGTTTCATCGAGCTTCCCCCATGTAACGGACTAAAATATGTGGTAGTTGTTGTTTGCTAGTTTTCTCGTTGGGTAGAAGCTTATCCAACAAGAAGAAATGATAGTTTGACTGTTGTGAAGTTACTTCTAAGAGAACTAATTCCAAGGTTCGGTTTTCCAGTCACTTTAGAGACAGATAGGGGATCTCATTTTAATAATGAGATAATTCGGATGATCTGTGCAGCACTACAGATTGAGCAGAAGCTGCATTGTGCCTATCGACCAGAAACATCTGGAGTGGTTGAGCAAATTAATGGCACTATAAAATCTAGACTGGGAAAAGTATGTGCATCCACAACACTGAAGCGGCCTGACGCTTTACCCCTGGTATTGATGAGTCTTAGAAGTATCCCAGATAAAAAGACTGGATTGAGTCTGCATGAAGTACTGATGGGAAGAGCAATGAGACAAGCGATTGTACCAGCAAACAAACTGATGAATATTTCTGATGATCTAGTGCTTGATTATTGCAAAGGATTGGCTGATCTGGTGCGTTCTGTGTCTCATCAGATTGGAAAAATTGCAACCACAACACAGCCGGATCAAGCACATGATCTGAGTCCAGGAGAGTGGGTTCTTGTCAAGAAACACGTGAGGAAGTCGTGTTTAGAACCCAGGTGGCATGGACCTTACCAGATTATTTTGGTGACAACAACAGCAGTGAAGTGTGGTGGCTTGCCAAACTGGATCCATGCAAGTCATACCAGAAGAGTCCCAAGTCCACTTGAAAAAGAAGGTGAGCAGCAACTGGTGAATAAAAATAAGAAACCAGAAGCTGAAGGTTGTGAAGCTAAAGAATCTAGAATGACAGATTCTGACAAGCAAAATGATGATGAACAACCAAGCACAAGCCAATTAGAGTGGGCACCAGCTACTGGGTCTCATACTGCTGTTTAGCAAGTAGAAAAGGAAGTTACAGAAAATCAAGAGCAAGTTCAACAAAGAAAGGGACTAAATAAAAGAACCTGTGAACCAGAAAGAAAAGGTGAAGAAGTGGTTCAAGCTAAGAGAACGAAAAAGGGTGACAATTGGCCAAGTGGAGTAAAAAGATTGAAATACACTCTTGAAAAGAGAAAACCAGAACAAATAAATGAAGTATCAAGTCAAACTGAACAAGAAGAATCAGAAGAAGAATCAGTACGAAGGACGCAGAGAATAAGAGTCCCAAGCAGGAAATATAGAGCTCCTGAATGGACATATGTTATTTTGGAGGAAATTGAAAGCACAGATCAAATAGAAAGAGAAGCTGGTACTGGTACTGAGCAAATTGATGAAAGCAAACTGAGACCGCCTTAAAAGAAAACGGTGAAAAATTAAGGGGCAACAAAATTCAGTGAAAATATTTGGGAATTTCCAGATGATCTGAAGAAGACTCTTTTAAAAAAAAAAAAAGAAGGGGGTAAAAGAAGAAGCTTTCTTCTTGAAGTGTTGGATACACTATTTACCGGTGGTTTTTGGACAAGTTTGCCAAAAAACTTTTAGAAAGTTGTTAGGTTTTTCTTAGATTTTTATTTTTTTATAGTATATAAAGTGACAGAAGATATAGAGACTGGAAATCAAGAACCAAGTTTTAAACATAGATGTATCAAAGCTTGTTTATGTAGTGTCTTGCTAGTAATGTTAATATGGTTAATATTAACTGTCTTTGTACCTATTCTAATGGTAACTAATATCAAGAATAATACTAATAACGTGATAAGTGAAAGAATGGACCCTGTTACAAAAGAAACCCCTAAAACTAACAATGATCAGGTTGATGATAGCATTTATCATCATGATAAATCAATTAGTGATTTCTCGTTAAATGTCTTTACCAAATTGCTGTATGAATATGTAGACACAATGGATGTGAGAGATTGTTACGTGTGCATGCAATTACCTTCGTCTGTCTCAGAGGGGGTGACTTACCATCAACTTCCTTTAACATATGGCGTATGATGTAGTGTTCTAACAAGTCTTTTTTACGTGACGGGGTAGTTGCAGTACTATTATTAAAATATGGATTTAGTGTTTTCAGAAATTCCTATTAGAAAAGATATGAATAAGGTGTATAGTAATAGAAATGCAGGATACATGGGAGAATTTTTCCATATTACACAGACAATAGATACAGTATATGCTCATAGAAATAATCTGACTTGTAGTTTGCGGGCTGAAGAGAAAGAATTCATTAACATGGTTCAAGATAGAAGACAGGATTTTCAAAGGAAAGCTACTGAACAGAAGTCACATGTACCACCATGGGCTTTTAGAGAGGGAAATTATAAGAAAGGCGAGACTTACGCTGCAATGTCTCTGGATTGGTATAATAAAGGGAAACTTTGCTTACTTAGACTAAAAACTGACTAAAATACTTATTTCATTGGTACTAGTGAGTGTGAACACACGTTTCTGATAACTGGTGGATGGGGATTAAAAGGTGGAACTGATCCTGTATTTCCAGGAGTATATTATGTGTGTGGTAACAATGCTTACTATAGGTTGCCAAATGAAAAAACAACAATTGATGGACAGAATGCAGAACAATGTCATACATTCACCCCAGTACAGAGATCTGGGCCTAAATCCATCGCTTTTGCTCACCATGCCATTCCCGGTTTGAACACAGCCATATGCAAATCAGTCTTGACCCTGTGCCCAATGGGAACAGTCCAGCCCGAACTGCCAGGCCAGGTCCTCCTTTGGACTGGAAACAAGCATCCTAGACCGGTTTTGGGGTTTCACCCCTCATCAGCCAGGATAGCTTGACTCCAGTGGCATGGAGAGCACGGGATCCACGTCTGGGCATACCCGTCCCACTCAGGGTGACAAATGAAAAAACAACAATTGATGGACAGAATTCAGAACAATGTCATACATTCACCCCAGTACAGAGATATGGGCCTTATTCCATCGTTTTTTTGCTCACCATGCCATTCCAGTTTGAACCCAGCCATATGCAAATCAGTCTTGACCCTGTGCCCAATGGGAACAGTCCAGCCCGAACTGCCAGGCCAGGTCCTCCCGGGATTGGAAACAAGCATCCTAGGACCGGTTTCGGGGTTTCACCCCTCATCAGCCAGGATAGCTGCCCTGACGTGGGTCCCGTGCTCTCCATGCCACTGGAGTCAAGCTATCCTGGCTGATGAGGGGTGAAACCCCGAAACCGGTCCTAGGATGCTTGTTTCCAGTCCAGGGAGGACCTGGCCTGGCAGTTCGGGCTGGACTGTTCCCATTGGGCACAGGGTCAAGACTGATTTGCATATGGCTGTGTCCAAACTGGAATGGCATGGTGAGCAAGAAAACGATGGATTTAGGCTCAGATCTCTGTACTGGGGTGAGTGTATGACATTGTTCTGCATTCTGTCCATCAATTGTTCTTTTTGCATTTGTCACCCTGAGTGGGACGGGTATGCCCAGACATGGGTCCCGTGCTCTCCATGCCACTGGAGTCAAGCTATCCTGGCTGATGAGGGGTGAAACCCCGAAACCGGTCCTAGGATGCTTGGTTCCAGTCTAGGGAGGACCTGGCTTGGCAGTTCGGGTTGGACTGTTCCCATTGGGTGCAAGGTGAAGACTGATTTGCATATGGCTGGGTCCATACTGGAATGGCATGGTGAGCAAAAAAACGATGGATTTAGGCTCAGATCTCTGTACTGGGGTGAATGTATGACATTGTTCTGCATTCTGTCCATCAATTGTTCTTTTTGCATTTGTCACCCCGAGTGGGACGGGTATGCCCAGACGTGGGTCCCGTGCTCTCCATGCCACTGGAGTCAAGCTATCCTGGCTGATGAGGGGTGAAACTCCGAAACCGGTCCTAGGATGCTTGGTTCCAGTCTAGGGAGGACCTGGCTTGGCAGTTCGGGCTGGAGTGTTCCCATTGGGTGCAGGGTCAAGACTGATTTGCATATGGCTGGGTCCAAACTGGAATGGCATGGTGAGCAAAACCACTATGGATTTAGGCTCAGATCTCTGTACTGGGGTGAATGTATGACATTGTTCTGCATTCTTTCCATCAATTGTTCTTTTTACTATAGGTTGCCAGCACACTGGTATGGTAGTTGTTACTTTGGGATCGTATTTCCTAAGGTATACCATGTAGATAGAAATAATAGAATCAATTAAATAAAGCATGGACTAACACGTGAAAAGAGAGCAAGTTTTTCAGAAATAATTGGTGATATTTTTGGTGCCCTGATACCCTCAGTTGGAGTCGTTCTAAATTTGCATAAAATTCGGAAATTGTCCACAGTGGTTGATCGTTTACCAACAGACACTGCTGGTGCGTTTTTAATGATTGATACTGAAATGGTTGCAATTAGATCAATGGTTTTACAAAATCGACTTGCCCTGGATATTTTATTGGCAAAAGAGGGCGGAGTTTGTGGCATGTTGAAAATACAACACTGCTGTACTTATATACCTGATAAAAGTAAAAGTCTGGAGGGATATATAAAGAATATTACAAAATTACATGAAGATTTGACTCAACTGGAGGTTGACGGTGTTTGGGAGAAACTTGGTAAGAGTTTTTCCTCTATAGGTAGATGGTTTTCCACATTTGGGAGTAGTATATTAGGTAAAATACTAATACCAATTATTTCAATAACTGTAGTGATTCTGTTTATAATAATGGTATATAAATGTCGTAAGGGTAGATGTGGAAAGAAGGAGATGACAGAAGTAGACAAAAAACGTAGAGCTAGGAAAAGAAGAAGAGAAGAAATAGAACTAGAGGATATGAGAGGAAATTATTAGGAAATTATGAAAGACTTAGATGAGAAAATGGCAAAACGAGAAAAGAGTACAATCCTTTAGATAAAAACAAAGGTGGTGAATAGTATGATGGAGATTTTGTGATGGCTCAAAAATGCCATCAAAGGGGGGAATTGATGGAGATGGGGTTTGAGAAAATAAAACCTGCTCGGATTAATTCCTCAGTAACATTTACTAACAGTGTGCGGTGAAACTAACATGCAAAAACACTAAAACACGGGGAAATGCTTATGCGCATGCGTGCACTAATGTGTGGACTAATGTATGAAAAACTAGGCCGCATTCACGTTCTGCTTGAAAATTGAAATAATAATACTGCTTTCTATGCGTTAATGCTTTATTAGACAAATAAAGCGGGATAGTGCAAATGGTGGGTGGTAAAGAGTGAGAATTATATTTCATGAAATTAATAATGTCTGTTTTATTCATCATAGTGAAGCTTGCATGGGCTTACATCGTCGTGTGACGAGTTAAGGGTTAATAAGAAAAAGACAAATAAAAGCCGAAAATCGAGCTCTGAGAGAGAATGGAGGAAGGCAATGTTGACGACCTTCGAGAACCATTGTATGTCTGCCAAGTAGCTGAAGGATGGCCGTGAGATCATGAGCAAATTGTACAAACTTCTTCCGTGGAAGCGGCCGAGGCAGACAATAAAAATGTAGAGTTTTGAAACATGTTACAAATCGAAGGAAGCCGTATTCATGAAACGTGGATTATGTATTGTTGAAAATGTAAAACAAAGAAAGCTGTGAAACCATGGACGTGACTATGGTGGTGTGATAGAACACCCCCTAAATTGACCAATGAGAGACTAAGATTCTGAAAATGTTGCTACAATGGTGGGATGGACATGTAGGTTTTTAGAGTATATCTGGGGGGTGTTATGAGAGCTGGGGGCGCGCCTCTTTGAAGAAGCTAGAGAGGGGAGATCGTCGCTGTCCGTCGTCGGTTTGCTGTATGCAGATAGAGGCCTACCTGTTTCCTGTTTTTGTCCTACTCTTTGTTCCCTGAAACTTTCCCGGGGAACCCCCATCTATTCCCATGGCCAGGGGGTAGATTTTCCACTAAATATTTAGGTTAGTATAGCTAAAACTTGTATTTTGCATAAATATTTGCAAAAGTATATTTGTCTCTGAAACTTATGTCTCTTTGTCTATCCACTCCTTCATTGCATTTCTATTCATTGTGATTTGAGTTTGATATCTTTTTGCTTTGACAAATGTTCTCTCTCTGTGATTTATTCTTTGTTTGCCTTGTAAAACTGTACATGATGAGCATTTACCTTCACATTATTTGCAATAAATACTATTAACTTTATTCTGAGGTTGTGCTTTATTTAGTAGAATAGATTGATAGTTAGTTTCTAATTATTACCATCAACTCTTCAACTAATGGTCCATCGACCAGAGGAAAGAGAAGTTGATTACAGGTTCAATTATGAATCTAGTATGTTAGGAAGAGCCTGTAGTTTGTGATCAACTGATTTAACGTTTAAACTTGAAACAGTGCTATCAGGGATTTATGTGTTGGGTGTATGAGTATGGGCCAGTGATTGTGTATTATCGATTATCGATCCCAGATTGGTGCTGGATCAATTGGAAGCTGACAACCAACCAGATCCTACAGACACAAGGCACTTAGGTTCAAGGCAACTTCATAAAGCCATTATTGTTATTTCGGGGCATATTATCAAGAACGGCGTTAAAATTATCGCCGCTTTAGTAGCAGAAAACTGCCGCTAAAGCGGCGATAATGGGCTTGATAATATGCCCTTGAGAATTCCAATAGAAGCCCATGTTGACACCAAAACATGGGCTTCTATTGGAATTCTCAAGGGCATATTATCAAGCCCATTATCGCCGCTTTAGCGGCAGTTTTCTGCCGCTAAAGCGGCGATAATTTTAACGCCGTTTCTTGATAATATGCCCCTTCCTTTCTTGACCACATCACCTGATTTATGTTGTTAGTGCGATATTGTGACTGCTGATAGTACTTAAATGTTTTTCATGTGTCATTAAAGGAAGAAGAACTTTCAAGCTTGGATGTGGGCCCCAACACCCATGAACAGGGCTGGAATGGGGAACCAAAAACAGCCCTAGCAAAAATGTTAAAACCAAGTCCGTTCCCTACATCTATCTCCTTGGAAAATCTCTCTCTTTCAATATATCCATTCTCTCTCTCTCTCTCTACCTTCTCTGTTTTCTCCCCCTCTGGTCGCTTTCTCTAAACCTTCCTCCTCGGTCCATTTCTTTCTCTCTCTTGAAGCCTCTCTGTGCTTGCTTCAGTGGAAATTTTCAGAGGCACCAGGGGTGAGCCTGTGCTTTCAAAACAGGTCTCCAAGGGCTCCAGCCCACCAAGGAAATGCCTGGTGGAATAAAAGACTAGTCTAGCCCTGCTCCTATGAAAGTAATGAAATTGAGGTTTTAATTGGACTTCTAGTTGGAGTTGTCGGGGATCCTCAAGCAGACAGTTGTAGGGGGTGGACGAGTGAAATCCTAGGAAGTGAGCTTGCCGCTGACACTGCCAAATGGCACTAAATTAGGACTCCACAACAGTTTCCTTTTCCTCTCTCACGCCTGCTGGAGACTAAGGCCCCTGTTATTGAGGGTTCTTTGTGACATATTGGCTTCCCTTGTCATCCTGTCTCTCCTTTAGAATGTAATGACCTCAGAGACTAGGATGACATAAGAGAATCTTGGTGAGTGCTGTGGCAGTTAATGTGTCGTCGTTGGTGAAGGTGCTAAATAAAGTTACCTCTTACCACAAGCTGTCTCCAGCTCTTCTTCAAGAGGACATCACAATTTTGGCGATGATCTGGATGGGATAAACATTGAGGTAGCACCTTAACGAGGCGACAAGAAAGCATCTGATTCTTCCTTTACTTCATCGGATCTGGAGCTGAGCTGGAGTGTGGCAGTGATTCTTCAGTTTTTTTCTTCTTAAAGAGACGGTGATCGCATAATTATTTTTGGAAACTTACAATTTAAGCCTGCAGTCATTGTTACTTCCTCACGGTGACATTCAAAAGGATTCAAGTCTTAGGTTCCGGTGTACTCGAAGTTACGGTGAGGAGCGGGTTAATGAGGGCTGCTCGTTCATGTATATTTAAGTTCATAAGAGCAGTGAAGTGTTTAATGGATCATCAAAACTGTTTCCAGGAATTTTTCAGCGAGTGTGTTTTGCTCTCAGTCTGCTCGCTAACGTATTCTTGGATTTAAATGTGCAGTGAAGCGTTCTCCGGCACCTCGTAAGCATATCTCTGGAAATTTCACAGCAGAGTGTGGCTTTCAAACAAATTGGACTGCTTACTTCTCCTTTTGCTTGTCTTTTGGAGGGCTGTTTACATTACGCTCAGCGTCTTGGAGGAATTTTAATTAGGTGTTGTTCATCTTGACAGATTCGTGAGACGGCGTCATTGGTTAGGAGGAGTCAACTTACATAGTAGCGTTCAGCTCCATGCAGTTTCGACATTCAGTGTATTTGGTGAAGTATAACCAGATTATTGGACTTCTGGAATTTCATCTGCTTTGTATTTTGGTTTGTTTAACTGTCAACAGTTTGATCTACATAACTGATCTGTGGTGAGTGAAGCAACTTAAAGAAATCGGCAAAACTACGAGTTATTTTCTTGTTTTTTTTTTCTCATTCTCATTTTTTTTGTTGATTTTTTTAAAAAAAGGAGAAGAAAAGACTGCCACATCTGGAATTTCAACTTTGTGCTTAAAGTCTAATGGACATGGTGACTGTGTCTATGGGATGTTATTCACTAATCTAAATTGAATTATATCTTATTGTTGTTATCTTAATTATTATTTTTTATGTTGGTTTTGTTTACAGGTGACATTTTCATCTCCTTGTATTGTGAAATTTCATTACAAGGGTTAAAATCATTAGGGTGAATGGAAGTTGTCTAACGCATGTTAGCTTATTAGCATATGGTATCGAAACTTATGATATTTTCTTGTGTTTAAACATAATGCAGAACATAACTTCACCACCGTTTTTCCTCCCCTCCCCAGGGGAACCTTTGATTGGATGGGCAAAATGGAAAAAAGTTTTTGGAAACTATGCACATGTGTGTGGCACCAATCTTAGTGTGGAGAAAGCATGCTTTGTTACTACATTGTTTGGGAGCACAGAGACATAATAAGATTCCACAAGTACAAATAGATTAAATTGAATGTGGTCGAAACAAATTTGTGATGGAATTCAAAGAATTGTTTCAAAACAAACTGGGAAAGCTAGTTGGGTACAAACACAAGATCAAGTTGAAATGTGATGCTATTCCTGTTGTGTCTAAAGTGAGAAGAATTCCTTTACATCTACAGAAAGCGGTGGAAAACGAACTAAAGAGATTGATGGAGTGTGGAGTCATTGAAGAAGTTGAGGCAACTGAATGGTTGGCTCCGATTGTTGTTGCACGCAAAGGAAATGGTGATATTCGCCTGTGCGTGGACTTGAGGGCATCAAATAGAGAGGTAGTGGTTGACAAATTTCCCTTACCCAACATTGAAGAAATGATTTCTACATTTTCTGGTGCAAGAGTGTTTAGCACGTTAGACTTAATGTCAGCTTATCACCAGGTTGAATTACATGAGACCTCACAGGATCTTACTGCTTTTACAGCTCCTTTTGGCAACTTTTGTTTCAAGAGAATGCCATTTGAATTAATTTCTGCTGCAGCAGTTTTTCAAAGAATCATGTCAAACATTTTAAAAGATCAATCTGGTGTAAAATGTTATCAAGATGATATCATTATTTTTGGTTCCAACATTGATGAGCATGATCAGCGTGTTTGTGAAGTGTTATGCAAACTTCAGATGGCTGGTCTGACACTTAAAGCTGAAAAGTGCAAGTTTGGAGTTGGTGAAGTCACTTATTTAGGGTTCAATGTTACTTCTACAGGGATTAGTCCTAAGAAAGAACTAGTCGAGACAATCAAAGCACTGCAGGAACCAAAAACCAAAGAGCAACTGTCTTCTTTTCTAGGGATGGTCGAATATTATAGTCGGTTCATCAAAGACTTTGCAAACAAGACGTTTAATATGAGAATTTTGTTGAAAAAAACAAGACTTTGTCTGGGGACAAGAATGTTCAAAGGAGTTTGAAAATGTCAAACAAGAGCAAAGTAATGCTCCTTCTATGCAGTCTTTTGAGGCGTTGTGTGAGACTAAGATTGTATGTGATGCCAGTGGGAAAGGGTTAGGAGCTCTTCTTATTCAAATGAAAGATGGAAAGGAAAATGTAATTGCGTGTATTTCAAGATCTCTTAGAGAAGCTGAATGTAACTACTCAGTTATTGAAAGAGAGTCTTTAGCTGTGTATTGGTCTGTGAGGAGATTTAAACATTTTCTTTGGGGTCTTAGATTTAAAGTACAGACTGATCACAAACCGTTAGTTGAAGTATTCAACAAAAAGGGTCTAGATTCGATTTCTTCACGTATTTGAAGATGGATTGTGGGTCTGCAAGATTTTTTTTCACTGTTCAGTATGTTCCAGGGGCGAGCAACTATTCGGCTGATTGTTTGTCTAGATTAGTTGATACGTCTGACTCTCCATTGGTTGTTAATGATGAACAGGATGAGGAAGATGAAGTGAGTGTTTGTGAAGTGACAAATAGAATTATAAATGAAGATGAGTGGTTAGCTGAGTTGGAGAAAGACGTGATTTTGGGTAGGGTGAGAAACTTTGTCAGTTCAGGGAAAAAGAGCAAAACTGAGCTAAAGGAGTGTGAGGGAGGTTGGGAGAAAATTGTGGGTGAGCTTGCGGTGGATAAAGGTTTTTTATTGAGAGGCACAAGATTAATTCCACCTGAATTACTGAGAAGTAGGATATTACAATTCGCTCATGAAGGTCACATGGGCATTGTAAAAACTAAGGGAAGACTTTGCAGAGATTTCTGGTGGCCTGGCATGGATCGTGATGTGGAGCACATGATCAGAGACTGTACAGAGTGTGTTTGTAGTGGCAAAGGGTTGAGAACCAGTCAAACACCCATGGTTTGTAGAACACTCCCTAAGTACCCGTGGGAGGAAGTTACTATGGATATTATGGGACCAGTGAGAGGAGATCATGCAACACCCTATGTTTTAGTTCTTATGGATCTGTACTCAAGATGGGTGGAGGTGTCGTGTGTGCATGATATTTCTTCCTCTTCGGTGATAACATTTTTGGAAAATATTTTTAAACATGAAAGCTTTCCACGTAACAGATAATGGTGTACAGTTTTGCTCACGTGAGATGTAAAATTATTTGAATGGGTGCGGAATTGTGCACAAGACCTCTGCTTTATATCATCCTGAGACAAATGGTGCTGTTGAAAGGGTGATCAAGACACTTAAGGAAGGCATTCAATTGGCAAGAGCCAATAATTTAGACTGGAAGGTTGAATTATCTAAATGATTATCTGGATATCATTTGTCACCACACACAACCACTGTCAAATCTCCTCTTGAATTATTCAAAGGAAGGGCACCCTCAACCAAGATTAATCCTGGTTGGATGCATTGGTCGCAAGGTTGTGTGGACAATACTCTTGGTGAGTGGAGAAACAAAGAGTTAAGTGCCCAGAAGAAGAGGAAAGAGTTGTTTGACTTGTCTAAAAATGTGAAGAATGTGTCCGTTAGAGTGGGGGACTTTGTAAAAGTAAAGGCGCCTAAAGGGTGTGCAGATTGGTCAAAGTTCACTAGGAGACTGGAAGTTGTAAAATGTTTTTAAAATGCTGTAAAGACGCATGATGGACGTATCTGGAACAAAAACAGAGTTGTAATTGTTTCTGACCCTAAATAATCTCCTGTTATCATTCAGGGGAGTGGTCAAGTGGCGTATGATGTACATAAAAATCCTATTCGCATTTACCATGAGGATGGTCATTCTGTACAGAGGAAGAGTAATAGAATCATTAAGAGACCTGCATATCTTAGAGATTTTATAGTTTGATTTATTCTTGTTTCTCAAGTATTTCTTTGATTTCTCCTCTTTTGTTCACTCATTTGTTTTGGTCATTTTGGGCTTCTCTCTCATCTCTCATGATGTATTCCATCCTCTTTCTATTTATTAAATTTTTTAATATCTGTATGAGGAGGGAGAAGTGTGACATATTGGCTTCCCTTGTCATCCTGTCTCTCCTTTAGAATGTAATGACCTCATAGACTAGGATGACATAAGAGAATCTTGGTGAGTGCTGTGGCAGTTAATGTGTCATCGTTGGTGAAGGTGCTAAATAAAGTTACCTCTTACCACAAGCTGTCTCCAGCTCTTCTTTAAGAGGACATCACATTCTTCTCTCAACCGGAGCAGTGCATTCCGACCTTCTACTCTGTGAAAGGGCCCCAGGATGTCCCTCAACTGCACTATTTCTCCAGAACCTGAGTGTAATGAGGGAGACAGGTACTGCTGGAGGAGAGAAGTGTACAAAACTTTTGGAGGCTTTTTTTTAGAAATGTACAGCACTTTTGCATTGTGCATACAATTTCTAGGTTTCATTCAAATGTAACAGTGAACCACTGCAATGAACCACCACATTAGCAAACCCTTCAACAGTAAGGGCCACTGCACAGAGGTAATGGGAGAGAACACATTTCATAGCAGAAAAAGCTAGTAGCCACATCCCCCTGCTAATAATCCACAAAGTGACATTAAGCACTGTACTGAGTAGTACCATTTCCAGGTTTTCAATACATCTGTTTCTTCAAAAGGTCCACTGTCTGTGTCTGAGATCTGGGATTTCTCTGTATGCAAGTACATGGTTGAGAGCAAATGTAGAAAACAAGACATTTGTGATGGCCAGGGCAGTATAAGCCTTTTAATCACCAGGGCATTTTCCTGATACGCTGAAGGCCTTGGAGGCTGGTTTCGAAAGCACAGAGAGATGGAGAGAGAATGGATGGAAACAGAAAGATTTTGTGAGGAGACAAAGGCGGGGCTGGTTGGAGCATTATTGCCAGGGTTTCGTTTGGTTTCCCAGTCCGGCTCTGGTGATGCCGGTACTGTTGACGGTGTTTCAGTATGATAGGTTGCACACAGCCCATGCCATACTTATGCTAAGAGGATAACTGCTTATGACGCTATGGCGGAGGAGCGTCGCCCTACTGGTGAAATGCCAGCACACAGAAGAAAAATAAAATGGTAATAAAACTATTTTGTTGTCATCTTATGTTTCATTGCTAGTCCGCGACTGCGAGTCTGGGGCAGGGCGGGCCATGTCTCCGCATCAGCAGGGGGGAGCAGTAGTTGTAGGCACTGTAAGTGAGCATGTAGGTTTGGCTGGTCGGCCACGCCCAGCCAAACCTACATGCGCACTTTGATATCTCCAGGCTGCTCCTGGGAGATATCATCAGTGCTCAGGGCACAGGCTCCCAGTCCCCATGGAGCGTTAAACGGGCCCGCTCCACCCAATCCCAGCACTTCGCTCATGCTAGGAGAAGTGCTGGGATTGGGTGGAGTCTGGGAGCCTGTGATCCTGTGGATTGTAGTGCCAGGAGTAGCGAGGCGTGGAACGACTAGGAAGCAGAAGAGCTCGGGCCGGCGCGGGACCAGAAGAATGCGGGCTGGCAGAGAAAGGTAAGTATTAAAAATTATTATATATTTTTTTCCCCCGTGCCCCCCCCCCCCCCCAAGTCAGATTGGTAGAAGCCGCTGCTGACATGGAAGAGTCCATGCAGCAAGTCAGAAATGCACCTATAATGATTGACTCTGTCCAAAGCATCCAGGCCTCCCAGAGAAGTGGAGGGCACAAGCCTGACTGCAGATCTCAATCTTTTCTCTGAAGACAAGTCTGTGTCTTATATAAAGATAACCACCCAAAGACGAACCCTTTACTTTTCTAAATGTGGTGCCAGCTCTTGTCCAGTGCAGGCACGTCCACTCTGAATGTTTCATTCTTTTGTTATAACTCAGCAGTGCCATACAGAAATTGTGGACTAATGGATAAGTGTCACAATTTCAAAGCACAAGATCCAAATACTAATGCTGACTTCCTCTCATGACCTAAATGTATATTCCTGGGCAAATTACTTATTTCCCTTTGACTCGGTTGCCTTGTCTCTTAACATCTGCCCGATATAGAGATGATTCAGTAGACATAGTGTTCCTCAATGACATTCACACTATGTGCCTCATAAGTGTTTCAGCTGTGTGCTCAAGACCCTCTAGGACACACTGCAAATGCTTTTCCCTCTCAGGGGGCATTAGAAACATTTACGAATCCCATAATGCCCCAGGACTCAGAGATTCAGGACCCTGCCGTACCATAAAGCTCTAAGGGAGTGAACTCATGCAGCGGTATGACCTTGTGTTGCCCCCAGCCTGATTAGGCATAGTCAATCTGTAGTCTTTTTGTATGGTAGTGATCCAGCGGGTTACTAGCAACAAGCATTCATACACCAAATACTCACTTGGGCCCATACATTCATACTACGCTAGCAATTTCCGCTGGTGGGTCAGTTGTACTCTTTATCAAAATCCCTGCTACCAATTACTTTCTGATTGAAGAGTAATGACTTACCAATGGACCTTTTGCTAATTGGGAAGTTTAAAATGAGTGACATTCAATACAATTCATAACTGCTGAAATAATCACTGAGTAAGGAAGTTTTAAAATAATTATCTAAAGATTTAGCAGAGTAAAATACAGAATCACATGATACTTGATCGTATATCAAGGATGAAGCATAATAATCAATTATCGATCAATGACAGTCCCTCAGGAAAGGAGAAGATAGAGACAGCAGCGCAACTAAGGTTTGCATTTATATTTACCTACAAGTGCGAGAACCAAACCCCTTGGCCAAGGAGTTGGAAAGATAGGACCCAGGAAGGATGAAGAGCAAAAGACTTCCTCCAGGTTCAGGACAGGACCGGTGACCTCTCTATCAACGACGCCTGCGTCGTTCCCCTCTCTGATACTTCACTTCTCCTCTACTTCTCCGTGTCTTCCTTCTAATGGATTCCGCCGCCCCCACCTCAGGACCTCTCTGGACAGCGATTCAGTCTGCAATCGATCAGCTTGTACGTCTGGAGCCTATGCCTATCTAATTAGCTAATACTATATCTATTATGCCCTTCTACGCCCATGTACCTCCCCTTAATGTTGCAGAATTATGGTTCCACTACTTCTGATTGGACGGGACAGGGGGTTGATCCTCACACCATATTGCTTTTATTCAATTTCTTTAAGCCCTTTGTTTTTAAAATACCGCCCATCACAATTAATACATTTGCTTTATTTCCCACCCATCTCACGACAAAGTTTGTGACAATGTTTATATAAATTGTTTCTTTCCGATAGGGACATCGTGGGTACAATAACGTTGGCCATCAGGTCACGGCCTTGGACGACGTCCAGGTTGACTTCATCCACTCTTCTGGGCAGCCTCGCAAGGCGCATGCGCAGAACCATTGTCTCTCGAGTTTTCAGTTCACCAACCCCGGGCCCATTTACGAACTAATAAAAGTCAAAGAAGGAAATATTAAAATCACAAATAAATTGTTTCACTGTATACCCACTCTTTCTACTCTATTCCCACTTAATTATAAAATTCTATCCCGCATTAATAGCGTTAGGATATCACAGTTTAATTGCAACATGTAAGCAAGCTGCAGCACGTGTGAAAACATTAAGCAGCCATTTTAATACACACTGCGCAGCAGCGAGAATTTCCCTCCAAACAAAGAAAGACGTCACACCATGTGATATGGTTGAGACATGCGCAATAGGGTTCCCGCGCTTTAGCGGCCATTTTAGAATAGACAAGCGTTATTTGTTAGCTTAAAACACATAGACAAGCTTCCTTCTACTTGTGTTCGTGTGTGCATTGATTAGTACAAACATTACAAAGATTAATAAATTAATACTGTGAGAAGATTGCTTCCGAGCAAGTCTCATTTGTGAGTCCTTGCTCCATCAATCCCCTCTCTGATGGCGTTTCTGAGCCATCAAAATACTACCCACAATCAGATGCCAACTTTTAGCATAAAATTGTCTCAGCTTCATTTTTACACTTTCTATTTTTCACATCTCCTTTCAGTTTCTTGTATAATTCACTTCTCAAATCTTCTAATTCCATTTCATCAAACTTTTGCTTCTTTCCTTTTCCTGTCACATTATACGATTCATTCTTTCTACAACATTTGCACCATATTATTATTAACAGTACTATTATTGCTATTCCTGCTAAGGGTACTAATATTTGACCTATAAGTCCTTTCCCTACATTAGCAAACCAGGTACCAATTGACCTAATACTATTGGTCAATCTTTCCCATACACTATCAACTTTCAGTGGTTTTAGTTCCTTCTCAAGTTTAGTTATATTCTGTATATACGTTCCAATTTCTGCACTTTTATCAGGTATGTAAGTGCAACAGTGTTCCGTCTTCAATAATTTACAGACTCCGCCCTCTTTTGCCAGTATCATATCAAGAGCAAGTCGATTTTGCATAACCATAGATCTAATCGCAACCATTTCCGCATTAATCATTAGAAATCCTCCAGCAGTGTCAGTCGATAAACGATCAACCACTGTAGATAATTTACATATTTTCCTTGAGTTCAGAATTATTCCCACTGAAGGTATCAATGCACCAAATATATCACCTTCAATTTCAGAAAAACTAGCTCTTTTACTACGTGTTAATTCACTATTATTTTCATTGCTCCCAGTGTTTCTTTTTACGTGGGATATTTTTGGAAATACTATTCCAAAATAACAACTTCCATACCACCGTGCAGGAAGCCTAAAATAAGCCTTATTCCCACACACATAATAGATTCCAGGAAAAACTGAATCCGTTCCTCCCTTTAGTCCCCAACCTCCAAGAATTAAGAAATTATGTTCACATTCACTGGTACCGATGAAAATATTGTTATAATCAGTCTTTAATCTATGTAGACAAATTTTCCCTGTCTTTACAAAATCCAGAGCCATAGCAGCTTGAGCCTTGCCAGGTGTGTAACTACCCTCTTACTCAGCCCAAGGTGGTAGATGAGCCTTATGCTCAGAAGCTTTCTTTTGGAAATCTTGTCTTCTATTCTCCACTAAATTCAAAAATATCTTTTCTTCTTCATGTAATGAACATGTTAGATTGCTTCTATATGCATGTGTTATGTCTATTGATTTCATTGTTAAAAAGAACTCTCCCATAAACTGTGCATCTTTACTACTAAGCACTGGATTCAAATTCTTTCGAATCGGAATTTCAGAAAATATCACATCTATATTTGAATAATAACACAGAGAGAGAGAGAGAGAAAACTTTGTTTATTTAGACCATAGTCTTTAAACAGTACACAAAACACAATAGGGATCCAGGTAATGGTGACAATATAAATTATGTGACAAATAAATTATCATTAAAATACATAAAAAAAAAAAAAATAGCACCCTCAAACAATCATAACTCATTAAACACAGATTATAAAAGCATCTAAATCCATAAAACTCTCATTGATGGGAGAACACTAAAATACATTTAGAAACAATGCCCCTCCTGTAATTTCTCCCTTACAAAAACTTTTGTAGCTTTCAGAAATTTACCCATTGCAATTGCAATGTCTAGAGATGGCATTTCGGTAAGTAGACAAACAGCTTGGGCACGAGAGCTTACCTCGTTTTTTAAAAATATTGGACGTAAAAACAATTTCCGTATAGCTAAAACCAATGTACAATCAAGCAATATGTGCAAAATGTCATTTCTTATTCCTAACCTAATACTGAAGTCGTCCTGTTCTATAAAATAAACTAGCTAATACACTACATGATATGCCATAAATTAATGGCAAGTGATGATATGTTAATCCTTCTGCTACTGATTCAGGTAATTTCATACAGACATAACAATTACTAACTTCCGTGGTATCTACATATTGAAACAATAATTTTGTGAAAACATTCAAACTAGTGTCGTTATCTGTTACTTCATGATGAAGGTCTGGTTCATCTTCTGCTTTTAGTTCTACTCTATTACTTTTCAAGTTATCTGTCCTTGTCTTCGTTTCGTTGTTAATCTTTTTATCCATTATCATAAGGTAAGGAATTGCTACGATCAGAACTAACCATACTATAAGCACCACTACCATATTACATATGCATGTAGCACAGCATCTTTTACAACCTTTCTGTTTTGGTCTCCCAGTAACTCTATCGTCAGGCATTTTTGACAAGGAAGAATTCTCTTCTTATCGTAATTTTAAGTCTCTTTACTTTGTCAAGGTGGTTTTATTTCTTTCTCATAAGTCAGTTCTGTACTTGTTCCTTCGTCACCACTTTCACTTGACTCTGAACTCTCGTAGTCTTCAAGGATGATATAAGTCCAATCAGGACCTTTAAATTTGTTGTTCACAAGTTTCAGTCTTTTGCTTTTTCGTCTTTCAAATCCACTTGTTTGTCCTGTAAGGCTTGTCACTTCATTTACTTGTTCTGGATCTTCACTTCTGGTTGTTATGTGTTATTTTACTCTTTTAATAACACTAGGCCAACGATCACCTTTTCTGATCTTCTTTGTTTGCACTGTCTCTTCACTTCTTATTTCTTCTTCAGAAATTCTTTTATTTTCAAGTTGTGGCACAATTTGGTTTTCTTCGATTTCAGTTTCTTCTACTTGTTCTTTTTCAGGTCTTATTGCTTTCTCTTCAACTGCTCCACTGTGAGTTTCCAGTAACTGACCTTGTTCAGGATTTACGTCTTCATGCTTGTAATCCTCGTGATCTTCTTCTTGAGTGTATTTTCCTAAATCTAACTGATTCTGATCAGGGCTTATTGCACTTTGTACTTCTGCCGCCTGACCGCGTTCTGCTAGACCTGTCTGTCCCTGCTCAAATTTTGTTGAGTCGTTGTTGATTCGAGCCCAATTTCCTCTCCCTATCTGATCCTGCTCAGGTTCTCTTATTGTTTCTTCTTCTTCTTCCTGAGCTGCTTCTTCTTCACCTATCTGATCTTCTTCAATTTCTTCTAAATTTGCTTGGCTTCTTGTTCTGTTATAGACTTCAGATATTTCCACCACCGGTATCCAGTCCTGACTTGTGCTCGGTTGTTCTTCTTCAGCTTCCTTCGAATCTCGGACCTGAGATTCTTCAGCTGGGCAACCTTCAGCTTCCTCAGTTATCGATGCTGTCTGAGGATTTTCTTCTTCAGGGTCTGGTACTCTTTTGGTGTGGCTTACATGAATCCAATTAGGATATCCTGCACATTTCACTGCTGTGTTCGTGACTAGTATGACCTGACGAGGTTCTTCCCACCTGGGTGATAGACACGTTTCTCTGGTGTGATGCTTCACAACCACCCAGTCACCAGGATTCAGATCATGCTCTTGTTCTGGCTGCCTGGAAACTGCGTCTTCCCCAACCTGGTGAGAGACAGAACGCACTAGGTCAGCCAACCCTTTGCAATAATCCAGAACCATATCATCAGTTATATTCAGCAGTTTATTTGTAGGAACATGTGCTTGTCTCATTGCTCTTCCCATGATTATTTCGTGTGGACTCAATCCGGTATTTCTATCAGGAATGCTTCTGAGTCCCATCAAAACAAGTGGTAATGCATCCGGCCAATCCAACGCTGTTGATGCACACATTTTTGCCACTCTGGATTTTATTGTGCCATTCATTTGTTCAACCACTCCAGAAGCCTCTGGACGATATGCACAGTGCAATTTTTGCTCAATTTGGAATGCTTCACAGATTATTCTAATCACATCACTGTTGACGTGCCTTCCTCTATCTGATTCCAAAGTTACTGGAAAACCAAATCTAGGAATGAGTTCTCGTAGTAACAACTTTGCGACTGTAATACGGTCATTCCTTCTGGTAGGTTAAGCCTCCACCCACTTTGAAAACAGACACACTATGACGAGTACATATTTCAGTCCTCTACATGGTGGTAGCTGAATGAAATCTAGCTGCAATCTCACAAATGGACCTTCTGCCTTTCCGATCTTCCCAAACCCAATTACTGTTTTTCTTCCTGGATTGTGCATTTGGCAAGTTAGACATCTCTGGCAAAGACTCTCTGCTACTGCCCTAAACCTTGGATTGTACCAATTTTGTTTGAAGAGCCTAATCATTGCATCTCTCCCTACATGTGTGTCTCCATGATACATTCTGGCCATTTGTGAAATCAAACAGTCGGGCATGACTGGTCTGCCATCGGCATAAATCCATACATCGTCGTCTGCCCTTTGAGAACATCCCATTTTAATCCATGCATTTCTTTCACTCTCATCCATATCATCTTGCAGTCTTTTCACATCATTCCATGTTTCAGGAGGTGCATACAGCATAAGTTGGCAGCCGATTCCCATCCTTTCAACCCTTTTATTTACTGACAACCTGTTTTTAGCACAGTGTTGAGCCACCAAATCTGCATATCTGTTACCGACTACCACCCAGTCATCTCCTGACTGGTGTGCGGCACATTTCACCACAACCAATTCTTTTGGTGATTGTATTGCTTCCAATAGTTCCTTCACGAACTGTCCATTTTTAATGGGGGATCCTGAAGAAGTCATGAAATCCCTCTGCATCCATAATTGGCCAAAATCATGCACAACCCCGTAACCATTTTGGCTATCTGTAAATATAGTTACTTTCTGGTTCTTCCCAATTTTGCAGGCTTTTATCAAAGAAATTAATTCAGCTACTTGTGCAGATTTTACTCCTGGTAAATAGGATGCTTTGACTATTCCAGTTAATTCACATACTGCATATGCTGCAGTTAGTTTACCATCTTCATGCCTTTGGCATGAACCATCAACAAACAGCTCCCTGTCTGGTTTCCTGAGGGGTAGTTCCTGTATGTCAGGACGAGGTTTTGTGCACAACTCTGTGACTTGTAAACAATCATGTTCCTCTTCATCATCTTTAACTTCCTCATGAGATGGATCTGGTAGTAAAGTAGCAGGATTTACTATTGTGCACCTTACAATAGTCACATTCTCAGCACCTAATATTATTCTTTCATACTTAGTCAGCCGACTAGGAGTAAGATGCTGAGTTCGGGTTCTTGTCAATAGAATCACAACTGAGTGTGGAACAAACACCTTTAGAGGATGTCCCATTACAATTGATTCACTTTGCTCAATGCTCAAACAGGTAGCAGCTACTGCTTTCAAGCAACCTGGCAACGCTGCTGCCACTGGGTCCAATGAGGCAGAAAAATATGCTATAGGACGTCTATCCAAACCATGTCTTTGGGTTAGGACTGAAAGTGCAGAATTTTCTCTTTCATGACAGAATAATGCGAATTTTCATTTATAATCAGGCATGCCTAGGGCAGGTGCTGCACACAAAGCATTTCTCAATTTTACAAAAGCTCCTACGCTCTCGTCATCCCACTCAACTGGGTCTTTTGCCTTCTTTTTTGTCATTTGAATTAATGGCTTTGCTAGCAGAGAAAACCCTAGTATCCATTGACGACAATAACCCACTATTCCAAGGAACATTCTCACTTCTCGTTGGGAGACAGGCATTTGCATTTTCTTGATTAATTTGACTCTTTCAGAGGTTATCCTTCTTTTTCCCCTCTCAATTTGGTGTCCTAGATACTTAACTGCTGTTGTACAAAACTGCAACTTTTCAGGTGAAACTTTATGCCCTTCTTCAGCTAAATGATTTATTAATGCAATGGAGTCAACAACACAGTCCTCTCTGGTGTTAGATGCCACCAGTAAATCATCTATATATTGTACTAGGACTGAGCTTCCTGGCATTACTAGTTTCTCTAGACACTTTTTCAATATCTGATTAAAGATGGAAGGACTTTCCGTGTACCCCTGAGGAACACGATTCCATACATAGACTTTGTTCTCAAATTTAAATGAAAAAAGATACTGACTATCTGGGTGCAATGGTATTGAAAAGAATGCTTGGCATAAATCAATCACAGTAAACCATCCTGCACTCCAAGGAATTTGGTATAGAATCACGGCAGGATTTGGCACTATGGGACCACAAGGTTCCACAATTTTATTTATTTTTCGCAAGTCTTGAACAATCCTATATTTTCCACTAGGTTTCTTTAAACCCATTATTGGTGAGTTACAAGGGCTACTCATTACTTCTTTTAGTATGCCTTGTTTTACCATTCTGTTAATTTCTTCAATGACTCCTGCTTTTACTTCTGCACTCATTTTGTACTGTCTAGTATTTGGGAAAATTGCACCTTCCTTTACAGTAATTTTAACTGGGTCTATTTTGGCCATAAGTCCTACTTCTTTTCCCGTGAAATCCCATACCATGGAATTTACTGTTGTTTTTAATTCTTCTGGCAACTCGTCTTTTGTTATCAAAGAGAACATCTCATCTACTTCTGTACCTTGCTTTGCAATCATAAATTGATATACATGGTCTTCATCCGGAGTCTGAATTGCCACACCATCCGGTGTGCAGAAAATTGTGCAGTTCATTTTACACAGCAAATCTCGACCCAATAAATTTACTGGACTGGAATCACACACTACAAACTGATGCATTTCTCTAAAATTTCCAATTTTTACTTCCATTGGTTCGGTAAGAGGTGTTCTAATCTTTCGATTAGCTACACCCACAACTTGGATAGCTTCTCCAGAGAGAGGAAGGTCTGGGATGTCTGCTGTTCTCACAGTAGACCTGATAGCGCCAGTGTCCAAAAGGAAAGTAATATCATTACCTTTCACATTCCCTTCAACATATGGACCTGACTGATCTACCGGTAAGGATGCACCAAGTACGCACTCCTTCTCCCCTCTCCTAGGCACCGTCATTGACTGTATGGACAAAAGTCGTCCTGTAAAAGAAATTGTGAGGTTACATACTCATTCTTACCACTTCCTCCTTGATATCCGACGTCTGTACCGTGCTTTGCTCTGCTTACATTACCCTGTATAGGTGCAGGTGGCAACTGACTCTGAGGATTTACACCCTGCTGTGAGTCATTCTGCGTCTGTGGATTTAATTTTTGATTTGGGCCATTATTATTCCGCATCTTTTTACATTCATCCTTCCAATGCCCCAATTTTCCGCACCCATGACAAGAAAACTTCTTTTTAGCCTCTTCTCTGCTCATTCGTCCTCTCACTTTTCCTCCATTCCCAGTGTCACCATTCGTTCCAGAATCTTTTCCCTGATTATCACTTGGATTATCCAAATTAATTCCCTGTCGCTCAGCCATTTTCACCTGAGCCCACATCACTTTCTCTTGCAGTTTCTTGTGCCTATCCTCAATGTCATCTCCACAATATTTCGCATATTTCAAAATCTCGTCAATCGGTTTCCCTTGCCAGCACAACATGTGCTGCTTAATCATCTGACAAATTTCTAGTTTTAATCCATAAACAAATCGGTAAACAAATTGACTCATGTTTTTATCTCCAATATCCTCAAATCCACTATACTGTTTGAATACCTGCAATAAACGTTCATAATAGGCATGTACCGATTCACTGGCTTCTTGGGTAGTTCTGTCTATTTTCACCCAATCTGTTTCTTTTGGTGGTATTTTCCCTTTCAGGTAAGTTATTACCTGCTGATACTTTTTCATTACATCACTTGACGGTGCACCTGTCTTTGGATCTCTAGGATACTCTTCACTTGGCCAATCAACTGTGATTTTACAATCTGTCCATAAATCGGCAGGTACCACTATGTCGAACAAACCATCCAAGTCCTTCAACAATACCTTTGACACCTTCACAAACCTCTCAACCTGCTTGTACCATTCAATTGGCTTTTCTCTCAATTTTGGAAAATCATTCGTAAATGACAAAATATCCTGTCTGCTCCATGGGACATGTACATATCCTCCTCCTGGAACTTCTCTCATCGGGTATATATGATCTGCTTTCCCTGTTTCCTTCATTAAATATTCAGAAGTTGTTTTACTATATCGTGCCTCTTCCTTTTTCTTTGTCCATCTACTTTTCCATTTATCTAGGTCTCCCCATTTCTGTAAAACTGTCATTAATTCCTTTACTTGTAATTTTCGACCAGAGGCATTCATGTTTTCTAAATCTTTGTCAGAAAAATCTGCTCTATAGGGTTTCTGTAACACCTTTGACTTCCCTATTTCAATTCCCATCTGTAAAGCCAAATCTGATAATTTTTCATGAAATATTTTTACATTTCTAGTGATGCTTCTGCATACAAATAATAGCTCTTCTTCATCGTAAGTATTTAGACGATCTACTCCTACATTTCCTGCTATCATTTCTTCTAATTCAACCTTTAATTTGTAAATGTCCATGATCTTTGGAGGTGAACTCTGTTTGTCTGATCCTTGTGCCCACCTTTCTAAGTCTTCTGGTGTAACTACTGTGGCACTTTTGGTTCCTGATGAGGTTACTATGTTTACATCTTTGGAACAACCAGGTGTTATTCTTCTAGGAGTACTATTTATAGATCCTCAAATAGGCAAATCGATTAAGGATACCATAGATTCACAATCACTAAATTGATCATCAATTATTACAGGATCTGGTTTTGGAATTTCTACAGATGTAGGCATTGCTAAGGGTTTCGGATAACTTACTTTGTCTCCATATAAGGGAACCACTGGACCAATTGTTACAGGTATGGTCAGCGAATCAGGATGGACACTCAATTGTGTTATTTTCTGTATTAAATCTGCTCTGTTTTTATCTATTGCTTCCTTTTCCTTATCATGAAGTATCCTACTAACTGGGGGATTATGCAATACTTGCGGTACTAATGGTGTCTTTAATAGTGGTGCGCTTGGGGTGCATCCACTTGTCCCTTCCTGATATGGTGGCGGGTTCTTTAATATTTCTTCCATAAATTCATCTTCAGAATCTCCAAATCTAGTCAAGTGTTTTGTCTTTTCTGTGCATTTATTCCCTGACGATTCTTCTGTCATTAATATTGGATATAAACCTTCTGTAAGCATCGCTCTTCTCCACTGTTTCATCTGACCGTCCCTTGATTCATTTTGGTATCTAGGGAAAAATCCCCTATAACCCCTATTACTTCTGGATCGGTCACGTTCGAATGCCTCGGTTTCCCACTCTTCTAAGGCTTCGTATTGAGTTAATCTTGGTCTGGGTTCTAAGTCATTCATTCTTAATCTCAAATTTTGCAGAATTCTCCCATTGAAAGTACCATTTTTGGGGAATGCTAATATTCCATCATTTTTGGTATATTCCATCCAATTTTCTATCCATACCAAGTATGATAACCTCTCTCCATCATCATGAATGAAGCGGGCGTTTTAGCTGGTGGAATGATAATTCCTTCTCTAGTTTTTATTGGTCTATCCCTTTTAAAATAATTCTTAATCTTTTGTAGAAATGACATTTTTCTCTTTTCTCCATACATTTTGGGTAAATATCTATGTATCGAATTATATTCTGCAAACCCTAGGAATCTCCTGTCTGGACGGGTTCCTATTAAAGTCGGATCGCGTGTCCACATATAATTTCCACTGTCCACTAAGATTTCAATTTCTAAGCTGACAACCAACTAAATTCCAGCTAACATTTGTCTCTGAACCAATCCTAGCGCGGCCTTTCAGTGACGTCTTTTCTGGCGACCCCTCCTTTACAATCTGCGCTTTTCTGTCCTTCGCTGTTTCGACCAATCCCAGCGCGACACCTGTGACGTCAGTATTACTCCTGACTACTGACCCCTCCTTTACAAGAGTCGTTCTACGCCCGCGGTTTCAACCAATCCCAGCGCGGCGTTTTGTGACGTCAGCTTCCTCTCCGGCAGCTGACCCTCCCTTTACAAAATCATACGCAAAACTTTATTTTCTTTATACTTCTTATTAAAATTCGGTAACAACATAAAACATTCGCCATCATGCCAGTTTCTCTAAAATTTGAAGAAGATAGTTTCGTTCGCACTTAGTAAAAACCTTTCCGTTTACTAATCATACACTACGAGTAAAACCCTTCCGTTTACCCTTCACGTAAGCTTCAGAAATACCTGTTACTTCTTCAATGTTACCCTTTCTAGGTGACATAACATCAAATTTTCACCAGCATATTCTTTTGCTATCACTCTCACGCATAGAGTCACTAACAAGTACTGATAGCCCTGCTTAACTTTTCAGTACTATTTCTGCCTGGCAGATAACCTCACTGCAGTATGGCTTCCACTTACCATCCGCTATTCTTTCCCCCGGGGATTTTCTAGACAACATAAAACAAACTTTAAACACACGGATGTTAGTTCATAAAAA
This sequence comes from Calotriton arnoldi, assembly GCA_963921515.1. Lineage (NCBI taxonomy): Eukaryota > Metazoa > Chordata > Amphibia > Caudata > Salamandridae > Calotriton > Calotriton arnoldi. Next base: position 41,920 of record CAWUFW010006403.1, on the reverse strand, counting down.
TTCTCATTACCCAATCAACAAAATGCAATCATCCTCTGATAACCAGAAAACTGATCCAGCGGGTTACTGGCAACAAGCATTCAACACCAAATACTCACTTGGGCCCATACATTCATACTACGCTAGCAATTTCCGCTGGTGGGTCAGTTGTACTCTTTATCAAAATCCCTGCTACCAATTACTTTTCTGATTGAAGAGTAATGACTTACCAATGGACCTTTTGCTAATTGGGAAGTTTAAAATGAGTGACATTCAATACAATTCTTAACTCCTGAAATAATCACTGAGTCAGGAAGTATTAAAATATTTATCTAAAGATTTAGCAGAGTAAAATACAGAATCACATGATACTTGATCGTATATCAAGGATGAAGCATAATAATCAATTATCGATCAATGACAGTCCCTCAGGAAAGGAGAAGATAGAGACAGCAGCGCAACTAAGGTTTGCATTTATATTTACCTACAAGTGCGAGAACCAAACCCCTTGGCCAAGGAGTTGGAAAGATAGGACCCAGGAAGGATGAAGAGCAAAAGACCTCCTCCAGGTTCAGGACAGGACCGGTGACCTCTCTATCAACGACGCCTGCGTCGTTCCCCTCTCTGATACTTCACTTCTCCTATACTTCTCCGTGTCTTCTTTCTAATGGATTCCGCCGCCCCCACCTCTGGACCTCTCTGGACAGCGATTCAGTCTGCAATCGATCAGCTTGTACGTCTGGAGCCTATGCCTATCTAATTAGCTAATACTATATCTATTATACCCTTCTACGCCCATGTACCTCCCCTTAATGTTGCAGAATTATGGTTCCACTACTTCTGATTGGACGGGGACAGGGGGTTGATCCTCACACCATATTGCTTTTATTCAATTTCTTTAAGCCCTTTGTTTTTAAAATACCGCCCATCACAATTAATACATTTGCTTTATTTCCCACCCGTCTCACGACAAAGTTTGTGATAATGTTTATATAAATTGTTTCTTTCCGATAGGGACATCGTGGGTACAATAACGTTGGCCATCAGGTCACGGCCTTGGACGACGTCCAGGTTGACTTCATCAACTCTTCTGGGCAGCCTCACAAGGCGCATGCGCAGAACCATTGTCTTTCGAGTTTTCAGTTCACCAACCCTGGGCCCATTTACGAACTAATAAAAGTCAAAGAAGGAAATATTAAAATCACAAATAAATTGTTTCACTGTATACCCACTCTTTCTACTCTATTCCCATTTAATTATAAAATTCTATCCCGCATTAATAGCGTTAGGATATCACAGTTTAATTGCAACATGTAAGCAAGCTGCAGCACGTGAACACATTAAACAGCCATTTTAATACACACTGCGTAGCAGCGAGAATTTCCCTCCAAGCAAAGAAAGACGTCACACCATGTGATATGGTTGAGACATGCGCAATAGGGTTCCCGCGCTTTAGCGGCCATTTTAGATTAGACAAGCGTTATTTGTTAGCTTAAAACACATAGACAAGCTTCCTTCTACTTGTGTTCGTGTGTGCATTGATTAGTACAAACATTACAAAGATTAATAAATTAATACTGTGAGAAGATTGCTTCCGAGCAAGTCTCATTTGTGAGTCCTTGCTCCATCAGTAGTGTTTGCTGCCAAGTTGTAGTACTACTGTCTCAGTTGTTGGTCTTGAAACTCCGGCAAGCATCTCAGAGCAGAAATTGGGACAAAGCTTCCAGCAGGAATTCGGATACTGCATTACTGGGGACAGGTGGCAAGAGAAGCCTTGAGGTAGGTGGCATGTGCCACACATGTCCCTGTGAAATCTGAAATATAATACTAAATATATTGCTTCGTACATGCCAGGGCAAAAATGAATACTCTACCAATGGCAGAACTGTTTAAGGTCATGCGTCCCAGCAAAATCAATCTTGCCTCATGTAGGAAATTGGGGCATCAGTTGAGGGGGGTAAGTACCCTCCTCAAGTAACAACAACAATTCTTGTCAGGGTTAACCACTAAAGTCAATAAATTAACCTGAGCTCAAACCCCTGGTAGCTATGGCACAGAGCAGACATCCTTGCCTTTAAGCCACTGTCTAAAGTATTCATACAATTCCAAAACAGTAATAAAGTCAAAACACAACATAAGTACAATCCAAACCAATTTAGAAAATGAGAAAATATGTCAATAAATAAAATGACACCAAAAAGATCAAACTCCAATAAGGGAAACTGGAGTTATGAATTTTTAAAGTTTAAATGTGAAAATAGATCTAAAAAAACTTAATGGCAAACAGCAGTCATCTGGTTGCGTTTGACCGATACATAGGGGCAAGTTAAGGCTGAACATAGATACAAAAACCTGGTTCAACCCAGTCGGTAGTTTTAACTTTGGTCTTAGTCTCTGAACTGGTAGTCAAAATCCTCAGCGGGGCAAGGCAGCAGCCTGTGGCCAAATAGAGTTCTATGTCGTCTGATAGCAGCTGGACGAGGTCTCAGTGGAGCGTTGACTTTTGGCTGGAAAGCTCTAAGTGGGGGAAATTTGACATTTGCGCCAAAGTAAGGTCTCTCCAGCCAGATACTTTACTCACCTTAGCCCGGCGAAGATTTCTACCTTCAGGCATAATTACTTTTTTTAATCTCGGATTCTTGCAGCAGGGCAAAACTGCAGGCTGTAGCCAAAAAGGAATCCACAAGGCTGAATACCTTCTCCGCAGGGCTCTTGTGAATCATATTTGGTGCTGTGGAAAAGCGCTAAGCAGGAGTAACCTGGATTTTTGACGCAGTACCTTTTCTGGGTCAGCTTGACAAGTTGCTCCCGGTTCTCTGGAGGTTTAGGGAGCCAAAACATTTCCAACTCGCAGATTTCAGGAAACAGCACTAGGGGGTCAAGACTCACCACAGCAGGGCCAGGAGTAGAGTCCAGGTCAGTCCCAGTTGGAACTGGTCAGCAGGGAAGTTGCAGGAATAGTCTCTTGTAGTTTATTGTGTCCCTGCAGCTTGAACAGGATGTCAGCCTTATGGCCCTTGGAGTACACTTTTTTGTCCTGGGTACACGAGGGAGAGCAGGTCTAGCGTTCAAGGCTCTTCTCGGACCATAAACTTCAGATCTGGTCCTCTTCGGTTCTTCCGCAGGTCCAGAAAGTGTTCTGAGGAGGTTACAGGAATGTCACATTTATGAATGGCATCAGCCTGTGAGTGGTGGAAACTCCTTGCCACTCCCTAACCAATTGGGTAAAAATTCCTAGGGGTAGTCCTACCCTCTTTTGCAGCATTTCCTGTGTGTCCTACTGCAAGCAATCCCATAGTACCCATCTCTACCAAAAACCAAAATTGCAGAACTTTTCTTCCTCTACGCAGAGCTGCTGTAACCACCCCAGGGGTATGGCCAGGAGAATGAGCAGCCCCTTCTCTGTGGTTACTCTAAACCAGTTCTGTGGGTAGCTCCACTAGCTCTGAGATTGGTGCCTGACTGATTTGGGGACAATAAGGAGCAGGCCCAGGTGTTAGCTACATCTGCCTGTGAAATGGTAGGCTTCTTTGACGTTAATCAAGTTCTGTGGCACATACCACAGGCAATCCTGTAAAGAGAAAAACAATACCTCCCTGCACCTTTTGTCCTTGCTCTGGGAGCAAGCTCCCCTCTAATCAAGAAAGCTATTTAGATCCCTAGTGACCATTGGGCTCCCACAAATGCACTTTTAGAGGCTTTAGGCAGATAAAAAGGTAACTTTCTAAAATCACCCTTTCTAAGATAGTTATTACAAATGCTACTTCACCAACGAATTGTGTTTGTAATAAATATTTCAAAAAGTCCAAAAATGAACATTGTAGCTGCTTCTTAGTCAGAGATAACATTAATACAGTTTAATAACACATCCCAATGCTTCTCCTTCGTACAGCTAACCCTTCTACAATTGAAATAGCTTTTATGTTCTTTTCACTGTAAGCACATGTTTAACATTAAACATTATATGTCCTACTTTTAAATACCATGGACCTGCCTCATGGGCAGTAAGGCCTACTTAGGGGTGACTTACTAATATTTAAAAAGTATGTTTAGGCCTGTCAAAAGTGGTATTTTCACAGGTCAAATTTGCAGTTTAAAATTGCATCATCCAGGCTACAAATGGTAGGCTTGCAGTCATGTTTACACTATTACTGCAGTGGGTGGCATAATGGGTGCTGTAGCGCACGAGTGACACTTAACTTACAGGCCCAGGGTACACTTTGTACCATATACTAGAAACTTACAGGTAAGTTGATTATGCCTATTAGAGGTGTTCAAATTTCATCATGTTAAAAGGGGGAGCACAGGCACTTTCCCACTGGTTAGCAGGGGTAAAGTGCACAGAGTTCTGCAGACATCAAAAACAGTTAAGGTAATAATCAGGGGGTGAACCATTCAAAAGATGGTCATTTCCAACACCTCTTAACCCTGCCCATTCGCCCCAACCCCTTGCCTGCGGCTCTAACTGGTGAATACCTACCCTTATTTTTTTCCCTTAAAAGCTCTGCTGCCTTCCATCTGGAGAGAGAGTCTCTTCTGAATCTGGATCTGAAGCTGGCCTCTTAGTCAAACCAAGTCTGTAACTATCAAGGTGGATCTGTTATTGATGGCACTTTCTCTTTCAACTATCTGTGCACAGATTGGGATGTGGCCAATGTGACATTTTTCCTAAGTACAACTGCATCAAAATTAGATATGTTTGGAGAGCAGATGAAATTCTTGAAAAGAAAGGGAAAGAGAGACTCAGTGGATAGGGTTTAATGATGGCCCTCTGAACTCATCCTCGTCCGACCATTCCCACTACTGTTAAAAGTCTGGGCATGAAGTTGGAGACAAAACTAACAATAGCAGACCAGGTGCCCACTGTGATCTCTGCTGGGGACTTCCAGCCTAATTAGCCTACTTCTTTTCCCAAGAAGGTCGCAAGGCAGCATTCAACTACCTCAGTATGTTCAAGCTCCACAAGCATCCTTGACAATGCCTAAAAAATCAGCGCCAAGGTTTGTTCTCTCAGCTCCCCATTTTTGCTGAGCAGCTCCTCCTTTGTCAATTTCTCTGGCTCCCTATTGCCTCAAGAGTGCAATTTGAAGCCATAAGTCTTGTTCATATGACAAAGTATTCTATTGATCAGCATCTTTTAAAGCAGTGCATGCACTTTTGCATTCCATTCCATCACAGAATCTAAGATCACCTAAGCTTTCCCTCCTAGACGTCCCTAGGATTAACAAAGCTATCATGGGAGCTAGAGCACTTGGCTGCATAGCCCTTAAGGCCTGGAATACCCATCTCTAGATATCAGAATTACAGTCTTCCTCCTAAACTTCTGGACAAAAATGAAACCTTTTCTCTTTCCTTAATAACCTGTTTTTCTCAGAGCCTTCGTTCTCAGTGCCAAGAGACCCTAAGTTGAGTGTGCACTTAGAAATCTTCATTAAAATGGAAGATGGAACGTTGTCATCCTCGTAGAAGGGAACTTTTAGTGAGTTGAAGGTGTTCAAAAGATTTTGATGAACATGTTTTGAAGGTATCCTAGTAAGAGAAAGGTTTAGAACTGGGGTCTTCAAAGGCTAGCTTGGGAGCTACTGGCAGCTCACCAGTTCCCTGGATGTAGGTCCCTGAAGTGCAGCCCATCACAGTACTTAATTCAGTGAGGAGCATGGGAAAGGTGCCAGCTGCTGCCAGCAGCAAGTATGGTGCTGGCTGGGGAGGCGACTGAGGCTGTGGGGTCCCGGGGCTCCCCACACGGCCCCCAATGTAGGGGTTTGTGGGTGCCTCTGAAGGGTACTGGGGCACTCACCAGAGGCCCACAGGGATGGGGTCCCCGGGGTCCATTAGTGGCTCTGGGAGGGAGTGGACGGATGCCCCCTTTAATGAATATTTAGCTCCAGGAGATGGGGTCCCCGGGGCCCATTTGTGGCTTGGGGAGGAGGGGGGCGTGTGACGTTCTTAAATGAAAGAAGGTCCTGGGGATGGGGACCCCAGAGCCCCTAGTAGCTTTGGGAGGGGGACGCATAACAATCCCCTCAATTTAAAAAAGGCCATGGAGGATGTGGTCCCTGGGCCCCTAGTGGCTTGGAGAGGTGGCCCCATGTCCCCCTCCGCTTATTAAAAAAAGATGGCCTGGGTGATGGGGTCCCCAGGGCCTGCAGAGGCTCTGGAAGGGGGTTGCACACCCCTTCCCCTAATATAAAATAATATATGGGTGTCCCGGGTGGGCACCTTGACACCCAAAGTAAATTTAATAACAAAAAGTGAATAATAAATGAGCATCAGGAGCCGCTCAGTTATTATTCACTGCTCCTTTGAAGGAGTGCCCAATAATTTCCAGCAAGGGTTTTATTTATCTTTTTTTTTATCTTGATAGTGCCCCTAGAATAGAGAGGGGCATCACCAAACCTTTATTTTACATTGTTGGGGGATGCAGGGAATTGAGCAGCCCCCCTCCCAGCAACATTAAAAAAAACTGTAAGTCTCCGTGGTCATTTAATCCATAACCCCACGAGAATTTACCATATATTTTTTTAAGCATTCCTAGCCGGAGCTCTACGCTTTTCATCTGGAGTGCAAGGTCTTCTTGTGGTTGTTTTCATGATTGCGATTTCTGGCCCGAAAAATGTTAAAAGAAAGTCTCGAATACATTTGAAAAATAAATAAATAATATGTCTCTTTAGGATGCTGGCTCTTTATATGATATACCAAAGTGAGGTATATTGTGCAAAGAGTCCAGAGGTTCCCTTATGAGTGGACCGGGGCATGCTCTAGCAATCCCGAGGTGCTCTTCTAGGGGGTCGAGCAGCATTAGGCTTATCAGAGAGAAGTGTTAGACATGTGCAAATACACACAATAGTCAATGAATGATGTACACGACTCAATAAGGAGATCCATACCAATTTATAATAATCACACGTATCTTTAAATATGTTTGGGCACCAGAATCAATACGATCAGGTAAGTACTTTTTTTCAAGAGAAATACTTTTACGTTTGAAAAGTCAACACTTAGGTGCCGATTTTGTTCAACACGTAGTGCAATCAATTATCTCCATTTCTAGTTTGACAGATTAGCATCTGAAATGTATTGTTATTTATGAACCTATTTTAAAGGTTCCAATGAAGTTCTCTGCATGGAGTTGCTGTTCTGTTGATATTTTATGAGTGCTTACTTAGCAACCGTCAGAAATAGTTGCAAATGTGTCAAAGGAGTCGTGGAATAGGATTTTCTGGAGGTAAAAGCAAAGCATCTCAGTCATGGATATAAATTAGGGGTCGCCAGGGGTAGCCTGCATTGCCCTTTGCTACCCCTGGTAGAGTCCTTGCAACCCCTGATTAACAGATCTGTGTCATGTTTAATTTCTGAAAAAGAGAAACAAGAATTTTACTGTAGTGTGGCCTGCTCCTGTTGAACAAAACTACAGCTCCTGACAAACATTTAAAATGTTAGCTTTCAGTTTTGTTTTCATCAAGTGTTACCTGATTAAATATGCAATGTTGCAAAAAACAATAAACTGACAGGTCACTTGTTCAGTAAGGAAACAGTTATCTGGAGCTTGGAGCCACAGACGTGGGTCTCTCAGTGTATGCTGAATAGTGAGTGGTGCTGACCAAAGTGCAACAGGCTTTAAAAGTTGCTTGGCACCGCTGCTGCAGAAGACATATCAGATCTCAAGCAGGTCAGTCAACAAGCTGTGTGCTTTTATTTTTTAAAGCTATATAGATCAACTGTTGAGGGCAAACCTTAAGACTGGTAGAAATGCAATTTGCTTAGTGCTGAAACAAAGAGCTAAGCGTATATATGAAATTATATCACCCTAAAAAATAACTGGAAGACATACACAGCGGATATTTTGGGTCAACTATTTTTAGCATCTGATGGAATAACTGAGTAAAAATGTTATTGCCATGAGTTGATAATACTAATATCTGTAGTTTACAGGACTTAGAAATTGCACAAGAGTGGATTGAAGCGCTGTATAAAAAACAAGCTATTATCATTAGTAGTAGTAGCATTTATTATCATATTATATTATTATAATAATCATAATAATAATAACAATAATAATAACTTGTTTTTATACAGGGCTTCATACCTGGAAACAAATATACTTCTAAAAATATGCTACTTACACTTGTCCAAAAATCACCAAAAACACAGACTGATCCAGAAAATATTTATGAAAGACTTTTCCACTGTGATTTCTGTATTATTAATAATAATTGTATACTCTATACTGAGACATTAATTTCTATTTATATGTATCATTGGTACCTTGTGACATATTATTATAATATCATTTTTGTGGTTTTTATACCTTATACAATTCAGACATAAGGGATAAAACCTGACTCATTATATTATCTTTGAATATTAATAAAATATGAATTTCTATTTACTTGGCCTATATCTTTATATTGTTAGTGTATTATCAAATTGGTTGCAAAGGTTTTTTTTCATTGTATTGCTAGATCAAATTGATACCTCCTTGAAACGTTCAGAAAATGAACAGTCAGGTAAGATTTTTCCACTTCTCCTGTCGTAAAGGTAACTTTAGGCCCAGGTGGCATTTTTACTATGTGGGCGTAATCTTACGCACTTTAGATCAATTTTGTGTTAAGCGAATTTCCCGAAATTGCTCAATTACTCCATGTGGAGTAATTAAGGGACTGATTACAAGTTGGCGGTCCATGAACCGCCTTACCTGCAGTTGCAGTTTGACCGCCGCGAGCTCGGCGGTCAGACCTCCGTATTACGAGATTGTAGGATTGCCTTAGCAAAGACCGTGGTCGAACCGCAGACACTGCCAGCCATCTGCCAACCACCATGTCTGCGGACGGGGAAAATCAGCTGCCATACGGCGTGTTAGAACGGGCATCCTTGCCGTGGTTTCCCCTGTCTTTTTCCTCTACCTCCTATATTTTGTACTGTATGCTGGACTTCATTTTTGCTGGGTTGTGTTCTCTGGGCACTTTACCACTGCTGTTCAGAGCTAAAGTGCAAGTGTTCCCTGTATAAATTGTGATTATGATTGGTTATCCATGTTTGGCATTTACTGGTAAGTCGCTAGTAAAGGGCACTGTGTGTGCCCAGGGCCTGTACATCAAATGCTACTAGTGGGCCTGCAGCACTGATTGTGCCACCCGCAGGGGTAGCCTTGTAACCATGTCTCAGGCCTGCCATGTCAACCTGGCAAGTGACCCCACTTGCCGGGCCCCAACCTTCCCTTTTATTACATTTAAGGCACCCCTAAGGTAGGCCGAGGGTAGTCCCAGAGGCAGGGTGCAGTGTATGTGAAAGGTAGGACATCTACTGGTGTCCTGATAGTTAAATGCTGACAATTTCGTTTTTCACTATTGCAAGGGCTATCTCTCCCGTAGGATATCATTGGAGCTGCCTTGCAACATCTTACAAGTTTAACTTTCATTTGGGAAGCGATGGAGATTTGGAGTTTGGACCCCCTGAACTCAGAATTTAAAAATACATCTTTTAGTGAAGTTGGTTTTTGAATTGTTTGTTTGAAAATGCCACTTTTAGAAAGTGCTACGCAAACAAATGATGGACGGAATGCTGAATAAATCATACATGCACCCCAAGTCAAGAGATCTGGGTTAAATCCATCCAGCCATATGCAAATCATTCAGTCCAGCCCAAACTGCCAAGCCAGGTCCTCCATGGACCGGAAGCAAGCATCCTGGAACCTGTTTTGGGGTATTACCCCATATCAGCCAGACTAGCTTGATTCCAGTGGCACAGTGAGCAAGGGACCTACGTCTGGGCATACCCATCCCACTCAGCATTCCGTCCATCATTTGTTGCTGCAGCACTTTTGGAAAGTGGCTATTTCTTGCTTTATCATTCTGTGTCTCTGTCTTCCTGTGGAATCAACATCTGGTTTAGACTGACAGTGACTGTTTGTGCATTCACTCTAGACAGTCACACAAAGGAAGCTGACGTGTGCCCTGCATATCCTTATGGCCTATCAACCGGCTTATGGGCTTTCCTTAGCTAGAGTGGTGGGAGGAGCTGTCACTGACACCTGAATAGAGCTGTCCCTGTCCTCTCATAATGCTGTCTCCACCCCCTGTAGTGTGTCTGGAGCCAGGGCAGGGCAAGGCAGAATCCTCTGGACAGCCAAGACTTTCCTTTGAAGTATGCCTACTTCAAAGGCCAAAAGGGGTATAAGTATTGGACCTGTAACTCCACATTTTTAGAACACTTCTGGGTCAAGAGGAGACTCTGCCAAGAGGAAGAGCTGGAGAGCTGTCAGGAGGAGCACTGCCCCTTTGCTGTGTTGCTATGCTGGGCTGGCCTGCAGTTGCTGCTTCTGTCTTGGAGAGGACAAGGACTAGATTTTGCTTTTGTATCCTGCTTGAGAAGATTCTCCAAGGGCTTGTGTTTGCTTGCCTCCTGTTAAGAAGTCTTGGGCTATCAAAGACTTCAACTGCAGCCCCTCTGAACTCCTCTGCTGGGAGTTCTGAGCTGCCAAGTGGTGCCAACTCCGGTTCTGGGTCCTTGGAGGTGGTTTAGCTGCTTCAAAGACTCAAAATCCACGCATTGCCCTTCCAGTGCCATTTTTCCCACTGCAAGTTTGCTGTGTGGCTGAAAAATTGACGCTGCACCTGTTCACGGCCAGGAGAACCACCTCAGCCTGAGTCCAGAGCACCTTGTCTCCGACGGCCAAGAACCCTGCTCCGACTCCAACGCAGGCCCTGTTGTGCAGTTGAAGGAATCGACGCATCACCAGTCCGCGGCTGGAAGAATCGATGCAGCGTCTGTTTCACTGCCGCCTCATCGTTTCCAGCGCCTCCGGATTTCCACACATCGCACCTGTGTGCCAAGTTTCCAGCACATCGCCCCGCAGAAAGGAACGTCTTTGGATTTTGACGCATCGCTTCTCCTCACAGTGAGGAATCGACGAAACCCTTCTCCTGCTAGCAGCAGAACTGATGCCTCTATTCCCCTAGGATTCAAGAACCGACGCATCGCTGTGTTTTCTAATGCTTCCTTCCTTTGCAGATGTTTTTCATATTGGATTTTGATGCATCAAAGGTACTTTGTGCCAAAATCATCGAATCCATAGACTTCTATGGACAGAATTACATAAACATTTAAAAAGGGATATCTTGAGTTCTGTATGTTGGATTTTTATTGTTTTTGTCATTTTTGGTTTAGATAAAGATTGTATATTTCTCTAAACTGGTGTAGTATCTATTTGTAGGGTTTTCACTGTGGTACTATGTGTGTTATGTACAAATACTTTACACATTGCCTCTGAGATAGGCCTGGCTGCTCGTGCCAAGCTACCAAGGGGGTGAGCAGGGGTTATCTTGGGCATGCAACCCCATTACCCTGACTAGAAGGAAGGGTCCCTACTTGGACAGGGTGTAAGTCACTGCCAACTAGAGCCCCCCCATTTCTAACCGGGCGGTACTGAGGAGTCTCACCGCCGTCCGCATTACGAGTTTGCTTTCCGATGAGCCAACCGCGACGATGGGACCGCTGGCTTAAGACTGGCGAAAATGATGGGTTTGGGATGCATACTCACCCCTTTCCTGTTCTTCCCATCCGAGTTCGACGTGGACCCCTTTCTCCAGGTCCCCCTTCACAGCACCATCTTCACCCCGAGGAATTCAACCCTATTTGCGGCAATATACAGTTAAGTGCATTTTGTACCATATACACATGGCCTGGACTGCCCACATATGGGCCAAACTCCGGCAATGGGTAGGTGGTATTTTTCCACATGTATCATGCATATGTGTGCATTCGACACATATTTATTTATTTATTTTATTTATTTATTTGGAGCATTTATTGAGCGCACGGCTACCTCCAACGGAGGTTTCCCAGCGCTAAGGCTGCAGAGAGAGCGCATTGGCAGAGTAGGCGGGCTAGGTGCGGTTGAATAGCCAGGTCTTAGACGCTTTCTTAAAGGCTGATTCTGGTGTGGTATTGCAGATATGCAAGGGCATAGCATTCCAGAGCTTCGCGGTACTGACCACGAAGGCTCTGCCGCCTAGCCTAGCCGTACGAAAGCAGGGAATAGAAAGGAGATTCAAGTGGTTGGATCTGAGAACTCGGTCGTGTTGGTAGCTTTGCAGTCTGCATCTCAGGTATTGCGGGCCACGACCCATGGTGGCTCTATATGCCAAGGTGAGAGCCTTAAATTCAAATCTTCTACTGACGGGCAGCCAGTGAAGATTTCACAAGTGGGGAGAGATGGAATGACGAAAAGGAACCTTGCAGATCATATGCCGTCGAAACGCTCACACAGGCATCGATACATATGGAAAACCATTCACCACCACCAGAAGACCTTCGCTGCTACACCGCAGGCACCGCAGTCAACTCGACCGCCGGCACTGCTGTCTTATAGAGGCGTGGCGGTCGGGCAGTCAGACCACCGAACTCATAATTAGGCCCTTATTACCACCCCAAGCAAAAATTTAGAGCAACCCCATGGTACAACTTGAACAATCATAACGCAAGTGGCTGTTGTATGCGGCGATTATGTTTTTTGTGCTTTTTTTAGCATGATACGTGACCTCTCATCCACAATTGACGAAAGGACACATTTTGTGCTAAAATATATCGCCAAATGCCAGTCTTGCATTTTGCGTGATTACGCATAGTTTCATGTAATTTTTCAGAACGTTTACATTATACACATTTCATACACCCCTACATAACTTTAAACACTTCAAAATACCACTTCAAATACCTCTACCCTTCAAATACCTCTACCCCCTGAAACTCTCCGTTAGCTGTTACACTGAATACATTTGACACCTCTCCGACCTCTGTCTGGATCCTTGGATTACTTGCGCCTCCAATGTCATGAACTTAGTCGAGTGTTGACATGGATCCAAAATCGTCGAATTCCATTTCTCCCAACCTCGAACCGGCTGGCCATAATGCTTTCAGAATCATATATCCCCCTAACTTATCAAAAAATGCCGCAAAAAACTTTAAACACAGATTACTTAAAACCCACCCGGAAACCCTTATCTCAGATCCCCACTTTTCCATCAAAAAAGGTGTTATTATAAATGATCTCATCTTCTACACTAAACGACATGCGCAATGGAGGAAGGCCATCTACTCACTGCTCCAGATCTCCACTTCCCTGAACACTCCACATGGACTTAGAGTGATGGTTGCACCCTCCCCGGCTTATAGAGCTGAAGCCACCATCTTCCTTTACAAAAACGGAACCATCCTTATACAAGCTTCAGACTGCAACCTAGTGGTATTTGACAATTTTTTCCCCATCATCTTGAATACAGTGGCTATCATCCAATCCGCCCCCTCCCTAGGAGCTGCCGGCTCCCCTGAGGTCCCCCAGTCTCCTCAAAGTCTATCCTATATCACACTAGACCCCTCTTCTGATCCTCCCTTAGCTCCGAAGGGCCCTCTTTTAGTTACCTTTACACGTAAGAACAATTCTCCTTCAATGCCTGGTGGGAATGAGCCTTTTCAGTACAGCCACCATACCAGTCTGCATGCTCTCCCCTCCTCAAGGATAGCTAGCTCTAACTTCCCTAGCTCCATAGATCACAGCATCGCCCCGGTCATCCCTGTGATCCCTTCCCCCAGCCCACTCCTCAATCCTAGCCTGCTCCCACAGGCTCGTAGGGGTCAATATTTGTCTAACCCTTCTTCCCCTATCCCACCCAACTCTCTGAGCCCCCAGCACCAAGTCCCCGAAACCCTCCCCACCGGGCACACACATTCGCTGCCGGGCCTACTGTCCCCCGCATCCACTAGTTCTCCCCCACCGCAGGGTCCCCTGAACTTAGCCTCGCACTCCCATTCCCACACTTCATTGGAAGGCAGACTTAATGAGATCTCACTTTGCCTCCAACAACTTAAGGCAGAGGTACGTAGCCTACTACATATCACCACGGAACTGTCAGTTAACTCGAGATTAAGCTGCTCCACAATGACTAATCACCCTATCCACACACTCCCATCTAAAGGGTGTACCAGGCTCCCAGCTTCCCCCTCAAATCGTTGGTCATCGTCCTACATGGCCTACACACCCCATAGTTGGGTAAGCGCTTCCCATCCTAACGACCCTTCACGGCCCTCTAGATGTATAGCCTCACTGTCAGATAGGGATATTCATTCTCTCCTACTTTCATATGATCCGACACATTCTTCCACCATAACAAACTTGCACCAAATTGAAACCATCCGAACTGACCCTTTCAGGGAACCTAGGCTAAACACCAGAGCCTTAAATGAGAACAACCTCACAAGAGTCACCACCACACTTTCTGCCCCAATGGACACCAACCCAAAACTCAAATGCGTGCTTCTCAACTGCAGATCGGCAGTTAGACATGCTGCTGACATTGCTGACCTCATCCTTGCACAGAGCCTTGAGCTTGTAACATTGACTGAAACCTGGCTAAATGACTCAGCTGTTTGCATCCTGGACATTTTAGTGCCTCCCAACTACGATATCATTAGGTTGGATAGAGCAAGAGGACAAGGTGGAGGCAGCGCTTGTATACATCGTAGCAATCTAACAGTGAAATTACTACAATCTGACCTCCTGCCGTCTTGTGAATACCTATGTTTTGAGGTGGCTGGTAGCAATAATCACCCATGCAAATTGCACACGTTCTACCACCCGCCACGCGACAACCTTCCCTTCATAGAACAGATCATGGACATTATCTCAGCTAACGCGGATTTCCATGGCATTCAGATCTTCCTGGGAGATTTGAACCTTCACTGGAATGATGTGAATGATGGGGCGGTCAATAGCCTTAAATCCTTCCTGCTAGACCTCAACCTAATCCAAATCTGTGACAGCCCCAGGCACATTAAAGGAGCTACCTTAGATCTTGTCATTGGTAAGCCCAATACCATCCTACTGGAATCGATCCTCCCGTGTGATTGGACAGACCACTATTGCATCACCTTCTTCATCCTGGATTCGGTAAGAGCTAGTAGAGTCCAGCCTAAGAACCACAGACACTTGAAAAGATGTCTACGAAACATCAACTCGCAGGATCTGACTGCTCTCTGCGATAACATCCTGCCCCCTCCTATAAACATGTCTGATGTCCATGACCTTACGGCCCATTTTAACTGCTCCATGACAAATGTATTAGACTTGGTGGCGCCGCTACAGCTAAAAAGACTGTCCCCCAAAGTCTCCAAACCATGGTTCATTGATAGTCTTAATACCGAAAGAAGGAATTTAAGACTTGCGGAAAGATTGTGGAGATCCTATCCCTCCCTTGAACATCTCTACCATCTGAGATCCCTAAGAAGCATCTATAACAAACGCATCAGATGCTCGAAAGCCACCTTCTTCAGAAATCAACTAGAGCAAGCAAAAAAACGTCCAAAAATACTGTTCGAACTCATCAAGTCTCGAGCTGACAGTCATCCTAATCTCTCTGCATTGGGTCGAGGGACCACTGGCGTAGCAAGGGGGGGCGGAGGGGGCGGTGCGCCCCGGGCGGCACGAGTTTCGGGGCGGCGTCAGCCGCAAAAATCATCGCCAGCACCGCCCCCCCCCTCAGCGCGGCGGCAACAGGCAGGAAGGCAGGGACCGCCACGGGCGGCAGAGTGCCTAGCTACGCCACTGTGAGGGACACAGCCGAATTGCAAAGAATTTGCTGATTTCTTCACGGATAAGACTACTAAGATCAAAGCTGAACTACGCTCAGCCCTTGAGCACTTGTCGATCAGTCCGCCTAACACCCTCTTTCCTCCCGGGTCGGATGTCACCGTGCCTGCTCAGCTTTGACCCCCCAAAAACAATGCATCCTTGAGCTTTTTCAAAACCTTGGATGAAAGCACTATACGCAAAACGCTGGCTACTCTGAAACTTTCTAAACACTACAACGACCCCCTGCCACCGAACCTCTTCTCAGAAATTAGAACCTCCATACTCCCACTTTGGACTAAGATCGTCAATGCTTCACTTCAGCAAGGTGCTATTCCGGATTGCCTAAAATTGGGGCAAGTTACCCCTATTCTAAAGAAACCATCTGCTGATCCCACGGACCTACATAACTTCTGCCCAATCCCTATCATCCCCACGTTGGCAAAGCTCCTGGAGAAATGTGTGCTCGCCCAACTGTGTAACCACATCGATCATTTCCAACTCCTGGACCAATTTCAATCTGGTTTCCGCCAGGGTCATAGTACAGAATCTACGCTTACTCACATTGTAGATGATGCGCTAAGAATGCTGGATCAAAATGAATCTTGCCTATTGATCCTTATCGACCTTTCGTCAGCATTTGATACTGTCAAACACAATAACATAATCGACCTCCTGGAACACAGGATGGGATTGTCTGGGCCTGTACTAAACTGGTTCTCCTCATTCCTTCACAACAGAACCCAAAGCTTCAAGGTGAACCAGTCCCTTTCTCATCCTTCTCCGGTCATGCTGGGGGTTCCACAGGGTTCTGCGCTCTCACCCACGCTCTTCAACCTGTTCATGGAGCCAATGACAGAAATTCGGAAATCATCCAGCATTCACTATCACATGTACGCTGATGATACCCAACTATACCTGAAGATCTCCTCCCCTGAGGACATCAGGTCCCTCAACTCAGTCCTACTGAAAACACAAAGCTGGCTGACACTTAACCACTTGAAGCTAAATGCTCTCAAAACAGAATTCCTCCTAATCGCACCACACAAGCAATCTCCTGTCATAGAACAACGGATGAATCAGCTTACTGCTTTTAACTGTACGCCGCACATCGTTGATTCCGCAACCTCTCTGGGAATAATGCTAGACAAGACTAGTCTGAACATGCAGAAGCACATTAGTACCCTCACCAAAGGAGCGAACTTCCAACTCAGCATCTTAAGGAAAATTAAACCTTTTCTCCCTCCACATGACCTAAAGGTTGCGGTGCAAGCCTTAGTGATCTCAAAGCTGAACTATGGCAGCGCAACCTTTTGCGGTCTTCCAAAAGCGAAGACGGCTCCTCTTAGGGTTGCCCTCAACTCTGCTGCTAGGCTCTTAACAGGCGCTAAAAGATACAACCATATATCGCCAGATCTGTTATCCCTGAACTGGCTTCCATATGAAGCTCGGATTCAGTTAAAAATTGCATGCATGGCACACAAAGCCATTCATTTCAATACCCTGCTGTACCTCGCTCAAAAACTGGAGCTCTCAGGTGGATCGAGAGCCTCCAGAAGCACCAGCACTCTACTGCTCAAACCACAAAAATTCAAGAAAAGAAAAACCTACAATCGAGCCTTCTCAGGTATTGCCCCGAGGATTTGGAACTCCTTACCCCCCAAAGTCAGGCTGAATCCTTCCACTGTCCTCTTCAAAAAGGACATCAAAGGGTTTTTGATGAAGAAATTTCTGACTTAGATAGGCTGCTCCCGTAGAGATTGAGGCCACCCTCGCAGATTTGTGTCCTAGCTGCCAGGGCTCCGGAGGGTGCCTGGCTCTACAAGACTGTGAACTTTCGTCCTTATTTGTTCTGTTTTGACTGCTTGTATCCTTCTTAATGTATAAACTGTAAAGCGCTCTGATACCCTCGATGGTCATGTTCGCGCTATAGAAAACTTTCTAAATAAATAAAATCATTTACTTCATAAACTTTCTGATAAGTAAAAAGTTGGTCAACAAATCTGCTCCAGTGCAATTCTTATAAACATATGTATGCTGCTATCCAATCCACAAGTAGCAAAGATATAACTAGTTCCCCAGCTTAAAGATCCCATTTATTGTCAGTGAAGTAAAATAAGATTTCTAACTCCAGCTTCTCCCTGGAGGAAAATTCCTCCAAAAATAGCACAAGAAACTGTAGGTAACAGGGATCAAAATGACCTTCATAACAACTCATTTGGGGTAAAAACCGACAGCAGTGGTAACCATGGTAGGATCTCCAAATCTTTGGAGGTAAACAGGCGGTGGAGGAGATATAATTGTCTCCAATAATTTTGGAGTAATGAGCAGTCTAAAGACAGTTTCCTAAAGAAACAAAAAAGCATGCAAATACCAGTTCTGGAGAAAATACTTCAGCCTCCAAAAAGGAATTTATTATAAATTAACACACACATCAAAATCAGCACCTTAGTGCATTTTTCAGAAGCTACAATGTTATCCTATGGGATGAAAAACATGTACGGCATTCATGTAGAGTTCAGAGGCTTAGGAGACCAATCTCCGGTACTTAAGGTGTGTATTGGGCCAGGTCCAAGGCAGCACCAGCAGGTCACCTCAAGCGGTACTAGGGCTTCCGTGTGCAGTGGTGCAAAACAGCGTTGTGTGCCCAATAGGAGTCTACGGGGATCGGTCTTCATGAAAAGAGGCTGTAGGTTTTGGCTGGGAGGTCAGTCGGGTTGAACCAAAAGGAGGGTTGAAGTCTTGCAAAGCTAGGGGATATGGGGATACCAGTGGTCCTCTTCTCTGCGGGCCTGAGCAGCCGGATGCAGAGGGTCTTAGATGTTGGGTTTCTTCGTCTGGGAACCCTCGCGGTTGAGGGGACCTGCAAACATAGGATGCAGGCGATGTCAGGGAGTTCACAAGGGGTGAACCCAAAGTGGACTTGGTCTCTTGAGGGCTTGGGGACCACCATTGGTCCACGTCGACACGGGATGGGGGGGCTCGGGTGCAGTGGTGCTTGGCGGCAGCGGGTATTTGCTGTTCTGGAATCCTTGCGGTTCTTCTTGGGGTGCCTGCAGGATGCAGGGGAGCGGTTCTGTTGCTCCACAGGAGTTCTTGAGTCTTTATTGAGGAAGGCCGTCCGCCCAGACTTTGGAAGCACGACAGCTGCAGGCCGAGATGCCTTTGGTGCAGTTTCAACAAGGAACAGCAGACAGGCCGGAGGGCTGGTGCCAAGTCAGTTGCTCTTCTTCAGTTTTCTGCTTTCATGGCTCTTCAATGTCCTTCTTCTTCGTAGGTCGTCAGGATCTGATTTTCTGGTGGCAGGGGCTGCCCTAAATACTGAATGTAGGGGTGTTAGAGGAGTGTAGGGTAGTAGCCAATGGGTTACTTGCACCTGGGATCATTACGCCCCCTATATGACCACTTTAAGTGGGAAGTGGGCATAACCTTGTCTCAAAGTTCCTAAGTTTGCCATCAACCAAAATGGCTAATTCTGAAAAGTCGCCTCCCCTTCGGGAAGCCCAGCTTCGTGGTGGTACTGGCCTGAGGGTGGACATGCCTATCTGACTAGCTAATTTTTCCTGCCTGTCCAGGTGCCAAAGGGCTCTGGGCAAAGGGGGTCGGTTTTCTTTCATGTGAGAGAAGCCAGATTTGTATACCAAAGGTGGTGGACTCTAAAGCTCCCCTGCCTTGGAATGCTAATCTGCAGGTCATCCTGTGGCCGGTGGTGTAAGCACCCTCTGCCCAAGCAGGCTTGATTTCTGGCCTCCTGAGAGCAAAGGCCCTCAGCCTTTTGGGTCAAAAACTTGTCTCTGGTGGCAGACTGGTGAAAACCAGTCAGTCAGCACACCAGTAGCTGGTAGGTTATCAGGGGGCAACTCTGAGCTGCCCTCAGTGTGCATGTATCAATAAATCCAACACTGCAATCAGTGTGGGTTTATTAATGTGAGATGTTTGATATCAAACATACCTATTTTCAGTGAAGCGATCATGTAGCTGGGGAACTCGTTTTCACCAGTTTCCAGCACATGTACTCAAAATGGTTTCCCTGTTCACTTGTAGTGGCAGCAATAGAGCTGATCAGTACAGGGGAATATATGCTCATGCAGATATGTCATCACATGTAGTATGCCACACCCTGCCTTAGGGCTGTAAGGCCTGCGATAGAGGTGACTTACCTATACTGCATGCAGTGTCTGTGGGCATGGCACACAAGGATGTGTGCCATGTCGTGTTTTCACTTTTGTCTGTACCAAGACACGCAGCCTAAAGTGGCAGTCTGTGTGTGTTTGTTGAGGGGTCCTTTAGGGTGGCACAATTCGTGCTGCAGCCCTTAAGGACCCTCTTTAGCCTCCTTTCCCTAGGTACCGGGATACCACTTACTAGGGACTTACAGGGAGTACTAAAGATATTGCCAATTGGGGTGCAATTGCACAGTGTCTGAGAAAGAGATCTGGCACTGGGGACCTGTTTAGCAGGAACCCAGTTCACTTCCAGTCGAAATCACATCAAATACCAGGCAAAAAGTGGAGGTGACCATGTCAAAAAGAGCACTTTCCTACAGTCACTGAGTATTTATTTTAGCATTTTTCACTCATAACATGTAATAACAAAAACTATGTAAAAATAAAGAGACGCAGACATTTTTTTATTAAAACTTTATTATTTTTGTAATCATATTAGTACACATCGCATTGTGTGAATTATTGAAATATGTATTTGACTAAAAATATTAGTGATTTTTGGAGAAAGATGATTGATCTGCTTTATATATATTGATATCCTCACCCCTTGATAAAGCAAACTGGCTCACTTTTTATATTTTGGTGTTGTGACTCTTCCGCAAAGTCTATAAGACTGCCTAAGTGAAGCGAGGTCCTGTGAGACCAACCACACGCTGCACAATCCAGAACGTCATGCGGCAAAGTCCATGCTGTGCACATAGGTTTTGGCTGCCTGCAGGGGTGTCAACCCTCACTGCGCACATGGCCATGGGCTATGTGCGGTGGAGGGATTGCCCCCCCCCACGGCGAGCTTTGGCTTTACATATGGTAATAAAATATCACTTTATGTTAAAAAAACAAGAAATTGACTGAAAAACACAAAGGTTAAAGTGATGTTATCGTTAGATGAAAAGTTAAGTGACAATGTACTGTTTTAAACTAAAGAAAACACTGATATTCACCAGTTATAGTTATCTACAGTAATTAAAACTCATGCCCTAAGTGAACTATAATTCACACCCTCGCCAGAAACAGCTAATTACTGAAAGGTGCTAATAGCCAGCTCCCTTCATCCATTGGTCTGTTGCTGTGTCGTTCACAATTTTTTGTTTCGCCCTGTTAGGACAGAAAAGTCCTCTGCATGGTAAAGACGTGTACCCCTGGCCTGAGTGCCTAGCTGTATTGTCTGGTTCCCTAATGCTTATTTTTTATCATAGGCAAACACGGATCATGAATGTGCACCATGACATAGGCTTGTCTCATGGCCTGCGGTCTTGTTGGACTGGGAGGGGCGCCCAAAGTGCTATCCTCATACTGGTAGAAAGCTACTGCCTTTACTCCTAGTTAAACAGCACAAGCACAGTGGTGGCAGCATACCGTATGATGATTAGAAATAGTAACCAGGTCTTTTTACCCTGTGTCACTGGAGTGAGGCCTACCGACTCACGCACATTTTTAAAAGTACCGCTGCTGTGTGTTTAACTCACAGTTGGCTTACATCAGGTTGATGCAGAAGTGCAGTAGTAAAAACATGTGCTGAGTGCATGTGAGCATGCAGGAAATACACTACACAGTGTCATGTCCTCCAGGAAAGGACATTGTTATATAAGTAGGTCAGCGGTCTAGCTGATCCAGACAGAAGTGAGATGCCAGGAACTTCCTGGGTGGAGACAGGAAGTACTAGTTTTCCCTCTCACTACATTGAGGGAAGCAGAGAGAATAGGACGTGTGGAGAGTAGCTCCACATCAGTAGGCCATGTATAAAAGCTGAGAAATTAATAAAGATGAGTTAATAGCCTGATGCTGGTGCTGTATTTTATGCAGAGTGTTATGCTTGCCAGTGCTGTGAAGAGAACCCAATCCAGAACAGGACAACTGGCGACAAGGGTGGGATCGAAGATCACGCCTGCAGATAACGGAGGCAAGTAACATAAGAAAGTACCAGTGCTGAGGAAGCACAAATTACCTGCAGCTAGCATGCAGCATTAAAGAAAAGCAGGAATTCTCTGAGCTACAAGCCATGCATGCTGCAGCCGAGTGGCGGCCATTTTGAAGTCAGGCAAGTTGAGAGACAGTCCACTGAAGTCTATGGGGTGGCCATCTTGAAGTCAGGCACCCTGAGACAAATCCACTAAAATCAATGAGGCGGCCACATTGGAGTCAGGCAATCCAAGCCTAACTCACTGAAGCCTACTGAGACAGCCATACTAAGGGCAGACACCAAGCCAGGTTGGCTTTTGAGAGGAATACACATAGCTGGGGGCATCAAAGCTGGAACAGCTCTATAAGGAAAATGTGAAGCTGCCAGAAAGAATACGGTGGTCACCTTTGAGTGAGCTTTCCCAAAATCAAAGAAAAACAACTATACGCAAGATCTCTACCGAAACGGGCCAACAAATAATACATAAAGTATAGTGAGCAGTCCTGTGGCATTATCATACTAGCACATTCCACCATCATGTCGGTGGGAAAAGAAACACAAAAATCTAACCCCTGCATTGAAGTGCCACCCCCAGTGACACAGACCGGCACCCAGAGTTTGGGTCCCAAATGGAACCGGTGGCTGGAGTCACTGGATGAATTTCTTGCAACAACCGGTGAGCGAAGAGACGAAAAACGTCTGCTACTACTACTTCAGCTGGTGGGGCATGAAGGCCGACGCCTAATCAGAACATTTTCAACAAAGGACACAGAGACATATGAAAAACTCAAAAAGACACTACGTGCCCATTTCAACACAAAAAAAGACGTGGATCAAGAACGCCTCATCTTCAACGCAGCACGGCAGGAACCAGGTGAACCATTAACAAATTTCATTACAAGGTTACAAAGTCTGGTACAATACTGCAATTTCAATACATTCACAAATGAGGAAGCAATTCGACTCAGGGTAATTGAGGGCTGTTCAATACCAGACACGAAGCGCAAGATCCTTCAAAAGCAGCTCTCGCTAAAGGGAATCATCAGGAGGGCCGAAGCTGGAGAGCGGGCCAAAGCAAGAGAATTGCACCTCAATGCAAGAAAGGAAGACAAGAGAAATGAGATGTTTCTCATGTCAGTGAGTAAGGCCCAAGAAACCAAAAGAGCCAGAAAGAGTGAGGGCAAATGCAGACCAGAGATAAGATATCACGATAGACAAAGTGACATGAAATACTCAGATTCAACAATAAAAAAGGCAGTGGAGGATGGCAAACAAAAGACCGGGACAATCCGGGATTGTGACAGCCAAACTGAAATAACTTCAAGGAGTCATTCATCAAACTTTCCAGATTATTCTGAAGAAGCATCAAGCAGTGGGACAGATCACACAAATGGAACAGACGACACCATGCCCAACAAGCGTGAAGAAAAAACAAACTACAGAAGATTGGGCAATTCACACCAACTCTGGAAACCGGTATACAAACACACCCGAGCCACCCACTGTTCATCGACCTTCTTAGACTTTTCCGAAGAAGCATCAAGCAGTGGGATATATCACACATATGGCACAGACGACAGTGCGCCCAACAAGCGAGAAGAAGAAACAAACCACATAAGACTGGCAATTCACTCAGACACCGGAAACGGGTATGCAAACGCACTCAAGAAACCCATGACAATAAGGAGAAAACTGAGAGGAGACAATTAACATCACATGAGAGGAGCAGAGATAAAATGTACTGGGGCCAAACAAAAGAAATAAACACTCGGCTATCAAATTATCCCTCCGTTGCAAGAGCACATAAGACACTTCGAGAGATGTACCCAAAGAAACGTCCCAAAGATAGCTCCGACTCAAGAAGCAGTTCATCACAGTCCATCAGCTCAAGAGATTCGCCAGTCAGAACACACCCAAAGAACTTCCTCAAAGGAAATCAGCAGAAGATTCATCTGATTCAGAAAGCATGTCTGCACAATCACTCAGGTCAACAGAATCATCTGGCACATCAAGATCAAGAAAACGCCCATGCCGTCAATCACCCAAATGCACAATGGAATCAGAGAACGTTCTCCCCGTTCAGAGCAAAACATCACATGCCGATGACTCAGAACAATCACTTACCCCACAACGCAACATGTCATGTCAGTTATATTCACATCAAGACATGAATAATATACCCTCACCTCTGATGGGGACAGCTCGGCTGACTCAAAGAGCTTGCAGAATAGGAACGAATGTAAGGGACATTACCCAAAAATGTTGGGAAAATGCTGTCTCATCACTCTGTAAGAAAGGCAGAAATGTGTTGACAGAGACATGTCATTCTCAAGGAAAGGGGGATGAGAAAGGAACATGAATATGCCCGGATGGTCAAAGACTTCAACATTCCCAAACGCAACTGGGAGTGGGTGAGGCAAACAGAACAAGTAAATGGGTCCCAGAGCCGACCCTTGTTCTCGTGAAGCATCGAACCAACAAACACCTTTCTCAACAGAAACCCCACTCAACATCCACAGAGCTAACAAACCAATCAAGGAGCCCAAAGGATGCTCACCTCACCAACGAACACTCCCCACAACAGACATCACCTGCAACATCTGCGGAACCACTCTCAACATTCGCAAAGCAAAGAAACCAACTACAGAGCCCAAAGTATGCACTGAAGAGATTGACTGAATTTCTTTGTAATTGGGGGGGGGAGATGTCATGTCTTCTAAGAAAGGACATTGTTTTATAAGTAGGTCAGCAGAGCTAACAACCCAATCAAGGAGCCCAAAGGATGCTCACCTCATTAACGAACACTCCCCGCAACAGACATCACCCTCAACATCCGCAGAACCACTCTCAACATTTGCGGAGCAAAGAAACCAACTACAGAGCCCAAAGGATGCACTGAAGAGATTGACTGAATTTCTTTGTAAGTGGGGGGGAGATGTCATGTCCTCCAGGAAAAGACATTGTTATATAAGTAGGTCAGCGGTCTAGCTGATCCAGACAGAAGTGAGATGCCAGGAACTTCCTGGGTGGAGACAGGAAGTACTAGTTTTCCCTCTTACTACATTGAGGGAAGCAGAGAGAATAGGACGTGTGGAGAGTAGCTCCACATCAGTAGGCCATGTATAAAAGCTGAGAAATTAATAAAGATGAGTTAATAGCCTGATGCCAGGTGCTGTATTTTATGCAGAGTGTTATGCTTGCCAGTGCTGTGAAGAGAAACCAATCCAGAACAGGACACACAGAGAGTGCAGTGTGGAACAGTGGGCACATGGGAAATGTGTGTGTGCTAACAGAGGGTGACACTGTGGTGCAGTACAGATAGACTGTAGTATTAGACAGAGTGCGTAGAATGAGTGTGTGTGCTGCATGTGAAAATACTGGTGTAGCATAGGGCATGGGCACAACAATACCAAACAGTGGGGTGTGCTGTGAATGTATGCTGAGTGCAGAAATGCCAGCACTGGTACATTGCAAGGAGGACCATGGATTCTATTTTGGGAAGCCTAGGCCTGCCTTGTGAAAACATGAGGAGTAGAGGAATCGTCCCCAGACAAAATTGTATATTGCCACATTCATGTAAGCTGGGTGAGAAAAACACTGGATGAGGCAGAGCCAGGCTCTCCCAGTGCATTTCAAGGGGGTCTTTGATTCAGTAACAGATCACAAGGACACATCTCAGGAAGGGGGAGTTGAGGCTGATAAGGCAATCATAAAGGGTAGGGCTTAGGGCTCGGGATTAACCTTTGATGCACAGATCACTGTGGCTGACATCAAGATGTGAACTCTGGTCACTCCCATGAATCTTGTTGTGGGCATAATCAACTTAGGAGTTATACCTGCTGTGACAGACATCTTTCAGAGGGAAGGATGCGAGAAACTGTTGTCCATTTCAAAGAATCAGAACCCCAAAACAAAACTAAAGGCCCAGACCCTAAATCACATTTGGTGTCTGGAAAAGAACTATAAGTAGGGGAGTCTGAGACCCCATACTTTGTCATCTGCCGAGCAATCAGCCAGGCTGCATGAGGAGGGGAAGCACTTCAAGACCTCTGCCTGTGACCAGGACTAGAGGCCCAGACTTCTAGTCTCCCTGCTGGGTGAGGGGATATCACCCAGGGAAACCAAGATCATCTGCCTTGGAATCTGAAGCACCAGTACCTGCCTGCTCACCAAGACTGGTGTGCCCATGAGGTAGAGGAGCGTGTTGGAGGGAGCAAAATCCTCAGAGAAGTCCAGACATGTGGGTCTCCTGAGCGAGGTTTAGGGTACTGTGCCGCACCGATTGGGTCGTTGCCCATGTGCTGCGCTGTGAATTTTTGCGACCCCATATGCCAGGAGGAGCCGCCGGGCACAAAGGACAGTGCCGCATCGATTTGGGCAATCACCCTTGTGCAGCGTTGTTGTAATGGCGACCACATATGCCAAGAGGGGCCACCATGTGCCGTGAAACTGTATCACCTCGATCGGGCCATTGCCTGAGTGCGGTACATTGTTGGAACCCCATGTGCCAGGGAACCTGAAGCCAGCGTGACCCTCCAGTGAGGTTCATTGGAGTGGCCCCATATGCAAGGGGCCACTCAAAACGCTGAGGCCGGAGGACGGAGGAGGCTCGAGGACAGAGGAGATGCCGTCGGAGCCCCACCAGAACAAGGAGACAGCCCCCATCCATCGCGTCTGGCTGGAGCCGAAGCAACTCTGATTATCAGGACACTGGTAAGTGCAGCTCAGGAGAGAGAGAGAGAGCAGACGCCTGCCAAGAACTGCACGAGTGAATGCGTGCAGGCTGACTTTGCCGATCCGGGCCAGGACCACACTGTACCGCTGCCAGGGTTTGCCAGGGTGGGTAAGCAGACAACTGGGCCTACCAGGCCACGGGGGATATACTGCCTTTGGGTTTTGCAATCCTACCTGACTCTAAGTGACTACATCTCTTATGGACTGAGCCCAAGGGGAAAGCCCCACAAATAGGGCTCTGTAGTTTTCATTCCCTGGAAGTTGCTGCATGTGAGTGGGACCTAACAGCACACCAATTAAATGACAACTTAGTAACCAGTGTGGTGGCCTGGGAACTACTAGGGTGCCTTCCTCAAAGGGGACTGTGTTATTGTTATTGAATTTCAAAACTTTGCATGTGTAGAATTAGAATTAAGATACTTCTTTTATATGAAATAAGTATTTCACTGGACATTTATGTATTGTGGGTGCTATGTGCACATTGATTTATGTGTCGTGTTCACTAATCTGTATCTACACTTCCCTCTGAGGGAGCCTTGACTGCTCATGCTACATTACCAATTGAGAGTCAGGTGCAGAAGGAGGCGCTTGACCTAATTGAGTGGGATTCATAGTAGGGCGTGCCCCAGGAAAGGAGGAGTAAACGGTCCACCCTCGGTAAGGTCCAGTGACTCCTGGTTGCCCCGGGGCCCTCTGAACAGGGTTCTGACCAGTCCACTACAGCATACAGCATAAGTGCAAAGGGTCAGTCCACTTTTTCAATTGACTTTTTACCTTTCTATGACGGCAGCCTGTTCTTGCGCAATGTGTACCTTACACACAAAACGTAGTACCCCCGTGCAATTTTACAAAAAGCATTTACAAGCAGCACAAACATTGGCAGAGCCAAAAGTAGGCAGCCAGCACCAGAACTATTGGCTTTGCCAGTGCTTGCTTTTTTATCTATTGCTCCCACTGAGAACCAAATTGTCCAGTTCCATTTAAAACATTTGCATAGCACTAAATAAACTAGCCACTCAGGTATCCAAACACTTGCTGCCACAAGAGAACTGTGGATTCTTCATCCACTACCTATGTGAAACAGTCTTGCTGTTTCCTGGTGTACTTAGGGAGCCTGTTCAATGTATGCTTTGCTTGTTGTACTGGGGAGCAAGGCTGGTTTATATTTTTCCTGTGGGTCAGCATGTCAGCAATTAAATGGATACAGCTGCTGTAGGCATTAAGCAGAGTGCAAGATAAGGTTTCCGTGGAATTGGTTTAAGGCAAGATTGTTATGGAATTTCGTTTTTGGAATTTGGGGTCATCTTGGTGGCTTGCATAACTGTACAACTTGAAAACCAGGAAACAGATATTAATAGCGCCTCCAAATAATGTCTGTCTTTTCTTCCACAGCCATGAGGCACCTGTGGTAGGATGACCAGATGTCCTAGATTTGCCCGGACAGTCCCGAGTTTTGTAGGACTGTCCTGGCGTCCCGACACTTTCTCCTAAAATCAAAAAATGTCCCAATTTTTAAGGGAAAGTCGGATGAACCTGCACATTCATCTTAGTGCTGTGCAGGTTCACATTTCAACCGGCCCTCTCATAAACTGGGGACATAAGTACAGATGTTTAGACTCTCCTGCTGTGCTGCCTCTCCTCATTTGAGCAGCACAGCAGGACTCAGTGAGGTGTGAATCATGGCTGTTGAACCCGTACGTCAAGGCCAGACCGACCAGTCAGACCCAGGACCTCTTTATAGAAAGGGGAGTGAATGCGAACACATTAATATATATACACACACATATATATATATATATATACGTATATATATATGTTTATATATATATATATTCACTGAAAAAACCATAGGTTTCAGACACGTTATAGTTAGAAATTAGCATTTAAAAAACCTTTGAAATTCACTGAAAAAACCATAGGTTTTAGGGACAGTTATAGTTAGTTGGACATTGCACTCGTACAAAACCCGTGAAATTCCCCCGTTATAGTTAGTTCAGGTAACTATAACTCGCGCCCCCGCAATGCACTGCTGATGACGTCACATATTACATCACTCATGACATGGTCAGTGACATCGCTGATGACATCACTGATGACATCTGAAATGACATCACTGATGACATCATCCAGTGACTGTGTGTTTCTGTAAAGTTTAAATATGTTTAATATATATAGGAAAAGGCGTATTGAAGAACGAGTGGGTGTATAAGTGTCTGAATGGATGATTTAGTAGGTGCGTGACTGAGTCTATAAGTGAGTGATTAAACGTATCTTACTGAATGCATGGGTTAGTGACTAAACTGTGTGAATGTCTGTATCCGTCTGTCTGTTGTTGTGTAAGCAGCTGCATGGGTTTGTGACTAGCTACATGAGTGTCTATATGGGTTATGGATTGGTTGTCTGAGTATCTGTATGGGTGCCTGAGTGTTTGTGTGGGTGGGGTGTGTGTGACTGTGCATAGATGATGTCATCAGTGATGTCATCAGTGATGTCATTTGAGATGTCATCAGTGATGTCATCAGTGATGTCACTGACCATGTCATGAGTGATGTAATATGTGACGTCATCAGCAGTGCAGTGCGGGGCGCGAGTTATAGTTACCTGAACTAACTATAACGGGGAATTTCACGGGTTTTGTACGAGTGCAATGTCCAACTAACTATAACTGTCCCTAAAACCTATGGTTTTTTCAGTGAATTTCAAAGGTTTTTTAAATGCTAATTTCTAACTATAACGTGTCTGAAACCTATGGTTTTTTAGTGAATTTCAAAGGTTTTGTAAATGTCAATTTTTAAATGTATTAATTTTTATATTTATTTTTTTATACTGATTTACTACATTTTTTTAAACTATTTATTTTTAGATATTTTATTTTTTAAATTACATTGTAATTACATTATACATTACATTACAAAATATACTTTCTCAGAATGAATTACTTTAGTTTAAATACTTTGCAAATAGGCAATAGACTTTTAAGTACAGTAGTTACAGGTGTTGCAATGGGCAACACAATTTCAAACACAATGCAACATTGAGCTCAATGTGAATTTCTAGTTAAATGCAATTAGTTACTTTATGGATTACTTTTCTAACCACAGGACTGGATCCTAGATTCAGTCCTGGGACATCTCCTGTAAACAGTTGAGTAAAAGCGTTTTGGTTACAGTAGTGATTTTTATGGAATATTATTGTATTTTAAAAGTTGACACTTAGAAACTTTTTCACATAGAATCACCAATGTTATCCTATGGGAGGAAATTCACTTAGCAGGTAACTTTTTCTTACTCAGTGGTGGATCCTGGATCCAGCACTGGTGCATCTCCTGTAAACAGTTGAAAGAATGCGTTTAAGTCATACAGGCGATTTTTAAGGAATATTTGTAGTTTGTGAAAATCGACACTTTGAAACTTTTCTGCTGAAAACCAGACAATGGATTCCTATGGAAGGAAATACAAGTTACTGGTAAGTACGGTTAGAATTATTTTTCAGGGTCAGTGCTGGGCTAAAAGAGGCAGCACTGGGTTCTCTCCTGATAACAGGTGAGTAAATCGGAATTCGTAGTTCGGCTGATTTTAGAGGAATATTATAAAGTTCCAAAACTCCACACTTAGAAGAATTTCCAAGTGAAACCAGTCAATGTTAGCCTATGGAAGGAAATTCAAGTTACTGGTAAGTACGGTTAGAATTACTTTTCAGGATCAGTACTGGGCTCAAAGATGCAGCACTGAGGTCTCTCCTGATAACAGGTGAGTAAATTGGAATTCGTAGTTCAGCTGATTTTATAGGAATATTATAAAGTTACAAAACTCCACACTTAGAAGAATTTCCAAGTGAAACCAGTCAATGTTAGCCTATGGAAGGAAATTCAAGTTACTGGTAAGTACGGTTAGAATTACTTTTCAGGATCAGTACTGGGCTCAAAGATGCAGCACTGAGGTCTCTCCTGATAACAGGTGAGTAAATCGGAATTCGTAGTTCTGCTGATTTTAGAGGAATATTTGTATGTTTCAAAAATCGACAGAAACTTTTTCAGCAAAAAGCAGGCAATGATATCCTATGGAAGGAAATTCAAGTTACTGGTAAGTACGGTTAAAATTACTTTTCAGGATCAGTACTGGGCTCAAAGATGCAGCACTGAGGTCTCTCCTGATAACAGGTGAGTAAATCGGAATTCGTAGTTCGGCTGATTTTAGAGGAATATTTGCACAATGGTGAAGGAAGGGGGTGGGGCCTGAGGTGACATGTCTGCAAACACGCCCTGTGGCGCGTTTTAAGTTGGAGAATTAATTCCTCCTCAATCCCGAGGGTCCCTAGGGGCCAACTAGCCCACCAGATACCTCCAGTATGCGCCAGAGAGCTGCGTTGCAGAGAGGTGTTCGGAGGCCACGCCCCTTTTACAACACTCTGCAACGCAGCTCCGTGGCGCTTACTGGAGGTACCTGGTGGGCTAGTTGGCCCCCAGGGACCCTCAGGATTGAAGAGGAATTAATGCCTGAACTTAAAACACGCCAGGGGGCCTGTTTGCACACATGTCACCTGAAGCCCCGCCCCCTCCCTTCACCACTGTGCCTATGCGCCCCGTGGCGCGTTTTAAGTTGGGGGATTAAGTCCCCTTGAATCCTGAGGGTCCCTGGAGTCCAACTAGCCCACCATGTACCTCCAAAAGCGCCACAGAGCTGCGTTGCAGAGAGGTGTAAAAGGGGCGTGGCCTCTGTACACCTCTCTGCAACGCAGCCCCTGGCGCATACTGGAGGTTCCTGGTGGGCTAGTTGGCCCCCAGGCACCCCAGTATTCAAGGGGAGTTCGTTCCCCATCTGCAAACGCGCCAGGGGGCGCGTTTGCAGACTGCTGCAGAGAGGGGCGGGGCTTCCGGCACGATGCCGGTCTTTTTCTTTTTTTTTTTTGTATGGGAGGGGGGCTGCGTGGCCCCCCTTCCCTCGGCCACTTTTGGCCCTGGGGACCCCATCCCCCGGGGCCTGATGATTTTCTTTTTAAAAAACAAAATGGGAAGGGGGCCGCGTGGCCCCCTTCCCTGGGCCTCTATTGGCCCCGGGACCCCATCCCCGGGGATGCCCTCTTTTTAAAAAAAAAATATATTTGGAGGGGGGCTGCGTGGCCCCCCTCCTCAGGCCATTTAAGGCCCCGGGGACCCCATCCCCCGGGGCCGGTGTAGGAGAGTAGGATCTGCTTCACAGGGGTACCCCCACTTTTTGCTGATACTTCACTGGTTTTCGACATTAGTCTGGCTGGGGCCCTGCTATTCAGAACCCCAGCCTAGCTGTTTCCTCTTTAAAAGGGTCTCCATGTGCCTTAGGCACATCACTGATTGGGATCTGGAGTGCCCTTGTAAGTCCCTAGTATATGGTATACTATGTACCAAGGGCATAGGTACCTCAGAGGCCTGCCAGGGGCTGCAGCATGTATTATGCCACCCCTGGTAGGCCATCCAAACTGGCACCACAGGTCTGCTACTGCAGCCTGGGTAAGGTGGTGCATGCACCCCTTGCTGTGGTATAGGTTACCTATATCACTAAATGCATACACACATATAAACCTATAAGTCACTCCTAAGGCAGGCCTTATCAATCCTAAAGGCAGAGTGCATGGTTCCTATGTGAGAGGGTGCCCCTGCATGAGCAGGGCCCCTCTGCAGCGTTCGGAGACCATCTCTGATGCTGTTTGTAGTGCAGCCTGACCATATACTCTTAAACGCATTATATCCTCGCGGTAAAATGCTAACTATGGAATGGCTGCACCTAAACATGTCGTGTTTGGTGTCAAACATCTTGGAATACTACCCCCCCGCCAATCCTGGCGGCGGGGGTAGCATTCCACCCTTCTAGAGGGAAAGGCATGTTAACTCTGACGAGTCCGGTAACTTCTTTCCAGAGCCAGGCATCACAAAATGGATGCTGCTGCCACAGACACGAGTCTGGCCTCCTGCTGCTGGACGAAACTCCGGCAGGGGAGGCCTGGACAATAGGTTTCCTGTCCCAGGGAGGTGTGACCACCTCCCCAGACAGGACAATGTGTATTGGGG
The DNA here is from genome assembly GCA_963921515.1 of Calotriton arnoldi. NCBI lineage: Eukaryota > Metazoa > Chordata > Amphibia > Caudata > Salamandridae > Calotriton > Calotriton arnoldi. The sequence goes on along the minus strand of CAWUFW010006403.1, from coordinate 9,416 downwards.
CTGGGCGGGAGCACTTTCGGGTGCTTTGAAGTCCTGCACTGGGGGCACATTTGGTGTCCCTGTGCATACCCCAGTTCAAACCGGATCAGGGGCTTGCAGCCCCTGCTTTGGCGCGAACTGGACAAAGGGAAAGGGGTGTAGCCACCCCTCTGCCCTGACCCACCCATAGGTGGGGCCACAGAGTAGTCCATCCCCTATTTTTAGAATAAAGGTAGGAACCCAGTCCCTAGGACTTTAGATTATACCTGGACGAAACTCTGACACTGAATCCTGGACCTTCGACGCTCTACGATCAAGATTAGAGGACTGAAGAATCTCCCTTGGGGTCAAGGAGTGACTCCCCTGCTTGGCAGGCACCAAAGAAGCATCTGTCCGGTTCGCATCACTGAAGCTCCCGTCGGACGCCGAAGTCATCGCATCACCAGAGGTGGATTCTCAGACTTCCCCGAGGCTACCCTGAGTCCCCAGCAAAGCTGAGGCCCGTGGCTATCGTGGGTGACTTGAGACCGTGACCCCTGGACACCGAGCACATTTGCAAGTGCACCATCTTCTGGGTCTCCCAAGAAGTCGTGCTTTGGGCTCCGAGTAGCCCTAGCCTCCAGCACCACCTGCACCGAAGATCACTGGCCCCCACTCCACGAGTGTCCTGTAAGCCAGCTCCACGTGCGGCGTCACGAGGCTCCTTCGCGGTCGCTAGCCCGTTGGCTAGTAGCCCTTAACGAAGGCCAATCTTTTCTTTACTTGGCAGTCTGGTTGCTCCAGGCCTGCCCTCACTTACCCTCGCTGGGTGAGTTCCCCAGACCTTGCTGGTCTGCATCATCGACGATCTACATCTTACTCGAGACTTGCCGTTGCCAAGGCTTGTTGGGTCCAATCTGGTCGCCGACACCTCTGCACTCGACAGACATCGAGCAACAGCCCGAATCCTGCTCCTGGTCGCCGACAACGCCTCCCGGACCTCGTGGCTGAAGAGTCAAGACGACCGTCATCGAATCTGAAGCACTCGACATCGGTGGGCATCTGTCCATCGCCTCCCTGGTCACTGGCTAGTGACCCAGACTCTGTCCCCTCTGCTTTCAGGTTCTTCAGAACTCCGATCCACTCTTGGATCCACCCGGACACTTTTCTCCTGGTCGCCAGCAGCACTTTGCAGCAGATCGCCATAAGAACCGACGACGAAACCCGACCCCGAAAGGCACCTATGCACCCGGCTTCCCTGGGTGAGGTAACACGAGTACTCCGGTGCTCCCGTGGGTAGAGACTCTTCAAAGTCCTAGATCTCAAAGGGTTTTGTCCTAGTCCTCTTCTAAGTGTCCCTTTCCTCTATTTTCCCGATCCCGACTTTCTCCATAGAAGTTAACGGCGTATCGCGGTTGTGTATTTACACTGCACGCGTCTCCCGTGGGTCCCCTGTGTCACTACCTTGGGTGGTTCCTTGTGGTCCAAGCACTTCTAGAGGCTCTAGGCCTAGTGTCTAGTTCAGTCGTGGTTCGCATACCACTTTATTGGTATATGGTTTGGTACGCCCCTAGGGCCCAAACGTGTATTTGTGCTATTACTGTGATTTAAGATCTTATAACCTATGTACTTCGAACTCTAGCCTCATAAAGAGACTAGAGGGGTGTGTTTAGTAATAAATACATATATTTTGAATATATACCTGGTGTGGTGCTCTTTCATTTGGTCACTCAAGAGATTATAGACTGGTAAAACAAGCTGCTTTACATTCCTTCAAGACTTAGCCTGAAGGCTGCTCTCCACAGCTACCACTAGGATAGCTTTCAATAAGGTTGTCTTTAACCTACCTACCATAAGAGTCGATTTGGACTGGTGCAAGGTGCCCACTATAATTAGTGGACAGCATATGCCAGGCCAACTTCTCACATTGGTGTGCAGCGTGTGGGATTCCAGCTTGCTATTGTTTTACCAGATAATCTCAATTGAATTGATCAACTGAAAACCACTAAAGGTACCTAAGGTACATATAATTTAAGCTTAGAATATCAGTAAGTTCTACTGAACTTAGAGTTGTGTGTTAAGGGATAGCACAACCCTTTCTACAACTCAAGAGAGTTTAGTAGGCCACACTAGAGTAGGTAGTGCATACACCACACCACACTAGTAATGTCTTTAAAAGCAGGATCCAAAGATGCCCTGCAGGAAGCCATTGAGCTTCCCCCTCCAAGTATGACACACTCCCATTCTTGGAACTGAGAGCTTTGTGTAACGTGAGGAAATTAAGGACAGGCCAAAGTCCCACCACCCAACACCTCCAGGAGTTGTTGGTGGCTTATGATCTTAGTAAGTCCTCAGAGACTGAAGGGGTAGGAGCAGAGGGTGGGCCAGCAGATGAGGAAGGGGCCAGGGGTACTACTACCCCCAGCCCCCCTCTGAAACTGACCAGGAGGGTGACAATGACCCTGACCTGGAAAACCCAATCCCTTCTGGGGAAGATGAAGATGAGGATCTGGAGAACCACACCTTTGTCCCCCCAGGAAGGATTATGAGTGTGCTCAGAAAGTCTAGGTCTCCTTCTCAGGAGTCTAACCACTCTGGCACCTCAATAGGGAGCTCTGTTTCTTCTCACAGGAGGGAATCCTCTCATGAGAGAAGAAAGAGACTGGTCCAGTATGAGGAAACTCAACTGGAGATCAGGAAGAAGCAATTGGCTTTAGATAGAGAATCCCTAGATCTCCTTAAAGAGAGAAGAAAGTTGGGACTAGAGTCCCATGGTGGCAGCCATGTCCCTAGAGACAGGGAAAGGTCCTATGACCATAGGAACCTGAGCAAGATTGTCCCTCCCTACCAGAGTGGGGATGATATCCACAAATGGATAACTGCTTTAGAGAGGGCCTGTAAAGTACAGAAGGTCCCTCAGGAGCAGTGGGCAGCAATCTTGTGGCTCTCCTTTGCTGACAAAGGTAGAGACAAGCTCCTCACTGTTAGAGAGGAGGATGCTGACAATTACAAGGTCTTGAAGAGTGCTCTTATTGATGGGTTTGGCCTAACCACTGAACAGTACAGGTTGAAGTTCAGAGACACCCAAAAAGCACAGACTCAAGACTGGGTAGACTATGTGGATTGTTCTGCCAAGGCTCTGGAAGGCTGGTTGATGGGCAGTAAGGTGTGTGACTTCTCAGGATTGTATAATCTGATAATGAGGGAGCAGATTCTTAATAACTGTCAAAACCAGCTGTTGCATCAGTACCTGGTTGACTCTGATCTGACCTCTCCCCAAGAATTGGGAAAGAAGGCAGACAAATGGGTCAGAACCAGGGTGAAGCAGAAGGTACAGAACCAAGGTGGGGAAACCAAGAAGCAAGATGCTAAGAACTCTGACAAGGGTGGGGAGAAGGGTAAAGATCAAAAGTCTTCATCAGGCCCCCAAAAATCTTCTTCTGGTGGGGATTCCCAGTCTACCAAGGGTAAAGGCCAAAGAAAACCATGGTGCAAGGTCTGTAAGCAAAAGACCCACTGGACCAGTGATTGCACCAAGTCCAAAGACTCCAGTCCAGCACCCACCAATGCCCCTAAGGCACCTGTTCCCCCTAGTACAGTTGGTGGAGGTGCTCCAGCAAAGGGTTTAGTAGGGTTCACCCTGGGAACTGAGTTGGGCTCTGACTTAGTCAGGGAACTGACCCAGGCTGTGTTAGTCTGTGATGGAGGCATGGATGTGACCTCCACTGTGAGTCCCAGTAATCTGGGCAAGTACAGACAACAGCCTTTAATCAATGGACGAGAGGCTTTGGCATTTAGGGACACAGGGGCAAGTGTCACAATGGTGACACAAGACCTTGTGCTACCTGGGCAAGTTATACTTGGTGAAATGTACCAAGTGACCAATGCTAGCAATGTCAGAACAGACCATACTCTGGCAGTTGTTAACTTCTCCTGGGGAGGGGTAACTGGCCTTAAGAAGGTTGTGGTAAGTGCAAACCTACCAGTCGAATGCTTGCTTGGCAATGACTTAGAGACTTCTGCTTGGGCAGAAGTGGAGCTCAGGACCCATGCAGAAATGCTGGGGATCCCTGCAGATGTGTTTGCTGTGACCAGGTCACAAGCTAAACTGTCTAAAACTGAACAGGCCTTGGATTCTGGAAGAATGGACCAAGTGCCTTCCAAGAGGAGGAGTAGTAGGGTTAAGGCAGTGCCTTCCCCCTTGGCTCAGGAGAGAGATCAGTCCCTTGAGGGGGATGATCTCAGCCCTGAAGAAGGAACTGGCCCAGAGGAACTTGAACCTGAACAGGTTGAGTTCTTGGGGACAGGGGGACCTTCTAGGGCAGATCTGAGCCAGGAGCAGCAGAGCTGCCCCTCCCTTGAACCCCTCAGACAGCAAGCTGCTGCTGAGGCTGCTGGGAAAGCTAGTGGTCCCCATACAGTGTATTGGGATGATGGACTCCTGTACTCAGAGAGTAGAGACCCCAAGCCTGGTGCTACCAGGAGGTTGGTAATACCTTTGAAGTTCAGGGGCTTCCTATTGACCCTAGCCCATGATATTCCCTTAGCAGGACACCTGGGCCAGAACAAGACTTGGGACAGAATTGTCCCTCACTTTCACTGGCCCCACATGTCTGAAGACAGTAAGGAGTTTTGTCGCTCCTGTGTAACCTGCCAAGCCAGTGGCAAAGCAGGTGGCACTACAAAGGCCCCCTGATACCACTACCTGTGGTGGGGGTGCCCTTTGAGAGGGTAGGGATTGACATTGTTGGTCCCATGGATCCCCAAACAGCCTCTGGGCACAGGTTTATCCTGGTGGTAGTGGATCATGCCACCAGGTACCCAGAAGCTATTCCCCTCAGGACCACTACAGCACCTGTGGTGGCAAGGGCCCTCCTGGGAATCTTCTCAAGAGTGGGCTTTCCTAAGGAGGTAGTATCAGACAGGGGTGCAAACTTCATGTCTGGTTACTTAAAAGCAATGTGGAAGGAGTGTGGAGTTACTTATAAGTTCACCACACCCTATCACCCACAATGCAATGGTTTAGTTGAGAGATTCAACAAAACCTTGAAGGGCATGATTAAAGGGCTCCCAGAAAAGCTTAGGCGTAGATGGGACATACTCTTGCCCTGCCTTTTATTCGCATATAGGGAGGTGCCTCAGAAGGGGGTTGGTTACAGCCCTTTTGAACTTCTGTTTGGCCACCCTGTGAGGGGTCCACTGTGCTTGGTGAAGGAAGGATGGGAGTTACCTCTCAAGCCCCCAAAGCAAGATATAGTGGACTATGTACTTGGTCTCCGCTCCAGGATGGCTGAGTACATGAAAAAGGCAACCAAAAACCTTGAGGCTAGCCAGGAACTGCAAAAGGCCTGGCATGACCAAAGAGCTGTTCTGACTGTTTACCAGCCAGGACAGAAGGTGTGGGTGTTGGAGCCAGTGGCCCCAGCAGCTCTCCAAGACAAATGGAGTGGACCCCACACTATTGTTGAACAGAAGGGTGAGGTCACTTACTTAGTGGACCTAGGAACACCCAGGAGTCCCCAAAGGGTTCTCCATGTCAACAGACTTAAGCCATATGTGGACAGGGCAGACATGGGCTTGCTCATGGCTACTGATGAAGGGCAGGAGGAAGAGAGTGACCCACTCCCTGACCTGCTCTCACAGAACCCTGACGATGGGTCAGTTGATGGTGTAGCCTTGGCAGGCAGCCTCACTACCCAGCAACAAACTGATTGCAGGCAAGTCCTCAATCAGTTTAGACATATGTTTTCACTGACACCCAGTCAGACCACCTGGTGCACTCATGAAGTGGACACTGGGGACAGTCTGCCTATTAAAAACAAGATTTATAGGCAACCTGACCATGTCAGGGACTGTATCAGGACTGAAGTCCAGAAGATGTTGGAATTGGGAGTGATTGAGCCCTCAGATAGCCCTTGGGCTAGTCCAGTAGTCCTAGTACCCAAACCTCACACCAGTGGTGGGAAAAGAGAGATGAGGTTTTGTGTAGACTACAGAGGCCTCAATGCAGTCACTAGGACTGATGCCCATCCAATACCCAGGGCAGATGAGCTCATAGATACTTTGGCCTCTGCCAAATATCTCAGCACATTTGACCTAACAGCTGGCTACTGGCAGATCAGACTAGCTGATGCTGCAAAGCCCAAAACAGCATTTTCAACCCCTAGTGGGCATTATCAATTTGTGGTGATGCCCTTTGGTCTGAAAAATGCACCTGCCACTTTCCAGAGGTTGGTGAACACAGTTCTCACAGGACTGGAAGCCTATAGTGCAGCTTATCTAGATGATATTGCTGTCTTTAGCTCCACCTGGGAGGATCACCTGGTCCACCTCAGGAATGTTTTACAGGCCCTGCAAAGGCAGGCCTGACTATCAAGGCCACTAAGTGCCAGATAGGGCAGAGTCAGGTTGTGTACCTGGGCCACCTTGTGGGTGGAGGCCAGGTTCAACCTTTGCAGAGCAAGATCCAGACCATCATGGACTGGACTGCTCCCACTACCCAGACTCAGGTGAGAGCCTTCTTAGGCCTGACTGGGTACTATAGGAGATTTGTCAAGGGGTATGGATCAATAGTGACACCCTTGAATGACTTAACTTCTAAGAAAATGCCCAAAAAGGTTCAGTGGACAGTTAGCTGTCAAAAGGCATTTGATGACCTCAAGCAGGCCATGTGCACTGCTCCAATTCTGCAGAGTCCTGATTACTCCAAGAAGTTCATTGTTCAAACTGATGCATCTGAATTGGGGGTAGGGGCTGTACTGTCACAATTGAATGAAGAAGGTCAGGATCAGCCAGTAGCTTTTATTAGCAGAAGGCTGACCCCTAGAGAGAAACGTTGGTCAGCCATAGAGAGGGAGGCCTTTGCTGTGGTCTGGGCTCTGAAGAAGTTGAGGCCATACTTGTTTGGTACACACTTCCTGGTTCAGACAGACCATAAGCCCCTCTTATGGCTAAAACAAATGAAGGGTGAAAACCCCAAACTGCTTAGGTGGTCCATTTCCCTACAGGGGATGGACTTTACAGTGGAACATAGGCCTGGGAGTAACCATGCGAATGCAGATGGACTCTCTAGGTATTTCCACTTAGAACATGAAGACTTAACTGGGCAAGGTTAGTTTAATGTCCCTACGTTTGGGGGGGTTGTGTAGGAGAGTAGGATCTGCTTCACAGGGGTACCCCCACTTTTTGCTGATACTTCACTGGTTTTCGACATTAGTCTGGCTGGGGCCCTGCTATTCAGAACCCCAGCCTAGCTGTTTCCTCTTTAAAAGGGTCTCCATGTGCCTTAGGCACATCACTGATTGGGATCTGGAGTGCCCTTGTAAGTCCCTAGTATATGGTATACTATGTACCAAGGGCATAGGTACCTCAGAGGCCTGCCAGGGGCTGCAGCATGTATTATGCCACCCCTGGTAGGCCATCCAAACTGGCACCACAGGTCTGCTACTGCAGCCTGGGTAAGGTGGTGCATGCACCCCTTGCTGTGGTATAGGTTACCTATATCACTAAATGCATACACACATATAAACCTATAAGTCACTCCTAAGGCAGGCCTTATCAATCCTAAAGGCAGAGTGCATGGTTCCTATGTGAGAGGGTGCCCCTGCATGAGCAGGGCCCCTCTGCAGCGTTCGGAGACCATCTCTGATGCTGTTTGTAGTGCAGCCTGACCATATACTCTTAAACGCATTATATCCTCGCGGTAAAATGCTAACTATGGAATGGCTGCACCTAAACATGTCGTGTTTGGTGTCAAACATCTTGGAATACTACCCCCCGCCAATCCTGGCGGCGGGGGTAGCATTCCACCCTTCTAGAGGGAAAGGCATGTTAACTCTGACGAGTCCGGTAACTTCTTTCCAGAGCCAGGCATCACAAAATGGATGCTGCTGCCACAGACACGAGTCTGGCCTCCTGCTGCTGGACGAAACTCCGGCAGGGGAGGCCTGGACAATAGGTTTCCTGTCCCAGGGAGGTGTGACCACCTCCCCAGACAGGACAATGTGTATTGGGGCTGGGCGGGAGCACTTTCGGGTGCTTTGAAGTCCTGCACTGGGGGCACATTTGGTGTCCCTGTGCATACCCCAGTTCAAACCGGATCAGGGGCTTGCAGCCCCTGCTTTGGCGCGAACTGGACAAAGGGAAAGGGGTGTAGCCACCCCTCTGCCCTGACCCACCCATAGGTGGGGCCACAGAGTAGTCCATCCCCTATTTTTAGAATAAAGGTAGGAACCCAGTCCCTAGGACTTTAGATTATACCTGGACGAAACTCTGACACTGAATCCTGGACCTTCGACGCTCTACGATCAAGATTAGAGGACTGAAGAATCTCCCTTGGGGTCAAGGAGTGACTCCCCTGCTTGGCAGGCACCAAAGAAGCATCTGTCCGGTTCGCATCACTGAAGCTCCCGTCGGACGCCGAAGTCATCGCATCACCAGAGGTGGATTCTCAGACTTCCCCGAGGCTACCCTGAGTCCCCAGCAAAGCTGAGGCCCGTGGCTATCGTGGGTGACTTGAGACCGTGACCCCTGGACACCGAGCACATTTGCAAGTGCACCATCTTCTGGGTCTCCCAAGAAGTCGTGCTTTGGGCTCCGAGTAGCCCTAGCCTCCAGCACCACCTGCACCGAAGATCACTGGCCCCCACTCCACGAGTGTCCTGTAAGCCAGCTCCACGTGCGGCGTCACGAGGCTCCTTCGCGGTCGCTAGCCCGTTGGCTAGTAGCCCTTAACGAAGGCCAATCTTTTCTTTACTTGGCAGTCTGGTTGCTCCAGGCCTGCCCTCACTTACCCTCGCTGGGTGAGTTCCCCAGACCTTGCTGGTCTGCATCATCGACGATCTACATCTTACTCGAGACTTGCCGTTGCCAAGGCTTGTTGGGTCCAATCTGGTCGCCGACACCTCTGCACTCGACAGACATCGAGCAACAGCCCGAATCCTGCTCCTGGTCGCCGACAACGCCTCCCGGACCTCGTGGCTGAAGAGTCAAGACGACCGTCATCGAATCTGAAGCACTCGACATCGGTGGGCATCTGTCCATCGCCTCCCTGGTCACTGGCTAGTGACCCAGACTCTGTCCCCTCTGCTTTCAGGTTCTTCAGAACTCCGATCCACTCTTGGATCCACCCGGACACTTTTCTCCTGGTCGCCAGCAGCACTTTGCAGCAGATCGCCATAAGAACCGACGACGAAACCCGACCCCGAAAGGCACCTATGCACCCGGCTTCCCTGGGTGAGGTAACACGAGTACTCCGGTGCTCCCGTGGGTAGAGACTCTTCAAAGTCCTAGATCTCAAAGGGTTTTGTCCTAGTCCTCTTCTAAGTGTCCCTTTCCTCTATTTTCCCGATCCCGACTTTCTCCATAGAAGTTAACGGCGTATCGCGGTTGTGTATTTACACTGCACGCGTCTCCCGTGGGTCCCCTGTGTCACTACCTTGGGTGGTTCCTTGTGGTCC